>CM042150.1:115383256-115617685 GCA_023376005.1 Doryteuthis pealeii | reverse complement strand
TCTAATCCACTTTAATTCATTGCAAGTTGGAGATTTGAGCCTAAATACATCTCTTGTTTATTACAATATAAGTTTTTTGTTTTCTTTGCAAGGTAATCCAAAGATAGGTCTCAGAAATATTTAGAAATCACAGAAACATTTATTGTCAATGATGTTTTAAATGTGTTTTTTTTATAGTATCTTCATTTTAGATGTTTTTTTTTGTTTTTTTTTGCATTACCCTCTTATCTGTTTGGGTAAGTATCATTTTGAAATCAAACAAGTGAGAAATGACAAATTACCAAGTAGTACTGACTTTGTCTTGCTACCCTAACATCTGGGTTTTTTTTACAAGAGGGATAGGAAGAGGGGAAGATAGGAGAAAGGCATTGCACAAAACTGACAGTTACCAGATTATGTTGATTGTGTGTCTTCACCAACCCTAACTAATGGTATTGGACGCACATGGTGAGATCTTTAGAATTCATTAGGAAATGGACTCATCGACCGAGTTCAAATCCTGGACAAAGCTGTCTGCATTTCACATAGCGCTACACCATTGGGAAATTGTATGCATCCAAACTACTCTCCCTCCAGCTATGGGCAAATAGTAGGGAAGATTGGTTTTTGTAAACTTGGCTAGTTAACCAGTCTAGGAGAAGGAAAACTCTGAATTACAAACTTTTTAAAATCTGCATAAAGAATTGACCTGTGTTGCATTCTGCTTGTGCAGAGTGGTGGTAAATATATAACAAGGTGCGTCAATAAAAAGTATTGAGATTTTTTGTACATTTTGACACAATTTGTATTCTGAAAAGAAAAATAATGTTCCCATTCATTCTTTATTTCTATTTTGGTAAATACAGCTTTAAACTTGTACTCTTTTTTTTTTTTCAGAATACAAGTGTCAAAAAGTATTTAAAAATCTCAATACTTTTTTGACACACAATGTGTGTGTTGTGTGTGGTGTGTGGTTGTAACAGGGTGTCCCATAATGAGCTGACACAAATCCAAGATATTGCATTTAAAATGTGTTCTTGTCATTATGGACACCCTGTATATATATATATATATATATATATATATTATTGATCATGGATATACTTAGTATATTTACCAAGTTTTTTTTTAAGTTTTTTTTTTTTTTACAAAGCCAGATAGAAGGATAGGAAGATAGGATTAATTGCATTACACCAATTGCCCAAAAACTTAAAAGCCAGCATTCATAATCTGCTTTTATCTGGGTTCCTAATCTTGACCTTTAGTATGACATATGCAAACATTCTCAGCCATGATGCAACCACCTCTCTTCCCATTTCCCTCTCAGCTAATTCATCTTATTGTTGGAATATCTTTCTCCATTAGATTTAAAGAACAATCTATAAGTTCTTAAAGGAGCACAAAAAGAAAAATGGCGTTTAGTCAATTTAAAAACTGCATCTAGTTAGGAGGCTCCAATTTTGGAGCACTGGGAAATTTGGAGTACCCCTTCATTACCATTACTCCCAAGCCCTAGCTTACCTGGTGGTAGTACCGATTAGGATCCCATCTATGGTTGAATAGAAAAAATAAATTTTTTTGAATTGTTAAAAACAATGAGTTTTAAAAAAATTGAATATCCACAGAATGAATAGGAACAAAATGTATTATCTGCATTTATTTGGACTATTGTCCCCATCTTCATTGTATCATGTACAACGTTTTGGCCGATATGCCCCCAGCCTTCTTCAGGTATTTCTGTCTGAAGAATGCCGGAGGCAATCGCCGAAACGTCTGTACAAATACAATGAAGAGGGGACAATAGTCCGAATAATGCAGATAATACTAATCATCAAGCATCATCTCAAACATTCAGAGAATAAATAAAAATGTCTCAGCATAAAATAAACCAACAAGAGTTGATATGCCATAAAATACAACAAACCATCTCTTCTCTGTCAATTCATCTTATTGTTGGGAATATATTTCACCAATAGATTTAAAGAACAATCTGTAAGTTTTCTGAAGGAGCAACAAAAGAAAAAATGTGGCACTCAGTCAACATGTTCTGATGATCGATTGTAAACTCTTGAAGACAAACTCTTGGACAAGGTAGTTGCCTGGAAGTTGTTTGTAAATTGTTTTTTCATTGAAGAATATTGGCACTCTCTATGTGAAGTGATGGTAATAAAAAGTTCTCTTTCTTACAGGACATTATAGCAGAGATTGCAGAAAGTTATTCAAGAGTGACATAATAGTTAAAACCATGGAAAACATAAAGTAGCAAACAGTCCAAATTTTGGCAGAGGCCACTCATGTTTACGATTTTACTTAGTAACTGGAGGCACAGTGAGTGTACCGCGTTATCATCTAGGAAATTAACTTGCTCAACTGAGTTCAAATCCTGAATGATGCTTTTTTTGTTTCATTTCAATGCTGGTTTAGCTTCAGTGATAGAGCATCTGACTCTGAACCATAAGGTTCCAAATTCAGCTCCCCACTTTACCACACAGATCCAAACTGTGTACTCATGCATGAGTGGCAAAGGCCAGATGAACTTGGAACCTTTTAAATCCAAGGGGCAGGTATTGCCTGGGGATTAGCCCCCGGGATTGACGCTATTATTTAAACTCTCGACATGTTGCAGCGGGCAAAGCCGCTGAACCCCCGGCGTTAACGAAACCCGAGTGTGCAAATGAGTTTATAAAAAAAGATAAAAAGTATCCAATTGTATGTTTTTGAAACTAACTTTTATTGTACAATGTACACTCACTTAAATTAAATGTTGTCATGCCACAAAAAATTGTAGAAAAATGAAAATTGTTTAAAAACACCAAGTCTACAGTTACATTTTTTTAAAACAAGATTTAAATGTTAAAAAATCAGTCACCAGTATAGGGTTGTATAAATGTAAATAAAAAAAAATATAAACGAGTTGTTTTGTAATTAATACTAATGGTTTAAAAAAAGTCTTAATAGTTTAGAGAACTAATGAAAAGGTTTTAAAATGTAAGCAAAAAAGATATGCATTCTTTTTATCATTAAGAACTAGATTGAATTTGTCATGACAAAAAATTCAAAAGAAATAAATTACATGTATTTCTAATAGATGTTTTGTTTTTGTTGATAAAAGATGCACTTTTGGGTAAATACATACAAGGTAATCCCAAAAAGTAAGGTATCCAAGCATTGAGGATGCAGGGAAATTGTTCATACAGCTATTGATAATTACTGTGTGTTTGTGTGCAGGTTCTGTGCACACCTTGGCTGTTTATGCCCTGTTTTTTGCTTGGCAGTTGTTCCTCATGGAGCATCGCTTGATGGCCATGCCGAAAATGTAAAGTTTGTGCAGTTATTTAGTTTTGATGCAAGTCTGTCTATTCAGATGTCTAAAGTGTAGGCATGGTCTCCCTACCGGTTGTGTGCCTTGTAATTTAATTCCTCATACAGTAGGTCTTTGTAGGATGGGCTTGACCATCCTCCTGATATGACCCAAGCCAGTGCAGAAATTACTTAGTCCTTATTCTAATTTCTATGTTTAGAGCTTTCATTTCAATAATTTGTGAGATCTAAGAACAATAAACTATCATTGCATGAGAATTTAGGGCTGAATCCTGCCATTTTTATGCACCTCAACCAAACATGTTATGAATAAATATAAAAACAAATTGAATAGTATCCTCAAAACTACTAAAACCTGAAGACTGTCTATATCCATATATATATTGTACCATTTTCCGCACAAGCAGGAGTGGACACTAGGTCAAATTTCTTAAGTGGAGTTTAATAGGTGGTGAATTCAGAGGTTTCTTTCCCTAAGACTGGTTGCGCATACCAAGTTAAAGAGCCCAGATCTGCTTTACTATTTTATCCATAGTTTTTGTGGGAAAATAGTTAGATACAGACCTTTGCAAGGATATTAGCGCTATTGGAAATGCAAAGCAGTTTATCCAGGATTTTTACTTCGGCTGATTTGAATTTACCAATTGTGACCTACTTGTAGGGCGAACAGGTTGGGTAAATATCTACCCATCAATTTAAATAATATTATCTAGTTTAAGAAATATTTTATGAAGACACAATGTCCAGCTATTAAATAAAAGTGTTTTATGTCTTGACTGTTATTAGTTTATTTTACTGCTTTAATTAAATAAGAAAACTATGTGAACATCCTCTAAATGTGTTAATATCATGATTTTCTGCCAGGGGGTAATACTTGTGCCAAAACTAATCAATAGCTGAGTCAATAAAATATGTCCTTCACTGAATAAGGTTTTCAAGATTTATTATATATTTATTACATGATTTCTTATATTTCATCAATGACTTTTGTAACTATTAACTTTAAATTATCACTTGTTCATTTTGAATATAAGTTAATAGTAAAGAACAATAGTATAAGTGTTTACTTAATCATACCATGTTTTATTGAGCTGCAACCAGGAATTCTTTTGTGTGCGTTGATATAACAAGGAGTTTTCAAAAATATCAAGATTTTTATTTCTTTTGTTATTTGGATATATAATATAAAAAAGGAATCCTAATTATCCAACCTGCCTTAAAAATCAGACATACAAAATCTTGGTGCTCTATCTGTTTTGAACACTAAACCACTTGACACTTGTCTAAAGTTCACAAATTGCCTTTCTCCACAAAACTGTTATATATATTTACCAACTCCCTACACAATAGCAGGGTGTGCCACAAGGTTAATGTCTTAAGCAGAGTTAATTAGTTTTGAAATCAGAGTTTTCTCTCCAAAACTGGTACCTTAAACAAGATTAAAAAGTCCAGTTGCCTTACTACTAAAACTAGCTGGAGGCGAGAATAGTGGATGCATAACCTTTCAACAAGAGTAGTTGCCCTATTTAGTGCTATGTGAAATGCAAACAGCCTCATCATAAACCCATTATGTAATAGCATGTTTTAAATTTTGATAGAATGTCAGATGTGTATTTGAAACTGTAATTTATTCAAACCTTGACACTTGGATTAATCAGCAAGCTCTTCTTTTTCTATGAAATTAGAAAATACTTTTGTTTTTGTTTGAAAAGAAATGGCACCAAGTGTGTATTATTTGGATTTTTTACAATCTGTCCTGATCTTTATTGTTAATATGCCAAAACATTTCAGCCGATGTTGCCCTCCGGCATTCTTCAGGTGTTTCTTGTTCAAACCTGGGAGGCTTCATGTTGTAATCGGAGCCTTCACAGAACTTCCAACTGAATCCTTTATTCTCATTCCATTACCATCCTGAGAACAGTTCTACCCTTGTGGATTGATCAAGGGTTCCATTCAAACTTCTGTGAAGGGCCCTGAGTTGAAGAAAATCTTCCTGAGTTTGACAAGAAACACCTGAAGAAGGCCAGAGGAATTACATTGGCCAAATGTTGTGGTATTAACAATAAAGATGAGGACAAATAATCTGAACATCCAAATAATACAAATTATCAAGCCTCAATTCAAAAATTCAGACAATTGGGTGACCAAGTGGTGGTTTTTTTTTTTTTTAAATGACCATTTTTCTATAATTAAGCAGCCAACATTGCATAAAAATTGCCTGTAGACATCTGCAGAAAATTAATTCTCAGCGATATGACAAACATATTACTGGTTTGGTTGGTTTTATGGTATGTCAACTCTTTTTGGGTATTTACTGCTGAAGCCAATTTTTTTTTTATGAAATTGTATAGTTTTAAAGTAAGTAATGCATGAATCACACAGCTTGGATCTGTGTGGTCAAGTGGGAAGCTGTGGTAATTGTGGTGCTCTTTATTGTAGTGGCATATCAACCTTTGTGGGTTATTTGATGCCAGAGCCAACCTTCTGGAAGAACAGTAGTGTACTATTTAACCTGTAGCTGTAAGGATGAGAGGGTTCATACCTTCCCAAGTGTATTAGTCCAAAAGTGAATGTAAGTGCAACTGAGTTTCAAACTCTCATACTATTGCATGCTGCCACTGTGCCATGGGGGCTCTCCCTTAAACAACATTGTGTCCTGGTATGATGGTATGTTAAACTGCATCTAATTGGTGAAGTTCAAATTCTGGAGCTCTGGAGAGTGTAGAGTACCATTTACACCCTGTCTACTCTGACCCGGATGGTAGTACCCTGTTAGGTCTCATCTAGGGTTAAATAGAAGAAAAGGAGCTTTTAATAAAAATGAATACCATAAGCATAAAATAAGCCCACCAAGGGTTGACATGCCATAAAATCTAACCAAACACTTGGAATAAAATTTGTAGCCTAGATGGAGAATCTTGTTACCGAGATCTGCACATTTTTCACTTACACACTAGAAAGATGAGAATAAAAAATATTTCTAAATTGGCTGGTCTGCTTAGTTACTTTTCTTTGAAATTATTCACATCAGAGAAAAAAATGTTGATTTCCAAACAGGGAATTAATTTTTGCATGCAATACAGAAAAATATACTTTTACATAATGCATGCAGCAATTTTAAAACAATATATGTTGTCATGAAATGGTGAAAATGAAAGCTTTAAAATAGTTAATAAGAATAGCATATCAAAGGAGTTTTTACTTTTGATATGAAAAATAAAGCTTCAATGAAACACAATAGCAATGTTGACATCTGTTTACTAGAGACAATAGCATTAGTGTCCAAAAAACTGTGGAACAAGGTTTATATGGAGGATATGAACTGTCACCCAAGCAGTAGATCTTCCTCTCCACACTGTCATTGTGGTTAAAATGAAGGCAAAAACAACCAATGCAGTTGGCAAAGATATTGTCGCAGAAGTTGCTAGATAGCACTAAAGTTCAGCATCACACCACCGTAGGGACTCAAACTCCGGATTTATTTCAGGGTTTACTCCCTTTCATTGGAATGAGTATAGCCACTAGCAGTAGTGGTTTTATAACAGACTTTTCCTTGTCAAGATAGATTGCTGTCAAGTGGTGATTTTGGGATTTATGTGGGTAGTGACTACCCAAACCTAATACTTGGTGTGGATAGCCATTGGCTCCGGGAGCTCACCACCCTTTGACAGCTCTTGTTTTTTAGTAATGGTGGCTGTCCACCCACCACCTCAGTAGCAATATAACATTTGGTAAAGAACTGTAATGCAAGGAGTGACTTCATTCACCTTTAGACAAAAAATAAAGGAGCTGTCTCACTTCTATTTATAATTGTAGACATTTCTGGTCAAACAAATAACCTTTCACTACTGTGGCTCTGATTCTGCAAAACTTTTCTTGGTTCTTATATCACTAGTTAGGAATCAAGACATTTTTTAGGTATAGATTCGGGTTCTCATGAACTAATGGAGACCACAGATATGTAATTTATACAGATTTATCTATTTTATTAGTGACATTAATTCTACAGATACACAAATAGATGAGTCTGTTATAGAAACCTTGCTTAAGATCTGGATCAATAAATCATGTTTATATCAATATTTTTTCAAGGATTATTTTTTTACCATAGAGTCAGTAATCTCTTCTCATATTGAAACTATTCTCAAGGTCTGTATTGCAAACAGAATATTTTTAGCAGTTCAAAGTTTTTTGTAAAAATTTACAGGTCATTTTAAACTGATTAATTTTCATGTAGATCATCATCATCATCTCATCAGTTGTGCTGACAACATAATCACACTGATTGTAGACATTTCTGGTCAACAAATAACTTTCACTACTGTGGTTCTGATTCTGCCAAAACTTTTTCTTGGTTCATTTTTTAAACGATCAATTTTCATCCATCATCTGTTGTGCTGACAACACAATCACACTGAAGTTAAGCAGCAGGGAGTCTGTTCACTACTTAGTTGAGTGATAAAATTAAGCAACAGTAGTATAGTAGCAACCATGAATCAAAAACCCCGGCATCAGTATTTAACCATGGCTGTTTAGAGTGTGGTGGGCTATGAATCAAAATAACTTTTGTTCACATGATTCAACCTAAAAAGGGTTTGATGTGCTGTAAAACAAATCCACCAAACCAAAACCACTGACAGTGGGATTGGAGAAACAAGATGAACGCATAATCCGAGGGGATCTATACAAAACGTGTTATACAGTAATTGTGGTGGACCAATGGAAGCTCCAGAAAGATTTGGGAAAGTAGCGGAATCCCGAAGTGCAGCTAAAGAATCTCTGCTGAAGGAAGATCCTTGTCTTAACGGCGGAACATTGCTTAAACAGTTAATTCGGCGGCACAATTTGTGAAGGTTTCAGGAAACCAGCTTTATTGGTGACCATTGCGAAATGAAAAAACCTCCTGTGGAAGCTAACCTTTTGCTGGGGTCGGAGTATATGACTTATGATCTTTCTAGTCGGGGTGATCTTATCCATCAGCAGTACTGACAGCTAAACTTGTATAAAATAAGAGTCCATTTGCTGTCGTGTCTTGATAGTTTAGCTGGCCGTAGTACTGCTGATGAAAGATCACCCCGACTAGAAAGATCATAAGTCAAATTTACTCCGACCCAGCAAGGTACTTGCCACAGGAGGTTTTTCAAATTTCGCAATGGTCACCATATAAGCTGGTTCCTGAACATTCACAAATGTCCCCGAATCAACTGTTAAGCAGCTTCGCCGTTAAGACAAGGATCTTCCTCCAAGCAGAGATCTTAGCTGCATTCGGTTCCGGCTAGCTCAATCTTCTCTCTCCATTGGTCCACCACAATTACTGTATAACACGTTTTTATAGGATCCTCGGATTATGCGTTCATCCTTGTTTCTCCAATCCACCACTGTCGTGGTTTGGTTGGTGGATTTGTTTTACAGCACATCAACCCTTTTTAGGTTGAATCATGTTGAACAAAGTTAATTTTATTCATAGCCCCACCACACTCATCAAACAGCCATGTAATATGATGACTGGGGTTTTTGATTCAGGTTGCCTACTATACCTACTGTTGCTTAATTTATCACTCAACTAAGTAGTGAACAGACTCCCTGCTGCTTAACTTCAGTGTGATTGTGTTGTCAGCACAACATGATGATGGATGAAAATTGATCAGTTTAAAAATGAACCAAGAAAAAGTTTTGCAGAATCAGAACCACAGTAGTGAAAGTTTATTTGTTTGACCAGAAATGTCTACAATCAGTGTGATTATGTTGTCAGCACAACATGATGATGATGATGATGATGATCTACATGAAAATTAATCAGTTTAAAATGACCTGTAAATTTTTACAAAAACTTTGAACTGCTAAAAAATATTCTGTTTGCAATACAGACCTTGAGAATAGTTTCAATATGAGAAGAGATTACTGACTCTATGGTAAAAAAAATAATCCTTGAAAAAAATATTGATATAAACATGATTTATTTGATCCCAGATCTTAAGCAAGGTTTCTATAACAGACTCATCTATTTGTGTATCTGTAGAATTAATGTCACTAATAAAATAGATAAATCTGTATAAATTACATATCTGTGGTCTCCATTAGATTCATGAGAACCCGAATCTATACCTAAAATGTCTTGATTCCTAACTAGTGATATAAGAACCAAGAAAAAGTTTTGCAGAATCAGAGCCACAGTAGTGAAAGGTTATTTGTTTGACCAGAAATGTCTACAATTATAAATAGAAGTGAGACAGCTCCCTTTATTTTTGTCTAAAGGATGAATGAAGTCACTCCTTGCATTACAGTTCTTTACCAATGTTATATTGCTACTGAGGTGGGTGGGTGGACAGCCACCATTACTAAAAACAAGAGCTGTCAAAGGGTGGATGAGCTCCCGGAGAGCCAATGGCTATCCACACCAATAGTATTAGGATTGGGTAGTCACTACCCACATAATTCCCAAAATCACCCACTTGGACAGCAATCTATCTTGACAAGGAAAAGTCTGTTATAAAACCACTACTGCCTAGTGGCTAATATTCATTCCAATGAAAGGGAGTAAACCCTGAAATCAATCCGGAGTTTGAGTCCCTACGGTGGTGTGATGCTGAACTTTAGTGCTATCTAGCAACTTCTGCGACAATATCTTGC
This sequence comes from Doryteuthis pealeii, assembly GCA_023376005.1. NCBI lineage: Eukaryota > Metazoa > Mollusca > Cephalopoda > Myopsida > Loliginidae > Doryteuthis > Doryteuthis pealeii. Next base: position 115,607,755 of record CM042150.1, on the reverse strand, counting down.
CCAAACTGCATTTGGTTGTTTTTTGCCTTTCATTTAACCACAATGACAGTGTGGAGAGGAAGATCTACTGCTTGGGTGACAGTCATATCCTCCATATAAACCTTGTTCCACAGTTTTTTGGACACTAATGCTATTGTCTCTAGTAAACAGATGTCAACATTGCTATTTTTTTCATTGAAGCTTTATTTTTCATATCAAAAGTAAAACTCCTTTGATATGCTATTCTTTATTAACTATTTTAAAAGCTTTCCATTTTCACCATTTCATGACAACATTATATTGTTTTAAAATTGCTGCATGCAAATTATGTAAAAAGTATATTTTTCTTGTATTGCATGCAAAAATTAATTCCCTGTTTGGAAATCAACATTTTTTTCTCTGATGTGAATAATTTCAAAGAAAAGTAACTAAGCAGACCAGCCAATTTAGAATATTTTTTATTCTCATCTTTCTAGTGTGTAAGTGAAAAAATGTGCAGATCTCGGTAACAAGATTCTCCATCTAGGCTACAAATTTTATTCCAGATGTTTGGTTAGATTTTATGGCATGTCAACCCTTGGTGGGTTATTTTATGCTTATGGTATTCATTTTTATTAAAAGCTCATTTTCTTCTATTTAACCCATAGATGAGACCCTAACAGGTACTACCACTCCGGGTCAGAGTAGACCAGGGTGTAATGGTACTCTACACTCTCCAGAGCTCCAGAATTTGAACTTCACCATTAGATGCAGTTTAACATACCAAGTCATACCCAGGACACAATGTTGTTTAAGGGAGAGCCCCCCATGGCACAGTGGCAGCATCAATAGTATGAGAGTTTGAAACTCCAGTTGCACTATTACATTCACTTTTGGACTAATACACTTGGGAAAGGTATGAACCCTCTCATCCTTACAGCTACAGGTTAAATAGTACCACTACTGTTCTTCCAGAAGGTTGGCTCTGGCATCAAATAACCCACAAAGGTTGATATGCCACTACAATAAAGAGCACCACAATTACCACCAGCTTCCCACTTGACCACACAGATCCAAGCTGTGTGATTCATGCATTACTTACTTAAAACTATACAATTTCATAAAAAAAAAATTGGCTTCAGCAGTAAATAACCCAAAAAGAGTTGACATACCATAAAACCAACCAAACCAGTAATATGTTTGTCATATCGCTGAGATTAATTTTCTGCAGATGTCTACAGGCAATTTTTATGCAATGTTGAGCTGCTTAATTATAGAAAAATGGTCATTTAAAAAAAAAAAAAAAAAACCAACTTGGTCACCCAATTGTCTGAATTTTTGAATTGAGGCTTGATAATTTGTATTATTTGGATGTTTCAGATTATTGTCCTCATCTTTATTGTTATATCCACAACATTCTGGCCAATGTATCCTCTGGCCTTCTTCAGGTGTTTCTTGTCAAACTCAGGAAGATTTTCTTCAAAACTCAGGCCTTCACAGAAGTTTGAATGGAACCCTTGATCAATCCACAAGGGTAGATGTTCTCAGGATGGTAATGGAATGAGAATAAAAGGATTCAGTTGGAAGTTCTGTGAAGGCTCCTGATTACAACATGAAGCCTCCCAGGTTTGACAAGAAACACCTGAAAGAATGCCGGAGGGCACAGTCGCTGAAATGTTGCAATATAACAATAAGATCAGACAATTGTCAAAAAAAATCCAAAAATACACACTTTGGGACCATTTCTTTCAAAAGTATTTCTAATTTCATAGGGAAAAAAGAGAGCTGCTGATTAAAATTCCAAGTGTTCAAGTTTGAATAAAATTACAGTTTCAAAAAGACACATCTGATCATTCTATGCAAAGATTTTAAAAAAACATGCTATTACATAATGGTTTACTGGAATGAGCTGTTTGCATTCCATAGCACTAATAGGGCAACTACTCTTGTGAAAGGTATGCATCAACGTATTCTCCTCCAGCTAAGTTTTAGTAGTAAGGCAAACTGGACTTTTTTAATCTGTTTAAGGGTACCAGTTTTGGAGAAGAAAACTCTGATTTCAAACCTATTAACTCTGCTTAAGACATTTACCTTGTGGCACACCCTGCTTATTGTGTAGGGGGAGTTGTAAAAATATATAAACAGTTTTGGAGAAGGCAATTTGTGAACTTTAAGACAAAGTGTCATTTAGGTGTCAAAACAAGATAGAAGCCAAGATTTTGATTTCTGATTTTTAAGGCAGGTTGATAATAAGGATCCTTTTTTATATTATATATCCAAATAAACAAAAAGAAATAAAAAATCTTGATTACTTTGAAAACACCTTGTATATGCAAGCACACAAAAAGGAATTCCTGTTGCACTCAAATAAAACATGGTATAATTAGTAACACTTATACTATTTTCTTTACTATTTACTTATATTCAAAAATGAAACCAAGTGATAAATTTAGGTCTAATAGTTACAAGTCATTTGATGAAATAAGAATCATGTAAATAAATATATATAAATCTTTGAAAACCTTATTCAGTGAAGACATATTATTGACTCAGCTATTGAATAGTTTTGGCACAAGTATTACCCCCTGGCAGAGAATCATGATATTAACACATTTAGAGGATGATTCACATAGTTTTCTTATTTATTAAGCAGTAAATAAACTAATAACAGTCAGACATTAAACACTTTATTTAACTAGCTGGACATTGTGTCTTCATAAAATATTTCTTAAACTAGATAATATTATTTAAATTGATGGTAGATATTTACCCAACCTGTTCCCCTCAAGTAGGTCACAATTGGTAAATTCAAATCAGCCGAGTTAAATCCTGGATAAACCTGCTTGCATTTCCCATAGCGCTAATATCCTTGCAAAGGTATGTATCTAACTATTTTCCAAAAACTATGGATAAAATAGTAAAGCAGACTGGGCTCTTTAACTTTGGTATGGCAACCAGTCTAGGAGAAAGAAAACTCTGAATTCAAACCTATTAAACTCCACTTAAAAATTGACCTAGTGTCACATCCTGCTTGTGCGGAAAGATTGGGTAAATATAATTAATGGATATGACATCTTCAGGTTTTAGTAGTCCTTTGAGGATACTATTCAATTTGTTTTTATATTTTATTCTAAACATGTTTGTGAGGTGCATAAAATGCAGGAGGATTCAGCCTAAGATTCTCATGCAATGATATGTTTATGTTCTTAGATCTCACAATATTGAAATGAAAGCTCTAACATAGAAATTAGAATAAGGACTAAAGTAATTCTGCACTGGCTTGGTCATATCAGGAGGATGGTCAAAGGCACATCCTAAAGACCTACTGTATGAGGAATTAATACAAGGCACACAAACCGGTAGGGAGACCATGCCTACACTTTAAAGACATCTGAAAGAAAGACATTGCATTCAAAACTAAATAACTGCACAAACTTACATTTGCGTGGCATCAAGCAGATGCTCCATGAGGAACAACTGCCAAGCAAAAAAAACAAGGCATAACAGCAAGGTGTGCCACAAGAAACCTGCAACAACAAACACAACAGATTATCAATAGCTGTATGAACAATTCCCTGCATCCTCAATGCTTTGGATACCTTACTTTTGGGATTACCTTTGTATGTATTACCCAAAAAGATGCATCTTTATCACAAAAAACAAAACATCTATTAGAAATAACAAGTAATTTATTTCTTGAATTTTTTGTACATGACAATTCAAATCTAGTTCTTAATGATAAAAAATCAATATCTATTTTTGCTACATTTTAAAAAACCTTGTTCATTAGTTTCTCTAAAACTATTAAGACTTTTTTTAAACCATTAGTATTAATACAAAACAACTCGTTTTATCATTTTTTTTTATTTACATTTATACAACCCTATACTGGTGACTGATTTTTAATTAACATTTAAATCTTGTTTTAAAAAAAGTAACTGTAGACTTGTGTTTTTAACAATTTCATTTTTCTACAATTTTTTGTGCAATGAAACAATTTAATTTAAAGTGAGTGTACATTGTACAATAAAAGTTGTTTCAAAACATACAATTGGATACCTTTTTATCTTCTTTTTATAAACTCATTGCACACTCGGGTTTCCGGTTAACGCCGGGGTTCAGCGAAGCTTTGCCCCTGCACTTGTCGAGAGTTTAATAATAGCGTCAACCCGGGGCTATCCCCCAGGCAATACCTGCCCCTTGATTTAAAGGTTCCAAGTCAATACTGGCCTTTCCAACTCAGTGCATGAGTAGCACAGTTTGGATCTGTGGGGTAAAGTGGGAAGCTAATTTGGAACCTTATGGTTCAGAGTCAGATGCTCTATCAACTGAGCTAAACCAGCATTGAAATGAAACACAAAAAGCATCATTCAGGATTTAACTCAGTTGAGCAAGTTAATTTCCTATATGATAACCGGTACACTACATGTGCCTCCAGTTACTAAGTAAAAATCGTAAAAACATGAGTGGCCTCTGCCAAAATTGGGACTGTTTGCTACTTAGTTTTCCATGGTTTTAACTTTAGTCACTCTTGAATAACTTTCTGCAATCTCCTGCTATAATGTCCTGTAGAAAGAGAACTTTTTATTACCATCACTTCACATAGAGAGTGCCCAATATTCTTCCAATGAAGAAACCAATTTACACAACTTCCAGGCAACTCCTTGTCCAAAGAGTTTGTCTTCAAGAGTTTACAATCGATCATAGAACATGTTGACTGAGTGCCATTTTTTCTTTTTGTTTGCTCCTTCAGAAAATTACAGATTGTTTCTTTAAATCTATTGGTGAAATACTATCCAACAATAAAGATGAATGGACAGAGAAGAGATGGTGTTTGGTATTTTATGCATATCAAATCTTGTTGGTTTTATTTTATGCTGAGACATTTTATTCATTCTCTGATGTTGAGATGATGCCTTGCATGATTAGTTATCTGCATTACTTCGGACTATTTCCCCATCTTCTTGTATTCTGTACAACGTTTCGCCGATATGCCCTCGCGCCTTCTTCAGACAGAAATACCTGAAGAAGGCTGGGGGCATATCGCCAAACGTTGTACAGATACATGGAAGATGGGCAATAGTCCAAATTAATGCAAAGATAATACATTTTGTTCTATTCATTCTTGATGGGATATTCAATTTTTTTAAAACTCATATTGTTTTTAACAATTCAAAAAAAATTTTATTTTTTCTATTCAACCCATAGATGGGATCCTAATAGGTACTACCAACCAGGTAAGCTAGGCTTGGGAGTAATGTAATGAAGGGTACTCCAAATTTCCCAGTGCTCCAAAATTGAGCCCACTACTAGATGCAGTTTAAATTGACTAAACGCCATTTTTCTTTTTGTGCTCCTTAAACTTATAGATTGTTCTTTAAATTAATGGAGAAAGATATTCCAACAATAAGATGAATTAGCTGAGAGAAAAGGAAGAGATGGTGCATTCATGCTGAGATTTTTGCATATTCATTACTAAGGTCAGATTTAGGAAACCCAGATAAAAAGCCAGGATTATGAAATGCTGGCTTTTAAGTTTTTGGGACAATTGTTGTAATGCATTACCTATCTTCCTATCCTTCTATCTGGCTTTGTAAAAAAAAAAAAACTTAAAGAAAAAACTTGGTAAATATATAAGTATATCAATGATCAATAATATATATATATATATATATATATATATACAGGGTGTCCCATAATGACAGAACACATTTTAAATGCAAATTATCTTGGATTTGTGTCACCTCATTATGGGACACCCTGTTATACACACACAACACACACACACACACACACATTGTGTGTCAAAAAAAAGTATTGAGATTTTTTAATACTTTTTGAACACCTTGTATTCTGAAAAAAAAAAAAAGAGTACAAAGTTTAAAGCTGTATTTACCAAAATAGAAATAAGAAGAGGAACATTATTTTCTTTTCAGAATACCAAATTGTGTCAAAATGTACAAAAAAATCTAACAATACTTTTTTGACGCACCTTGTATATATTTTACCAACCACTCTGCACAAGCAGAATGCAACACAGGTCAATTCTTAAGCAGATTTTAAAAAGTTTGTATTCAGAGTTTTCCTTCTCCTAGACTGGTTAACTAGCCAAGTTTACAAAAACCATCTTCCCTACTATTTGCCCATAGGCTGGAGGGAGAGTAGTTGGATGCATACAATTTCCTCAATGGTAGTAGCGCTATGTGAAATGCAGACAGCTTTGTCCAGGATTTGAACTCGGTCGATGAGTCCATTTCCTATGATTCTAAAGATCTCACCATGTGCGTCCAATACCCATTAGTTAGGGTTGGGAAGACACACAATCAACATAATCTGGTAACTGTCAGTTTTGCAATGCCTTTCTCCTATCTTCCTCTCTTCCTATCCCTCCTTGTAACAAAAACCCAGATGTTAGGGTAGCCAAGACAAAGTCAGTACTACTTGGTAATTGTCAGTTTCTCACTTGTTTGATTTTCAAAATGATACTTACCCAAACAGATAAGAGGGTAATCAAAAAAAAAAAAAAAAAAACATCTAAAATGAGATACTTAAAAAAAACAACATTTAAAAATCACATTGACAATAAATGTTTCTGTGATTTCTAAATATTCTGAGACTAATCTTTGGGATTACCCTTGCAAAGAAAACAAAAAAAAATTATTAATAACAAGAAATGTATTTAGTCAAATCCAACCTTGAAATGAATTAAAAAGTGGATTATCGAATACAATGCAAATGATTTTTTTTTTTTTTTCATAATCTCACAAGTAAAACATTTTTGTTTTTTGTTCATATTATAGTATCTTTTAGTTCTATTGCTAATAAGCTTAGCTTAGTAACAATATAGAGCACCTAGTGGGGATTTATGTCACTACCCTAGGGAGTTACCAAACGCTTCATTATTTATTTCTCTTTGTATTCATCACTATCTTTTGATTTGGTTTGTTGGATTTTATGGCATGTCAACACTTGTTGGGTTATTTTATGCTGAAAACCGATTTGTTCTATTCATTATTTATTTAACGTTTTGTCTTTAACTTTTTCTTAAATCTCATTTTTATCTATTTAACCCATAGATGACACTAACATACATTTTTTTAATTCTATTTCTATTAAGATTAATCTGGCACCCGGTGATGATCAGTGTCACTATTTTAGCAAATGGTTTTTGAATTGAAGTATAAAACAAACATTATTCTGTGATAGGCACCCCCATTCTTTTAAGTAACAAGCCTCATAAAAAAAAAAACCTTTATGAATGTCACACAAAAAATAATCACCTGCCTCAAATACAGAGTCCTTTACTACTGTATTTAATTGCAGTAAAAAGTTGGACTTATTGAAGTTTTAAGATTGACTGATTTTAATGGCATATCAACCCATCTAGGGTTATTTTATGCCTATAGATAAGAGAATTATTCATTGTATCTTCATATGTATATTTTATGTGTAGTTATTTCTTAAGAGGATATTTTTTACACAGCCTTATAGAATACAAATAATTTTCAAGCCAATCTAGACATCACATAGATGGGACCTTAACAGATACTACTCTAGGTCAAAATCTCTCCATCAGATGCTGTTTAGTGTCATACCATGGCATTCTATATGGAATGCTATGTGTCATACCCATGACAACCCTTTTCAGTGGGGGTCTTAACCCCCTGCAAGGGATACAGTCAGCATATTCAAAGCCATGCTGACAAAGTTTTAAGTATGAATTAATCAATGAATAGTAATGTTAATTTGTCATCTCATAAATTTAGACAGAAAATTTAAAGATTTTCTATTCTAGGGTTTACTAATTTCAGAAATGAAAAAGAGAATAACCTAAAACTGATAAATTAGAGAATACTTCATGCCTATAGCTCAGTTGGTAGAGCGTTCGACTAGGAACCACAAGGTTCCTAGTTTGATATCAGCCCTCTCCAGCTCAGCTTATTAGTAGCACAGGAATCTGTGTGGTAAAGTAAGGAGCTGATGGTAGGTATGGTGCTCCACCTCAGATGCCAAAACAATCTCCTTGGTCTAGCAGTTGTGAAAAGGGGATAGACTCCCTCACTGTCTGGCTGATACTGACTTTAGGCCACCCCGACAACTTTACTTACTTTACTATATATATATATAGTGTAAATTTACTGTGTTGCTCCCTTACAAAAAAAACAAAACCAAAAAATTTTGTTCTCAATTTACACTGAAAAATATTCAAAATTTATTTACAGAAATTGGGACATTGTCACGTTATACCCAAATATGCTAATAGAACCCCCCCCCCTTTTGCTTGACTGTTTCATGAAAACACCACCATTTTACATTTTGTTTGTTAAAAAAGAAAAAAAAAGATTTTTTTTAAAAAATGAGACTATTTATTCTAAATGTAGCAACTCACAAAAAAAAAAAAAAAAAAATCTTTTTTTCAAGATATTTTTTTCATTGTTTAATCTACAGAAGTTGTCATTGAATTCATTTTGTTTGCTATTGCCAAAGAGACGTAATTTCATCCATGACAACACAACCAAGTTTGATTCTGAAAAAGAAAGAACACTTAGTGCAAATAGACATTTTTTTTTAGGCTTTTGTTTTTAAACTCTTCAATTTCAGCAGTAGAAACAGAAATGGGAAGCTACTGTTTGTCACTGAGAAGTGATTTTCTGAATTTAATGAAACTTTTGAATTTTCAAGTATTAGGTAAAGTTAATGCATAGGCTAAAAAAGGGATTTACAATTGGAGAGAAGTAACTTATATTTAAGTGTAATGGCATGCGATAACAGCAACAGACTTTGGAAAGCTTTATTCTACTAGAATAATTGGTGCATTTATTGAGAGTTTATATAGTCTAGTATTTGCTAGAGAGTTCTCCAAAGGGGAGGTAATCATAAAATCAGGGAGGTAACTCTCAATTACTTATTACATTAAGATAATATATTTAAAATCTTGACTTTTCCAGATTTATCATTAATCTTAATTAACCTCTGAAAAAATAGAGTCTTTGAGTAATAAAATGAACCTGAATATTTAATTTTTTTTTAAAATACAAAATTGTTCAAAATACAAAATGAACACATTCTTAAGTTTATTTACAACTAGAAGCAGCTACTCAGCATCATCTTGGTAGAAGGGGTACCAAAAAATAACGGGGTATAATGGTTAGCAGGTTAATATCGCAGATCCATTATTATTATGTGTATTTTAATTTTTAGATATCTTTGTAAAAATAAATAAACTATTTGTAATTTTTGCAACAGTGATATTTAATGACTATACTTTGTCATTAATTGTTGTATTTTTGTAGTTTCATCCGGACATACATACACACCAACTTTAGTATTGTAGAAAAAACAGGCTAAGAAATCCCAAGCCTCACAAATATGCCTCTGTTTCATTTGCAACTCTCAAATCTAAGACAAAATCCAGTCTTCTCCCTTTGCTCATGTGTTTTTATTAATCAATTAAAATCCATATTTTCATCAAACCTTCATTCCATATCTTTGCCAAGGTGATACCTGCCACCTTCACCAAATATATGTCAATTCTGAAGCAGATGTCAAAATGGGCCAGCTGCACCGAGTGTCCTTGCACACTATTTTACATCACACTAAACTGGCCAGTATTGGCCAAGATGAATCATTAAATTAATCATTGTCACAGACCACACACAACTTCCACATTCTTCTTATACAACTGGTTTTCTGTGATTTCTTTTTTTTTTCACTTATTAGTCAGTTTCTTGTTAAAGATATCATCAGAATTATCTTCACTTAGTGGAATTAAAAAAAAAAAGGTCCATCAGACTTGCAGATTGATTCAAAGTTTCTTCACCTCAGCAAAATCTAAAAGCAAGCAATTAATCAATCATTAAATTCTCTTTGGACTACCTACATTTTTTTCCTTCATTTTAATTATTAATATTTCGTACTAGCTTTTCCTGTATCATATAATAGTGATAAACAAAACACAGGAGATTTCCATAAAGTGATTGCTAGTAATTAATTGAGCTGTTTTTAACCCTTTGCCTACCAATCTTAAATATACGCCACTTTCTTGGTTCGATGAAAAATCTATTGCAAAGAAAATCTACTGAATCTCTTTTCAATGAAACTACCAGATTATTTATCAGAGAAGAGGCTTGATAGTTTGTATTATTCAGAATCTTCAGACAGTTATCCTCATCTTTATTGTTATAATAACACCGTTTCAGCCAATGTGCTCTCTGGCCTTCTTCTGGTGTTTCTTGTCAATTTTTGAGATGAAGCCTGATAATTTGTATCATTTAAAATTTTCAGACACATGGTGCAACGGATATAAGGGTTGGATTAATACAGTTCTCAGTGATAATCATGTGGAGGTTGCAGGTTCAATCCTGACTACAAGCCAAAATAACATAAAATACTTAACATAGCTTAACACTTATACCGGATTATGGATAACTGTCTACCCCAATGGATTAAATTAAAAGTTCCATGCAGGCTGCTAAGTTCATCAAGGAGGTTCCTGAGTATCCTAACAATGAAGAGGAGGACAACAGTCTGAAAAATCTAAATAATATAAAATACCACAACATTATTCATAATCTGAAGAGATTATATTCTAGCAGGCAAGGGATGCAGTGTTTGGTTTTCAATCTGCACACCTGGTTGCACAGGAGTGTTTGACAGCTGCATACTTGGTAAGCAAGGAGTTAATACATAAACAAACTGAAAATAATTTGATCATATTGAAACATGAAACATATACTTATTTTAATTTAGGATACTATATTTAATTGAAGGACATTTATATATATATATATATATATATATATATATATATATATATATATAAAAAACACACAAACCCTCTGCACAAACAGGATGTGACACAATGTCAATTTCTTAAGTGGAGCTCAACAGGTTTGAATTCAGAGTTTTCTTCTCCTAGACTGGTTATATAGCCAAGGTTAAAGATTCCAGTCTGTCATACGATTTACCCATAGCTGGAGGGAAAATATTTGGATGCATATCTTTCGCAAGGGTTATGTTATGTTAAAGGCAAACAGTCTTATCTAGGATTTGAAATTGGGTCAATGAGTCCATTTCCTACGGCTTTAACCATTACACCAGGTGCCTCTATTTTATCTTGTTGATAAGATTGGTTGTAATGAAGATATTTACTTGAGTCCACACTCACCAAGGACTAATGTTAGCATATCCATGCTATACTAACACTGAACACAATGGAAAGGAAAGATAAGCTCATTTATAACATTTGATATTTCATATATGCAATATACATAAAAGCAACATTGAGTGTCTCATCATGGTATAAAGGTTAGCAAGCTAGTCTTACTGATCTTTTACTGAATAATGAATTTGATCTTTGCTGGATGCCTCATACTTGTTACCTTGTGTATCATTCTACCCATAGTGAACAGGTTAGGTAAATACCTACTTACGAGCAGTATTAAAAGCAAGAATACACAAGCACATCCTGACAATAAAACTATATGCATAGTGTTCCATAAATAAGCAGTATGTGAGAGGGGTACAAAATGGATATATATATATATATATTCCTATCTAATAAAAATAATTTGAAAATAGATCTATTTGGTCTATAGATTGAATCCTAACAGGTACTACCAGTCCAGATCAGAGTAGACCTTGGAATAATGGCAATGAAGGGCTACTCCACACTTCCCAGACTTCAAGAACTGGAGACTCATTACCAGATGCAGCTTAGTGTCATTCTAAAGTCGCCCCTTTTTGTGGGGGTCTTACTCCTCTGCAAGGGATACAGTCAGCATATTCTAATTCCACCTGAGTATTATATTTAAAATGTTATTCCTTTTACATACACATCTACTCATACCCACATCCACCTACACATACACACTGATACATCTACTTACGCCTACACACACACTGATACATCTACTTACGCCTACACACACACACACTTATACATCTACTTACGCCTACACACACACATTTATACATCTACTTACGCCTACACACACACACACTTACATCTACTTACGCCTACACACACACACACTTATACATCTACTTACGCCTACACACACACACACACACACTTATACATCTACTTACGCCTACACACACACACACACATTATACATCTACTTACGCCTACACACACACACACACACTTTATACATCTACTTACGCCTACACACACACACTTACATCTACTTATGCCTACACACACACACACTTATACATCTACTTATGCCTACACACACACACACACTGATACATCTACTTATGCCTACACACACACACACACACTTATACATCTACTTATGCCTACACACACACTTATACATCTACTTATGCCTACACACACACACACACACTGATACATCTACTTATGCTACACACTACTTATGCCTACACACACACACACACACTGATACATCTACTTATGCTACACACACACACACACACTGATACATCTACTTACGCCTACACACACACACACACACTTATACATCTACTTACGCCTACACACACACACACTTATACATCTACTTACGCCTACACACACACACTTATACATCTACTTACGCCTACACACACACACACACACTGATACATCTACTTACGCCTACACACACACACACACACTGATACATCTACTTACGCCTACACACACACTGATACATCTACCTCCATCCACATATGCACTTATACATCTAGCTACACCCACACATACATACATACATACATGCATGCATAATTCTAACTACATACATCTACACACACACATACAAACATACATGCATGCATAATTCTAACTACATACATCTATACACACACATACAAACATCATAGATATGAATGTACAACTTGTCTATCTTCATCATATCATGAATCTACATGCATAAATAAAATCCTATGTTCTAGATCTTTTCAATCACGGTCAGAATAATTAAATGTTTCAAACAATTACAAACAATATTCATGAAAGCAAAGCCAAATTTGGAGAAATATTTCAACATGAGTGAATTATCAAACAGAATCGGCTGTGACGATGAAAGCAAAAAAAAAATTGCTGCTGCCTTATTTGCATATCAAGTAGCCTATTCACATCCCAGCAACAAAACTGAAGATGAAAAAAAAATATCATTAATTTCTTTTGCTTCAATCCATTCATGAATCCTTTAAGATTTTCAAAAGGTTTCATTTTTTTGTTTGTTTTAGTTAAAGATTGTTTTATTTTGTTTTTGTTTAAGAATTCTATCTTTAGATAAACTGTTTGTCTTTGCTATGTTTTTTTTTGTTTTTTTTGATAATTCTGTTTTCTTTAATTTTGTCTGAATATGACATAACATTTGCATAATGAACTTTTCAATATTGTCCATAGACATTTTCTTTTTTTTGCAGTATATTTCTTAATTTGATGAGAATTGGCTTAGAAAATAAAATCCTGGTCACAGGTTCAAATACAGCATTGAACTATTTATTATGCATTTGTTTTACATACATACATACATACATATGAATATGGCATAACATTTGTATAATAGACATGCTATCCATAGATGTGGGGTTTTTTTGGGGGGGGGTTATATTTCTTAAATTGATGTAAATTGGTTTAGAAATTAAAATTCTGGTTGCAGGTTCAAATTCAGTCATGAACTCTTTAATTTGCACTTGTTTTACATACAACCTGAAATATACAAAGGATGTTCAGAAAGTCAAACCTGCATTTATCAATACAGAAATGAATAATGGATAAAATGAGAATTTTCTTCAAAATTCTCCCCTTTGTATTGAACACTTATTCAAAAAATGTAAGGACCTTAATTCTAATCACTTGACTTTTAATTTGGTTTATTTATTGGCATATCAAATCCTCATGGGTTATTTAATGCCAAAACTTGATTCATTTTTAATGTTATTTAGCATACTCAGTCATAGGGAAATCCGATCTCACCAACAAGTGACAATTCTTTCAATCTATAGTTGTATTAGTGCTATTGTATGGCTGCACCACTTGGATCCTAATGAAGCGGTAAGAAAAGAAATTAGATGGGAGTTGCACAGAAATGTTGCTTGTGATCCTGAACACATTTTGGAAACAACTCTCCTCAAGAAAGCAGGACAGGAGGGCAGAAGAAAGGGAGGTGAGACAGGATGCTTCAGAGGGTATGAGGCAGGGGAAGGGAAGAGAAGGGGGATCGAGGATTTAGGCAGTGCAGACAAGAAGATGAAAGGAAGTAGGGAAGGGGAAACATGGCCAGTCAAGTCAATGGGGGCTAATTTATGATAAGGTATATATATGTATACATACATATACACACACACACACACACACACATATATTTTTTTCAAACAAATTTGGTTAAAAGTAATAGAATGCTTATTGTTTTCCACTTTTTTCTTTAAAGTTTTCTAACAATTTTTTTATGTTATCTTGAAAGATGTTAATCAGTTGTTCGAAAGAGTTATTATTGGTAAACCAATAATATAAAGAAAATTGTCAGAAAACTTGAAAGAAAAAAGAAAAAACTTGAAAACAATAAGGGTTCTATTATTTTTAACCAAATTTGTTTTAATGAAAAGATGCTGCCCAAATATACCTATTTCAAATATATATATATATATAAGACCTTAAAATAATGATCTACACATTAATATGTTAGTATGTCTATGAATATATACACTGTGCGTAACAAAACTACAATGAAAAAAAACAGATTTAATGATAAAAAATTCAATTTTTTTGTAAACCATACTTTTCTCCAAGTGAAATGTTAAAGTTGATCATTGAAGAATAATAGAACAGAACAAAAAGAATCTTCTACAAATAATATTTTTTGTGACATTTCCCATGAATGGTGTTTGTAGATGAATATATATATATATATATATATATATAACAAAACTTCCATTCACTCAAAGCATTATATAAGTAACACAAAGACTAAAAGCATCAATAGGAAGCAAATAGATGCCAAATTTTCCATAGACCACTTAGCATGTAAACAGATATCATATATATCTTATTATAATGGAGATTCGGTGTCTAACTAAAACTATGTCACAGTTTACAAACAATACCCTCAGGAATTGCTCAAGTTTATCAATGAGTATTTAATTCATAGTCAAAACCATCAATTCATAGAATAAATCTTGTTTATTAATGATGTCTCCATGAAAATTTAGATTTAGATTTGCTTCAAACAGCCCATGTTATTAGTGCATTTAAAATCCTGCAATGTGTCTTAAATATCCCTATGAAATATAGGTTTACATAATATATGGTGTGGCTAATTTGCATACTGGTTTTATCAAAACCAGGTTTAATAAATAATTACGTGGTGTTATTGAACTCTAATATTATTGTTGTATTCTCCAACCTATTAAAATCAATCCAATGAATTTCTATGGAAACCAATTAAAATAAGTGTAATCTTTTTATATGCATTCTTATTTAATTTTGTTAGTCTTTTCTAATTTAATGTATTTCATTACATTAAAACTTGAATACTTATGCCTGGAGGGTGCATATTCTTGCTTGTAATAATAATGTTACCATTGCAATAGAATTGTTCATTACATTGCAATGAGACTATTGTGTAATTGTTATAATTCAAGTATCAGAGTTACAGTAATATTATAGGAAAAACACAATGAGTATTAAGGCATGAGAAAACTTTACTAAGCAAAGATACAAGGTAAGCAAAGTATTTATCAATTGCTAGGTTGAATTAACAAGCCCTATGAGATCTTGTTTCTCCCCTCTGAGGTTTCATCAGATGTTATTTATAGGAAAACCAGATGATTCCATTCTCATTATTTAGGTACTATATGACAGTAACTATATATGACACAGTATTGAAGTCAGATTCCACATATTTAATGTAGTAGTCCTAACAGACTTAATAAATTGAAGTGTTAAAAACTTAGAGAAATTATCACACCAATGATGATTGCATAGCCCAGAAACTAAGACCAAGCACTGTATCTACACTATTCTAACTTATATATATATATATGAGAAAAAAAAGGCTTAGAAATCAGTGAGTTTAACAGTAATAGATCTATTTCTAAAATGACTGATTTTTAAGTCTTTCTCTTAACCAAATGTATTGCTCTGTTCAAAAATATTGAACATTGAGCTCTTAACTTGGATCAGAGCAACTCTAACAGTCTGTTGCACATTTTAGAATCATCCTAATACCAAATAACCTGGTGATTTACCTACAATATATATATATATATATATATATATAATACTACATTAATATGTATATGTTCATTACCATAATTTTCAAGGCAGAGAGGCAAAAGGCTCACATATTTGTGTAGTATTTTATAAATACATATAGCTCTTACACCTGTAATTAAGCCCTTTATTCTCATTCCTCAATTATAGAATATATATATATGTATAATGTGAGGTTTGTGAGGTTTTTGAATTTGTAAAAATCAGACTGAGGAGGCAAAGAAATGCTGAAATAAATTTATATCTGTACCAATGTATCCATTTATTTATAATACTCTGTATATGTAAAAATATATTCACAAATCTTTTGTTTGAATCCTATCAAAGAAACACTTTATATCATATAGATATATATAGTCGTCAGGGTTGCCTAAAGTCGATATCAGCCAATCAGCAAGGAGGTCTATCCCCTTATCACAAGCGCTAGACCAAGGAGATTGTTTTTGCATCTGAGGTGAAGCACCAGACCTACCATTAACTCCTTACTTTAATGTACAGATCCCTGTGCTATTCATACACTGAGTTGGCAAGGGCTGGTATCAAACTAGGAACCTTGTGGTTTCTAGCCGAATGCTCTACCGACTGAGCTATGTATCTTTTTTTATTTATTTATTTTTAAAGAAAATATTGAATTATCTTATATTCTTTATCACTACAGAAGCAATAAAAAAAGACCAAATGCAATAGTCAGAATGATAATTCGTCTGAAAGTTTATACAGACTGAGATAATTCCCCTGAACACAATTCAGTCTTAGATTAGATTCCACATTAATGTACTCATCATCAAAAACGTTTAATCAACTATAAACTAACAGTAATTCTCATGTACAAATTACTTTGTTTACATACCAATTTTCCAAGCAGTTCTTGAAGCAACAACAAAAATTCTTGTATAAAAATCAATTTTCCACCTTTTGACTTTTTTGTATTGCTTGAGGAATATCTGTGTTTACAGCTCCAAGGAATGAAGACTTTGATTGCAATTTGTGTTCTGACGAGTTTGTCTCAGTCAACAAACTGAAAATCTAATCAGCATTTAAAACAAAAACTTTTTTTTTATTTATTTACATTTCAAAAGGAAGAGATGATTCTACTGGACTTTGTATGAGATCAATCCATACAAATAATCTCCTCGCCTCTCTCTCTCATATGAGAGAGAGACAGAGAGAGAGAGATGGTTCCTAGTTGTGTGTTCTCCTGACTGAGCTAAACTTATATATATATATAAGTCGAGTCGACAGGGTGGCCTAAAGTCGGTATCAGCCAGTCAGCGAGGGAGTCTATCCCCTTTTCAATAGCGCTAGACCAAGGAGATTGTTTTAGCAACTGAGGTGGAGCGCCACACCTACCATCAGCTCCTTACTTTATCGCACAGATCCCTGTGCTACTTATACGCTGAGTTGGCGAGGACCGGTATCGAACTAGGAACCTTGTGGTTTCTAGCTGAGCGCTCTACCGACTGAGCTAATCTGGCCCATTATGTATATATATATATATATATATATATATATAAAAACACCAAGTAAGTTGCTGTTGGTTATGATTCTAAACAGAAACTTTTTTAATAAAGAAATATCAAGATTGGTGTAGTCCATGTTAGAGCTCAATACCCAATAATTGAGAAATTATATACAGAGCAATAGATTTAGCAAAGAAAAGACTTGAATACCAGTCTTATTAAGAGTTATAAATTTATTTCCACAGATATCAATCAGTTTTCCCCAAGAAAATTGTATGTTTGGTGATTTCTGTAACATTTTCATGAGGAAGCTGGTATTACTAGCATTGTCTGGAATCATCTATAAGTCTTTGTTTTGTTTTTTTGTTGAGTTAATTTCATAAAAATTCCCAGACAATTGCCTTATATTCTTACAACTTGTACAGTAATAGAGTTTATTAGATCATGCATTGTCCACCATTATTATTTCTGAACTATTATCTTCTTTTTGTCTGCATTTTTGAGATAATTTTCTTGATAATTTGTATTAATTGGATTTTTCTGATTGTTGTTCTCATCTCCATTGTTAGGGCACAATGGATATAGGGGTTGAGTTAATACAGTTCTAAATGACAATCATCTGTAGATTGTAGGTTCAATCAACAACGATAGCAACATAGAATACTCAACACAGCTTAACACTTGTACCTGGTCATAGTTAATGGAATGAGAACAGTCTACCCCAGTGGATTGAATAAAGGGTTCAGTTCAATGTTCTGTGAAAGCTCCCAATTACAACATGAAGATTCCCAAGTTTGAAGAGAAGGTTCCT
Organism: Doryteuthis pealeii; assembly: GCA_023376005.1. Taxonomy (NCBI): domain Eukaryota; kingdom Metazoa; phylum Mollusca; class Cephalopoda; order Myopsida; family Loliginidae; genus Doryteuthis; species Doryteuthis pealeii. The sequence goes on along the minus strand of CM042150.1, from coordinate 115,589,292 downwards.
AAGTTTGACAGGAAACATCTGAAAAAGGCTAGAGGGCACATTGGCCAAAACATTGTGTATATAACAATGGAGATGAGGAAAACAGTCTGGTTTTGGTTTGGTTTGTTTTGTTTTACGGCATATCAACCTCAGTGGGTCATTTAATGCCGATAAAGTTTTGAAATAAATCAATTCTTAATGGATAATACAATTTTTTTTATAAACTCATGTTTTTCTATTCAACCCATAGATGGGACCCTAGCTGGTACTACCACTCCGGGTCAGAGTGGACCAGGGAGCAATGGTGATGAAGGGGTGGTCCACATTCCCCAAACCTCCAAAACTGGAACTTCACCATCAGATAGAGTTTAACGTCATTCCCAGGACATGTAGACCCGCAGCCACCACCTTCTAGCATCCATATGATAAAAAGGGGTGGGGACAACAGTCTGAAAAATCCAAATAATACATATTATCTTCATCTTAATTTCCATTGCTTTCATTAAAACTTACTTACAATGTTAGTGTAGTGAGATAGCCAATGGAGTGTTATCTCATTTACATATGTGTATTACTGCAGGAGATATATAGAGACAGTTTAGGGGACTAGAGAGATTAGCTACGAGAAGCTGAACCCAGAGCTAAGATTAAGCACGAATAAATACTGCTGCAACAAGGAACACAAAACCACACCTCACAACACATGGCGTCGTCGATAGGCATACTTGCAAGTTTACTTATAATGTTAGTCTATTTCAGTGAGTAAAAAAAAGCACAGAACAGAAATGAAGATCCAAAGAAAAAAAATAATTTTACTATTTACATATTGAGAAGATACAAAAATTGCTTAGTTTTATGAAGATGTCAGAAAAGTCTTAAAAAATCATTTGAACTCATGTTAAAAATTATAAAGCCAGTCTTAATACTTTTGAAAGAAATGTTTTTAGCAAAACACTAGATTGTGCAAATGCAGCACCCTCCATAGACACTAGATGTTGTGCAAATGTGGCATTTCTTTTTTATCCTAACTTAAAATTTTTCATTGGAGTAATATTTGAGGACATTTAAAGAAAAGTTTATTTTTTATCAAGACTAGCAAATATATGCACCCTCCGGGTGCAAGTATTTAAGTTTTGATATAACAAAATATCATACTAAATTAGAAAGGCTAATGAAACTGATTAAGAATGCAGATAAAAAGATCTGCAACAGAGGGGGTATAATCGAAAAATAGAACAACTTTGAAATTAACTATTCCATCATTTTCCATTACTCCCCTCTTTCATTGGTAAATTTTCCTAATTTAACTATTTAGTTAAAATAGGAAGTAAAGGATAATATTACAGTTATTTCTTCTTGTAAATAAATTTCTTTTAAGATTTATCCACGAGATTTTTGTTTATATTTCTTAAGATAAAACCAAACAATTAGAAATCAATAATACCAAGCACATATTTATTAAAATAAAATTTTAAATATCAATATGCAAATTAGCCTTCTCGTTCAAACTGTAAACCGCTATTTTGTTATATATATAAATACAATTGCATGTTATTAGTACGTAGATATGATCAACCGTATTAATAATGTAAAACAATTTTTATTAATAACTGAAGGTTTAAAAGAATGAAATCATGGAGAATTTGACGTAAATAATTAAGGGAATTGTGACTGAGTAGTAATATAGTTTCGGTTACAGACAGAAAAACACACAATCTCCATTATAATAAGATGTTCAGTTGTTTTATAGATCAAACCATCATCAAGGCATCATTGATATGTGATGTTGGAACTTTTCAAGAATATTCAATATAAATGTACAAAAAAAGTCACATCACATTACACATTTGTTGGTTTAATATATGAGAAAAAATTGAAACTTTTAATGTTTGCCAATACTTCTAACAATAATAAAATCTTCCTTTGAATATCTTTTTTTTCTTCATATTCTATATATTTACATATAACATTCAATTTATTTCCAGTTTCCCTTACATACAGGAGTAAAATAAATTCACTCCCACAATAATTCAGTTATAACCAATTCTATCATTTTAGTTCTTCCTCATCCCACGGCTCCACATCACTTCATGAACGTCTTCATGTATACTGGAATCAAACACCAGGCTGACAGTTACACCCCTTTCTTTATATGCAACCAGCAATTCTTCTATTTCGCAAGTCATCCACCATCACCATACAACATTTCACCACATGTCCTGATGAAGGTTGCATAAACCAAAACGTTATAACTGACTTCATCATCAAAAATAAACTCCTCTTTTGGAATACTTCAGGTTTTTCTTTTTCCATATATATATATATATATATATATATAAAATGGACTCTCCCGTCGATTATCGACGTATGAGGGTTCATACACACAATGAACTCCCACACAGTGATTTGTTTATAGTGGTGAAGGCTTGTGTTGGACCATCCATACTTTTTGGCACAGTCGATAGGAAAGAATTGGTGCATCAAGGGTTACCACAAACCCAATCAACGACCGACCTCAGGAATTTTGAATTCAGAGTTATCCCTCTCCTAGACTGGTTACCTACCCAAGGCTGAAGGACTCAGTCTGCCCTACTATTTAACCCATAGCTGGAGGGAGAATATATGGATTCATACCTTTCCCAAGGGTATTAGCGCTATGTGAAATGCCAACAGCTTTGTCTAGGAATTCAACTCGAATCGACAAGTCCATTTTCCACGACTAACCACTAGCCCACACGCCTCCATATATATATATATATATATATATGAGACAGTGTAATCAGGCAACAATTTTCTTTTTTAGACATGTCATATTAAAGATAATAGGTAACTTAAGCCTATTATAGTTTTTAATAAGCTACTCAGATTTTTGAATTTTATGTCTCTGTATAAAATTAAAATTCATATAAGAACCATCCAAATGCATAATGTTCATTTAAGAATAGATTCCAAAAACTTTTGACAGTCATCGCACATCATCAAGAAAAACATAGTTAAAAGTTTAACTCCAAATATTGTTCAGCATGGCATTTAATTTGATGATGTTTATTTTGTGCTGGTGGCACCATTTAGGCTACAAATATTAAATGCATTTTAAAAGGTCTGCTTCTAAACTAAAAGTTATTTTTTATTGATTGTCAGTTATTTGGTGGAAAAATAAAAACAATATAAACTTATGAAAAAGTTTATTTTATACATATATATATTATATATATATATATATATAAATTAAATGCAATAGAAAAAATAAAGTAGCAAATCACAAACTTCATACAACAGTAGAATAGAACATCCCTCCTTAAATGGCACACAAAAAAAACCCTCTTCCCATCATGACCCACACAAAGAGAACTAGCCTTCCCATCATGCCCCACAAACTAAACATGCTTTACCAACAGGACTCTGGTTATTGTCCCTTCCCATAATGCATCACAAAGAAATCCTGTCGACCCACCATACTCCATGAACTAAATAAGAATCACATATTTTACCCTTCCCATGATACCAGACTGGGCTCTTTAACCTTGGTTAGACAACCAGTCTAAGAAAAGGAAAAATCTGAATTCAAACTTATTAAACTGAATAAAATTCAGAAATTGACCTTGTGTCACATCCTTCTAATGCATATATATAGCCAAATTTATTTTGTTACTAATTTCTAGCAATATTTAAAAAGTTCTTAATATCCCAAGGACAGAGCTAAATTATTAAAAACAAATTAAAACATTTACTTAAGTTTCATTCAAGTATTATTACAATCTTTAAACAGATTAAATCTTCAATCTTCAAATAAGGGGCCGGGTTAGCTCAGTTGTAGAGCATTCGGCTAGAAACCACAAGGTTCCTAGTTCGATATTGGACCTTGCCAACTCAGCGTACGAGTAGTACAGGGATCTGTGTGGTAAAGTAAGGAGCTGATGGTAGGTGTGGCGCTCCACCTCAGACACAAAAACAATCTCCTTGGTCTAGCGCAAGTGAAAAGGGGATAGACACCCTCGCCGATTGGCTGATACAGACTTTAAGCCACTCCGACGACTTTACTTTTTAAAAATTTTATATATGTGTGTGTGTGTGTGTGTGTGAATGGTATCAAGTGTTTTGATGATAGGATTCAACCAAAACTGATAACTCAAATGTACATATCAAGATTTTCATATATATTTATAAATATCAGTGTATGTTCATACTTTTACATATATGGAGTATAGTATAAATAGATATGAAAACTTTGATTTATCAGAAATAAATTTATTTAATGAATTTAGATATATTTTCATATATTTTTTAATTTTATTTTTGCCTATTCAATCTGAAATGGCCAAGTAGTTGAAATAAATTTATTTCTGATAAATTAATGTTTTCATAGAGATGTGTGAGAGAGAGAGAGGGAGAGAGAGAGAAAGAGAGAGAGAGAGAGAGAGAGAAAGAGAGAGAGAGAGAGAAAAAGAGAGAGAGAGAGAGAAAGAGAGAGAGAGAGAAAGAGAAAAAGTTGGGAAGACAGACAAATAAATCAAATTCCTTATTGTTAAGAATTTGTATTGTTGAGGATAAAAAAAAATAGGTTCTATCTTTAATTATCTAATTTCTCTTTGTACACAACATTGTTTACCTTTTAATTAGCATATCAACGCTTTTCGGGTTATTTAATGCTGAATCAAATAATTTTGACATCAGATTGCTTACAGTACCTGCTCTTCCTTAAATGGTAACCCATTTAAGAATTGAACAAGCTCATTGCTGCTTAACTTTGGTGATCGAACTGGGAGCCGGTGCTTTCAAAACGTGTTTTATTAACAAAAACAAATCTAAATTAAAGGGGAAAGAAAAATATTGATCTATGTAGATCATATGAATGCTTAATAAGAAATATATATATATATATATAAAGGAGCTGATGGTAGGTGTGGCGCTCCACCTCAGATGCTAAAACAATCTCCTTGGTCTAGCACTATTGAAAAGGAGATAGACTCCCTCGCTGATGGCTGATACCAACTTTAGGCCGCCCTGTCGACTTTACTACTATATATATATATCTAAGTTAGGGTAGTAAAGATATGAAGTTAATGGTGCTTAGTAATTGACAGTTTCAAACCTGTGATTTTCAAACCAAATGAATTGTTTTCAAGTTTTTCCTTAGATGCTGTTGCATGGTGCATTATGGGAAGGTAAGCTTATACACAACAGTACAAATGTTTTTTGCTGTTTTTTGTTGTTGTTGTAGTTGTTGTCCTTCCTGTCATTAAAAGAAGGAAGCTTAGTACAATGTAAATTTCTTTTAGGTAAGAGTTTTACCTAGAAAAGTCATTGTGACCAATTTGACATTTTAAGAGATCAGTAGAAATCTGGAGGCAATTCCTTTCCAATCCTGAAAAGATAATCACCTGTCTTGAGATTTCCTAATGGACCATACGAAACAATCAAGTCAATTTCTCTGTTGGCTTGTTGGCAATTTTACTTGTATCAATTTCACCATGCTAGACTGGGCCAGAGAAGCATGAGGTTAAGTTGAATTCAGTACAAATTTTCCTCACATAGAAACTCTAATCCCCAAAGAGGTTCAATATACTATCAAGAAATGAGTGTCTACAGATTTAAATGAACTAGATAAGAATGTGAATTAGCTTCTCATCAGATATCATCAGAAATTGTATGCATGGAGAGATAGAGAAAGAAAGAAATAGACTAAAAGGGATTGAGAGAAAGAGAGAAATAGGCTAAAAGAGAGAGAGAGAGAAAGAGAGAAGAGAGAGAGAGAGGCTGAGAGAGAGAAAGAGGCTGAGAGAGAGAAAGAGGCTGAAGAGAAAAGAGCTGAAAGAGAGAAAGAGGCTGAGAGGGAGAAAAAGATAAAGAGGCTGAGAGGGAGAGAAAGAGAAAGAGGCTGAGGGAGAGAAACAGAAAGAGGCTGAGGGAGAGAAAGAAAGAGGCTGAGGGAGAGAGAAAGAGTCTGAGGGAGAGAGAAACTAAGAGAGAGAAAGAGTCTGAGGGAGAGAGAAACTAAGAGAGAGAAAAGAGGCTGAGGGAGAGAGAAACTAAGAGAAAAAGAGAGAGCATAGGAGAGTAAGAAATCAGGAGAGAGAGAGAGAGAGAGAGAGAGAGAGAGAGAGAGAGAAATAAGGAAATAGAAACAGAGAGAGAGATCAGGAAATAGAAAATGAGACAGAGAGAGAGAGAGAGATAGAGAGAAATCAGGAATAGAAAATGAGACTAAAAGAAACAGAGAGACTAAAAGAAAGAGAGAGAAAGAGAGAGATATACTAAAAGAGAAAAAGAGAGATTGGAAGAGAGTAAGAAATCAGGAAATAACCTTTCAGGGAGTTTATCTTTCAAGGCAGCTGCATGAAACAAAATGGCATTCACTTATAGATTTCAAAGTGCAAAGTAATGAAATGTCACCCCTCTCTCCCACCCAGCTCACCCCACCCCCTCCAACACCTCAGGGTGCCAATCTTGATGCAGTTGCTCACAAAGTCAGCCACAAATGTTTACAGGCAGAAATGCAAATGCGTTTGGGACCATAAGTAGCTAAGAATCTGTGTGTGTGTGGGTTGAGGCATAAAGTGAGGTGAGATTAGGAAGCAGATTTAACTTCATCCCGATATCATTTTAATTATAAAATACGACCAAAAATGTTTTTCACCCTGTTCGGTCAAACCTTAAGATATACATCTTCATTAACATTATAGAATTATTTGGATAAACCCATGTGGTGTAACAGTTAGTGAGTTAATGAGGCCATGAACATATTAACAATGGAACATTCAATTGGGTGTCCTATACTAATGATCTTGTACCAAACTAGGTTAATCAAAACACAACATTAAAAATATCATATCAGAGGTGAGTGCTACGACTAAAGCACATCTGAGGTGAGTGCTACGACTAAAGCAAATCTGAGGTGAGTGCTACGACTAAATCACATCTGAGGTGAGTGCTACGACTAAAGCACATCTGAGGTGAGTGCTACGACTAAAGCAAATCTGAGGTGAGTGCTACGACTAAATCACATCTGAGGTGAGTGCTACGACTAAAGCACATCTGAGGTGAGTGCTGAGTGCTACGACTAAATCACATCTGAGGTGAGTGCTACGACTAAAGCAACTAAAGCACATCTGAGGTGAGTGCTACGACTAAGCACATCTGAGTGAGTGCTACGACTAAAGCACATCTGAGCACATCTGAGGTGAGTGCTACGACTAAAGCACATCTGAGGTGAGTGCTACGACTAAATCACATCTGAGGTGAGTGCTACGACTAAAGCACATCTGAGGTGAGTGCTACGACTAAATCACATCTGAGGTGAGTGCTACGACTAAAGCACATCTGAGGTGAGTACGACTAAAGCACATCTGAGGTGAGTGCTACGCTACGACTAAAGCACATCTGAGGTGAGTGCTTCTGGGTGAGTGTTACGACTAAAGCACATCTGAGGTGAGTGCTACGACTAAATCACATCTGAGGTGAGTGCTACGACTAAAGCACATCTGAGGTGAGTGCTACGACTAAATCACATCGAGGTGAGTGCTACGACTAAAGCACATCTGAGGTGAGTGTTACGACTAAACACATCTGAGGTGAGTGCTACGATCTGAGGTGAGTGCTACGCAAGGCATCCTATCATAGCATAATATTAGCTAGCTTGTCTTGCAAATCCCATTCTATGAAAAAAAATGTTGATCCTTACAGGATGCCTCATACTTGCAACCTTGTGTCACATCCTATCTGTGGCAAACGGGTTAGACCTACCTAGTCTGTCCTACTATTTGCCCATCGCTGGAGGAATAAGAGATGATTTTATACCTTTCATCAAAGCATTAGTTCAAAGTGAATCACCAACAGCCTTCTTATGGATTTGAACTTGGCACCTTTCCTTACAATCGTAACTGCAATGCTGCATGTGATATATCATTCTGAAATAGGAAACTTCTAATTACTTCAGTGTATTACAAGAATATAGAATGGATTAAAGTATCAACTGCAACATCTTAGATAAGGATAAAGGTTTAATACTTTACAGAAAAGTACTTGGCCTCTCACCTATATTTTCATTTTCTTTAAGAGTTAATGACTCACCAAACTGAATTATTTCTCTCTTTTTAATTATTTTCTCTTCTATCAAACAACAGAATCATCTGAAACAGCAATTCCAATATTATTTTCATTCCTAACTCTCAAACTGTTTCCAATTATTAACTTACTTAGTCAGTAAAAATCATCCCTTTCTCAAAAAAATTTCTTAACCAATACTTCTAAGTGTATGGTGCAATGGTTATCATTTTAGGAAATGTATACAGTGACAAGAGTTCAAATTCTGGATGATGCTGTTTGCATTTCACATTGTGCTAATATCATTGGGAAAGGTATGAATCCAATCATTCTCCCTCCAGTTAGAGGTGGACAGTAGGTAGACTTAACATTAGTATAGCAACTGTTCTAGGAGAAAGAAAACATAGCAGTCATTGGTGACTATGCTATATGACCATCTTAGAGCAATTTATTCACAACATACAAATTGATATCCAATGTTTTAAGAACTGCATACGGTTCACAAAAAATTAATTGAATTATTTCCCTCATCTCTATTCATTTTATTATGACATTCCAACTTCTTCCGTTGGTGTTGGATTTACTGAGCTGATGGCAAATGGTGTCCAATGTCCATTTGAGTTCAAATACAAAATATGAATTACAATTTGTAATTCAATAAATTGAATGTTTTGTGACAATGAACGTGACTCACATTTAACGTGGAATTGTTTTTATGAATAGATTTTATTAAGTAAACATTCACAAATGCTGTCTACATCAGTACTTGATTTGCTGATGGAGTCCACAGAGTACATTATCTGAGCAGATTCTTTTAGGCATCTTATTCACCAATATTTCTCACAGTCTATTATTTGGACCTCATTCTAATAAAAATACAGACAAGTATACAGTTATTTTTAGAATTATAATGAATAAATTGCTTCTGCCAGCCAATGTTCTGATGTATCTCAACTACTTAAAATCTAAAATTACTCCAAGAAATTTTCTGAAAGATTTAGAGATATTTTAGTTAAAAATGGTACTTTTTTTTTTGTTTCTGCAGCATCATTTTTGTTTTGTTTTTGAAAAAACATGCTAAAATTTTCACATGGTTAAAAGCGACCTAAATCATTTTTAATGAACACTATCAGAGTTTATTAATGTGTAGCAGAAAGAGACAGAGAATTTTGTATTGCGTGAGCAAAATGACAGAAAAACAACAAAGATCTATTATATATTATTTTATTTTATTCCTATTTTAATTGAGTAAAAACCACATTTACTACTAAAGAAAAAAGAAAGAAAAATCTTAGCAACCGAGAAAACATTTGGAAAAGCTTGTCTTTAAGTTGTCTGTCTTATAGATTTAGACATCCTGTAACCTGGTTTGGGCATGGGTGTGCTACTCATATAAAAAAAACCTTAGGTAGGAACAACCTGGCATAGCTCATCTCTCTCTCAAGGTATGGATAAATTGTACCTTCATTGGTTGGTTGGTTGAATTTTACAGCATGTCAACTGTTGTTGGGTTATTTTATGCCTAAGACATTTTGTTTGATTCCTTCTTGATAAGTATTTTTTCTATTCGACCCATAGATGGGACCCTAACAAGTATCTTCATAGGAAGGTACCTCAGCTCATATATAATAACTTTGGGAAAGGTATGAATCCAATTATTCTCCCTCCAGCTATGAGTAAATAGTTAGGCAAACTGGGTTCTTTGACCTTGGTTAGGCAACCAGTCTATGAGAAGGAAAACTGAATTGAAACTGTTAAACTCTAAGAAATTGATCTTGTCACATCGTACTCATGTGGTTGATTGGTGGTTTTATGGCATATCAACCTTTTTCGGGTTGTTTAATGGCAAATCAAGTCATTTTGATCTTCAGTTTACTTACAGTACCTGCTATTGTTCAAATTGTCACCCATCTAATAATTGAACAGGCTCATTGCTGCTTAACTTTGTTGATCAAGCAGGAACCAGTGCTTTCAATGTGACTTGACCGTAAGCCCCATACTCATGTGGAGGGGTATGTATATATATATTTTTGCACCACACCCAAATTGTATCTTTTAACAGGACCACCTAAAGATATTGTATTTTACTTTTTTTTCCTGTGTGCTCCTTTTGGAAATTTAGATAAATGTGCTAGTGTATATTTACACATATATTTCCCTTGGCATTCACTTTCACTGATAGAAATCATTAATCAATTCACCTGTCTTTATATTCAGTCAATTGGTAAGCACCTGAATATGCTTATAACCATACAGACATTAATTGAATTGACAGACAGAGAATACAAGAGACAGGTGAAAATAGAAATTTAATAGACAACACACACATACACAGAGATTTACGGTGCAAACGGTTTTAGCATTCATCTTCAATTACACAGCACAAAAACCTAACTTATTCAAGACAACTCTTATTTTGCTGAATATTTATTGTTATTTCTCGTCTGCCTGTCAGTTTAAAAATCTATCTTTAAATAAAGCATGCATTTCATTATTCATCTCTTTTTCATTTCACAGATGAGTAAAAATAATGAATGAATAATAATGAAATAACTGGGAATAGAGAAGAAGAGAAGAGGAGAAAAGGAAATGGGTAATATAGGGAGAAAAGGAAAGAGAATAGAGAGGAAGGAAAGAAGAAAAAAGGGAATAGAGAGGCAGAAAAGAGAAAAGGAAATGATGAATAGAGAGACAGAAAAGATGAGAAAAGGAAACACGGGAAATAGAGGCAAAAAATAATGAATGAATAGAATAACAAAAGGTAACTGAGAAAGAAGAAATGATTTTTGGTTCTAAATAGGAAACATCTTTTCAAGATCGTCTCTCACATCTTTTAAAAAAATTTTTTTTAATTAAAATAGATCACTAAGTAGGGCTGAGCCTATTCTAGTAGTGACCAGGTTTGAATTCAGGGTTTTCCTTCTCCTAGACTGGTTGCCTAACCAAGGTTAAAGAGCCTAGTTTGCCCTACTATTTTACCTATACCTGGAGAGAGAATAGTTGGATTCATACCCTTCCCAAGGGTATTAGTGCAATGTGAAATGTGGCTTTTGTCCAAGAATTGAACTGTTTGACGAGTCCATTTCATACAACTAACCAGTACACCACCACACTTCTCAAATATTCAAAATAAATGAATTGGATCTTGAATATACTCTGGTCACCTTCAAACAGAACTAACAAAATTTATGAACACAAAAAAAGATAATTCATACCTGATTATTTTCATTTGTCTGAATTTTTTTTAATGAGGCTTGATAATATGCATTATTTTGATTTTTCTGACTGTTGTTCTCATCTTTAATGTGAAATACAACTACAATGGAATGAGAACAATCTACATCAATGGATTAAACAAAACACCTGAAAAAGACTGGAGTGTACATTCACCAAAGTGTTGTGTATGAACAGGGATCAGTTTAGCCCAACTGAGGGCCAGGCAAAAATTGCCTTGGTGGACCTCTTAAAATGAGTGCACCCCAGCAATGACGAAGTTAAATTAATTACAACATTATTTGAATTCCAAGAAAAGTTTTGGCTATGATAAAATAAGTTAATTTTCTCATTTTTTTTCTCCCTTTCTCTTTTTTATCTTAATAAAAAAATAAAAAATAATTTTTTTTTAAGTTCAAGGTAAAAATTGTTGTGGATGTGTCTTTATTTTTAAGGGGCTGCATCAGTTTGCCATAGTGCCACAGTCTAAGTTCATCCCTGTACATATATTCTATACATATATAAAGGGCAGTTAGTGCGAATATATATATGTCCGAATAAAACTACAAAAATACAACAATTAACAACAAAGTAAATATATAAATACAGATTAGATATAACAGGTTGTTGGTTTTTATGCAAAATTATGAAGATTTGATTTATATGCGAAGGTATTTAAAAATTAAAATGTACATAGAAATAGCATTGAAATTCTACTTAAAAATGTCCAGCATTTGTAAATCTCAAAAGTAAACAAATCAATACTCCAGGGTCTCCCCTCACTACAAAGGTGACACTTGGTAGCTGTTTCTAGTTCACAATAAAGATGAAGACACTATGAAAAATCACAAATAATACTGATTATTTTTAACCAATTTAAGGTGCACTTAAGCAACTAAAACATTTTTCTCTGGGTGCCTATATTTTCACATTGATCAATGGCTTAGTGGTTTCTGCTTCATTGGTACATTAAACCAGGTCATTCAGTACACACAATTGACTAAAAGTAGAATATCACCTTTTAACTCCTACGCACCCTGTCAGCACCAACTGCATCCTCTGTAAAGAAGTAAGAACCTCATTCAAAAAAAAATGTCCTTGGTATGACATTAAACTTCTGCAACTAAAGTGTGGTTGGGAGGTTGTTTTGTTTTATAGTATATCAACCCTTTTCAGGTCATTTAATGCTGTATCAAGTAATTTTCATAATCGGTTTCTTACAGTACCTATTGTTGCTTAGATCACCTCTCATTCTTCTTTCTAGTAAAGTAGTTCTAATTTCTTTAATCTCCCCCTGTAACTGTAATCTTTAACTCATTTTATTATTTTTGTCACTCTTCATGATCATTGCTGTTTAGCTTTAGTGATCTAGTAAGAACCAGTTTTTTTTAACGTGACAGTCATAAGCTTGGAAGGCATATGGAATCACATCTTCATTGCCCTTACTCCCAGGTCTGCTCTGACCTAGATAGTACCTGTTAGGGTCCCTTCTATGTGTCAAATAGATCTGTTTGAAAATTAGTAATATTGGATAGGAATATGTGAAACTATTTGTGTGCAAATTATTAGTATTGATAGTTACTTGAAACTGTAATTGTTTATTAATTGTAATTAGTTACCTAAAACCAAATAATTGCTTGCATATTATTGAAATGAGTGTAATCATACAACTTTGAGTAAAAAATGACTTTTTAAATAGAAATAATTACTTTAAACTATTAGTATTAGATAGGAATACTAAAAACCATATAACTGTATATAAATTATCAGTATTACAAAAAGGTAGAGTTTAGCTCAATCAGTAGAGCATTCGCCTAGGAAACACAAGGTTCTGGTTTGATACCAGACATTTGCCAGCTCAGTGCGTGGGTAGCACAGCTTGTGTGGTAAAGTAGGGAGCTGATATTTGGTGTGGGGCTCCACTTCAGATGCAAAAACTATCTCCCTGGTCTAGCAGTAGTGAAAAAGGGATTGACTCCCTCGCTATTTAATATTAGAAAAAAATGATGGTTCTGATGCCTTCCACTTTTAGCAATTTCTCTTAAACTAATTCTAGTCAAGTCTCTGAAAAATGAAAATAGCTAAATACATTTATACAAAACATATACAAATATCACAAACTACCAACTAACTGAACCTGATTTTATCCAAAAGTTCAAACCTGCTCTTTTGAAAAATTAGATGAATATTTTGATTCAAATTATACTGTTTATGTCAATTTCAATATTTATAGTGGAATCAGTAATCTCATGCCATTATGTATATTAACTGTTACATTGAGGTGTGTGGTGTAGTGGTTACGATTGTAGGAAATCAATGAGATGAGTTCAAATCTTTGACTAGGCTGTTTGCATTTCACAGAGCACTAATACTCTTGGGAAAGGTATGTGTCTCTCTAATCTCCCTCCAAATATGGGTAATTAGTTGGGTGGATTTGGCTCTTTAACCTTGTTAAGGCTACCAGTCTGGGAGAAGCAAAACTCTGAATTCAAATCTGTTAAACTCTGCTTAAGAAATTAACCTTGTGTCACACTTGCTAGGAGTGGGTAATTGGCTACACATCATCATTTGGTAGAAAATGGAAATGGCAAGTAGAGTTCAAATCCTGGATTAGGCTGCTTGCATTTCGCATAGCACTAATACTCTTAGGAATGATATACATCCAACTATTCTCTTTCCAGTTCTGGATAAATAGTTAGGTGGACTATTTAACTCTTTAAACTCAGTATGGAAGAAGGAAAACTTCAATTAAACCTTGTTGACTTTGTGTCACATCCTGCTTGTATGGAGGGAAACACATGATCATTTCCTATTTGAATAGTGGCACAAAAAAGAAACCAGAGATGAATAATGGAAAAATTCAGAAATACACACACATACACAAAAAAAAAAGGCCACCCCACATAATTTAAAAAAAAAATAGATAAAATTCCATGTCCTTCAAAACAAATTCAACACAAAATATTTCTTTTTTGCCACTCATATTATTATGACCAAGTAAGGAGAAGACACTCAAAGTAACTGACACCAGACAAAAAGGTATAATAAAATATAATAGAAAAAAAGGTTGAATATTAATACAAAAAAATCATGACACACTACAAATACAGTAATGAAAAAAATTAAGTTGCAACACCCTGAACATGTGTTTCAATTTCCTCAGGATTAAATTTTTAAGTAGTAGAGTTGAATTACAGTAAATCATCATATCTCATACACACCAATTGCTAGGGATGAAGGTAGGTAGATAGTTACAAAGGTATTAACCCTTAATGCACTAATGACATTCTAAATTTAGAAATACCCCACCCCTCCCACACACACAATTCAGCTCGTTTATAAGATAACTCAATATATATATATATATTTCTTTTAATAAAAAAAATTATATGGGGACTCAAATCCTGGACAGGTTGTTTTGCATTTCACTTGATGCTAATGCCCACAGGAAAGCCATGGATCAATCAATTTTCCCCCCCACTATGAGTAAATAGTAGGGCAGACTAAATTCTTTCACCTTGATTAAGTAACCAATCTAGGAGAAGGATAATTAGAAACTAATATTTTAAGCTATAAAAAAATTCCCCAACTTTCATTTGTTTGAATTTTTGAGTGGCTTGATAATTTGTATTATTTGGGTTTTTCAGACTATTTTCCTCATCTTTATTGTTACTAGCAAATATATGCACCTCCGGGTGCAAGTATTTAAGTTTTAATGTAATAAAATATTGTATTAAATTAGAAAGGCTAATTTAACTAAATAAGAATACAGATAAAAAGATTTGAAACAGAGGGAGTATAATAAAAAATTTGAAACAGAGGGAGTATAATAAAAAATGGAACAACTGAAACTTACTCTTCCATCACTCTCGTCTTTCATTGTTATTTTTCTAATTTAAGTATTAGTTATAAGAGGAAGTAAGAATAAAATGACAGTTATTTTATCTTGTTAATGGATTTCATTTAAGATTCATTGAAGAGATTTTTGCTTATATTCATTAAAATAAAACCAAACAGTTAGAAATCAATAATACTAAGCACATATTTATTAAATTCGATTTTTTAATATTAATATGCAAATTAGCCTTCCCGTTCACATTGTAAAGCGCTATTTTTTGTTGTATATAAATATAATTGCATGTTGTTAGTATGTAGGCATAGTTAACAGTATTAATAATGTAAGACAATTTATTTAATAATTGAGGTTTAGATAAAAATAAAATCATGGAGAATGTGATGTCAATAACTAAGAGAATTGTGACTTGAGTAGGAATATAGTTTCGGTTACAGACAGAAAAACACACAATCTCCATTATAATAAGATATACACAATGTTTCAGCCAATGTGCCCTTCAGCCTTCTTCAAAAAGGTTCCAGAGTTCGAAGAGATGGTTCCATAGTTCGACAAGCAATGCCTGAAGAAAATCAGAGGGCACATCAGCCAAAATGTTGTGTATATAACAATAAAGACTAAGACAATCCCCACCCACAACTTATTGATGTAACATGCTAATTGTATCCAAATCAGTTCTCGCAACCTCTTTCTATTTGCTAGTAAAAATGTGTGTACTATCTTATAGAGAATATGAAAAATTTTAAAGAGTACTCCACTATAAAAATAAAAATAATGAGGAATGTAATCTAGGGGTTAGCTTTGACGTTACTTTTAAAACTGACACTTATATTTTGTCTATTATATCAAGGGCAAAGAGAATGATTGGCTGGGGGGAGGGTAGAAAATTTATCTCAAGGGAGGCAAATGTTTTAAAAACATACAAAATAAGATCTCATATCAAATACTGCACTCAGGCCTGGACTTAAGCGTCTGGATAAAGTGCAGAGGACCTACCAGGGGTGATGACTGATAGTGACGGTTGGGGAGATTATTAGTGAAATAAATCACTGATAAGGACTGAGCCTATTCTAATAATGACCACCCCAAATAGAGTTTAACAGGTTTGAATTCTGAGTTTTTTTTCTAGACTGGTTGCCTAATCAAGGTTAAAGAGTTCAGTCTGCTCTACTATTGACCCATAGCTGGAGGGAGAGTAGTTAGATTCATACCTTTCCCAAGAGTATTAGCACTATGTGAGAGAGTCATGGGTATCTGTGCTGTCAGAACAATGTGATGATGATAATTGTTTACAAATTATCATCAAATCAAGCAACTACATATATCAAAATAAAACATTCATACATATTACATAGCAAAATACTATTGAACTGAAAAAGAAATGAATTAAATGCACTAAGTATTTAGCAAGTGTCATCAATCAAACTTTTAAAAAAATGCTTTACTCTGCCAAAGGCCAACTCTTGTTATATTTCTTTTTTAGAATTCATATTTTGGGGTTTTATGTTCCTGTTACATGCACCAAAAGAAATACTCAGGAGACTAAAAACGTACTTGACAAAAAAAAAATGAAATAAAATTTGGTCCAACACTTAAGCAAGTTCTATCTTGTGTGCCAATTTTATTATTTTTTTTAATGTGCTGCGACTTTCTTGAATACTGTTTTGTTTTTGTTTTTTTAGGCATACCAACATATCTGCCAAGAATTTTTTACCAAATTATTTTGCAAAAACAGAAAATATTTTTCTGTAAAAATTAAGTCCTTAAGACAGCTGCAGTTAAAACCTAGTAAATATAAACGTCCAAGATGTGTAAATAATGAAAATAAGAATGGCAGATGCTGTTCCAGGATGAAAGCTCACTTCAAGAAGAAGAAAAAAAAATTTGTACTATTAAAACTTGACAAGTTGTGATATCAGTTTAAGAAAAAAAAAATGAGAAAAGAAAAAAAAAAAAAGAAAAAAAAGACAAAAAAACGTATTGACTTATTAGGAGGTATGTGGTGTAATAGTTACTGTCATAAGAAATGGACACAGTGTGACAAGATCAAATCCTGGAGGTGGCTGTTTATATTTCACATAGTGCTAAGACCCTTGGGAAAGGTACAAATCCAACTATTCTCCCACCAACTATGGATAAATAGTAGGGCAGACTAGGCTCTTTAACCTTGTTATGGCAACTGGTCTAAGAGAAGGAAAACTGAATTCAAACCAAAAGGTGCTCTCTTCTCGTTAGTCAAAAACTACTTTGAGATCTCCTCTTCTTCTCCCAAACTGACTCAACAAGAACGTATCAATATGATATTTAGCAACAAGTTCTTAATGTAAAGTCTGTGTATAAAGTAAAGAAAGAAATCTTTCAGTGTGTCCTTTGTAAATTAATGGAAATGTCCATTTATCAATCAACATGAATAGGGACAAATATCATAAATACAACAGTTGAAAATGGAAAAAAATAAAGGTTTAGATAGAATAAATTGGCTTCTGATTGAAAGTTTTAAAAATAGAAATTGACGGAAAGATTAATTTAAATTCTAATCAGAAAAGACAGTTTCAAAGTAATTTAAAAAATAATCAATTTAAGACAATATTAGGAAAGAAAATGAACCACTATGGAATTTTCAGTCAAAACTGTAGAGTATTAAAATGATTTCTACTAAGTAGACCAATGCTTCCATAATTAGTGTTATATAATTTTGACTTTAGTCTGAGGGTGAGATAAAAGAATTAATAGCTTGTTTCCAGGAAGCCTTCCCATCAGGTAGCACCTGCCCTTCAGCTAAAAGGGACAAGGGTTGGGTTTATTGCCCGGCACATGAGATGCTTCTGAAGGGGAATGCTGATAAGATCATCATTTGAATGAGAATTGTTCAAGTTAATAGATCATGAAATGATATCAATTTTTCTGAAACATTCTGCATATGGTATATTCTAAACCATAAATAGGAGTCATTTTGTTTTGAGGACAGTTTAACAAAAATTACAAAGAGCAGACCTAGGAGTAATGGCAATGTAGGGGTACTTTACACTCCCCAGATATGCAGAAGTGGAGTCTCACAATCAGTGAAGTTCGAATTCTAGAGTTCTGGGGAATGTGGAGTACCTCTTCATCACCATTACTCCCAGCTACATTTGGACCCAGAATAGTAGGTTCTTGTCTATTAGTTGGATAGAATTAGTTTAAAAGAAACCTGTTTAAAAAGAAATTGAATACCCATCAAAGATGAATAAAAATAAAATGACCCAATGGGTTGACATGCCATAAAACCCATCCAACCAGCCTTACCATCAGATGCAAGAGATACAATCAACATATTTTAAGTGCTGCTGACAGGGTTTTTAATACACCTAGCAAGTGTGTGTGTGTGTGTGTGTGTGTGTGTATATATATCGTCGGGGCGGCCTAATGTCAGTAAGAGCCATATAGCGAGGGAGTCTATCCCCTTTTCACTAGTGCTAGACCAAGGAGATAGTTTTTGCATCTGAGGTGGAGCGCCACACCTACCATCAGCTCCTTACTTTACTGCACAGATCCCTGTGCTACTCATACACTGAGTTGGCCGGTATCAAAACTAGGAACCGTGGTTTTCTAGCCGAACGCTCTACCGACTCAGCTAAGCCGGCCCTTATATATATATATATATATATATATAATGATGGACTCTCCCGTCGATTTCGATGTATGTGTGTTCCTACAATGAACGTCCACACAGTGATTTGTTTATAGTGGTGAAGGCTTGTGTTGGACCATCCATACTTTCTGGCACAGTCAATAGGAAAGAATTGGTGCATCAAGGGTTGCCACAAACCCAATCAACGACCAACCTCAGGACTTTTGAATTCAGAGTTATCCCTCTCCTAGACTGGTTACCTACCCAAGGCTGAAGGACTCAGTCTGCCCTGCTATTTAACCCATAGCTGGAGGGAGAATATATGGATTCATACCTTTCCCAAGAGTATTAGCGCTATGTGAAATGCTAACAGCTTCGTCTAGGAATTGAACTCGAATCGACGAGTCCATTTTTCACGACTCTAACCACTAGCCCACTCGCCTCATATATATATACATATATATATGTATATATGTGATTTTCTTTCCATTAGGTTGACCAGCAATAAGAGTTTTGTTAAAGTATCTACTGATGGAACAAAACACAAAGAAAATTGCATTTATGTCTTTCCTAAGGACATTAGTGTAAAGGAAACATAAAACCCAAATTCAATCACATTTGGCTTGGGACATTTACTAATAGTCTATGGTGTCTGGAAAAACATTAACCTGCTAGATATCACAACTTTGCACAAAAAAAAACAAGAGAGTTTTTTGAAAAATAAAAAAACTACTTCTTAGCCATCAAATATTGTATGAAAGCTCAGAATATCAAAGTCACTGCTCGGGAAGCATCAATCAGAATTTGAATAGGGGCTTCCCTTTATTGCAACACACAGTGACTATTTGTGATTTAGTTTTTTTTATCTAATGGCATATTAA
Organism: Doryteuthis pealeii; assembly: GCA_023376005.1. Lineage (NCBI taxonomy): Eukaryota > Metazoa > Mollusca > Cephalopoda > Myopsida > Loliginidae > Doryteuthis > Doryteuthis pealeii. The sequence continues at coordinate 115,569,713 of CM042150.1, read as the reverse complement.
CCTTCATAGGTTATTTAATGTGAAAGCCATCCTTTCAGAAGAACAGTAGTAGTACTATTTAACCTATTGCTGGATAATAAGGGGTTCATACTTTTCCCAAACTTAAATAATAAAGTAATTTTTTTTATTTGCAAAATCCATCTCTAAGGTGCAGTTGGATGCATCATCAGTGATGTTCCTCAGTTCATTGGGGGTTTTGAGTCTTTTCAACATCATACGTCCCTCACTAAAATGACCTGGCTGAGATTAATCACATCTCAGCCTGAATCCAATGTAGCCAAATGCTCTACCGACTGAGCTAACCATGTTAAATTTCTTTGTCTTTTTACAAAATATATCTCATTTGGATGCAGTTGGATGCATCATCAGTGATGTTCTTTAGTTCATTGGGGGTTTTGAGTCTTTTCAACATCATACGTCCCTCACTAAAATGACCTGGCTGAGATTAATCACATCTCAGCCTGAATCCAATGTAGCCAAATGCTCTACCGACTGAGCTAACCATGTTAAATTTCTTTGTCTTTTTACAAAATATATCTCATTTGGATGCAGTTGGATGCATCATCAGTGATGTTCTTCAGTTCATTGGGGGTTTTGAGTCTTTTTCAACATCATACGTCCCTCACTAAAATGACCTGGCTGAGATTAATCACATCTCAGCCTGAAATCCAATGTAGCCAAATGCTCTACCGACTGAGCTAACCATGTTAAATTTCTTTGTCTTTTTACAAAATATATCTCATTTGGATGCAGTTGGATGCATCATCAGTGATGTTCTTCAGTTCATTGGGGGTTTTGAGTCTTTTCAACATCATACGTCCCTCACTAAAATGACCTGGCTGAGATTAATCACATCTCAGCCTGAATCCAATGTAGCCAAATGCTCTACCGACTGAGCTAACCATGTTAAATTTCTTTGTCTTTTTACAAAATATATCTCATTTGGATGCAGTTGGATGCATCATCAGTGATGTTCTTTAGTTCATTGGGGGTTTTGAGTCTTTTCAACATCATACGTCCCTCACTAAAATGACCTGGCTGAGATTAATCACATCTCAGCCTGAATCCAATGTAGCCAAATGCTCTACCGACTGAGCTAACCATGTTAAATTTCTTTGTCTTTTTACAAAATATATCTCATTTGGATGCAGTTGGATGCATCATCAGTGATGTTCTTCAGTTCATTGGGGGTTTTGAGTCTTTTCAACATCATACGTCCCTCACTAAAATGACCTGGCTGAGATTAATCACATCTCAGCCTGAATCCAATGTAGCCAAATGCTCTACCGACTGAGCTAACCATGTTAAATTTCTTTGTCTTTTTACAAAAATATATCTCATTTGGATGCAGTTGGATGCATCATCAGTGATGTTCTTCAGTTTCATTGGGGGTTTTGAGTCTTTTCAACATCATACGTCCCTCACTAAAATGACCTGGCTGAGATTAATCACATCTCAGCCTGAATCCAATGTAGCCAAATGCTCTACCGACTGAGCTAACCATGTTAAAATTTCTTTGTCTTTTTACAAAATATATCTCATTTGGATGCAGTTGGATGCATCATCAGTGATGTTCTTTAGTTCATTGGGGGGTTTTTGAGTCTTTTCAACATCATACGTCCCTCACTAAAATGACCTGGCTGAGATTAATCACATCTCAGCCTGAATCCAATGTAGCCAAATGCTCTACTACCGACTGAGCTAACCATGTTAAATTTCTTTGTCTTTTTACAAAAATATATCTCATTTGGATGCAGTTGGATGCATCATCAGTGATGTTCTTCAGTTCATTGGGGGTTTTGAGTCTTTTCAACATCATACGTCCCTCACTAAAATGACCTGGCTGAGATTAATCACATCTCAGCCTGAATCCAATGTAGCCAAATGCTCTACCGACTGAGCTAACCATGTTAAATTTCTTTGTCTTTTTACAAAATATATCTCATTTGGATGCAGTTGGATGCATCATCAGTGATGTTCTTCAGTTCATTGGGGGTTTTGAGTCTTTTCAACATCATACGTCCCTCACTAAAATGACCTGGCTGAGATTAATCACATCTCAGCCTGAATCCAATGTAGCCAAATGCTCTACCGACTGAGCTAACCATGTTAAATTTCTTTTGTCTTTTTACAAAATATATCTCATTTGGATGCAGTTGGATGCATCATCAGTGATGTTCTTCAGTTCATTGGGGGTTTTGAGTCTTTTCAACATCATACGTCCCTCACTAAAATGACCTGGCTGAGATTAATCACATCTCAGCCTGAATCCAATGTAGCCAAATGCTCTACCGACTGAGCTAACCATGTTAAATTTTCTTTGTCTTTTTACAAAATATATCTCATTTGGATGCAGTTGGATGCATCATCAGTGATGTTCTTTCAGTTCATTGGGGGTTTTGAGTCTTTTCAACATCATACGTCCCTCACTAAAATGACCTGGCTGAGATTAATCACATCTCAGCCTGAATCCAATGTAGCCAAATGCTCTACCGACTGAGCTAACCATGTTAAATTTCTTTGTCTTTTTACAAAATATATCTCATTTGGATGCAGTTGGATGCATCATCAGTGATGTTCTTTAGTTCATTGGGGGTTTTGAGTCTTTTCAACATCATACGTCCCTCACTAAAATGACCTGGCTGAGATTAATCACATCTCAGCCTGAATCCAATGTAGCCAAATGCTCTACGACTGAGCTAACCATGTTAAATTTCTTTGTCTTTTTACAAAATATATCTCATTTGGATGCAGTTGGATGCATCATCAGTGATGTTCTTCAGTTCATTGGGGGTTTTGAGTCTTTTCAACATCATACGTCCCTCACTAAAATGACCTGGCTGAGATTAATCACATCTCAGCCTGAATCCAATGTAGCCAAATGCTCTACCGACTGAGCTAACCATGTTAAATTTCTTTGTCTTTTTACAAAATATATCTCATTTGGATGCAGTTGGATGCATCATCAGTGATGTTCTTCAGTTCATTGGGGGTTTTGAGTCTTTTCAACATCATACGTCCTCACTAAAATGACCTGGCTGAGATTAATCACATCTCAGCCTGAATCCAATGTAGCCAAATGCTCTACCGACTGAGCTAACCATGTTAAATTTCTTTGTCTTTTTACAAAATATATCTCATTTGGATGCAGTTGGATGCATCATCAGTGATGTTCTTCAGTTCATTGGGGGTTTTGAGTCTTTTCAACATAATACGTCCCTCACTAAAATGACCTGGCTGAGATTAATCACATCTCAGCCTGAATCCAATGTAGCCAAATGCTCTACCGACTGAGCTAACCATGTTAAATTTCTTTGTCTTTTTACAAAATATATCTCATTTGGATGCAGTTGGATGCATCATCAGTGATGTTCTTCAGTTCATTGGGAGTTTTGAGTCTTTTCAACATCATACGTCCCTCACTAAAATGACCTGGCTGAGATTAATCACATCTCAGCCTGAATCCAATGTAGCCAAATGCTCTACCGACTGAGCTAACCATGTTAAATTTCTTTGTCTTTTTACAAAATATATCTCATTTGGATGCAGTTGGATGCATCATCAGTGATGTTCTTCAGTTCATTGGGGTTTTTGAGTCTTTTCAACATCATACGTCCCTCACTAAAATGACCTGGCTGAGATTAATCACATCTCAGCCTGAATCCAATGTAGCCAAATGCTCTACCGACTGAGAGCTAACCATGTTAAATTTCTTTGTCTTTTTACAAAAATATATCTCATTTGGATGCAGTTGGATGCATCATCAGTGATGTTCTTCAGTTCATTGGGGTTTTGAGTCTTTTCAACATCATACGTCCCTCACTAAAATGACCTGGCTGAGATTAATCACATCTCAGCCTGAATCCAATGTAGCCAAATGCTCTACCGACTGAGCTAACCATGTTAAATTTCTTTGTCTTTTTACAAAATATATCTCATTTGGATGCAGTTGGATGCATCATCAGTGATGTTCTTCAGTTCATTGGGGGTTTTGAGTCTTTTCAACATCATACGTCCCTCACTAAAATGACCTGGCTGAGATTAATCACATCTCAGCCTGAATCCAATGTAGCCAAATGCTCTACGACTGAGCTAACCATGTTAAATTTCTTTGTCTTTTTTACAAAATATATCTCATTTGGATGCAGTTGGATGCATCATCAGTGATGTTCTTCAGTTCATTGGGGGTTTTGAGTCTTTTCAACATCATACGTCCCTCACTAAAATGACCTGGCTGAGATTAATCACATCTCAGCCTGAATCCAATGTAGCCAAATGCTCTACCGACTGAGCTAACCATGTTAAATTTCTTTGTCTTTTTTACAAAATATATCTCATTTGGATGCAGTTGGATGCATCATCAGTGATGTTCTTCAGTTCATTGGGAGTTTTGAGTCTTTTCAACATCATACGTCCCTCACTAAAATGACCTGGCTGAGATTAATCACATCTCAGCCTGAATCCAATGTAGCCAAATGCTCTACCGACTGAGCTAACCATGTTAAATTTCTTTGTCTTTTTACAAAATATATCTCATTTGGATGCAGTTGGATGCATCATTAGTGATGTTCTTCAGTTCATTGGGGGTTTTGAGTCTTTTCAACATCATACGTCCCTCACTAAAATGACCTGGCTGAGATTAATCACATCTCAGCCTGAATCCAATGTAGCCAAATGCTCTACCGACTGAGCTAACCATGTTAAATTTCTTTGTCTTTTTACAAAATATATCTCATTTGGATGCAGTTGGATGCATCATCAGTGATGTTCTTCAGTTCATTGGGAGTTTTGAGTCTTTTCAACATCATACGTCCCTCACTAAAATGACCTGGCTGAGATTAATCACATCTCAGCCTGAATCCAATGTAGCCAAATGCTCTACCGACTGAGCTAACCATGTTAAATTTCTTTGTCTTTTTACAAATATATCTCATTTGGATGCAGTTGGATGCATCATCAGTGATGTTCTTCAGTTCATTGGGGTTTTGAGTCTTTTCAACATCATACGTCCCTCACTAAAATGACCTGGCTGAGATTAATCACATCTCAGCCTGAATCCAATGTAGCCAAATGCTCTACCGACTGAGCTAACCATGTTAAATTTCTTTGTCTTTTTACAAAATATATCTCATTTGGATGCAGTTGGATGCATCATCAGTGATGTTCTTCAGTTCATTGGGAGTTTTGAGTCTTTTCAACATCATACGTCCCTCACTAAAATGACCTGGCTGAGATTAATCACATCTCAGCCTGAATCCAATGTAGCCAAATGCTCTACCGACTGAGCTAACCATGTTAAATTTCTTTGTCTTTTTACAAAATATATCTCATTTGGATGCAGTTGGATGCATCATCAGTGATGTTCTTCAGTTCATTGGGGGTTTTGAGTCTTTTCAACATCATACGTCCCTCACTAAAATGACCTGGCTGAGATTAATCACATCTCAGCCTGAATCCCAATGTAGCCAAATGCTCTACCGACTGAGCTAACCATGTTAAATTTCTTTGTCTTTTTACAAAATATATCTCATTTGGATGCAGTTGGATGCATCATCAGTGATGTTCTTCAGTTCATTGGGAGTTTTGAGTCTTTTCAACATCATACGTCCCTCACTAAAATGACTGGCTGAGATTAATCACATCTCAGCCTGAATCCAATGTAGCCAAATGCTCTACCGACTGAGCTAACCATGTTAAATTTCTTTGTCTTTTTACAAAATATATCTCATTTGGATGCAGTTGGATGCATCATCAGTGATGTTCTTCAGTTCATTGGGGGTTTTTTGAGTCTTTTCAACATCATACGTCCCTCACTAAAATGACCTGGCTGAGATTAATCACATCTCAGCCTGAATCCAATGTAGCCAATGCTCTACCGACTGAGCTAACCATGTTAAATTTCTTTTGTCTTTTTACAAAATATATCTCATTTGGATGCAGTTGGATGCATCATCAGTGATGTTCTTCAGTTCATTGGGGTTTTTGAGTCTTTTCAACATCATACGTCCCCTCACTAAAATGACCTGGCTGAGATTAATCACATCTCAGCCTGAATCCAATGTAGCCAAATGCTCTACCGACTGAGCTAACCATGTTAAATTTCTTTGTCTTTTTACAAAATATATCTCATTTGGATGCAGTTGGATGCATCATCAGTGATGTTCTTCAGTTCATTGGGGGTTTTGAGTCTTTTCAACATCATACGTCCCTCACTAAAATGACCTGGCTGAGATTAATCACATCTCAGCCTGAATCTAATGTAGTTGTTGGTCAGCATCACTCTCAGCTAACAAGTGGCTTCGGGTTTAGTCCTCTGTGGAGGACAAAACCCAAAGCCATTTTTTAGCTAAAAAAACTAGTATTATATATAAGCTTTAATAGATATTAATCTAATATGAACTATTAATCTCAATATAAACTCATATGAATCTTAATAGAAGTGAGTGTAATATGAATCTTAATATAAGCAAGTATACTATCAATCTCAATGTTTTTTGTTTTGTTGTAAAATACATGTCTAAGATGTGTTTGGATGTATCATCAGTGATGTACTTTAGTTCATTGGGGGTTTCAGGTCTTTTCAACATCATACCCTCTCGCTAAAATGACCCGGGTGAGATTAATCGTGTCTCAGACTGAATCCAGAGTAGTTGTTTGTCAGCACTTCCTGTATCTCTCTCAGCTAAAAAATGGATTCAGGTTTTGTCCTTTATAAATGTGGACAGGTTGTGATTTGGCCAATGAGCAATTATTTCCAGTGAAAGGTAACTTTGCCTATAAATATATTGTCTGTTAGCATATTAGATTAAGCCTATTTAACATAGGCAAATGCTTTACACTAGCATTCATATTTTTGTATCTATAAAAGCTTGCTAAAATATATATTAAAATTACTAGCAAAATAAAAAAAACACACTCCGGGCGATGTAAAAATAAATTTTTGAAAAATATTAGAGATTAATCATGTCTCAGCCTGAATCCAGAGTAATTGTTTGTCAGCACTCCCTGCGTCACTCTTATCTAACAAATGGCTTAGAGTTTTGTCCTTTATATATGGGGTCAGATTGCGATCTGACCAATGAGTAATTATTTCTGGTCTTCCATGCTGGTAACTTTCCCAAGAAATAATTGATGGGTCAGTGCCAGTTTTTAAAAAAATAATCAAATAAAAATAAATAAATAAATAAAAAAGGAACTAGTTTCCAATAATTTCAAATAGCGTCTTTTTGTGAAACACAGGATTGTGCAAGTGCAATATTCTCGAAGCTCACCAGATCTAGCTCAATGCTACTTTATTTTTCTAAACTGAATATTTAGTTCAACTGAGAATGTAGATGGTTGGATTTTATGGCATGTCATTGCTTGTTGGGTTATTTTATGCCGAAGACATTTTTTTGATGGGTATTGAAAATTCTGATTTTTAATCTCCATTTTTTAATACTCATTTTTCCTATTTAACCTATAGATAGGACCCTAATAGGTGCTACCACTATGGGTCAGGGTGGACCTGGGAGTAATAAGATGAAGGGGTGTCCTATGAATTAAAATTCAGCAAATTGAGCAAAAAATAAACGAAAGGGTACTCCACACTCCCCAGAACACCAGAATTGGATCCTCACCATTAGATGCAGTTTAACATCATACCCAGGACACTAAAACCGTCAGCCACTGCCTTCTAGCACATATATGATGAAAAGAGTTGTGGATTTGCCATAAGGCCACTTCCTCCTTATGGCAAACCCCCAACCCTTTGTGACAATCATATAGTTACTAGGGCTTGATGTGACCAGCGGATTGGTGTTATACTCATGTCACCCATTTTTGGTGGGGGTCTTACCCCCCCACACACACACACAGGTGATGCAGTTGGCATATTCAAATCCCAATTGATGGGTTGGGGTTCTATTTGGATAATATTCTTGTATTTATAAAAATGAAGATATTAAAAGAAATTTGATGGCACAACTTTATACCATATCGAAAGAGGAATCATAGAGATGCCTTGACCAATGGAAAACACACTGGAATAAGTAGGTATTTACCAAACCCATTTTCCATTGGTAAGATTTGGCACAAGGTTTCCAGTATGGGGCATCTAGTGAGGATCAAATTTGCTTTTCAATAGTAATGAACCTCTAGGCTAGATTGGGTGGAGGCTAGCTTGCTAACCATTATACCATGATGGGATACACTTTTAAACCAGTTTGCCACAGGTAGGATTTGACACAAGGTCACAGGTATGGGGCATCCAGCTAGGATTGAACTCACTATTCAGTAATAATCGATCTGCAAGATTAGCTTACTAGCCATTACACCATGATGGGACACCCTTTTACCCAGCAGTTGTGCCACAGGGTTGAGATGTGGGGCATCCAGTGAGAATCAAACACACTTTTCTCATAGTAATGGATCTATGAGCCTTACTTACTAACTATTACACCACCATGTGAAAAACATGCTGGAATAAGTATGTTAAATGTCAAAGGGACTATTTTGAAGAAAATTAATGTTTCATCCACTGTTCATTTCTGTCTCGGTAAATACAGCTTCAATCTCAGTTCTTTTTGAACACACATCATACATTAATTTGTGAGTAATTATATCTTGTATTATTATTATTATCATTATTATCATTATTATTATATTAATATTCAACTCCAAACTTCCATCAAAGTAATTGATATCAAAAAGAGAAAACAGCCTTTTTCACTTTTTGTCCGTTATCTCATGCTCGTGAAAATCCTTTTGCAAGTCTCTTTTTGTTGTTGTTGCACAAATCCATAATGAATGATAAAATGAAATGTAGAACCACAAATTCAATGTGGCACGTTATCACCTTGATGCCTCCTTTATCAAATGTTCTTTTCTCAACTCTGGGAAACTTTATCACCCCCAAATGTAGACACCTATCAAATGAAAAGGAATATGCATATATGCATATTCTTAACATAGTGATATATATATATACACACACATTTATTTAAATAAAGGTACCAGACATTCTACAGTGACAGAAAATACAATTGTATCACCCTAAATATGTTTCAGTTTACTCAAGATTGAATATACAGGTAATATACCTGGATTATGGTAAATGGTCCAATATACAGGACAATAAGTGCACAAAACAGGACAATAAGAATAAAGAATGTATCATGCACCTAATATACCAAGTTTACTCAAGTAAAAGTTGGCCTTATCTTTTACAGTGTTACAATTTTATTTCTTTTTGGTATCTATATATGTATTAAACCAACCCAACCCAAAATTATAACAGGATTATAGTAAATGGTTTGTTATACAGGTCAATGAGTGCACAAAATAGAACTTCAAAATAAAGGAGGTATCATGCACACAGTGAGGGGGGGATTTCTGTGGTGTAGTGGTTGGTTGGACTTTATGGCATGTCAACCCTTGTTGGGTCATTTTATACCAAGATGTTTTGTTTTATTGATTCATGTTGGGTATTTAATGGTTTTTGTAAACTCAATTTAAAAAAAAATATACACAGGAAAAATCTGTGGAAGACCGGAGGATACAGTGTTCAAAATATTATGTTTATACATATGACAATAAAGATGAGGACAATAGTCCCCAAAATCAAAATCATTCACATCAAGCCTCATCTCAAAAATACCAACAAATTGATAAAATGTGTCAACTATGTTGAACTGCTTCATGGATATGTGGAATGGGATATACATTTTATGTCTCTCTCCCCTCCACTCTCATTCAATTCTTAGTTAGGCAGAGAACTTTTCAGCACTCTTTCATCAACACACACAAGGTGTGTCATAAAAGTATCGAGATTGAAGCTGTATTTACCAAGATAGAAATGAACAATGAATGGAAAGTTTTTCAGAATATAAGGTGTGTCATAAAAGTAAAAAGATCTCAATACTCTTATAACCCACCTTGTATGTATCAACACTAAAAAGGCATCTATCTTCTATGCATGCATAAATCAGTGGATCTATTTCTCTTAATATTAATTTCATTTTAACCAAGATAAATAAAAGTAGACACGTGTGTATATCCTGTTACGAAATTAGTCAAGTTGATTTGTGGATTCAAGACATAATATATTTCTGGTCAACGCATGCTGTTGGCAGTAACCACCTGTTTTAGGTTTAAGTTTTTAAAATGTAGCTGACTATAAGATGAGGCTGGTGATAGGTACATAGATGTAACTTTTCTGAATCTCAAACAGAACTTCATAAAACCAATTTGGGTTGGCAAAGACAACTACAGAGTTTAATGTATGAAGTTCAAGTGTGCTAAAAAGTTTTTTTAATGTTAAAAATTGTATATAAAGTCTCATGAATTTTCTGTTTACCATTTTCAATAAAGTTACCAGTTTTATGAAACTCATAGGTATATATAGATACCTGTGGGTAGAAATAGATCATTAACTACAAAATAACTGATTTTTAAGCCTTTTTCTTTGCATGCATATATATATATATATATACTAGCAAATATATGCACCCTCCGGGTGCAAGTATTTAAGTTTTAATGTAATGAAATATCGTATTAAATTAGAAAGGCTAATGAAATTAAATAAGAATGCAGATAAAATATTTGAAACAGAGGGGGATATAATCGAAAAGTAGAACAACTGAAACTTACTGTTCCATCACTCTCGTCTTCTCATTATTATTTTTTCTAATTTAAATATTTAGTTAAAAGAGGAAGTAAAGAATAAAATGACAGTTATTTTTTCTTGTTAATGGATTTCATTTAAGATTCATTGAAGAGATTTTTGCTTATATTCATTAAAATAAAACCAAACAGTTAGAAACCAATAATACTAAGCATATATTTATTAAAATTACATTTTTAATATCAATATGCAAATCAGCCTTTCAGTTCACACTGTAAACCGCTATTTTGTTGTATATATAAATACAATTGCATGTTGTTAGTATGTAGATATGGTTAACAGTATTAATAATGTAAAACAATTTTATTAGTAATTGAGGTTAAAATAAGGATAAATTCATGGTGAATGTGACGTCAATAACTAAGGGAATTGTGACTGGAGTAGTGATTTAGTTTCGGTTACAGACAGAAAAACACACAATCTCCATTATAATAAGATATATATATACATACATATTAATGTGTGTATGTGTAAGGTTTGGGATGAAATTCAATGATATGAGAAAAAAGGAACACTAGGGATATATATATATATATATATATATATATATATATATATATATATATATGGCCCGGGTTTGTTATTATTCACTCAACGTCCCCTTACCTCATATGGCAGAGACGTATCAGTATCATTGACAGGTTAATTTTGCAAGGATTGTCCCATACTGTATCGTGGCCGAGGCAGTATGGTTTCTGACTATCCTGCTGAAGTCGTGGTTTCGATTTCTGTCGGAGGGAAATCGTTGGTATACATCGCTTATGAGACTTAATAAAGTTGAAACATTCTGTACGATGTTCTACACACCAAATAATTCTTTACCAAAATTCACTTGTCATTATTATCTTCTATAATTATCGAATTTTATGCGATATATGCATTGTAATTGCCTTCAAGCAAAAATAAAAATAATAATATATATATATATATATATATATATATATATATATAGTTCAATGAAGTAACAAATAAAAGTTTTTGCTTTTATTTATTTATTTCGGAATGATATTACAACCAATGGTTTCTTTGCTGAAAGCATTCATCAGGTAAATGAAACGGTTCCTTTGAAAATGACAGAAATGGTGTAAATGGTCAAATGTGTGCGTTTTTTTAACTGTATTCTCATGTTTGCGTGATGTGGAATCTTTTTTTTTGCTTGTACGTGCGCATATATATATATATATATATATATAAGGAGGGATCTTATAATCAGTAACCTGACATATAGTATTTCGAAGACTTTTTTAAATCTGACATTATTAGTAGATAAGATTTGATCTATTGTAATGTCTGAATTGCATGCCTCAACAAGAAAGGAGATTGTAACATGTTTAAAAATGAATATCTGTTGAGTAAAAATCTTCTTTTTCTTCATTAGGTTACTCACTTATTGATATAGCCAAGATAAAAATGAGGCATTAATGTATAATATACAAAAAAACAATTACATAAGTTACTACCATTAATGAATTCTTTGGGCAAATCATGTCAATATAAAAGAATTTTCAACATGATTTCCTTCCTTGTTGATGGACTTAATGAAAATTTTTAGATAACAATCCACATTATGATTAATTCTTAAAGTAGTTCCCAAAATAGCCGTTAAGATTTTTTTTACTGGTCAGATTCCCCAAAACCTCTGAAAAAAAAAAAAAAAAAAAAAAAAAATCCTGTATACCCAAGTTCCCATGGGGGAGTCCCTGTGGCATAATGGCTAATGTACCTGACTGCAACATCATAGTTAGTGAATTCAAACTCCAGTCATGCTATTATTTTCAATTTCAGACTAATCCCCGTTGGGAAAGGTATGAACCTTCTCATCACCCAGCTATGGATTAAATAGTACCACTACTGTTTTTCGACAACGATGGCTATGGCATTGAATAACCTACAAAACTTGGTATGCCAATGAACAGAGGAAACAAACCAAGTACAGACATACAATCATGTATACCAAAGTATGTATTTAACTAATCCCTCAACCAGGGACAGGATGTGACATAAGGACAATTTTTAAGTGGAGTTAAGTTGGTTTAAGTTAAAAATTTTCTGTCTTTTAGCCTGGTTAAGGCTAAAGAACCATAGCTGGGGAAAGAACAGATAGATCCATGCCTTTTCAATGGTATTAGTGCAAAGTGAAATCTAAACAATCATGTCCAGGATTTGAACTCAAGTCACCAATTCTATTTTCTATGATGAGAACCATTACACTAACTGTGCCTCCATATATACCCAAGTATACACATACAATCATGTATACTCAAGTTACGTACATGCAATCATGTATACCCAAGTACACATATACAGTTGTGTACATATTAATACAAATATCATTGTCTTTAAAATGTGGGTACTCAAATACAAAATATTTTATATGAATATATTTATTACTTTAGAAAAGCTAAGTATACATAAATCTACAATATGAACATAATGTTAGTTAAATTTATTAGGTAAGCATTTTTGCTTCTATTTACTGCCACTTAATACTGGCTATGATTGGACAGTTTCATTTCAAGATGTTTACACTAGTCAAGCGAAAATCTAGGTTTCATCTGGGATGATACTGTGAAAATGCTATGGAATTAGGCGGAGAGAAAGAGAGAATAAGGGAAAAGTAGAAGAAAGAGGGGAAAAACAAGAGAGAAACAGAAAAATAGAGAAAAAGAAAACATAAGAAAAAACTGAAGAAAGAGAAACATGCAGAAAAAAGGAAAAAAAAAAAAACAAGACAGAAAAAGGAAAAAGAAACAACTGAAAATGAGCTAGAAAGAGAGAGCATGGAGGAGAGAATAAATAAAGAAAAAGAAATGATAAGCAATAAGGAAACAAAATAGAGAAGGGAAAAAAGAGGAAAAAACTAAACAATAGAGGAAAGAGAGAAAAAAGAGAGAGAGAGAGGAAAGAGAAAAAAAGAAGAGAAAGAGAGAAAGAGAAAAAAAGAGAGAGAGAGAGAGGGAAAGAGAAAAAAGAGAAGAGAGAAAAAAAGAAAGAGAAGAGAGAGAGAGAGAGAGAGAGAAGAGAAAAAAAAAAGAAAGAGAAGAGAGAGAGAGAGAAAAAAAGAAAGAGAAGAGAGAGAGAGAGAAAAAAGAAAGAGAAGAGAGAGAAGAGAGAGAGAGAGAGAGAGAGAAAAAAAGAAGAGAAGAGAGAGAGGAAAAAAAGAGAGAGAGAGAAAAAAAAAGAGAGAGAGAGAAAAAAAAGAGAGAGAGAGAGAAAAAAGAGAGAGAAAAAAAAGAGAGAGAGAAAAAAGAGAGAGAAAAAAAAAAGAGAGAGAGAAAAAAAAGAGAGAGAAAAAAAAAGAGAGAGAGAGAGAGAGAGAGAGAGAAAAAAAGAGAGAGAGAGAGAGAAAAGAGAAGAGAGAGAGAAAAGAGAGAGAGAGAGAAAAAGAGAGAGAGAGAGAGACAGAGAGAGAGAGAGAAGAAAGAGAAAGAAAGAGAGAGAGAAAAAAATTGGGGAAAACAGGAAAAACAAACTCAGAAATATATTGAGGAAAAATCTGGACAGAAACAGAAAAAAGAGAAAACAAATAGAGAAAAATAAGAAAAAATAAAGAAAGCAATAAGAACAAAAAGAAGAAAGAAAGAGAATTAATATGGGGAAAAAAGAGGAAATAAAAGGAAAAAGAGAGAGAAAAGAACAAGAGAGAGAGAGAAAGTGAGAGAGAGAGAGAGAGAGAAAGTGAGAGAGAGAGAGAGAGAGAGAGAAATGAAGAAAAAGAAAACACGATAAGCAACAAGAAAAAAAGAACTAGAGAAAGAGAAGAAACATGTAGAGAAATAGAGAAAAAGAGGAGAGGGAGATAGAGAGAACAAATTGGAGATAAGAAACAAACAAAAAACTAGAGAAAGAGAAGAAAGATAGCTGAATGCAAAAATCCAAAGATTTCTTCATTAAATAATTTTGATTTTTCATTTTAATTTCAATAGGATTTTTCTTCAATCTGCTGATTCCATCTATGTTTTCTTGTTCCTTTCCAATCCAGATTCCTGAGAATGATCCATGCTTTTCACTGATCAGTGCTTCCACCCCCACAGGCAAATTGATATTGATTTCATTTTAGGTGAGATCATAAGGAGATGAGGCAAAGAGAAGTTGATAAGAGAGAGAGAGAGAGAGAATTTGAAGGTGAATAAAGAAAAAGTTAGAGTGAGATGGCTTCTGAGGGGTGATAGTGTGGGGGGGTGCACATCTGAGATTTGTCAATTGTCATCAACAAGAAAAAAAAAAATAGGTAGGATAGTGAAATCACTCCAAAGGGAAGAGAGAAGGAAAAAGAAGATTGGGGTGAGGAGAAGAAAAAGAAAAAAGGTGAGCTAAAGAATAAGTAAGGGGGTGAAGTAGAATTCATAAAAATGAAAGTTTATAAGAGAGAGAGAGGGGGGGGAGAGAATTGGAAGGTGAATGAAGAAAAAGGTTGAGGGAGTGAGTGATAGTTTCTGAGTGGTGATAAAGTGGGGAGGGGATCTGAGATTTGTCAATTGTCATCAACAACAAAAACAAAAAAAACAAAAAAAAATAGATAAGGTAGTGAAATCCCTCCAAAGAGAAGAAGAAGAAGGTGAACTAAAGAAACAGTCGGGGTGGGTGAAGTAGAATTCATAAAAATGGAATCGGATAGACTCATAAAGAAATTGATTAAAAAGTGAAAGTGAAAGAAGAAAATAGGCGGATACAAATAAAGTGAAATGAGTTCTGAGAAATGAAGCAAAATAAGAAACCAACAGAGACTAAAAGGAAGTGGAAGTGAAATGGGGGGAAAAAGAGAATCAAAGAATTTATTAAAGAAAAACAAGGGAATAAGCAATGTTTCATCGTTGCTTATTTGCTTGTTTTGTTTTATAGCATATCAACCCTTTTCACGTCATTTAATACTGAATAAAGTCATTTCGATAAAAGCTTCTGTGCTTTAAGTTCTTAATATCTTCAATACTTATTCATGGTGTACATTTCTGTGCAGTTTATTTCATTCTGTAGTTTTCAGATATTAACTTGTTTTTATTTACTTTAGTATTTATTTTTTTATGACTCAGATGTTTAAATTCTTCCATATAGGCCCAATGTCTTTAGGAAGAATATCATAGCATCTACTTAAGTCTTTTTTTTTTATTTATATTGCTTGCTTTGTAAAATGTTTCTCTTGCAGGGACCAGATTCAATATTCATGTGTCATTTATTGCTAAAGCCATCTTTGTAGAAGGAATGTAGTGGGGGTACTATTTAACCCACAGCTGATGGGATGAGGGTGTTAATACCTTTCTGAAGGGTATTAGTCCAAAAGTGAACGTAATAGCCTAACAGGAGTTTGAACTCATTATGATGTCACAGTCCAGCACATTAGCCGATTTACCATTGGGACTTCCCCAAATAAGAGGTAAAGATTATTTATGTTATGAAAGATATGGGTTATCATCCCTAACAGTGAGTACCCAATAACCCTGAAATAGCCTGAAAAGGGAGGCTGGGAATAAGCACCTATTAAAATCTCTATGCAAAAAAGACGTGTTGATCTGGCCAGGTGAGGCATCAGGAAAAAAAAAGTGCACAGACACTATACAAAGAAAAATTATTTTCTCTTTAAAATATTAAATGCAAAAGAATATCTGTGCTGTTACTATTTAAATTTTATTTTTTAATTATATTCATGAATATAAATAAAATCTTCATTATTTGTGCTCAAAAAGCAAGATCTGGTGATAGTGAATGTGCATATATATTTACTTTGTCATTAATTTTTATTTTCATGGTTGCCTTCTAACTTACATACATACTGTCAAAGAATGACTTAGCCAATGCAAAAGTGTTTCAGTTTTAATCAAACCATCAACAGGGCTCAGCTTGGTTAATCATTAAAAATCAGGTAAAAAGAAATGATTTATAATTATTAACAGATCTGATGGTTTGATTAAAACCGAAACGTTTTAGTGTTGGCTTTCTGTAAGTCAATCTTTGACTTGTTTATTTTTTTTTTTCAAAAACTTTATACCTAATTACATTGTCAGATTTTTTATATCAATTTTTCTTTATATACGTAGATATATACACACCAACTGCCCTTTATTTATATATAAATAACCCAACAATAGTTGACATGCGATATGACCAACCAAATGGAATGCTTTAGATATAATGGATTGGTTACAAAGCTTCTTTTTTTTTCTGTAATAAATGATCGCTAATAATATGCAATTTGAGTTAAGGAACCAATTATTCTTTCTGCCCAGAGGCCCAAATCACTGTCACTTTGTCGTGAGGTAGCATAATGATTAATTAGCATAGAAAATACAATCAGCAAGCTTAGTTAAAAAATCTGACTGAAGCTGTTTGGTAAAAACATGAATATACTTCTCCTTGCCCCCAGCTATAGATAAATTTAGAATTTTACTTCTAAACTGGTTGCCATGGCTAGTTTAAAAAATCTAATCTGCCCTACTATTTACCTATAGCTAGAGGGAGAATAATTAGATTCCTAGCTTTCTCATGGTTCAATGTGAAATGCAAACAGTCTCATCCATGGTTGCTGGGACCATTTTCGACCACAGTCACTATTAAACCACAAATACCATCCAAAAGAGACAGAATGAAATTGTATCATTAACAGATATTTTCTTGGGGAAAAAAAGAAGTTAATTCATAGAGAAAGAGGAATGTGTAAAATTTGAAAAAAATAAAAAATAAAAAAATAAAAATATATAGTTGCTTCCTTGTGGGGTGCTGCTTCTACGACTTGTTCAGGACATATCAGTACTGCTGTATGGCTGCACCATCTGGACCCTAACAATGCTTTGGACTCAAGCGCCTTGAGAATAAGCTAGATGGGACCTGCACAAGAATGTTGCGGGCCAGTGAATAATGATTTAATTATTACAAAGTTTGACATGTTTACTTTAGAGCTATTATAAATAGTTTAATATGTAAAAAGTATACTTATCTTGATTTAACTCTGACCTTTTTTTTTCTTCTTTCTTTTCATCTTATCATAATCAATTAAAACATTAGTTTTATTGCTTTCACATGCTCACCTACTCTCTTTATTATATTTTTTCTGTATAGCATTTTCTTTTTCTTTCTTTATAATAAAAACTAAAAGTGACTACCCAGTATTGTCTGGGAGGATAAACATTTAGTCTCACAGATCCATTGAGTGTTTTAATCTTCCATAATTGGTTTGTTTATATCTATTATTATCACAAACGCTATCAATGACTTTCTTTTCTCTTACTATTCAAATTCTAATCTTTAAATATCTTCACAAATATAAATAAAATCTTCATTAATTTTGCACAAAAGTCAAGCTCTGGATATAGTAAATGTGCATATATATTTACTTTGTTTTATTTTACTTGTTTCCTCCGGACATAAATACATACATACATACACACACACCAACTGTCCTTTATATATGCATAGATAGGATGGTCTATTATTTAGCTGAGGTGACGACACTTCTAATAAAAAGAAGTCAGCAGATAAGCAACACCAGATAATCAGGATTTACATTTCATCTTAGCCGATTTGGATGGTCTCATTTTTAACCAGAGGGTGTTGCAAGATGATAATGGTTGTACAATTAAGGAACATGTGTATTAATATATAGATACTAGTTGAAGTAACTGTCTATGCTGAATAAGATATTAAGTCTTTTTTGTAAATTAAATTTTTTTTACAAGATAGTTACAAATGGTAATTGTTATTATAATAGATAAATCCACATAACAGAAAAGACTGAATGATTAATCTTAATGGCATGTCAACTCATATAGGGTTATTTTATGCTTAGAGGCCAGAGAATAACAATCGTTGTATATCTATATTTTCTTTTGTATATTTGTTTATTAAGAGTTTTGAAGTAAATTGATTTTTTTTTAAATTTGAATATTATTTGGAATGTTTCTTTGAACTTTAAGGCGCTCTCTTTTCGTTAGTTAAACTACTTAAAGAGCTCCACTTCATTAATTTTCGTGATTGTAATATATTAATTTTCATGAATGTAATTACACTAATTTTTCATGGATGTAATATTAATTGTTATGGATGTAATATACTAATATTCATGAATTTGGTTGTAATTCTGTGTCTGTATTAATATGTTAAGAAAATAAATAAATAATTTTTCTTACCCATGGTTTTATCAAATCTTAATACATTTTATACAGATTTAGTTGACTCATAGATGGGACTTTAACTGATACTATCACTCTGGGTTGTCTGAACTCAAATATTGAGAGAGAAAAGAAAAGAAAAAAAGAAAAGAAATTTGGTAGAAAAGTGGCATTGGGAAATAAAACAATGAAATGTCCAAGAAGTTACAATCATCTTTTTACAAAGTCGATGAGTAGTAAGCGTCATTTATTTATTTATCCAATACACAAGTCAGCCAGAATAAAACAAGCACACTGCCATCGGCAATACTAAGTGATATATTAAAGTTGGGAGGAAAAGTTAGGCAGAGAGATGATACAAGGTGCAACTGAGATGGTAAAAAGTGGGAGGAAGAATTTGTTACTAATGAAATAGAAAACAAAGAGAGAGAGAGAGAGAGAGGAAGATAAAGATAGAGAGAGAGAGAGAGAGAGACGGGAAAGATAAAGAGAGAGAGAGAGACGGGAAAGATAAAGAGAGAGAGAAAGAGACGGGAAAGATAAAGAGAGAGAGAGAGAGAGAGACGGGAAAGATAAAGAGAGAGAGAGAGAGAGAGAGAGAGAGACGGGAAAGATAAAGAGAGAGAGAGAGAGAGACGGGAAAGATAAAGAGAGAGAGAGAGAGAGACGGGAAAGATAAAGAGAGAGAGACGGGAAAGATAAAGAGAGAGAGAGAGAAAGAGAGAGAGATAAAGAGAGAAGAAAAGAAAAAAAAAGAAAGAAAAAAGAAAGAGAAAAGAGAAAAAAATGTTATAGAAAAGGAGAAGAAAAAGAAAGGTGGTAGAAAAAAGAGAAATGTAGAAAAAGACAAGAGAAAATGAAGTAGAGAAAAGAGAAAGAACAAGAAAAGTAGATAAATGGGAACGAGAAGAAAAAACAGAATAAAGAAAGAAAAAGAAAGAAGAGTGAAAGAGAAACAAAGTTGAGAAAAGAGAAAGAGACAAATAAAAAGTGAATGATAGAAAAGGGAAAAAGAGAGAAGAGAAAAGAGAATGAAAAGTAAGAAAAGAAAAAGAAAAATCAAATAAAGAGGAAAGGTATGTAGAC
This sequence comes from Doryteuthis pealeii, assembly GCA_023376005.1. Classification (NCBI taxonomy): domain Eukaryota; kingdom Metazoa; phylum Mollusca; class Cephalopoda; order Myopsida; family Loliginidae; genus Doryteuthis; species Doryteuthis pealeii. Next base: position 115,549,865 of record CM042150.1, on the reverse strand, counting down.
AGAGAAAAAAAACAAAGAAATTAGCGGACAAGAGAAGATAAATAAATGCAAGAACAAAACAGCCATTTCCTATTGGAAATTGTCCAAAATACATAATTTACACCTCAGACATTTTTAACCATTCGTCAAAATATATTAAAAAGAAATAAATGCTTATACGCAATATAGTAAAACCAAAATATTTAATAAAATATGTTTCAAATACCTTTTGTGAGAACAACTTTATCTTTTTGTGATACAGCACATCACATGAAAAGTATATATATATATATATATATATATATATATATATAATATAATATCCTAATCCTATTAGTAAACCCTTGTGGTAAGAAATTAAAAAAAACACAAATAATTTGTGAGTAAAAAATATACGGCCAAACTTCACCTGGGGAAAAAAATATATATATGTATAAACCGCTAGGATTGTCTAAAGCTAAAATGTAAAAGTGTTTGATACCTAAGTAGAGCAAATAGTAAAGTTAATCCTAATGAGTCAGATATACCTACTAATAGTTTTGCTTAGTAGCTCATCAGGGCAAGAACCTGACACTAGTGTATATATGTATGTATATGAAATAAATATTTTTAGAAAAAACAAACAAATGATGTTAAATATTTTATTTCATACTGTCGGATTCACTTCAATTCACTTTTCATGTATGTATATATATATATATATATATATATATATGTATACATATAATATATAGTGTGCTGCAAAATTCCCTGCCCAACTAAAAAGACAATGACCTTTTTATTGGAATTTCTGCTGAATACGTTTTAGATTAATGATATTCCAAGTGTATTGAACTAAGAAATTAATATCTGGAATAGCATCTATTGTCTTGGGGCTTAAGGACACTCCATTCTTGGTCAGGCAAAATTTTTTCAGCTATTCTTACACACACACACAAAAATGTGACTATTGGAAGAAATAAAAGAGCTCAATGTCTAATCAATAGTGGTATAAAAGCTAAAAACTTACAGTATTGCACTCTTTTCAGTGTAACTCAAGTTCTATATGAAGACAGTGAAAATGCCCTTTTCTCAAGGAGATAGGAGATATATATATATATATATATATATATATATATATATATATATATATATCCTTTCTTCAAGTGCTACACCCACGTTTTAAATTTAGTTGCACTAGTAGTTAATCCAAAAAGGAACTAAACTACTTTTCACATGAGCTAGTATATATAAGATGTAGCTGCCTTGCCTATTTAGTTCTTCTGGAGAATGTGCATCTTGAGCACCTAAACCGTTGGAGAGAGCAAAACTTTTTCTACAACTAATATATATATATATATATATATATATATATATATATAGAGTTGTAGAAAAATTTTTACTCATATATATATATATATATATATATATATATATATATATGAGGATTGGGGTAAACTCGACAGAATGTAGTAAAGATTAGAGGGAGAAATTCATCAGTCATTTATAAACGACTGATGAAGCCGAGTTCAATGCACGGCGAAATATATCTCCTACATGTACTTGTGTGAGCTTTGTTCCTTTGTCCTCATTTCTCCCTCTAATTTTTACTATTTATATATATATATATATATATATATATATATATAATACAAGGAACATAAACAACATACTAGAAAAAAAACAATAGAGACACATATACACTGAAATTTTAGCTTTATTTTCATGAGCAAAATTCCGGGCTGTTTTTACTTCTACTTCAATGGATAAAAGAAAATTCTCCCTTTTCATCAACCTTGTCTTGAATTCAATTAATAATTGTTTTATATTTTTACTTTGGTAGACGAAAGGTCAAATTAAGCCTTTTACTGACAAGTAATTTAAATAAAAAATATTTTTGCTGATAAAAGAACAAAAGTATCTGACTCATAAAAGTCATTTCTTTACGTAATACAAGTCAAAATAGATCATTTTAAAAGTCATATTACATTATGGCTTCTGCAAAATCCTGACACAGCAATTTCTAATTGTTACAGACACTTTTTATCATTACAATATTTTATTTCTGGTTTAGTTCAGTCAGTAGAGTATCTGCCCCAAAAAGCACAAGATTCCGGCTTTGATAATAGCCCTTGCCAACTCAGCACATGAGTAGCACAGCTTTGATATCTGCTCAAGGTAGGTATGGCACTCTACTTCAAATGCTAAAAGAACCTTCCTGGTCTAAATCTAGTGAAGATAGACTCCCTTGCTGTGTGGTTGATATCACCAATAGATCATTCCAACAACTTTACTACTATAATACCAATAAAGTTGAAAAAAATTGAAAAATAAGAAAATCTTTTTTTGAGTCTTTATTGTAGATATCTAAAACTGTTTATTTTATTGCTATTTCTTCAATCTTATTATAATGGAGATTCTGTGTGTGTGTCTTTAGCCGAAACTACTTCACTGCTTCCATCACAATCCTCTCAGGAATTGCATAGGTTTATCAATGGATATTTAATTCATAGAATAAATCTTATTTATTAATGATGTCTCTATGAAAATCTGAATTAGATTTGCCTCAAAACAACCCATGTTATTAGTGTATTTAAAATCCTTACATATGCCTGGCTACATCAACCACATTGATGCATTGTTATCAACCCTGGGCATTTTGAAAACCAGCAACATTGACCTCCTTGTAAATCAACCACCAAAAATTCTAATTGAAAAATAAATATGATGAATATATTTACCTACAAGTGTACTATGTATTGGTTGTGCAAAAAAAAAAAAAAAAAAAAAAAAAAAAAAATTGCATGCATTGATACCAAGAACGTCGACAGCCTCAAATAATGAATACTGGCCCTTCTTGAAATCAAAGGTGTGGAATAGAAAATAAAAACATTTATTTTTGTTAGTTCTGTGTGTAAGAATTACCTCAACTTAGTTTTAAAATTAGAAATTTACAAATATTCATCTCTGAATGTTATTTATAGTTTAAATTTGCATTTATTTTCATTTATTCTACAGATTTTCCACAGTCTAATATATAATTCTCTTGCTTACCACTTTGTTTGTTACCTATGAACTGCGAGGCTAATGGGTCAATTTTGATGAAACTTAGCATGTTAACTCCTTTCATATCAAAGAGTATTTTAGATATTTTGGGAGTGGGCAGTCCTCTCATTTATGAGGGTGTCAAGAATCTTTTGGATTAAAATTGATCAGGCCTTATTCCTTCAAAGAGCTGGTCATTTTTGGAGAAGATCTATTAATACTGAATAGTGAGTTTTACCCTTGCTGGATGCCCCATTCTTGTGACCTTGTGTCACATATTGACTGTGGCAAATTGGTTGGGTAAATCCCTACTCCAAAAATTACCACCTCTTTTAGATTTTATTTTGCCTTTTCAATGAATTAGACCAGGAATTGAAGTAGTTTTGCCATGTCTATTAGGGTAGGTTGATTTTTAACTGTTTTTAAGATATCATATATTTCTCTTACAGTGAAGGTTGTTTGATGATATAATAGATACCAATATTAAAACCTAGGTCCCCTTGAGGAAATAACATCCAAGATCATCAGTTAACCAAAAATCCCCGTTTTTGTAACATTTGGCCCATAAATTGGTTAGAAAATTAATCAATTTCAATATCTAAAACAGAAAATATTGTCATTTTAAACAAAACTAATATAACTAGAATTCAAATTGAAAATATCCCATGCCATCACTGCCAACATCTGATATGTTGCTTTTTACCTCATTTAAAATTTAAATCTATTTCCTTAAATGAAGGCAAAGTTTTGAAGAAAGATATTTTGTATGGTAATTTTTAATGTTAATTTGCAACTTTTGCCATATAAGATACATTACAGTTCTAAAATCAACCTACCGTAATGTCCATTTCCTACTATGGTAACCACAAATACCAATATTGATTGAATCCCATATGTCACAGTTTTTTTCCATGTGTTTTACAAATAGATTTATCACATTTTTATCTACAGATTGATTTTTCCCTGATTTTTTTTTATCTAATGCAACTCATTTGATTCTGATAATTAAATTGAAAATACTTGTGTGTGACATTTTGTAGTGGTTTTACTTTTTTACTTTCTTTTCTTTTATATTCTTTATTAGCTTTTTATAAATTTGAGTGTGTGCATCGTGTAACAAGTTTAGTTCTTCAGCTACTGATACTAACAAATACTGGATTTTTTCTTCAATAGGTCAAATCTTATTCTGCATTGCTTGGTAAATCTGAGTGCACATGATAACTCAAGAATACGGACATTTGACACACATTGGTTAAAAAAATAAAACTTGCACATGCATTTAATAAATTAATAACTAAAAATTACTAGCATTTTTACAATCCAAGGTGGACTGAAAGTCATATCACCCTCTACATATTTTAGAGGTAGAATAATTACATAATACAACCTGAAATTCTAGAAAATAATCCAATTTTTAAAGATTTTTTTTTGCCTTGTCACATGACCAAAAAGGACACATGACTTGGGAGAGACCCTTAAGGAGGGGCTTTCCCCCATCACGTCCTATTTAGTCTCATGACACAGTGAACCTTAAAATCACCCACTTTTACCAGCATGAATTTGAAAGCAAAAAACGTCCTTTTCTCATCCTCAGCATTGCTACATACATAGTGCCTGTCTTTGTTCCCAGACCTCCAGAAAAATAGTGAGTGGTTTCCACTCCTTTGTTATTTAAGCCTTTGTTCATGTTCCTCGAAAACCTTGTGACTCTTTTGTGGTTCAGGATTGAAACTTGTTTCCCTCTTTGTATGCTGTATGATTAAATGTTATATTGTAATAACTGACTTGACTTTTCCACTACCAAATGTTCTGTGTTAAGTTAACTCACTAATTCTTATACCAGCTTTACTCTGCTTTAAAAATGACCAAGTTTCACTTGAGCTTGGATAAATACATACAGATAACAATATTTTTCAATTGCAGCTATATTATAGCTGGTTGGGAATCATGGGCGTGCAGTATTCTAATGATGAAAAAAAGCCAATCATAATTTTTTTTCTTGTCTGACATTATGTAATTTTTAAAACCACCCCATGAGATGCTTAGTTCCAGCAGAGCACCACACATTAAACTGACTAAGCAGCTATACAGTCAATTGCCCCCTATCTCACAAACCATCCAGGTGAAGTGAACAAGACATGCCGGACAAGCAAGGACAGACTCATAATTAATGTTCTATTATGGACACCTGCACATGGAGGCAGCAGTGTGAGTCGATCATCAGAAACTTACATTGATCAGGTCTCTGCAGATTCTGGATGCCATGCAGAGGACTTACCAGGAGTAATGACTGACAAGAGAGTCATGGAAATCTGTGTGCAAAGTGTGATCTGATGATGATGATGATAATGTGTCACTTTCTGTCCTCATGGAAGATATGATGAAAAGCTGCTTGTCTGACATAATATCTTATGTGCACTTAGATTTATTTATTTTTAACAAGGTTGGCTTTTTCTTTCTTGCACCTGCCCCTGGGTCCCCATGGAGGGTCTCATGAAAAGCTTCTTGACTGACATGATATCTTATGTGCGATTTTTTCTTCTTCTTAACAAGGTTACATTTTTCATTTTTTTTTTTTTTTGGCACATGCCATAGGCCAAAGAGCAAAGTCTGTTATTCCTCATTCTCATGTCTTGATTAATTAATGTTTCAACTTGAAATCTAATGTCCTTCCCATGAACATTTGCAAAGCAATATTGACACAACAGCCGAAACACTCAAGACCTAACGGAGAACACAAGATTCATGCAGAAGTCTCCAAGGAAACAGAACGTTGATGGCAACTCCAATCATTTCTTGCTAAATTTCCTGGATTTACCGTTGAACCAGATTCACATCCGGCACTCAAAAGAACTCGGCAGATAATTATTTGTCAAGTGGCCAGATAAAAGTGGACACCTATCCACAAACTATTCAGCTACAGGGGCCAGGGAAAATAACGAGACCAAAATCCAGTTGCATAGGACACCTTGCTAGGAAGTAATTGTTAGCAAGTAGATATCAGAGACTTTTACTATAGATGAATAGCAAGATATAAATGAGAGACAAATTTCATCATCTTGAGGTCAGGCTGACAGAAAGGATTCCCTGGGTTCTCTCTCACCACGCGTATTCATGGTCATCACTCCTAGAAATCTACCACATGGCATCTAGTATCTGCAAAAATCTGATTGATATTGGATTTTGCTGGTTGGCCTACAATGGTATATCCATATGTAGATATGCACAGGATAACATCACATGAGTTTGTCCTTGCTTTTCCAGTAACAAGACAGATCTAATGCATACTGATTCCCATGGCTCTCTCTCACCACCTGCCCCTCTTAATCATCACCTCTGACAGGTCCTCCACACAGCATCCAGAAACTGCACAGAGCTCATTGATGTAGGATTTTGCTGGTCAGTCTACCTTGGTGTGTCCATGTGTAGTTGTCCACAGGAGAATGTTATTTAGGACTTCTCCAGCAATGAGACAGATCTAATACAGATTACTATGGCTCTCATTATTTAGGTACTCTATGACAGTGTTTTACAAAATCTTATTCAAAACCTGTAAATCACCATAAAATCTTATGGTAAGCAATGTAAATTTATTGATTGTTGTTAAAAACAAAATCAATAAATTTCCGACTTTGTTCTCATTTCTTTCAGACCCTTTTCTATAATTAGTATCTATAATGTTTGACTGTACGGTATTTCATAGAGCAGTTTAGAAAACATGAAAAAAAAATTATTCTTTTCTATCTTTACAATTTCCCATGACAAGTGCCAACATGTACTAACTCCAAACTGGGGGGTGGGGAATCTGCTTGGGTAGTCCCTGGAAGACCATTTTCATATGTTGGGCCATTTTAGCTCAGTTGGTAGATCATCTGCATGACAAAGTTCTGGGTTTGATACCAGTCCCCACCAACTCAGCACCTGAGTATCTCAGTAATTTACGGTAAAGTATCTGGTGTATAATGCTAAGTGTGGCACTCTGCCTCAGCAAAAACAATCTCAATGGTCTTGCACTATCAAAAAGGGAACAGACTCTCACTATCTGGCTGATACTGACTATAGGCACTCCATGTATTTTACTACTTATATGACTACTACTTTATAAAGATTGACAGTATCCTTGGTAGGACATTAAACTGTGTCTAATGAAGTTCTAATTCTGAAGCTCTGGGGATTGTGGAGTACCCATTCATCATTACTTCCAGGTTCACAATGAACCAGAGTGGTAGTACCTGTTAAGGTCCCATCTATGGGTTAGATAGAAGAAAAAAAGTTAATAAAAATGTGTTTTTAAAAAAATTGTGTTTTTTTTATTGAGTTTTTTAAAAGTATTGAGTTTTTAAAAAATTTTCAATACCCACCTAGTATGAATTGAACAAAACATCTTCACCATAAAATAACCCAACAAGGGTTGACATGCCATAAAATACCAAAGAAAAGAAAAAGAAAATTGACATGTAGCAGAGTGAGGGCCCTATATCATAGATAGGGGGTGGCATGAAATCCTAGCATCAGCCCTGCCTACATCCATACTTTTTTTGCCTCCAGTCTGTTGCTGCCTACAGTGTAGTTAAGTTTGTATTTTGGGGTCCAGAAAAATGATAGGAAAGTGACTTTCCTTTTAGGCAATGGTTTATATATTAAAGATATTTTTTGCAGAACTTATGAAGTCACCCCTGTTGGTTGGGGCTACAGAATATGCCAACTGCCCCCTACGAAAAGGTAAGACTCTACCACCACCAATGGGATCACCTGAGGACAAAATTGTCTTGACTTTATTTTTCAAATTGCTCTTATGGCAAACACTCAATCCTTTTTATCATAAAGTTGCTAGAAGGTGGTGGCTGAGGGTCAACCACCATTTTATTGCTACACATGAAGTTATTACTTGTAATTTATTGATATACACAAATTTAATGAAAAATCTGACAACCACAAATTTATTAATACACAGAAATTTGTTTTTTCCAATTTATTGATACACATAAACTTAATGAAAAATCTAACATAAAATTATTTTCTCATTGATATTGGCATTTTTTCAAACACTGAACAAACAGGATGTGACACAAGGTCAATTTTTAAGAGAAGTTTAACAGATTTGAATTCAGAGTTTTCCTTATCATAGACTGGTTGCCATACCAAGGTTAACAAGCCCAGTTAACCCCACTTGAAATTAACTTTACAGTTGAACACCACATGGAATGATTCTCATCACCATATATATCAAACACTCCACCTGAGTAGGATGTGACACAAGGTCAATTTTAAGGGGAGTTTAACAGATTTTAATTCAGACTTTTCCTTATCCTAAACTGGTTGCCATACAAAGGTTAAAAAGCTCAGTCTGCCCTACTATTTACACATAACTGGATGGAGAATATCTGGATGCATACTTTTTCAAAGGTATTATTGCTAAATGAAATGCAAACAGTTTTATCCTGGATTTGAACTTGTGTTTCCAAGTTCATTTCCTTTGACAGTAACCATTACACTATGTGCCTTCCCATATCAACAAGTGATTGCTGAAAAATATCCATCATGATAACAATGATATGTTTTGCTAAGTTTACTTGCTGGGAAATGCTTTTTATTGTTCCACTAGGCTTTATTTAACATGGGAGTCTATATGTGTATGTATGTATGTATGGCTATTTCTGTATGCGTAAGTGCGTGTATATTTTTGCATGTATAAATGTGTATGCTTTGTGTGAACATGTTTCAGTATGTGCATGTCTTTGAATTCATATGCATTTGTGGTTGGTTGGTTGGATGTCAACCCTTGTTGGGTTATTTTATGCCGAAGACATTTTGTTTTATTCATTACTGATGGGTACTTAATTTCTTAAACACAATTTTTTAAACTCACGTTTTCTAGCTAACCCACAGATAGTATCTTAATAGGTACCAATATATTATAATATAAACTGAATCTTGGCTTTTCATACATTTAGATCAATTTTAGCTTCTAATTTGGGAATGGCAAGTGTTTGGGTTTTTTTTTTTTCACTTAAACAGAAGTTTTCATTTAAATTTAGGACAATCATTTTAATGGAAGATTAATTACCAAAATTTATTCAATAATTTTTCCACAATTGTCCGTTCTCTTGCCCCATTAGAGATAAATTTCCTTACAGATAAAATGTTGAAAAAGTAAAAAAATTAAACATTCTTTTCTGCTCTTAAATCTCAAGCTTAATTTAATCTCTTGAATAAAGTTAATCAAAAAGAGATTTATGACAGAAGCAGGAATAAATGAAAGTGAAAAAAATGATTATCACGTCAGTTAAAATTCACTGAGAAAATATTTGCTGAAATCTAAACAATTCAATAAATAAAGTAAATTATGGAAATGGTTGAAAAGGATGTAGTCAAAAGTGTTTGGGGCACTTTCTTTACTATTTGCAATTTGCATAAAATCACCCACCCACCCAAAAAAACAACAGAAAATAAAATAGCATTTTACACCGACACCAATATACTAAACATCTTTAACAACACACTAACTATTGCACCCCATTTACAATAAACACTCCAATAATGCACCACCAAAAAACAAACCACAACTACAACAAATAATCCCCCTGAAGATAATCATTGTCTTGGTTCAAAGCACTTTGGGAAAAAATATGGGGCACCTTCTCTACCATTTGTAACCAGATATAAGAAAAAGTACATGAGAGCTTGAAAAATCATCAAGAAGAAATATTCTATGGTATTCAAACAATCCTGTTTAAATGCTAACTTGTTGGTAAAATATACATTATTCAAATATATATATATATATATATATATATATATATGCCATATACCTAAATAATGAGAATGCAATCGTCTATTTTTTCCAATAATGTCTGATGAAACACTAGAAGAGAGAAACAAGATTTCATAGGACTTAATTCAATTGCTAATTATTCTGTTCACCTTGTATATGTGCTTAGTCAACTTTTTCCTTTATACTTAATACTCATTGCATTTCTTCCTATTATTTCTCTGACATTTGGGTTACATATATATATATATATACACACACACACACACACACACACACATATATATATATATCAGTATGATATAGTTTGCTTTATTTATGTATAAACTCTTCTCAATAATACAGATAGAACATATATATTTAAGTTAAAATAGTATAGATCAAGTGCTTTTTAACAATCAGTTTCTCACTAATGCAAACTTGGGACCATATATATATTTCATAAATTTGATTAGTTGTGCATGAATTCATTTTCCAATTATCCATTATTTTTTAAGATGTTGTCTTATCACTTTTTGATTACACAACATATATTAATATTTTCACCTCTTTTCCTGAATCACAAATATTCTTATGTTGATTCCTTTTCATAAAGTTTTCCATCTGTTTGGTCGAGAGCCAACAGAGTAATCCCAAGCAATTGCAACTTACAAAATGGATTTGTTAAATGATAAAACTTGAAAGTTGAAAAATTACTCCTTGATTTATACGATTCAAAATGGATGTTATGTATACAGGCATGAAAATATCAACCCTTCTGCTACATCATTTTCCAATTTTTGGTAGCTTCCAGAGAAACAAAAAGATTGTTTAAAAAAAAAAAAAAATCTTATTATTATCCGCGTTATTCGGACTATTGTCCCCATCTTCATTGGGTTAGGTTCAAAGTTCCGTGATGGCTCCCGATTACGAAAAGAAAGTTCCCGAGTTCGAAAAGAAAGTTCCCGAGTCTGAAAAGAAAGTTCCCGAGTCCGAGAAAAAATACCTGAAGAAGGCCAGAGGGCATATCGGCCGAAACATTGTACAAATAACAATGAAGATGGGGACAATAGTCTGAATAATGCAGATAATACTAATCTTCAAGCCTCATCTCAAACATTCAGAGAAATAAAAAAAAATCTTACTTTAAAACTTTTAAATAATCAAATATTATAAGCAATGCAGATGTTAAAACAATAAAAGGAACATTTTTCTGAACATAAAAAAATCAGTTTTCTATTTTGTTTCTATAATTAGCCTTGGGGTGGCGAGTCCCCTGTAGTTGGTTTGGTTTGGTTTATTTTATGGCATATCAACCTCAGTGGGTTATTTAATACCAACAAAGTTTTGAAATAAATTCATTCTTGATGGATACTCAATTTTTTTTTATAAAAAAATTTTTCTATTTAACCCATAGATGGAACCTTAACTGGTACTACCACTCGATGTCGGAGTGGAGCAGGTAGCAATGGTGATTAAGGGGTGCTCCACATTCCCTAACCTCCAAAACTGGAACCTCACCATCAGATAGGGTTTAACATCATTCCCAGGATATGAAGACCCTCAGCAATCACCTTCTAGTACTCATATTATAAAAAGGTTGAGGCTTACCATAAGGGATATAGGTTGGGACAATCATATAGGTGCTAGAGCTTGACGTGACCAGCAGATAGATCGGAGGGGGTCTCTTTGACCATCCGTCTAGCCTAAGTAAGGGCCTCAGTGGAGTGTTGCATGTCACGGACTGCTCAGTCAGCTGAGTTCAATCCAGCAGGTGGCTACATTGGGGGAGTATTACCCCCTCTGCAGAGGTGCAGTCAGTGTATTCTAATGCCCCAGCCGACAAAGCAGCCTATAGCATAGTAGTTAACATGCTGGGCTGTGACATTGGAGTAAGTAAGTTTAAACTCCAATCAATAGAGGCGACCAATATTATTATTAATGACAAACAACTTTGTAGTGGCAACCATATGTACTAAAAATGACAGAATAAATTTGTATGTGTTAAGTATCTGGTCGGCATCCTTAGTTCCAGATGTAATAAGTAAGTAAGCAAGCCAATAAGAATCCGGTTTTAGAGTATTCTTTGTAAGTCCTACGTCCAAGAGAATCCAAATGTCAATGAAATAAGCTCAGAATGGTGCCTCTATTAATACAGCAGAAGCAGCAGCAGCAGTGCCAGTGATTGGACAATAGAAATCTACCCCAGGTCACGTGGTAGTCAACGAGTCTATATTTAGGAGTGACCATTTGCCCCATGCCTTATATCAAAAATAATTCAACAGTATGTATTTAACAACAAATATGTAAATATTCGATGAGAAAAGTAAAAGTTTGTGCGTAGAGTTTTGAAAAGTTTGTCAAGAAATGTGTAATGGGAAATGTGAAATGTTTATGTAGTCATCAAAGTTCGATCAGATGTGGACCAGAAATGAAAATTAAGTTTGTATATACGACCTGCTGAAACGGATTCCTGATGTTGAACGAAGTGATATTAATGAATGGTAGTAGTAGGAGTGTTGTAGTTGTGTTGAGATAGTGGAATCGTTCGTTCGGACATCAGTTTCTTGGTTGTATTCTATCTGGCCGCGAGATGGGATCTGTTTGGTTGTCAGGCGTGTGTCCTATCAGACAGCGAGATGAATTCTATGAGTATGTTGATTTCTTCTCTGTCTTTTATAATTACCAAATAGGATCAGATGATAATTAATTTTTTGAGCGCGAATGTGCGGACGTAGTAGAGAACAATGCTAATCTAGCCAATCAAACCTGACTTTTGTATAAACATTTGTTTTAATCTCTTTTCCTTAAATTTGGGAAAAGAAATGTGTTTTCATCCTTTTTTGGGTATGAAATATAGGATTGTATTCTATAGTACTGACTAATATCCATCACCATACAATTAACTCTTAAAGTCCTATACCACCTCATTCCACCCGGCTGGAAGTCACATTTGTTTTCTTAATCTACCCCCAAAAATAGCCTTTGTTTGAATGTAATATTAAACATATTTAGCAGTCTTTGATGTACGAGAAGTAACAGGTAAATTTTAATGAAAAGGCCATTTTTAGACATTTATATATATCCTTATAGGAATGGGGCTCTGGACTTAGAAAATTCTCAACAGGATGTTAAGAGTTAAACAAAGGAATCAAACTAAAACATTTTTTGGTAGATTCCAATGCTTCAGAGAAAAAAGACAGTTTCAAAAAAAAAATCTTACTTTAAACCCTTTAAATCACCATAAAATATGATGAAAAATGATAGAACAATAAAAAAAAAAAAAACAACATTTTTCTGAAAAAAAAAAAAAAAAAAAAGTCAGTTTTCTTTGTTTCTAGGATTTTTCTATGATTAGCCTGGGAGAGTCCGTGTGGTGTTGAGGCTAACATGCCTGACTGTAACATCATAGTAAGTGAATTCAAACTCCAATAACACTATTATGTTCATTTTTGGACTAATGCCTTTTGGTAAGGTATAAACCCCTCATCCCTCAGCTATGGATTAAATAGTACCATAAATGTTTGTTCTACAAGAATGGTTTTGCCATTAAATAACCCATGAAGGTTGATATGCCATTAAGTAAAGAAACCAAAACAATTAGCTTATGTAATGCTTGATTGTGTTTCATAAAGCAGTCAAAAAGATATTTGAAAGATAATATGGAAAAAATTGAGGCATTCGTAGTGTAATGGTTATCATTGTAGGAAATGAACACAGTGAACAAAGTTCAAATTCTGGACGAGGCTGTTTGCATCTCACATAACAGAAGTACCATTTAGAAAGGTATAAATCCAACTAGTCTTCTTCTAGCTATGGGTAAATAGTAGGGCATACTGAGCTCTTTAACTTTGATATTGCAACTGGTTTAGGAGGAGGAAAACTGAATTCAAACCTGTTACACTCTGCTTAAATAATTGGCCTTGTGTCACATCCTTTTCATATGGAGAGGTTGGGTAAATACATAATATGGCAAAACAAGAAACTTTCTGCCAATTTTTCCAGTGTTATGGACCAGCAAAGAGAACATAGTACAAAATTCAGCTGGCATAGTGCTGGAAATTTGATAATAGCCACACCTGAGAGTGAAAAGGTTAATCCCATTGTACATCTCTCCACAAGATTTATTGAGTTGCCAGCCACAGTCGTAATTTCTTTGAATATAATCTTTTTTTTCTTCTACACAGCAAGTCTCAACATTGGTCTTAAAATATTCAGTAAAACATGTTGTAAACAAATATGCTGTCAAACCGGCTTTGTTGTTCCATTTATAGGGCAGAGGCAGAAAAGAGATTTAGTCTAATTCTTTAAGGCCCAAGGATTTGTGGAATGGTGGTCACCAGCTGTGTTAGAGTTAGAGTGATCTTTGAAGCTGGACAGTGATGAATTGTCTCAAACTATTCTTATCCAAGAAAGTATATTCTTCCTAAAAGAATATACCTTTCTCTTTCTCTCTCATACACACACACACACACACACATATATATGTATATGTCTATTATATACATTATTTGGGATTTAGTATGAAGAATTAGGTGTGAAATATAAGAAACTTTTTGAATGTTAAGTTTCGTTTTATTTCATAAATATTTCAGGGATGTTATACCTCTTCTTCAGAACAAATAGAATCATTCTTCGTATGCTTCATACTAAATCCCAAATAATATATATATATATATATATATATATATATATATATATATATCAATCAACTAAGAAGCATACGTGGACCTCACTACAACAACATATATATATATGAATGAATGAATATATAATCATGATTTTCAACATAAAAGAATAAAATCTGATGTCTTTCGTTTTAAAGAAAATTAACTTATAAAAATACTAGCAGAATTATTGCGCCTATGAATATATTTTAAGATATGAAAGATTTTTTTACTATTAATACTAAATTACAAAATTAATTTTTGAAAAAAATATTAAATTCAAATTCTGCTAATGTGGCAGTATTTTTGTTCTTACTACATCAAATCTATTGATTGTTAATTATTGAATTAGATCATTTAATCAGTAAATATCAAAAACTAAATTTTATACTTTTCCTTATTATAAATATATTAAAGTGTATGCACAAGTTTAATGCTCAATGTTATTACTCAACATGTACAAACCAAAACAGACGTGACTCCTTTATATATAGAGAAGAATGATGTAAAGAAAAACAAAACTCCAGGTCTTTGCTTGTTTATGAATGATGCTATTTAACTAGCATAAATGTCTTGTATTTCCTGCAACAAAACACCAGAGAGGCAACATTAATTTGATGCTGTGCAAAGGACCTGCCAAGAGTGATGGTCAAATAGGGATGGATGGCAAGTGAGAGTCAAAGGAACCAACATTTCATGATGATTACAATTAACATATGCACATAATCTGATTGAGAATGTCAATCCATCTATCAGTTATTTTATGTCTAGAAGTTAGGTTGATTAGTTGGATTTACGGCATGTCAACCCTTGTTGGGTTATTTTATACTGAAGACATTTTTGTTTTATTCATCCTTGATATTCAATTTTTTAAACCTCAATTTTCTTTTTAGCCATAGATGGAACCCTAACAGGTACTACCATTCCGGGTCAGAGTGTACCTGGGAGTAATGGCAATGAAGGGGTACTCCACACTCCCTAGAGTTCCAGAATTGGAACTTCACAACTACATACAGTTTAACATCATACACAGCATGATAATTACAATGCACATAACCTGATTGATTGAGTTTAACGGCATGTCAACCCATCTATAGTTACTCTATCTCTAGAGGATTGGTTGGTTGGATGGCTGAATTTTACGGCATGTCAACCCTTGGGTTATTTTATGCCAAAGACGTTTTGTTTTATGCATTCTTGTTGGGTATCCAATTTTTTTTAACTTCATATTTTTAACATGGGGAGTAATGGCAATGAAGGGGGTCAGCATCACCACCAGAGAAGAATTTACTTTCAGACCTAGTACACCCCCCACCCCCGCCTTTTTATTTTATCCTATCCTGGTGATGGATAGTAATATCTACTTCATAAGTAAACTCCTGCCACTGAAAGGTAATCTTAATTTTCAGTCAGCAAATACCTTCCAATAGCTTCATCAACCACTATGTTTTTCAGCTGCTCCTCCTCCGAAAAATCCAGCCTGTTTTATTTCAGTCATTAAAAGCTCTTATGCAAATTCCAACGCCCGAGTATCTTGCAGTTTTGAAGAACACAAGTGATCTTGTTTTGTTTTCATTATGGGACAGACGCAATCTACTATAAATGTTTAGTAAACAAATCTCGCAGATTCATTAAACATAAATAATGAGTTTGATCATTGATAGGATTGATTTTAATAAGTTTGAGGATAAAACAATAATATTAGAACCAGTATGAAAATTAACCACACTATATATTATGGAAGTAAGATGAGGAAATTAATCCGACAGTATGTGGAGAAAATTTAGAAAACAAACACAGGATGTTATGATGGATGGAAAATTTATTGTCGATACTCCAACATAAATCCTTAGTCCTGAAGAAGGTTTCCACTGTAAAACCGAAATACTCGAGTATCAACAATAAATTTTCCATCCATCATAACATCCTGTGTTTGTTTTCTAAATTTTCTCCACACACTATGTATTATGTAAACTTCATTTTTGGTGATATACAAGACACATTGCAGCCTTGTGTCACATCCTATACGTAGCAAACAGGTTGGATAAATTACCCCTTTTAACCTTATATACCCAGATTTCTACCCTTCAACAATGAACATATAAAAAAGTGACTCATCTTTAATGATTTTTTTTGTTTCTTTAAACAATGTCAATGAATAAACTTTTTTTTAAAATCCATTAATAAAAAAAAAATAAGTAAATAAAATTATCTTTTTGGGGACACAAAAATAAAAAATTTAAGTTTTTAGATTTGTTCAATTTTCATAAAGTGTCAATAAAAAGAAGATGACTCTTTACTTGTCAAGCTGAGATAAAAAAAAAAGATAAAGGCCATTACCAGTTTTGGACACAAAATGGCTTTAATTGAATGACTAAGCAATTTAATTATAAAGAGTTAGTAGCAAAATGGTTGCTAATTTGTAAAGATTACAAAAGGCCAGATTGGAAATGAATAAGAAAACACAGTTATCTTTCATAATTTTATTTTTAGTTGAATATACAAATTATGACCCGCTCCAAAAAATAAAACAAAAGACATAATAATTTAGTCAAATATTATGCCAAAATGACAAATAATGGAGCAATTAGTTTGATGGTTCATTGTACCATTTAAATAACTGCTGACTGTTCATGTATGAACACACACAACCTACTTTAGAGAATTGGCTTTATTTTCAAACTAAATATGCAAATTAAATTATATCCCAAATCTTACAAAAAAATAAAAATAATAATTTGTCCAAAGTAAGCATTATTTCTTTAAATGTATTGTGTCATGTTAAAATTAGAAGTAATAGAGCAGTTTGATGATACTATTTTGTTAAAAACACATACACAATCCACTTTATAGAATTGGCTTTATTTTCAAGCTGAATATGCAACTTAATTATTAAAAGAGCCCCATCCCAATAAAATGGTAACTTTGACAAAATAAACATTATTCTTTGAAATGTATTGTGTCATGTTAAAATTACATTTAACTGGGGAGTTTGTTGGCACAATTTTACTGAATAGATGAACACACACACAACCCACTTAACAAAATTGTCCGTCTGTCCATATGTGTGCATAGCACTTAGAATTACACCCACTTCTAATTGCCACTTAGAAGCAGATTTAGTTGACACAAATAGGTCACTTTGAACTTAATTAATGTCATGAGACCATGACAACTATCATTCTACAAAGGCTTTCATACTTTAAAGGTATAAACACATGAAATACTATGTGATGTCAATTCTAAAACCAACCTTTGTACTCTTCATGCAATCTATGAAGAATATCCAACTGACCAAGGACATATTTCTAACAGATATAAAACAAAGTGTGTTTGGTAGGCCAACACATACAGAATGATATATATATATATATATATATATATATATATATATACATACACACACACATACACACACACACACAAAATGGGTGTCAAAAAAGTATCAGGACTTTTTGTACTTTTGACACACCTTGTATTCTTAGAAAAAAAATTCCATTCATTCTTCATTTCTATCTTGGTAAATACAGCTTAAAGTATCAAGATTTTTATATTTCTTGACACACCTTATATTCTGAAAAAAATCAATGAATGGAACATTTTTTTTTTCAGAATACAGGGTGTGTAAAAAAAAAATTTTTTTTGACACACCTTGTGTGTGTGTGTATATATATATATATATATATATAAACCCCACCACACAAGCAGAATGTGACATATGGTCAGTTTCTTAAGCAGAGGTTAACAGGTTTGAATTAAGAGTTTTCCTTCTCCTAGACTGCTTGCCCAACTAAGGTTAAAAAGTCCAGGCTTTCCTACTATTTACCCACAACTTAACATGTTTGAATCCTTCTCCTAGACTGGTTATCTAACCATGCACTGCATAACATATATAGTCATTATTTTGGTGATTTTTCAATATTGGGAAAGAATCTGGTAAAACAAAAAATCGGATTGTATTGTTTTTTTGTATTTCTGACATGGTTGGTTGGTTGGATTTTACAGCATGTCAACCTTTGTTGGGTTATTTTATGCCAAAGACATTTTGTTTTATTCATTCTCATTGTGTATTCAATTTTTTTAAACTCATTTTTTATCTATTTAACCCATAGATGGAACCCTAACTGGATCAGGGTGGACCTGGGAGTAATGGTGATAAAGGGGTACTCCACATTCCCTAGAGTTCCAAAATTAGAACTTCACCACTGGACATAGTTTAACCTCATATCCAGGAAGATTTCAGACATGAACATTTTTCTCTGAATTTTTGAGATGAGGTTTAATAGTTTGTATTATTTGGACTATTGTTCTCATCTTTATTGTTATAAAGAAGGCCGGAGAGCACATCATCTGAAACATTGTGCAGATAACAATAAAGATGAGGACAATAGTCTGAAAAATCCAAATAATACAAATGAACATTTTTATTGATCTGAAAAGTTCAGATGATCAGATATCTGCTGTTGATGATTTTTTTTAAACCCATGGTAACACATTAACACCGACATAAGAAGTGTGGACCTCAAGGGGGACTATGATTAAAAAAAAATAAAAATAAAAATCTCATTTGGTCATATTCCATAAGCATATCTTGGTCAGCCTATGAACTTTTCAGCTGACACATATAACAACCATACATTAAACACAAATGATACAATCAGATAAAATTTTTGAGCAAAGCATGTAATACTAGTTTCAATTTGTTAGGTTTCACAGTTTGTTTCATTCATAAACCACATTGTTACTGTCATAATCAGACTCACAATCTGTCTCATCTGGTACAAACACCTTTGCAGAAGAGAGAACAAACCAAACCATGTTATCTGCAAGAACATCTTGTAGTATTGCAACCAGATCTAGAAGCATATTGAACAATTTCCAAAGTTTCTGGGGAGGATACTCAAGATCTGCGAAGATAGGTATAAACTAATAAAGTTCAACAGGTTATTTCAAACTATTTCACTGAATATTTTGTTGTAAACATTTGACATGTCATGCAGTTCATATTGACCTAATAAACAGACTGTTTAAAAACACTATACATACTGGCCCACTTTCTTTTTCACTAAAAAGATGCAGCAGCTGAATGCACTGCGAATTCCCTGACTAAAGTCAGTACCTCTCACAGAAAAAAAAAATAAGCATAAGTTAGATTTAGCACAAGGTCACACGTTTGGGACACTCAGTGAGAATTGAACACATTTGTGGAATGTCCTAAAAAATAAAGATTGAATTAAATTCATCACATTACCTTGAAAATATTAACTGAACATTTTTAGTGCGTTTATAATTAAGCTCCAAGCATAAGTTTCAAAATTGAATTTAACTAAATCAAAAAATTTTATAATAATGAATTTCTGATAATTTCTATTCACATTATTATATTATTTATGTTAATATCTTAAAAGGACTATGATAATAAATAATGAATTCAACTGAAAAGAAATTTTAAAATTCTACTTGCCAGCAAAAAAAAAAAACATTGAAAAACATAATACAGGTCCACTTCTTCTTTCACAAAAAAGATGCAGCTGCTGAATGCTCTGCATATTCTCTGACTAAAGTCTGTACCAAATTTCACTCTGTATTTTGTTAAAAAGCATCATATACTATTATTAAGCAAAGAGATTACAGAAAATTGATTTTTTTTTCTTTTTAAATCAGATATTCAGGTTTTTAAAAGGTGAATATCTGTTTGCAAATTTAAGTATTCTGAAAAAGATAATGCATTGAATAAAGATATTTTTAATTTTTTATAGAATTATTTTTATTGGGTAAACAATGCCTATGATGCTTCTTAATACATATACGTGTGGTGGACTTATACCATTCAAAGATAATAATTTCTATTTATCTCATAAATTATTAAAGATTAATTTCACCATTCAAAAACTATAAGTAATAAATTCAAATTAAATGAATTTCTTAAAAATATGTTGTGGACAAAAATATTGAAATATGCTATGTGTTTCTTCCTCTTTTGCCAATTCAGCAGCATCTGCTGCTGTGACTGCTAAATGCTCTGCATATTTCTGACTAAAGTCTTTACCCAAATCTCTATATTTTGTCAAAAAGTGTCATAACATTTTATTATAGAAAGAGCAAATTCAATTTTACATATCAAAAGGTACAGATTTTTAAAGAGGAATTTCTGCTTACAAATATTTAAGTATTCATTAGAATAAGTATAAATTTACTGAATCTCCCTAAAATATTGTTTGATACAACAAAAATAAATAATACATTAAATCTAATAAGTAAAGATACTTTTAATTTTCTATGTAATAAATTTTAATGGGTAAGTGATTTGTAGCTTGCTTCTTAGGAATATATACCAAGGTACACATATACTACAGTCTGATCCTAGACATTGGAACTCACTATTCACTAGCAACAAATCTGAAATTAGCTTGCTGACCATTTCCTTACAACTTAGCAATATATATCAGTGGTACACATACACAATTTGATCCTAAACACAGGAACTCACTATTCAGTAATAAGAGATCTGTGGGATTAGCTTGCTAACCATCACAACAGGATGCCCTTAATGAGATTTATAGTTGCATGTGTCTCTCGATTGACCAAATTCATTGAATATTTATACTCAGCTGGTTATAATCTTCTTTACAGAGACGATCGTATTCTCTTCAATCTCAAACTGTCCAGCAACAAAATGAAATTCTTTTTGCACCTGTGCCAAATGCAAACACAATATAGTCTTCCATCAACTGATAGAGATATGGTTTCCTTTTGTTCTGCAGAGAATGGTTTTGTTGACTCAAACAAATCACAACCACAAAAGAAACTAAGGACACATTCCTAATTTTTGTGGACGTGTCAAAACTATGGTTGGGGGAATTTTTGTTTTCATGTTGGTTGGTTGGATTTTACGGCATGGCAACCCTTTATTAAACATTTTGTTTTATTTCTTCTTGATGGAAACACAATTTTTTTAAACACATTATTTTCTTTTTAACCCATAGGTCAGAGTGGAACTGACTGATCGTGATGAAGGGGTACTCCACACTTCCCAAAAGCTCCAGAATTGGAACCTTGCCATGAGATGCAGTTTAACGTCTTACCCAGGATACTTATTGTATTCATTTACAACTTGATTGACAATCAAATATTTTCATGTCATTGCACAAATAGCCACTAAACTCTGAAAACATAGCTCCATTATGATGCAGAGTCGAGCCCTACAAATTCCCAATCAGAATCAGAATTACCGAAGCCTAAATCGAAGAAATTACTTCCCACCACCTTTTGTTGTTGAAATTGAAGTTTTAATCATATTCTAAATTTAGAAGATGCTCCACACGCTGGTTTTTCTGAGGTGGAGTGCCACACGATGCTGGTGATGTAAGACACAAATCAAACATAAATCAATTCTCACAATTTCTTTCTATTCATCACAGTCGGTAGAGCACCTGCCTAGGAATCCCAAGGTTCCGGGTTTGATACCAGTACCCACCAACTCAGTAGCACAGATCGGGTAATCTGATTTGTGTGATAAAGTGGGGAGCTGACGGTAGGTGTGGCACTCCACCTCAGCAAAAACACTCTCCCTGGTCTAGCAGTAGCAAAAAGGGGATAGACTTCCTCACTGTCCAGATATACCGACAATAGATGACTCCGCCAACTTTATTTACTTATGTCATATGAAATATGGTGAATTCCATGAGTATCCCACTGTCAAAAATGAGTTAACTTGGTTTCCATCTCGTAAGTGCAATAAGGTTTAAGAAATATTCAGAAAAATATTTATCTTTAATATGAACACTGGCAACTTTTCTTGCTTAAGGACGTACTTTAGAAGCAACAAAAATATTTTCCCACATTTTGTATATAAATGTAACAAGTATCATATGACAAGAGGTAGAATTAAAGAAACAATAAAAGCAGTTAACAAAATTGTTAGCAAATGCAGACAGAATCATGTTTAAAAATCTAATCAAATGCTGTTTTTAACTAAAAGATAAAGATAAAATACTTTGCTTCAAAATTGTGTCTGATGGCGAAAAGGATCATGAACATTATTCAAGACTTAAATTTTTATTGTTTTTAAATTTTTTTTTTTTTACAAATATCACTTCTACTGAATCAAAATAACTTGATATATATTTACAAGTAGTTAATTTTAAATATCCAAGGTGTGTCAAGTATCAAGATTGAAGCAATTTACCAAGATAGAAATGAACAATGAATGGAATGTTAATTTTATTCAGAATACAAGGTGTGTCAAAAAAGTACAAAAAATCTCGATACTTTTTTGATGCACCTTGTATATTTAATAGGAGCTGATTTTATTTTTTTAGATATGTCAACACAAGTGGTATAATGATTATCAACATACAAAATGAAATTGTAGAGCAAAGTTCAAATTCCTGTCCATGTCTTTGTAAAATACATCTCTTCTTCTTCTCCACCTTCCCTCTCCAGCTATGGGGTGCAAATTGAGCATTCTAACCATCATGAGGCAATAATTCTAGAAGGAAAACTGAATTCAAAACCCACTGCCAACATACCATAGGTTGGCATAATGAAATCATTCATGTTTTCACAGACATTGAGGAAGGTATAATTGGTTTGGTTTCTTTAATGGCATATCAACCTTCATGGGTTATTTTATGCCAAAGCCATCCTTGTAGAAGACCAGTAGTGGTACTATTTAAACTATAGTTGGAGAGATGAGGGTTTTTTTATACTTTTCCCAAGGTTATTAGTCCAAAACTAAACATAATAGCATAAGTGGAGTTCAAACTCACCATGGTGCCAAAGTCCAGCATGTTAGCCACTATGACACAGGAATCCTCCAAGGAAGATCTGGGAACTGACAAAACTTATAAGGATTCTTATATTTTTCCATTGATATTTCTTAATAAACATTATTAGATATCAATATACTAATACTCATGTTCCTTAATTGTACAACCATTATCATTTTCCAACACCCACTGGTTAAAAATTAGACCATCCAATTCATTCAAGAGGAAATGAAAAAATGTAAATCCTGATTATCTGGTGTTGCTTATACACTGATTTCATATTTCTTATGAGTATCATCACCTCAGCTAAATAATGGACTTTTCCATTTTTATTATAAAGAACAAACAAGAAGAAAAAGGACATGCTACACAGAAAAATACAATAAGAAAGAGAGGAGGGTGAGTGTGTGGAAGTGATAACGCTAATCTGTTTCAAATGAACATCATGAAAAGAAGGAAAGAAAGAAAAAGTGAGAGAGAGAGAGAGTTAAATCAAGATTATCATACATTTTACATATTGAACTATTTGCAATAACTCTTAAGTAGATATATCAAATGTTGTAATAATTAAATTATCATACTGTGGTATATCCACCGGTCCTGCTGGTAAATATAAATCCATTTATCATTCACTCAAAATCTGTTCTGCTTCTGTTATTTCTTTCCAGAAAGCCAGACACGTGTTCCTTGTTTTTCACTGCTTAGAAAAATTCAATCAACCAAACATGACCTTTTCCTTCTAAATTAGATTCTAAGACAGATTGATTCAGTCTGTTCCTCACATCTTCTGTTTGAAATTGATCTATGATACATTGGTACCTTGACTTACGAGTGCCCTGACTAACGAATTTTCAGAGTTATGAGCTGTCATTTGATCGATTTTTTTGATTTGTGTTGAGAGAAAATTTCTGATACAAATATGTTAATAAATTCACTAAAAACATTTAAGTTCCAAATTTTATAACACCAAAGAAAAATATTTATAAAAGATAAACATTAAAACATATTACAGCACAATTCATTACATTCTATTTTGACATGTTTTTATACAATATAGTTCTATTTCGCTTATTTAAAAAAAAATTTTTAAATGTAACCAAAATAAAATTAAAAAATTAGGGTACTTTTTTGTGATGGATTAATGGCATTTCAATTTATTTCAACAGGGAAAATTGATTTGATATACGAGGAAATTGAATGACAAATGGAACAAATTAAACTCATAATTCAAGTTACATTGTATTTTGCTTTCAATTCATTTATTTTTAACTTGTAAATCATTGAGTCTCATTTTTAGTGCAATCAGTTCATTGCAAGTGCAGCTTGCTGTCACTTTCTCCCAGAAAGCAGTTAATCATTATTCCATTCCAAGAAGTGAATGAACATGTTATATTTTAGAATCTTTTCACTTTATAAATTAATGTTTTTCACCAAAGACTTGACTTTATCAAGGGGCATCCATCATTAGGAAGAGAATAAAGATCCTCTCATCATATTTAATATTGCACACCAAACAGGCAAATATGTACAAAATCCAATCTTTTGCCTTTGATGACATTCATATTAGCCAATCAAAATCCATATTTTCATTAAACCTTTTTTTTTTCAGTTTCTATAACTTTTATGAGTTGACACCTTCTGCAAAACATGTCAATCATTAACGGGTATGAAAATGGGGCCATTTTTGTCACAACCTCAACAAGCAGCACTTCCATATAATTCATATTTTTCAATAGAAAAAAAATTGTTTTGAAGAATGGAGATTGTATTTTTATGTGAATCATATATATATATATATATATGTCTGGTTTAGATCATTCAGTAGAGTGTCCACCAAGGAATCACAAGGTTCCTGGTTTGATACCAGCCCTTGTCAACTTAGTATTATGGGTAGCATATGGATCTGTGTGGTAAAGTGAGGAGCTGATGGTTGGTGTGGCGCTCCACCTTAGACGCTAAAATAATCTTTGTCTAGCACTAGTGAAAAGGGGGATAGACTCTTGCTGTATAGCTGATACCGACATTAGGCTGCCCCGCCAACTTTACTTTTTATATATATATAAGGTGTTATATTTATCAAGTATTCTAGTCTAATACTAATCTTTAAACAGATCTGTTTGACCTCAGAGATGGGACTCTAATAATTACTACAACACTGAGTCAAAGAAGACTTGAGTAATGGCAATGAAAAAGTATTCCTCCACCTCCTCCAGAATTTTAGAATTGGAGCCTCACCATCAGATACAGTTTAGCATTCTAACCAGGACACCTGCAGGGAATATACTTGGCCTATTCTAGGCCATTCTAACAATGTGTTAATAATAGAATAAAAATCAAAACATCTAATGTTGGAGAAATTTCTTTGGCCTAAATTTCAAGGAAAATAATTAAAATTACTTAAAATAATTACAATATTAAAATTACTTCGAAAAAGAACAAGTAAAAAATTTTAAAAATGTCCAATTAGTAAAGTCTAAAAGCTAAATTACTTAACCAAAAAATAATCTTCTTTCAAACAAGAGCATTAGTAATATTAATAAAATCTGTAATTAGTCAAGCCGTAGACATATAGTAATACTTCAAAGTTTGGGACATACTTAACGATCGTTCAGTAACTGCTCATTTAAATTTTAAGCTTGTCAGTCGTTAGAATTTTGAAATTTGTATTGAGGAGTTAGAGTAGATGTTGTAAATCATTTGCTCTCTTTTCTCCAACATGTAAACCTATTTGTCTTTCTTTAAATCAATAATTCAGAAATCAATAAATCTACCTCAACTTGAGATATATGAAAGCATGTCTAACTTATCCTTGCATTTCTTCGACTGGATTGTTACAGTTTCATTGATTTTGATATCATATCAGACATTTTCTTTTCCAAAAGATTTTTAATTTTCCAACATTTTCAGGTAGCTTTCAAAAAAATAAAAAAATAAAAAATATCCTGAAGAACTATCAAAAACTGTGAATAATTTTTAACTGAGATATATATATATATATATATATATATATATATAATATAATTCATTCTCTTCAAAACAACCTATCTTTTAATAATATATCTCTAAGACAATTTTAGAGTATAGAGGATGAAACCAACTACAGAAAACATGCTTGAAGGTTATCAATTATTGTTTAACAAACATCTGCAATTGATTCAGTAAGTATTTCGATGTTTATTTATATCCTCAGTATTATCTGCCGACATTTCTGAAATGAGTTATTTACATAACTTACACACATTTGGAAGCATGCTTAGTGTAATGGTTATCATTATACAAAATCGAATTGGTGACCAGAGTTCAAATCCTAGGTGAGACTGATTACATTTCAATTCACACTACTGCCTTTGGAAACAAACATTGTTTATATATAGATATATATATATATATAATATTAGTAGAGAATCGAGTTAAGGGTCTACCATGGTTTCAAGCCAAATGATTTCATCAGAACCCTACCCTTAACTAAGTCTATGTAATTCTTTAGTTAAACCGAGATAAATTTCTTTTCGGATAATATATATATATATATATATATTATATATATTTCCCCTTTTTATTTCCCACTTTCATTTATCCTCTTTTCATAGACAGTAACTGATTGAAAAGTATAAATATAGAATTTGTTTTTTATTTTAGTGATTGTTAAGTTTAAACTGATAACTCTTTGAATGAAAAGAGATCTTTAAAAACGTCCTGAGATTTTATCTTTCTTTTTGGAACTGCCTAATTCTTGCAGATGGATTCGACATTCCATAAATTGTGTTCTTTTTATACATTCTCAGCTTATTTTCCAATTTGATTTAGAGGATCCTTTTTTCCTCTCCACCACCAAAAAAAACATTTCTTCTAATACATCAAAATATTTTATGGATATTCATCTCCATGTTCCTTCGTTAGCAGGTGTTAAAAAGAAGTCAATGAATGCACATCAATTTTGTAGATTTATGACTACTTGTCTGGCTTGATAAAAAAATTTAAAAAAAGGGAAGATAGCTTATCCAAAAATAAAATCACAAGTTTCCTTTATCTGGAGCAAAATTTGATAAATCAATACCTCTACCCTCAATCCTTACCCCTAAGTGAGCTACTCCATTGGAGATACGGAAAGGCACATGTGGTATCACATTTATTCTTGGAGGAAATGGATTCAATGACTTTGGGTTGTGAATAAAAGTGGCCAATTACTTGTGCACAAAGAGAAGTCAGAGATATTTAGTAATAGTGAATATGAGGCAAAGTCAAATACTTGGTAATAATATATTTCATCATCATCATCATTATGTCATGCCAGTAGCACGGATATCCATGACAATCTGTGCAGCATCCAGTATCCGCACAGAGTTGATCTGTCCATCTTTGCTGGACGGCCTAATCTGGCATGCTAAATAGAATATTTATTTGATCAGGAGTTCATGTACATACTAACACCCTGTTTTGTCTGTCTAACAGGTAATTTATAAGATAGACACAACCATTCTTTCTATGGTCTAAAGAGGTGGTAGGTAATCCTATACAACAGTGATCTTAGTTCAAATTCTGAACAAGGATGTTAATAATTGATTTTTGAACAGTTGTTCTCATCTTTATTGTGGTATGTATAAACTCAACATTTCGGCTGCTGTACCCTGTGTATTCGAACATAGTAATGATCCAAACTGAGAAATCATTTTTGATAGTTTAACAGTTGATCAAACAGGTATCAAATAATTTTTGAAGATCTCATTCAAATAATGACGTAAATGATGAGGACAACAGTCAATTATTCCCATTAAGCCTCTTCTAAAAAATACAGATAAATAAGGCTGTTTAGGTTTCACTTTCACACTAATGCCCATGGTATGATTTCTTTCATCCCTAAGCTATGGATAAATAATATGGTAGACATTATTACATGATGGAAAAATGACACCACTTAGAAGATACCAATTTTGAGCCAAGTACATTATCTGGATGGGAACCGAGTACTGTTGATACATCCATCATTTTAAAACCTGTACGCATCAAATAAAAAGCAAAAAATAGAAACAAAAAATCTTAAATCTTTCTGGAAGGAAACAAAAATCCTTTGCTGTTTTTCTCATGTAAATGATAAACAATTTCCTCAAATATTAAATAAAAATATTTTTTTTAAATTTTAAAAATAGAAATTACAAAAAAAAAAAAAACAAATGAAAAAAATTAGAACCTTTTTAGAAGGAAATATAAAAGTTCATTGCTGTTTTTCTTCCCATGTTAAGATAAACAATTTCTTCAAATATGTGAGTCATAGCAAATTTGCACCATAAAAATGTTTGTTTTTTCCTTTCTATAAACAAATGAACTGAGATGAAACAAACGCATCATTTTTAATGAATTAAATATCAGTAAAAATCAAACAAAATTCTTTGTTCTCAATTGAAAAATGAAGAATAAAAGAACTTTTTAAAAAGGATTTCAAAAGATTTGCCAATTTTGGTGAAATAACTTTTCAAAGAGAAAAAAAAGACCATTATTAAAATCTTAAAAACTAAAATCTATTTTTTTTTTTCATTAATATTTCTGAATTCTTCTTTCATTAAATGTCTTAGAGGAAAAATAGATTTTCAGTTGTTTTGAACTAAAATTCTAATCCTATCTTTAACCTTTTACCTACATGATGTGCGGTTGTGTTGAATTTTAACAGTATATGTAGAAACAACTCAAAATTTTATTAATTTTGATCTTTTTTCTTATTTTCGGCTATAGAAATATCATTCACTGGAAAATATTAAACATAGAATTTTGATTTGTTCTGATACATGTTAAAATCTGAAATAATTTGAAAAAGAATTGGTTAAGTCATTAGATTACACAATGATATCAATTTTTAAAAATGTGTGTGTGTATATATATATATATATATATATAATGAATAGAGAATGAATGAGAAAATGAGAAAAGTATTGGCATGAAAAGGTGCTCAATCGAGGCCACCGATATAGAAGGCCCGTTCTTTGGGTGTGTGACGTCACAAAAGTGGCCCAACTTAGAGCAAGCGAAATAGATACCGTTGTCTCGTAAAGACAGTAAATAAACAAGTGTTATGTTTCATTAAACTTTAATAACTGAAATTCGTTCATAATTTTATTTATTTCAAATTTGAAAACAACTTTTATAAATGATAACAAACATTGTTTTGATTTGCATGTTTTTTATTTTAATTTAAAAAAAAACTTGTAAAGGCAACGTTGAGGTACATAAAAAAACAAATACCATTACATTAAACTTTAATAACTGAAATTCGTTCATAATATATATTTTTTTAAAATTGAAAACATTTTTTTATAAATGATAAGCAACATTGTTTTGATTTGCATGTTTTTTTTATTTTAATTTAAAAAAAACTGTAAACTGAATTATGAATAAATGAACAATCAATTATTAGATAAACAAACAAACAAATATAAATAAATATACTAAATATAAATTTGATAAAGTTTAGGTAAATTATAATCAGCATGGTTTTGATTTGCTTTTTTTTTTAAATTTCATGATTATTCTGTAAATTTACAATATTGTAATTATCAAGTGATAATTACTTAATACAGGAACAACTGAATTATGAATAAATGAACAATCAATAATTAGATATAAACAGACAAACAAATTACAATAAATATAAATAAATATATTAAATATGAATTATAATCAGCATTGTTTTGATTTGCTTTTTTTTTCAATTTTAATGATTATTCTGTACTTTTACAATATTATATTATATATAAACAGACAGATTACAATAAATATATTAAATATAAATTTGAAACCAAGTTTAGATAAATTATAATCAGCATTGTTTTGATTTGCTTTTTTTTTTTCAATTTTAATGATTATTCTGTAAATTTACAATATATACTGAATTATGAATAAATGAACAATCAATAATTAGATATAAACAGACAAACAAATTACAAAAATCAAATAATACTTATTGAAAAATAGGTTATAGATATAAAATTCAGCTGAATGTCTGAAGTTTTATTTTTTTGCTTAACTTATTAATGATGTTATCATTTTCTCTAGAACAAAAATTATTTAAAAGAGCATTTGTAGAGCTTAAGATAAACATCTTTTCTATTTTTTCAATATTATGACCTTCATCACAAGTGTCAACATTAAAAAGTAGCTCATGGTCTGCCAATACATTCAATGTTATATGCATGGCTAATTTCCTTTGATTTACTGAATGAAGAAAAGAATGATTTATATTCATTGAAAATTTGCAGAACTAAATTAACATTTTGCCTTTCAAGACTAGTAGGATAAAGAGCTTTTGAGGTCAATTTATAACAATATTTCAAAATTGACTGAGATTCCAGGGCATGAAGTTTCTGTAAGGTACAAAATGGGGCACTTTGGATACTATTTAATTCATGATTTCCATTATGACAAAATTTTGGAAAGAGCATGCATTTAGTTGCATCTTTTTGACCAAGCCAATTGTTTCTAATGCATTTTAATATATGGACTGAGTCAAATAGAAAGAAAAGAGGCCAAGACTTAACAAATGGGTGTGGATATACAATCGAAAGCTTTGGTGGATTGCAAAAGTAAGATATAGCCTTTTTATTTATTGCATTATTATCTGTTATGATTGATAATACTTGAAAGCCTATCTCCTCTAAACCAATTATAATACGTTTAACAATATTAAATAAATTTTCAGCTTTAAGACATTTAGTTGGCATAACATGCACAACATCCTTATATGGTGAGAATACACTAAGCATAAAAGCAAATGCACTTGTTGCAGCTTCATTTCTATTGTCAGATAAGCCAACAATATTACCACCCTTATAATCAAAATAAGGTTTTAGGTGAATTTCATCAACAAGTAAAGATACTGTACTGTCTTTCTGTACAAGTAACTTGAATTTGTTTTTAATATACATGAGAAAATTGTTATCATGTTGCTCAATTAAAGGATTCATATTTGTTGATAATGTTACTCTTTTAATTGTCGAATAACTAGGTAAAATTATATTTTTGCTATCTCTTAATAATCTATACCCTTTAGGAGAGCAGTTATATAATAATGAAGAAAATATCATCATTTCTGTTGAATAATCAAACTTATTCTGTGTCATTAATTTTAGCTGCTCATATATGAATTTTATTGAATTAAAATATTTGCTTGATTCATCTTGTATCAATATAAAAAATGACATGATTAATTTTAGTATAAAAATTATACTAGGGGGATTAGCTTGCTGTTGTTCTGTGTCCATTTTCTTCATGTTTTCTATTAGAGTTTCTAGATAATTCTTATAATTCATATGCTTTGGAATTTTATAATCTCCTATCATATCCATTTTCACATCCCTACAAAATACATGAACTGCAAAATTAGACTCGATTAAAAGAGACAAATTTATTTTTGGATATGGGGTTTTTATGATACTGCATATGATAACTGTTTCTTGCTGCCTAATAACATTCCAGTAATCTCTATCAAGAAAATTTAATTTTCCTACCAGATCATTAATATCATAAAATTTGTTTTGTTTTGTATATGCCAACGCATCCTTAACACTTTCATTTAAAGCACTTTTAAGTGCAGAATTGTCCAGTTGAATTCTTCTAGAATCTGGTGACTCTCTAGAGGTGATTGATGATGATAGATATGAGGGACAGTTTGGGAGAATTCTAGGAATTGCGCCATCACAAAGAGATTTTTTAAAAAGTTTAACTTTAATTGCTGCCCCTGTTTTTTCATCAAATGCTGATGCTTCTCTTCTTATGTCCTCTGGTCGAAAATGTAGTTCACATACCTAAAAAATATTGTAAAAATCAAAACCTATTTTAAATCCTTGTAAAAATCTTAAAAGTTTGTCAGCAAAAAATCTACAATATGAAGCATTTTTCTTATAATTCTAGGAAAAATGAAGAGTGTTCTGATATCTTTAAGGAACATAATTTACCAATTCAACAAAAAATTATTAGTGACAAATCTATGTACAAATAAAGAGAGAATTTTTAACATTTATATATTTTTTGAATTAGAATAATGAATAATTATTTTTTGGATAAAATGATTTTGAAAATTTTGATAGATTTTAATCCTTTTTAATCCTTTAATTTTAATCCTAAATTTCAATTGAATTACAATTGTGAATTACAAAGACATGAGATTAATTTAATTACTATTAGAATTATTTTATTATCAATAATTTTGTTATTATTATTATTATTATTATTATTATTTTTTTTTACTCCTTTTGAGTTTTCACATCAGCATTAGCTGATGGTCTTTCCAATGGAGTCTGAGTGACAGCAAGTCTCCTCAGGTCTCCAGGACTCTTCTGAGTATTCTGGCAGATTGCAGCAGTTCAGTGTTCTGAATGGTTTCAATACTTCCTCTGATTTCCAAACTTTCCAAACCTTCATTATTAGAATCATTATTATTATTACTATTATTATTATTATTATTATTATTATTATTAGAATCAGTATTTTTATGATAATAATAATTTAAATAACAATAATAACTTCAGGGAAATACCATCAGCTGGTGTGAAACACTAATAATAATGATAGCAATAATTATAACGATTGATACCATCCAGAACACTGTACTGCTGCAATCTGCCAGAATACTCAGAAGAGTCCTGGAGACAAAGGCTAAATTTGCAAATTGTCCTCAATATTTCAAGATTCGTTAAATAAATGAAATTAACTAACCTGACTTACCCCCCCCCCAAAAAAAAAAGCCAAGTAGGAAAAAAATAGATAAATAAAGTAAATAAATAAAAAAAAAGAAAGATTTTTTTATTGATGAAATAAAACAATTACTTACCAAAAAGAAAGTCAAGTATTTTCCAACTTTAGTTCAATAATAATAATGATAACGATAATAATAATAATATCAATAATAATAATAATATCCCTTTTTTATTTGAATAAATTTATATCAAAGTAATTGTGGGATTATTAGACATTAGACAAATATTTACTTTCTCGCATTTAAGACTAACCAAAATAGTCAATTTAATTTAATAGACTCTTTTATTTATGAATAAAACTATTCAAAAATATTGTAAGGATTATCAGAATTATTTCTTTATGTTTATAAAAATATCCCTTTACGAATTTAATGAATTAATATCGAGAATTTCTTTAGAGTTTATTTCTAAAATATGAGTTTTTACAACACTTTTTACTTTACGCTCTTATGTGAAAAAAATTGTTAACTTATGACAGAGCTTTTAATGTCTTAAACTTGATTTTGTGAATTACAAAGACTTTAAAATACTTCAATTATTGAAGTTTAAATTAAATTTATTTAGTTTTAATACAAAAAAATTACTTACTTTGGAATTCTTTGTAGGTAAAAAATGTTCTCGTCTGATAGTATAAATCCATTCATCGCACAAAATTTTATCACGAGGGAAAGAAAAAACACTAACTTTTGGTCCATTCCTATAGTTGCCATTACAAAAAGGCACAACACACTTAAAGGGCATTTTTGTTTATAAATTAAAATAAAATAAAAATAATTGACTGAATAATTACAAGAAAAAGTCGTTGACTATTTGCAAAAAACTTCGAGGTTAGCCAAGACCAACTAGAATTACGGTGGCCTCGGGTTAGCCACTTGTGGCAAGCCTCGTTTTGCTTCGGTTTGTGTGAAAACAAACTTGGGACTAGATATGATGATATCGCAGTGACGTCAGACTCGATCCATCTGGCCTTAGTAATTCTAGTTGGTCTTGGCTCAATGCTAATAAAGCAGAGCAGATTTATAATCAATTGTAATACTATGGATTTGGACTCATAACTTAAAGTTTCATGGTTATGCAATCATCAGATGAGTCAAATGGTTGAGATCTTAAAAACCAGTAGTCAAATGGTTGAGATTTTTTTTTTAAATATTACAATTGATCATATATATATATATATATATATATGCATGGGCAAAGATTGTCCTTTCTATCCTTATAATTTCTACATCCATATACTGTTTGCTTTCTAATTAGATGATACATTATGTACAGCAGCATGTGTATCATCCTTATCAGAATCATCATAATTAAAATCAACTTCTGAATCTGAATCATGTATGTATTTATTCACCCTAACCATCCCCCCCCCCATACACACACACATACAACAAGCACAATATGACAAAGGGTAATTGTTTAACGGTTAAGCTGGTTTGAAATCAAAGTTTTACATCTCAGACTGGTTGCCTTACCAAGGCTAAAGAAGCCAGTTTAACTTACTATTTACCCATAAACAGGGGAGAAAAAATGGATTCATGCCTTTCCTAAGTGTATTAGTATGAAGGGAAATATAAATAGCTTCATCTAAAATTTAAACATGGCTAATTAACTGATTGATTTTAATGGCATGTCAACTTGTTTAGGATTATTTTATGCACAGATGTTTAGGAATTGTGTTCATTGTACATTCAAATTTACATTTTTTGTGTAGCTGTTTCTTAAGAGTTTTTAAACATATCTATCTGATCCATAGATAGTACCTTAACAGGTATTACAACTCCAGCTTTGTGTAGATTTGGAGATAATGGTGTTACATAATTAATAGGCATAGCCTATCATTTTTGTAATGAAGTGTATTTAGGATTTAAATTCAATGGTTAATGAAAAAAACACACAGTAAGTTCGTAGGGTTTGATTTGCAGCAGCCATTTACGACAGGTTCATTTGAAGTGAAGGCTATAGGATTTAGATGTATTACATATTTAATAGGCATAGCCTATTATTTTTCTAATGAAGTGTAAGATTTAGATTTAATGGTTAATGGAAAATCTCACAGTAAGTTCATAGGGTTTGATTGGCAGCAGCCATTTATGACAGGTTCATTTGAAGTGAAGGCTATAGGATTATATTTAATAGGCATAGCCTATTATTTTTCTAATGAAGTGTAAGATTTAGATTTAATGGTTAATGGAAAATCTCACAGTAAGTTCATAGGTTTGATTGGCAGCAGCCATTTATGACAGGTTCATTTGAAGTGAAGGCTATAGGATTTAGATGTATTACATATTTAATAGGCATAGCCTATTATTTTTCTAATGAAGTGTAAGATTTAGATTTAATGGTTAATGGAAAATCTCACAGTAAGTTCATAGGGTTTGATTGGCAGCAGGCCTCACTTCAGATTTATCTGAAGTGAAGGTTCTAGGATTTAAATTTGTTACACACACACACGTGTGTGTGTGTGTGTGTGTGTGTGTGTGTGTAAAACCATATAACTGAGTACATTTAGAATAGAGATTAAAGGGTAGATTCAAAGAATTATTCTGACAATCTAAGTCCATGTTTTTTTATTTTTTTATCTGATATATCTTATCATGATTGATATATTATTTTATTGGTTGGTTTTGCAGCTGTTACATAATGAATAGGCATAGCCAATCATTTTTGTAATGAAGTGTAGTTAGGATTTAAATTCAATGGTTAATAGAAAAATCACACAGAATAAGTTCCCAGGGTTTGATTGGCAGCAGCCTTCACCTTAGGTTCATCTGAAGTAAAAGCTCTGGTTGCCTTAGGAAATCACATGGTCACATGGGCCTGCGGAAGTAAGATTTAGAATTACTCAGAGTTGACCCTAGAGCCATTGTGGGCAGATGCATCTTTCCTCCTATGCTGATTCTCATATTTGCATATGGTTAAGATGTTTCAGTGGGAGGAATAAATAAGTTTTAAAAAAATGTGTACAAAAATTAAGTCTCCGTGTTCCTGATCTAACAAGAACTGAAATGTAACTCAAAATGAGAGAGAAACAACATATCAATGAAGAAGAATCCCAAGAGAAGCCAATACAGTGATAACATCAGACATTAGAGAGACAACACTGATATGAAGAACACAGAACTCTGATACTACACAGCAGAAGAATTTAGGAACATAGATGATCAAAGTAATAAGAGACTATTTAACAACATCAATGAATGCATACTACACACTCCCTAGATCTACAGAATTGGAGCCTCACCCATCAGATGAAAAAGATATCTCCAACATGAAAGAGAACTCAGATACGACCTAGCAGAAGTTAGAAGATTTTAAGAACATAGAATAAGAGACTAACAATGGCAATACTTACTAGATCTCCAGACCTGGAGCCTCACCCATCAGATGAAAAAGAGGCCTCCAACCTTAAAAAGAACTCCACATGACCCGACAGAAGTTAAAAATGAATTTTAGAAAAAACACAAAAGATGATCAAAGTAATAAGGGACTATTTAACAATGGATAATATGGGGGACTTCACACTCCGTAGATCTACAGAATTGGAGTTTGAGTTTTGTTTAACGGCATATCAACCTCTGTGGGTCATTTAATGCCAAAAAGGTTATTTTGGATTTCAGTCTTTAAAGTAGTGTTCTATGGAGATAATTGGTTATGTTCTGTTATATCTTGTTGAAAAGGTTGCTTTTTTTAATAAAATTTAAAATGTTTTCAGGGTTTGTATTCTTTAAGAGGTCTACAGAATTGGAGCCTCACCATCAGATGTAGTTTAGTGCCATACCCAGGACACTCAACTCATCTTGTTCATTTTCCTAAGATGATAACTATTACAACACATGAGAGTCTGAACCCTATAATTTCTTCCAGAACCTCCTCACTAGGAATTTTGATGGCAACAAACTGAATCAAAAATGTTTAAAAAAATTTTTTCAAACCTTTAAGTAACCATAAAATATTTTGTTAATTAATTAAAATATTATCAACTGGTATTAGAACAATAGATGTCTGTAAGAGAAATATGAAGACATGCCACATTAACACCAACACATGGGAGGCTTGTGCAGAAGATCGTGCAACCTGGCGAATCCTCGAAGGAACGAAAAGGGGTGAAAAAGAGCGGAAAGAAGCCACCACGGAAAAGAGAGCCAAAAGGAAGGAGAGACAACAGCAACTCCAGCAAGCATCACTGTTAGTTTGCAGTCACTGCACCAGAGACTGCCATTCAAAAATTGGTCTGTTCAGCCACTCACGCAGTTGCAGATTAAAAAAAATTAAAAATTAAAAAATAGACACTACGCCATTTGTAGAGGGAATGATGCCAACAAATTAGAACAATAAAAAGATTTTCTGTAAAAAAAAAAAAAAAAAAAAAAAAACTGCAAATTTTCTCATTTGTTATTCTTCCTGCCTTTTTTTTTCTATAATTGGTATCTGTAATATTTGACTGTCCTTTTTTATCCTTACAATTCCTAGATACATATTCTGTTTTCTTTCTAATTATGTACAGCAGCATGTGTATCATCCAACTCATCATGATTAAAACCAACTCCATTATCTCTTAATTCAAATCAGAGAACACATCATTTATCAAAATCTGTTTAGCATGAAGTCATTGATTGTGAAAGCTGTGACCTTGGGAAAGTTATGCATCCAACTATTCTCCCTCCAGCTATGGGTAAATAGTGACACAGACTGGCATCTAACTTTTCTATGGTAATCACTCAAAGAGAGGGAAAACTCAATTGAAAATCTCTTAAACTTTACTTAAAATATTTACTTTAAAAGAACCCTATTACTTACCCATAGCTGGAGAGAGAATCATAGGATTCTGTAATTTAAGATAAAAAATGAAACTGGTCTTACCTTGGGCTGTGAAGAAAATGGCGCCCAAAATTTAATTTCTTTTTATAAGAGTGCAGACCGGAAATGAGGGGGTTGGTGGGAGTGGAGTTGAGTCATAAATAAGCCAAATTTTTTTACAGTCGGCAGTTATGATTTAGAAGGCAAGCTATTGTGAGCTGATCTGATATGTTGTCCAAGGTTATTAGCACCATGTGAAATACAAAGAGCCTCATCAAGGATTTGAAATTTGTTTGCTGTGTCCATTTCCTATAATGATAACCATTATGACACAAGCCTTTCAAAGTTATATATATATATATATATATGTCATTTCACTTTTCTTTTACAGTCATAATTGTCATATGATATCTTGATAAATGATGAAGGTCACCCGAAATATTGGAACAAAAGCAAACCATGGCTGGGTATTGAAACTGTTTTTGTTTTTGTTCATTTCCCATGCTTCATGATATCCAAAGAAACGTTCACAAGAACAAAATTGATATTCCATATATATATATATATGAGAGAGAATGAATGAATGAATGAATGATAAGAGAATGAAGAATAATTGCAATAAATTATTAACTTGCTTAGCAACAACCTGCTGTTGATAAGTCCAATTTATTTCTGAAAAGTGTATGAAAGCTTCAACAATGCCATTAATAACTGTACAACTTTTTTCCTCATTAATATAAATTTGTCTGAAAAGAAAAAATAAATCCACAAATTTTGGAAGCAAAGAAGAAAACCCCCCAAATGTTATTGTAATCTCAGATAAAGAAATAAGGAGCTTAACTGCATCGGCCAAAGGACATTTTATTTTTTCTAACCACTGGAATCGATGGGCTGCTAAGAAATTTATCATACCCAACGTGCTTTCAGCATGAAGAATTCAATAACCTATTTAATATATTTAATTAACAGTTCATATATATAAGTTTGAATTTTAAGCTCATTAAACCAAGTTTTACCACCAGAAGTTGTGTATGCAGGTATTTGGAGCATTTTGGTTGGTTGGATTTTATGGCATGAAAACATTTGTTGGGTACTCAATTCTTTAAATACATTTATAATACTCATATTTTGATCTATTTAGCCCATAGATGGGACACTAACACGTACTACCATTTTGGAGAATTTTGGATAATGTACCATTAAAATACTATACATTTATTTATGTATTTATTGAAAAAAATTATTCTTGATAATTAGGTTACTAAATTATATTTAATGAAATAAAATATAGCTGGTAATAATTTAAAATATATATATATATATATATATATTACACACACACACACATGCTGAGACAATAGACATTGTGTGTTTGTATATATAAATTAAGAAAGCATAGACACAAAACATGGACTTGGTTTGATGATTGCATAGGTGAGAAACAGACAATCACCAATGTTGATGATTGTCTATGCTATCTTAACTTTATATATATATATATATATATATATATATATATATATACTATCACTGATATTGAACACTCTTTATTTATAGATATAGAAAACTATATGTATATATATGTATCACAGTTGGTATCACAAGCTTCTAGGTTCGATACTGGTCCTTGTCAACTCAGCCTATGACTAGTACAGTTTGGGTAATCTGATCTGTGCAATAAAGTGGGGAGCTGTCGGTATATGTGCCCCTCCACCTCAGCAAAACAATCTCTTTGGCCAAGCAGTAGCTTAAAGTTGATAGATTCCCTTACTTTTCATGCTGATACTGAGAACAGGCCACTCTGACTAATATATATATATATATATATATATATATATATAAAAAGGTCTGGTTTGACTCAGTTGGTAGAGTGTGCAACTAGGAAACCCAAGATTCCTGGTTTGATACTGGCCCTCGCCAACTCAGCATACGAGTATCACAGGGATCTGTGTGGTAAAGTGAGGAGCTGATTTGTAGGTGTGGCAGTCCGATTCAGATGCCAAAACAATCTTCTCAGTCTAGCGCTAATGAAAAGGGGGTAGACTGCCTCACTGATACCAATTTTAGGCCACCCCAATGACTTCACTTTTTTACTTATATGTATGTGTAATATATTTCAAGTATAACATAAGATGATAATAAAAGAGGATAAAAACTAACGACTCCTCTTTTCACATTGTTGATCCTCAGGTGAACTAATATTTAACAGGTGTTGCATAATTGCTCACCAGAGGATTAAAACCATGAAATAAGTTTTTTTATTATTTTATACTTGAAATGTCTATATATTAATACTGGTTATTTCCTATAAGTCTAACATAAACAAAGGGGAACCACTCTTGACTGATAAATTATTCATTTATTTTCCCATTAAACTAACCCTAACCCCATTTTCTTTTTTCCTAGTAGATCAATAAATAAATAAATACTCAGTCAAGGGTGGTTCCCCTTTGTTTAAGTTAGACTTTTAGGAAATAATGTTAATACTCATGTTCCTTAAAAGTACTTCTGTTATCTTGCAACACCCTCTGGTTAAAAATGAGATTGTCCAAATCACCCAAGATGAAATGCAAAAATGTAAATCCTGATTATCTTGTGTTGCTTATCCACAACATTCTTATTTCTTATGGATGTTGTCACTTCAGATAAATAATGGACCATTCTGTTTTTATTATAAAGAAAGAAAGGGAAGAAAAGGGACATGCTACACTGGAAAAATATAATAAAGAGTATGAGAAAGATAAAGTGGTATTGAGCGCACATAATTGGTAACACTGATCTGTTTCAATTGAACATCATGAAAAGAGGGAAAGAAAAAAAAGTGAGAGAGAATTAAGATTATTATACTTTTTACATATTGAAATATCTAGCAATAGCTCTTAAGTAAACATCAAATGTAATAATTAAATTATACTGTGGTATATTTACAGGTCCTGCTAATATTGTGATACTGCTCTGCATTTTTATACATAGAGCACTGTAAATATTTAATGGATTAAAAATGCTTTCAGCATTAAATTCTGTGTGTGTGACACAAACAATTTTTGGTATTTCAGGCACCATACACTGCCAAATTTTTTGGGGGGACTTAGGGACCAGTGCTCCATCCTTGGCTTCCTGGCCTTCTGTATTAGTATTTAAACTGCATCTAGTTGTGAAGTTCCAATTTTTTTTAAAACTCTGGGGGATGTGTCATACCCTTTTATCGCCATTACTCCCAGGTCCATCCTGACCCAGAGTGGTGGTACCTGTTAGGATCCCATCTATGGGTTAAACAGATAAAAAAAATAAATATTAAACATTTTTTTTTTTTTAATTGAGTTTGAAAAAAGAATTGAATACCCAATAAGAATGAATAAAACAAAATGTCTTCGTGTTAAGAATCATCTAGAAAATAGTCCATAATAATTTGTTTGTGATGCGGCCAACAAGCCACTTCTCTGGGACTATTTCTGTAATGTTAATACGCACCAGTATATCATGTGACTTGTTTTTTAGGCGCTAAAATTATTGGCACCAAATTCACTTTCTGTAAAACCTACCCACTTCTTCAATAAAACTTGTACAGGCAAGACGTATCAATTACTTCTGATTTTTGTCTCATCTTTTCACTAACGTTATGAAAGCTTCCCATGCTACAATGCTAACACTTCAGCATAAAATTACCCAACAAGGGTTGTCATGCTGTAAAATACAATCAACCAACCAAAATTGAAATATATTGTTATATTGCTCTAAATTTTTATACATAGAGCACTGTAAATAACCACTGTTAGAATTTCCAGATCTTGTCTGAGTCTTTCCTTCTCCTGTGTGAAGATTGTATTAAAAATGACATGAGCCTTTTAGTTGTAAGAATAAGGAAAAGTGGGCAATCTTTTACTTTATGTGGATACAGTAATAAAAGAAACCAGTTATTTCATACAATAAATATTTTTCAATATAATTTACCTCCTTGTGTAATGGATCATCAAATACAGATCCTTGTAATGAGGTTTGACCCCAAGGTCAGATATCGGGGGGGGGGGGTGTACTAACAGCTGAGAGATCAAAAGGTTTTGAACCAGCATATGAATTGAATAAAAACAGGTAAACTAATGATGCATGCTGATTGATTGGCTGAACGAAGTCACATGACCAGAAAGATGAAAAGT
Organism: Doryteuthis pealeii; assembly: GCA_023376005.1. NCBI lineage: Eukaryota > Metazoa > Mollusca > Cephalopoda > Myopsida > Loliginidae > Doryteuthis > Doryteuthis pealeii. Next base: position 115,507,979 of record CM042150.1, on the reverse strand, counting down.
TTTTTTTTTACAAAAAGGCTTATTATTTTTTTAGTTACTTGGAATTTTTGAGAATTTACAGAAAGAGTCAAATGTTTTATGAGGGTCTTAACATTTAGGAATGCTTTAAGGGATTTCAGTAGAACTGATTATGAAAGAGACTTTCTCTTTCCTTTGAATTTATGAAATGAGAGGAAACTTACAGAAAAGCAAAAGGTTTGGTTTCTTTGTTTAATGGCATATCAACCTGCATGGATTATTTAATACTAATGTCACCCTCGTAGAAAAACTGCTGGTTGATTGGTGGGATTTTATGGCATGTCAACCTTTATTGGGTTATTTTATGCTAAAAACTGTGGTTATTTCCCATAAGTCTGACATGATCAAAGGGAACCACTCTCGACTGATAAATTATTTATTTTCCCATTAAACTAACCCTAAACCCTGATCCTAACCCCATCTTCTTTTTTCCTTATTTATTTATCAGTCAAGAGTGGTTCCCCTTTGATAATGTTAGACTTATAGGAAATAACCCACTTTGTTTTTATTCATGAGTATTCAATTTTTTAAAACATTTTTTCAAACTCATTTTCTCCTATTTGACCCATAGATGGAACCCTAACAGGTACTACCACTCTGGGTTTTGAGTCGACCTGGGAGTAATGGTAATGATAGAATACTCCACATTCCCCAGGGCTCTAGAACTAGAACTTCACAATCAGATAGTGTTTAACATCATACCCAGGACACCAAGACCCTCAGTCACCACCTTCTAGCACAAATGATAAAAGAGTTGGGGGTTGCTATGAGGGCTATAGGTTTGGGACAATCATATAGGTGCTAGGGCTTGATGTGACCAGCCAAATAAGGGGGTTCATATTTTTTCCAAGAGTATGTCTGAAAGCGAGCCTACACACAATTCGAGTTTGAACTTGCTTACTATGATGTTGCAGTCCAGCATTTTAGCCATTACATCATGGAGACTCCACCCTCACAGAAAAAAAAAAAAATGGCCTGAGCAAATTAAAACGTCAAATGATAAACTTGGGAAGCCGACTATAAATTCATGTTTACCAACTACTTTTGTCACCCAGACACGAATGATAATCCTTGGCTTTTGAGTTGTGTCTGGGAGAAAGTACTGGCAAGACAACCCTGCAATGTTACTTATTGTCGGTTATCTATTATTATACTAAAGCTGAGATTATCAACTTTCATTTCCTAAAGGCTTTTTTTTCTATTTATGCAAAGGACACAATATTTATACTAAGATATTCCTTAGTTTTAGGACTACTTAATGTTTGAAAAAAAAATTCAGTTTAATTGGTTTTAATTAGTCGTAATTAGCAATTAAGTCAAAAACTGACCCGTCCCTCACTATCATTCTGCATTACTCTCACCCTCTCTATGTATGAGTAAGATTGAGAGAGTAAGTGATGGAGTGTTATTGTGTTAGACATTTAACTATGTTAAAATTAATTTTAATATAGGGGTGAACTGGTAAAGACATAGCTACCTGTGAGCTAGCAGTGTACTGTCTTCCAAAAACCTGTCTCTCCAGTCAGCATAAGAAGGAGGGGTCTTTTTGTCTTGTTTCCAATAATTCCAACATAAACAAAGGGGAACCACTCTTGACTGATAAATAATTTATTTTCCAATTAAACTAACCCTGTCTTCTTTTTTTCCTAGTAGATCAATAAATAAATAAATAATTTGTCAAGAGTGGTTCCCCTTTGTTTATGTTGGACTTATAGGAAATAACCCTTATTGCCAATACACTGCAATCAGTTGGAAATATTAATATCAAACTGAGCCTGACACATCAAGTTTCATGTACAAATTCTAATAACTACATCTCATATTACAGAGCATTATATACTAATGACACAAAATATTTTAATCAACAATCTATAGTAAAAAATATCAGCTGCATATCTCTGGTTCAGGGGTAGGTCAACCTCAGGTTTGTCAATTAAATGTGTTGGTTGGTTGGGTTTTACGGCATGTCAACTGTTGTTGGGTCATTTTATGCTAAAGATGTTTTATTTTATTCATTCTTGGTGGGTACTTAATTTCTTTATTTTTTTAAAGATATTTTCTTTAAACTATTTTTTTTCTATTTAACCCATAGATATGACCTAACAGGTACCACCACTTCGGGTCAGAGTGGACCTGGGAGTAATGGTGATGAAGGTGTACTCTGTAGAATAATCATACTAGTTCCAATTACCGTCGAATTGGTAAGACAAGGCAGCAAGCAGTCGTAACCCAATACAAATCTGTTTTGCTGCAAATACTACTGCAAAATACCAGCTTATTTATGAAGCCTCCTAACATCATAGAAACCAAGCAGCCAATCAGGACTCAAGGAATGGAATTACCGAAATGCATGAGTGGACTATTCTGGATTCCGATAAGTACCAATTGTCTTGGCACTGGTTCAGTTGGGCTTAGCTTGTTGCTCAAACCAACAGTACTCTAACTCACTTCAACGTACTCCACATTCCCTGAGCTCCAGAATTGGAACTTCACCATCAGAGTTTAACATCATACTCAGAACAATAAGACCCTCAGTCACCACCTTCTAGCACATATATGTTAAAGACATTAGGGTTGGGACAATCATACAGGGGCTAGAGCTTGACATCACTAGCAGATTGATTGGAGGGGGCCTCCACGACCAACCGTCTAGACTAAGTAAGGACCAAAATTGAGTGATGCATATCATGGACGGCTCTACCACCAGGATTCCATCCTTAAGCACCACGGGTTGCTACCCACAACCAATAGGTGACCCCATTGTAGAGAGGAGGTGTCTTACCCCTCTGCAGAGGTGCAATGTATTCTAAACCACCAGCCGACAGGGCTATTTAGATGCATTGAATGCTGCAGTTATAAGCAAGAAGAAACATTCAATTGACTTTAATAAAAGGCCACATTGTTATGGCCAGAAGACTAGAGCATTTCTGTAATTCTTTAGCTTGTGGGGTGCTCATATTCAGCTGCTGTGAATGTCTGCTGGCAAGGATCTGAGAAGTTATCAGGCAGTCAAGGTTTATTAACGAGAGAAGTTGATGGAGGCTTCATCACCTAGTACAAATTAATAGAAGAGATACTGTGGACCAAATTGCAAATCAAGGTCAAAGTTTGGTTGTTTTATGGCATACCAACTCTTTTCAGGTTATCTTATGCAGAATCAATTCATTATTGATATTCAGTTTTCTTACAGTACCTGCTTTTGCTTAAATGGTCAAGGTCCTTCTTTACCTTTTAGAAGTCTGTCGCAGAGGGCGATTACGTCACTCCATGTCTTCAACAGTTGTGGACCCTCCAGTGGCTAGTTAGTCCAATTCTGGACTTACAGATGAAGTCACACACATTGCAAGGGAAATTCCCATCTGCATTTGGTGGTTCATGATGGCGAAAATGTCGCCACTCTGCAGCCCTGTTAATCTTGATATTGAGCTGCTTAGCTCCTGTGCGGCAGGCGTCTCACCAACCCTGTCTGTTGGAGACCAGATCTTTCACGCTTGAAGGTGTGATCGGACATTTCTTCAGCATTGTCTTATTAGGGTCAAGGTCAAAGAAGTAATGTATCACAACACACAGTTCATAGATATTTGTTGCATATGCCTGTTCTGTTAATTGCTGGTATGATATGAACAAAAAGAAATTGGATAAGGTTTCTAGACTTCACTTACTTTTTTTCTGTCTGAATATATATATTTACCAACTCTTCTGCACGAACAGGATGTAACACAAGGTCAATTTCTTAAGTGGAGTTTAACAGGTTTGAAACCAGACTTTTCCTTCTCCTAGCCATGGTTAAAGAGCCCAGTCTGCCCTACTATTTAATCATAACTGGATGCATACTTATAGAAGGAAAAAAATAGAGTGGGGGAAAATAGATATTTGAGTCAGCAAGTTCCTGCTGAGGGGGACCAAAAAGAAGCAAGTCCACCGTCTTCTCGCAGGACAAACTTTCTTTTGGTCAACACAGTCTTTGTCTTCGACCAGCAGCTGAAAAGCTGCTGTCATCGTCAAAATATTTTAGCAGCTGAAAAATCGCAACTCCCATTTAGTTTTGTTTCTTTGTTGGATTAAAATCCAAATTTTTTGTTGGGTCGTTCACAAAGCGCTTCGTCGCTGACTGCCATCTCGCGTCGGCCAACTGCTTCTCCCCAGCGCTCCACTCACTTGTTATTTATGGACACAGTCCCCCAACATCTGGGTACCTAAATTACACCTCACATCCATCCAGTGCCTGAATCGCATTTCTTTGCATTCTGGGGGGCGTGGGTTTGACTCCAGCAGGCAAGACAATGTCTTGCTCTTCTTCTAAATGAGTACGGTAGTACTCACTTTCCGTCACAATACTTTTCCGAAGGGTATTAGCAATATATGAATTGCAAACAGACAGGATTTGAACTCAGGTTGATAAGTCCATTTCCTAAGATTAACCATTACATCATGCATCTTTCTGTCTGAATATAAGATTAACTCATTGGTTAATTTATTTGAAGCACTGGATGAATTATAAAATATATGCATCACAACTTCTTTGTTAAAAGCTAAGAAATTATATTTCAAATCATGTTAACATCCTCATATAAAATATGTAACATTAGTTTTAAGTCAAAATTCAAGAAGAAAAGAAAAAGAGAAATACTTCAAGTATGATAATGATAAAAATTTAAATTCATACAAAAATGATACACTATTTTATGGTTTCAAGTAACTATTCCTATTTAATAATAATAATTTTTCATATATTTTCTAATGTTCCTATTAAATACTAATAATTATATAGTCTCTGAATAGAAGAAATTGGAAGTAGAAATGTTGATGAATAATTGCATAATTTTTTATAGGTACTAGCAAATATATGCACCCTCCGGGTGCAAGTATTTGAATTTTAATGTAATGAAATATGTTAAATTTGAAATACTTTTGAAACTAAATAAAAATCCAAATAAAATGATTTGAAACAGAGGGGGTAGAATCGAAGAATAGAACAACTTTGAAACTAAGTCTTCCATCATTTTTCATCACTCCCTCCTTTTATTGCTGAATTTTCCTAATTTAACTATTTAGTTAAATTAGGAAGTAAAGAATAAAATTACTGTTATTTCTTTATATTAAAGGATTTCTTTTAAGATTTATCCCCGAGTTTTTTGCTCATATTCATTAAGAAAAAAACAAACAATTAGAAATCAATAATACCAAGCGCATATTTAATAAAATTAAACTTTTAATATCAATATGCAAATTAGCTTTCCTGTTCACACTGTAACCCGCTATTTTGTTGCATATATAAATACAATTGCATGTTATTAGAATGTAGATAAAGTCAAAAGTATTAATAAGGTATAACAATTTTATCAATAACTGAGGTTTAAATAAAATAAATTCATGGTGAATGTGACGTCAATAACTAAGGGAATTGTGACTTGAGTAGTGATTTAGTTTCGGCTTCAGACAGACAAACACACAATCTCCATTATAATAAGATTATGCTTGTACTGGAGACAGGATTAGCATAATGGTTATCATTATAGGAAATAGAATTGACAGCCAAAGTTCAAATCTAGGGTGAGGTTGTTTGTACTTCATGTCATGCTAAAACCCTTGAGAAAGTCATGTATCCATCTGCTCTCCTCCAGCTATGGGTAAGTGTAGGACAGAATGGGTTCTTTAGCATTGGTTAGGCAACCAGTCGAAAACAAAAAACTCTGAATTCAAAACAGATTTACTTTACCTAACATTACCTTGTGTTATATCCTACCTGTGGTGGAGGGGTTGGGTAAATAGCATGTTAGTATGCCTTAGTATATCTTATTCAACACCATAAAACTTCAATTTTTAAAAAATAGCATAAAACCACCAACAATTTAATCTTTCAATTTTAATCTTTATCAATCATACTAAAAAAAAAAAAAAAAAAAGAATGAAAGTTTAATGTTTCATTCATAAAGAGTATATTTGTTAATTATTTAATCCAAATTAATTCCTTTTAAATTTACAAGTGGGGTTGGGGTGGGGAAAATAGAGCATTAAACTGAGCTTAGATATACAAACTGAAATATTAGTCTCAGTTACAATATAGAATTTGAAGATATTATTACAATATAGATAATCCAAATCCTAAGAAGTTGAATTTAAGCTATCTTTAATGTCTGTCTTCCAACCGATCATTTATTGATTTTTTTTTAGCTGTTATCACAAATATTTAAGAATAACAGGAAGAATTGGCTATAATGGAAAAATCAAACTGAAAATATTATAGACTGGCTATAACATAATCATATTTGTGGCTACTTCAAGTAAAGAATTACAACAAAGAATAAGGATGGTTTGGTTGGTTGGTTAAATTTTACAGCATATCAACTCTTGTTGGGTTATTTTATGCAGAAGACATTTCGTTTCATCAATTCTTGATTGTACTCAATTTTTTTTTCTATTTAACCCATAAAAATACGACCCTAACAGTAGCTACCACTTTTTTTTTTAAACCTCAATTTTAAGAACACATTTTTAACCCATAGATGTCACCATAACAAGTACTCCAGGTCCGAGTAGACCTGGGAGTAATGGTGATGAAGAGGTACTCCACATTCCCCAGAGCTCCAGAATTGAAACTTCACCATCACAGAGTTTAACGTCATACCTAGGACATGAAGACTCACATACACCGATTGATTGGAGGGAGCCTCTCCAACTGCCAATCTAACCTAAATAAGTACCAAAGTGGAGTGCTTAATGTTGTGGAAAGTTCAGCCACCAGGGTTCCATCCTTAAACATTACGAATCACTACCCATAGCCAACAGGTGACCCTATTGGTTGGGGAGGGGTGTTGGGTCTTACCCCTCTGCAGTCAGTGTATTCTTCTGCCCCAGCCAATCGGGCTGAAATCACATTTGGAAAGGAGATTTCATGCCATGGACAAGATTAGGGAGAATGTACTGAGGCAACTGGTAACAAAGCAAAAAAAGAATTTTGAATAAGCATGTGAGGTTCCAACAGGAATACACTGAAAGAGACACAGGCACTATTTCCCTAGGTAGGCCGTATTTCATTAATATTAAATAATTGGATGCTTTCTAGACATACCTTCTATTTGTTTTTCAACTTATATATGATTGTTAAAATGGTCAGACCCAACATTCAAATTGTACAAAGCTACAAATATGCAAAATGTATGCAAAGGTAAAAGTGTTTATCTTTTCATAACTATATTTGTAATTGCATTTATTTAGATAACATAGGACATCTACATCAACCATGTACACACATTTTGATAACCTTTGGATCTTGCAAGGACTGAGAGCAATACAAAGGAAGGTGTTCTTGAGAAACACAGAGAGAGAGAGAGAGAGAGAGAGAATAGAGATACAGAGAATAGATAGAAAGTGAGAAGATTTTATATATATGAGAGTGAGGGAGAGAGTTGAGAGTGAGGGAGAGAGTTGAGAGTGAGGGAGAGAGTTGAGAGTGAGGGAGAGTTGAGAGTGAGAGAGTTGAGAAGAGAGAGAGAGGGTGATAACCTTTGGATCTTGAAAGGACTGGGAGTAATACAAAGGAAAGTGTTTCTTATATAGGGAGATTAAAAGAAGACTACATTTGCCAAGAAACGGATATAAGCTATCAGATTTTGAGTTGTAGGAGATAGAAGACAGCTTTTATGTAGGTGAATAATGTCTAGATTTTGCCATGAACCCTTTAGATTTTCTAGGAGAGAGAAAGAGAGAGAGAGAGAGAGAGAAGAGAGAAAGAGAGAAGAGAAGAGAGAGAGAGAGAGAGAGAGAGAGAGAGAAGAGAGAGAGAGAAAGAGAGAGAAAGAGAGAGAAAGAAAGAAAGAGAGAGAGAGAAAGAGAAAGAGAAAGAGAGAAAGAGAGAAAGAGAGAGAAGAGAAGAGAGAGAGAGAAAGAGAGAGAAAAGAGAAAGAGAGAGAGAGAAAGAAAGAGAAGAGAGAGAGAGAGAGAGAAAGAGAGAAAGAGAAAAGAGAAAGAGAAAGAAAGAGAAAGAGAAAGAGAGAGAGAGAAAGAGAAAGAGAGAAAGAGAAAGAGAGAGAGAGAGAGAGAGAGAGAGAAGAGAGAGAGAGAGAGAGAGAGAGAGAGAGAGAGAGAGAGAGAGAGAGAGAGAGAGAGAAAGAAAGAGAAAGAGAGAGAAAAGAGAAGAAAGAGAGAGAGAGAGAGAGAGAGAAAGAGAAGAAGAAAGAAAGAAAGAAAGAGAAAGAGAGGGGAGCTGCAGAATAAGCCAATAAGAAGTAACATAGAATAAGAGCAAAGTAACACAAGAATGAACGGAATTTGTGGATATAAATTGTAGTTGTCCCCCCCCCCACACACACACGAAAGTATAAATCTTACACCTGATGGATCAAACCTGAAGTTTTCTTGAAGAAATAGAAAGAAGTGAAAAGAACAAACAGTTAAAGGGGACAGTGCCAAGGAACTTACAGAGAGATGAATTAGAATTTTTGCTGATTAAAATCCTTTTGAAATCATTTAGCAAAAAGTTCAAAGTAAAAATTAAAGATTTTTTAAAATTAAAGTTTTAAGTTAAATTAAAATTACTTGCAAGAATATGCACCCTCTGGGTGTAAGTATTTAAATCTTAATGTAATGAAATATACTGAATTAGAAAGACTAACAAAATTAAATAAAAATGCATATAAAAAGATTATGCTTATTTTAATTATATTTTAATTGGTTTCTATATAAAAATCATCTAAAGGATTGATTTTAATACATTGGAGAATAAAACAATAATATTAGAGATCAATAACACCAAATAATTATTTATTAAACCCAGTTTTGTTAACACCAATATTCAAATTAACCATACAGTATGTTATGTAAACCTTTATTTCTTAGTGATATATCACTTATATTGCAGGATTTTGAATGAACATGGGCTGTTTTGAGGCAAATCTAACTCAGATTTTCATAGACATCATTAATGAATAAAATTTAATCTATGCATTAAGGATTTTAACTATGAAGTAAATACTCATTGATAAACATGCAAATTTTTTAGGGTATTGTGGCATAAGCAGTCACATAGATTTGGTTACAGACAGACACTGGGTCTCCATTATAATAAGATGTTTGGTTTCAATTGATTGTTTCCCCCTCAACATAAACTATAAATCTTACACCTGATGGATAAGATCTGTAGTCATCTTGAAGAAATAGAAGTGAAAAGAACAAACAATTAAGTCGGGGGGGAGGGGGGCAGTGACAGGGAACTTATGCAGAGAGGAAATAGAATTGTTCATCAAAATCCTTTTAAAGTTATTAGTCTCAGAGTTCAAAGTAACAATTATTTTTTTTTTTAATAGAACAGAAAACACTTTAAAAAAGATAAAAGGTAAAAAAAAATTTTTTTTAAATATTTTAAGATGAATAGCCAGTTAAGTTAAAATGTCTGGATTGATTGATTGATCAATTTTAATGGCAGGTCAATCCATCTAGGGTTATTTTATGCCTAAAGGTTTAGGAATTGCGCTAACAGAGGTGAAATATTAATTGAATGTAATTGTGTTTTATTAATCACCTTTTCCTTAACATTTCCCCTCATGGCAAGCCCAACCCCTTTTTATCCTATGGGTGCTAGAAGGCGTGGCTGGGGTCTACATGTCCTGAGAATGACGTTAAACTCTATCTGATGGTGAGGTTCCAGTTTTGGAGGTCTGGGGAAAGTGGAGCACCCCTTCATCATCATTGCTCCCTGGTCCACTCTGACCCAGAGTGGTATTACCTGTTAGGGTCCCATCTATGGGTTAAATAGAAAAATATGAGGTTCTAAAAAAACTGAGTATCCATTAAGAATGACTTTATTTCAAAACTTTATCAGCATTAAATGACCCATTGAGGTTGATATACCATAAAACAAAACAAAACTTAACTTTTCCTCAAATTTTGTAGGATTTTTCCTAATCTTATATCCGTTTTTTGCAAGCGGTTATATGATCTCAAGTATTCCTATCTAATGATAATACTTATATGGTTTCAAGTAACTATTTCTATTTAATAATAGTCACTTGCTTGCACAGTGATATATGGTTTCAAGTAACTAATAATAATCCTTAGTAAATAATCTATAGTTTCAACTAACTATTCTTAATACAAACAATCTACAGTTAAAAGTATTTATATTAAATACAAATAATTTTTAACAGATCAATTAGACCCATAGATCAGGTACTAACATTATTCAATAGATCATTTATTTGCAAACAGTTAAATGTTTCCAATTAGCTGCTAATAATAATCCTTTGTAAACAATTATAGCTTCAACTATTGTTAATGCAAATAATTTGTATTGAGTTAAATGTTTTCAAGTTATTCTAACATTAATTATTTCATTTAGTGATAATCTTTGGTTGCACAGTTATATGGTTTCACATATTTCTATCTGATATGAATAATTTGCAAACAAATCCCATAATGGTGTAATGGTTAACAAGCTAGTATTGCAGATCCATTACAAAAGAATAGCAGTTTCAATCCTCACTGAATACCCCTTAGTTATGACCTTGCATCACATTCTACCCATGGCTAATGGATTGAGCATATGAGGGCATCTCATCATAGAGTAAGGGTTAGCTAGTCTTGCAGATCCATTACTACTGAATAGCAATGTTGATCCACACTTGCACACTTGCACTTTGCATCACATTCTCCCCATAGCAAACATGTTGGGTATATGAGGGCTTCCCATCATGGTGTAATTGTTAGCAAGCTAGTCTTGCAGATCCATTACTACTAAATAGCAGTTTTGATCCTCACTGGATGCTGCAACCTGGCGTCATATCTTACCCGTAGCAAACGGGTTGGATAAATACCTACCACTCCTGGTCAGAGTGGACCTGGGAGTAATAGTAATAAAAGGGTACTCCACACTAGCAACAACTACATAACTAGAACCTCACCATCCGATGCAGTTTAGTGTCATACTCAAGAAACCCTTTCTGTGCAGGATGTAGGTGGGAACTTACCCCTCTGTAGTCAGCATATTCTTAATGCTGACAAGGCAGTTCATGCTTGTTTTTTTTTTTGGGGGGGGGGATCTTGTTTTATTATTGAACCTCAACAAATTTGTATAGAAACATTAAATGTTTACTGTGGTGCATAATTTCATTTCTTGTGTGTGGGCTGCATTGAACATCTACAATATTTCGTTATGCCATGCTAAAAATTATTTTAAGGAATAATCAAATTACAGACATTTGAATCAAAGATCAGACAAGCATTTTCTTTTCTTTTCTTTTTTGTTTTGTTTTGTTCCATCACTAAGATAAAAATCAATCAGTAAACTGCTATCTCCCAACGGCTTTTACCAAACAAAAGTCATTAGCACAAACCTCATTGGTTAATCATTAAAAGAACTAATTAGATTCCATTAATTTGTTGATGTTGATCCACAGTTAAGGGTCAATAATTCAATATGATATTCTTTAGATATAATGTGTGAGCAGTTTTTTTTTTCTTTCTCATCTCTCAGAAGGAAAAAAATGTAGGGCAGGGGTGATGAGCTACCAAGATGAAGGTCATCTTGGACCATCAAACTCCAATGCAGTCTGTGGTTAACCCTTTGAACTCTTAAGCCCATAGGTCCATAGACACTTTTTACATTGGAGGTGCGTTGGTGTAAGTGTTATAATCATAGGAAATGGACTTGTCAACAGGAGTTCAAATACTGGACAAAGCTGTTTGCATTTCACAAAGCGCTAATACCCTTGGGAAAGGTATGACTCCATATATTTTCCTTCCAGCTATGGGTAAATAGTAGGGCAGACTGTGCTCTTTAACCTTGGATAGGTAACCAGTCTAGAAGAAGGAAATCTCTGAATTCAAACCTGTTAAACTCCACTTAAGAAATTGACCTTGTGTTGCATCCTGCTTGTGCGGAGGAGTTGGTGTGTGTGTATATATATATATATATATGTATATATATATATACACACACACACACACACATACGCATACATGGAGGTATGTGATGTAATGGTTATCATCATAAGAAATGGACATGGTGAGATGAGTTCAAATCCTAGACAAGGCCAGTTGAATTTCACATAGCGCTAATATCCTTGGGAAAGGTATGCATCCAACTATTCTCCCTCCAGCTATGGGTAAATAGGACAGACTGGGCTCTTTAAGCTTGATTAAGCAACCAGTCTAAGAGATAGAAAATCTGAATTCAAACTGCATTTAAGAAATTAACCTTGTGTCATTTCCTGCATGTGCGAACAGATTGAAAAATATGTATACTATTTACCTGAGCTCAAAAATGAACTAAGTCAAATGAAGAGAGTTTGGTACAGAGGGGGGGGGGGGGTTCAGACTCCAGTTAGCATTTACCTAACCCCTCTAACACTGGCAAAATAAAATGCAAAAAACTTCACCTGGGAATTGAACTCAGGTTGCCAAATCCATTTTCTCAGATGCCACATGCCTCCACTGTCGAAGGCTCCAGTTAGAAGAAATTGCCCAGCAGAGGACAGAACAGTGAGAAACAAAGAAATTAACATCCAAAAAACTAACCACATGTCTGTATAAAGGGATCAGGCTAACTCCTCTGCAGGTGATACAGTATTCTCACCCCTACTGACACGGCTGGTTGAAAGGACGTATTCCTTTGACAACAGGATTGATTTAGGTGTAAAAATTGACAGATATAAACAGTTAAAAAGAAAAGTTTTAATCTAAAAAAAAAAAAAAGAAAACCCCCAAAACAAAATATCTTAAAATGTAAAATATCTAATTTACCTTTTTATTTTATTTTAGGAATAGAAACAGCTACCCAGCATTGCCTGGGTAGAGGGTCTTGCAATGATAACTGTTACACTAAGTATGTTCGAGACTTATTAACCGTCTCTGGAGAGTCAATGTATAATAACAATAGAATTGAAAGATGAATTCAATAAGTATGAGACTGTTTGGAAAATAATGTCTGATTTTAGAATAAACTTTTATTTCTGATAAATGAATTTAAATAGTGTTTTAATCAGTCATAATATAATCCCTGAATATCTATGTGTTTCACCCATTGATTAAACAAGGTTATTTATGCCTTTATGATGAGGCTTGATAGGTATTATTTTGATTTTTGGACTATTGTCCTCATCTTTATTGAGAAATATACATTGAAAACATTTCAACCGTTTTACCCTTCTTCAGGAGTTCCTTGTAATCCAATAGATTACATAGACTGGCATGATTTTTCAATTTTTTCCTTCAACAATTTAAAAAAATATAAATCCCAGTTTAATTTCAGCAACATTTCCAGAGATAATTATCCTAATTACAAGGTGACAAAGATTGAACCAGGTAAACAAAATTGTTCTCAAGTTCATCCTGGTTTTAAGCAAAGAGAAGTTGTGCCATTGTTTTGTTGGGTTTTTTTTTACAGAAAAATGATTATGACCTAACAGTACATAAAGGGAGGTAATCATGATGGAATTAAAAGATCACTAATTACCACATGATAAAACTGCAATTCATTAAGCAATTAAGAGCAATTAATTACAGTCCCATTGATTAGTTATTATGCTGGTAGTTTTTTTTTTCCTCCATTTAAATCATTAATTATGACATTGAATTACATTGAATATCCTAAAAGCTGAAAAATTACAAAACCAAGTTGACATCAATACTCATCATCATAATCAAGGCATGCTGACAGCATGGGTTCCCTTGACTCTCTCTCTCTCTCTCTCTCTCTCTCTCTCTCTCTCTCTCTCTCTCTCTCTCTCTCTCTCTCACCATTAGTCCCTACTGGTCATTGTTCTTGGAAGGCATAAAAATGGCAAAGAACTGATGATTGTAAGTTTTTCTGGTTGTCCAAAACTGATGTAGCCATGTATAAGAGTCCATGGGAGAAAATAGTCCTTTCTTCTCTAGCACTACCCAGCATCATGTCTTGCTTGTCTTACAACAGCTGTATGGCCACTTACTTGGATGATTTATAAGATGGAAAGTAAGACAAGAAAGAGACATCTATACTAATTGGATTAAATTTTCCAGGTAAAAACATTAGGTTGATATTCTGATTATATATATATATATATATATATATATGGGGATTAACATTTGTAACACCCTTATGAGAATACATTCATGATATAATTTCAAAGTCTCTGCATGTTCATTATCCCTGTCAATGTATTGTTGAATTCTTCCACAGGTGATTAAAAAGATATGTTAATATTTCTATGGGAGTGTTTCTATTAGAAAATCAGAACTGATATTACAAAGACCACCTGGAGTATATTCTAATAATGAAGGGAGGGATTTATACCCTCCAGAGCTAAAGAACTGGAGCATCACCACTAAATGCAGTTTAACGTCATACCCAGGACACCCCTTTATCTTTACTGGTGGAAAACTAAAAGAAAAATATGTATATAAATATATATGTATGTATATCTCATATATGAGAGATAAATAGAGAAAGAAACACATTAAACCATTCAGACTTTGTCATATGATATTTATAGAATTCATATCATTTACAAATAAATTGAATAATATATAATTAGCATTCAATAGTTATCTCCCTTGAGAAATTATTATAGAGTTGATATCAAACACAGATATCACCCTGAGATTGCAAATTGAACTGTAAATAGCTTTATTCTAAGTTAGGACATTTAGCTCAGTTGGTAGAGCATTCGGCTAGGAATCACAAGGTTCCTAGTTCGATACCGGTCTTCGCCAACTCAGCGTATGAGTAGTACAGGGATCTGTGCGGTAAAGTGAGGAGTTGATGGTAGGTGTGGCGCTCCACCTCAGATGCTAAAATAATCTCCTTGGTCTAGCGCTAGTGAAAAGGGGATAGACTCCCTCGCTGACTGGCTGATACCGACATTAGGCCGCCCCGACCACTTTTACTTACTTTTATGCAAAAAAAAAAAAAAAAAAAAAAATCTTCATACCAGATGCTGTTTTTGAAAATGGTAAGATAAAATTGGAGCATTATTATATATATATATATATATATATATATATATATATATATATATACACAACTAAGTTTGTCTGACATATTCACACAAAGAGGGTAACCCAAGAGGAATTGGTCTACTGAATGTCAGTTATATACTGGCATTCTATGCCAAGCAATATATATATATATATCTATATCAGTGACATATCCTGAAAAAAATGCTGTAGTAAGCAAATAAAACTGATGATCTTGCAGGTGGAATTAACAGTAATTAAATATCAAATGTTAAATTAATTAGCCCCAAAATGTCAGCTGAATTATTTTTGAATATTTGTGCTAATGATTATTAACCTCGAAGTGTACTTTTCAAAACAGAATTTAACAAATTCAAAAAAAGTTCATGCAATTAATTATAATAATTTCTATTGGCATTATTAAAATACTTATGTCAATATTATCTTTAAAGAACTGTGACAAGTTGTGAATTCAAGTGAAACCTGAAAAAATAATAATAATTAAATATTTACTCCTAGCAAGAAATATCAAAAAATTCTCTGTCCATGATTTCTTTCAGCAAATCACTAACAGATGAATGTACTACATAATCTCTACTCAAGTTTACTCTATATTCTGAGAAGAGGAATTGGTCTAGTGACTCTAAGTTGCATACTAGCAGGCTATACCAAGCAACATTATTGTAAAAGAAAGAAAAAAAAAAGAAAAAAATTTTAAAGGATTTTCAAACATTCCCGCTGAACACCCGCTCGGAACCTTTAACAACATGGACATTCACGAACTTAGCCGATCTTTCAAATTTCAATTTCAGCGTTCATCAATGTATTAATAACAACTGATGATTTTTACCAAACATGAATGGGATGAAGACTTCTTACTACTCTGATGATGGATTTTATCCGAAAATATTAAGTATGTTTAAAAAAAACAAAAAAACAAAACAAAACAAGTAAATAAATATGTTTTTCCAACATATATCACATTATTTTGCTGCTTTCAAAAAACAACTTTATATATATATATATATATATATGTATATATATGGGAGAAATATGAGGAGGTTAATCCAACAATATGTGGAGAAAAGTAGACAAACACGGGATGTTATGGAAACTGAATGTTTATTGCCGACGATGCAACGTTTTGGTCATTTAGACCTTCTTCAGGACTCCAATATAGTTCTTGCTTCAATGATGGACATTTTCAAAAGGAAATTTTTAAAATGTCCATCATTGAAGCAAGAACTATATTTGAGTCCTGAAGAAGGTCTCAATGACCGAAACATTGCATCGTTGACAATAAACATCCAGTTTCCATAACGTCCCGTGTTTGTCTACTTTTCTCCATATATATATATATATATATATATATATATATATATATATATATATATATCAGTGACATGTCCCTAAAAAATAATAACGAAAGGGAGAGATTGACACAAATATTGCAAAATATTCTGGGGGCAATTCATGTTTAATGGCATATCAACTGTTGTATGCTTGAACCACTTTCATTTGACAAACCACCTGGAGAAAAAGCAAGATGGGAACTAAACAAGAATGCTGAATGCCATTTTGAACAAATCCAGCTGTACAGCCACTTACCCCCTATCACACAAACCATCTGAGCAAGACATGCTGGGAATTGTTGAGGAAGGACTCAAAAATCGACATTCTCCACTGGAGTCTTACACATGGACACACCAGTGTAGCTGACCAGCAAAACCTTACATTATGTAGTTGTTTCTTAAGAGGGTTTTTTTTTTTTTTTTTTACAAATGATCTGATCAAATACTAAGAATTCTTAAACAGATCTATTTTTCCCATAGGCGGGACAGTAATAGGTACTACATCTCCGAGTCAGAGTGGAGCTGGGATTAATGGCAATGAATTGGGTACTCCACACTCCCAGATCTATAGACTTAGAGCAGATGCAGTTTAGTGTCATACCCAGGGCAGCCTATCCTCTACAGGGGATGCAGACAACACCAACAGGGCTAAAAATTAAAAAATAAATTGTTACTAGTTTGAATTAAAAAAAAAGTAAATAAAGTTGTCAGAGTGGCCTATTTTGGTATCAGCTGGACAACAAGGGAGTCTATCTCCTGTGTGCTAGCCCTAGACCAGGGAGATTATTTTTCCTGAGGTAGAGCACTACACCTATCATCATCTCCCCACTTTACTACACAGATCTGATAATCCAATCTGTGCTACTCATATGCTGAGTTGGTGGTGACTGGTATTGAACTCAGAACCTTGCAATTCCAAGGTGGGTGCTCTACTGACTGAGAGGAGGGAGACTAATCTGAATAATTCAGTCAAAATAATGACAATGCCTCATGTCAGAATTACAAACAACATTAAGTTTTTTTTTGGTTTTTGTTCCCAGACAGTCTGATGTATCCAAAAGAGAGACAGAAGATGCTTAAAAATTTCAGCTGATTAAAAGATTGCGGATTGTACAAGATTTCTTTAATGCTATTAGGGAGAGCGGGGGGAGGGGAGAATAAATCAATAAACTCTGGAAAATTGATAATTTTTGTTGTTGTTGTTGATTGAACAAGAATTATCTACATACAGGTTTCTTACCATCACCCTCTGTTTTTAAAACTTATCAATCTCTTTTTATTGCAATTACTAAAAGCACCAACCATTAATTTTGCCTCAAAACGAGCCACTCGTGTAATAAAAGTGATCAATTTTCATATAAATGCTACCCAATTGACTTTCAGATATCAGACATTTTTTTTTTTTTCTTGTTTAATCATTTCCTAAATATTCATATAACCCCGAGGATATCATTAAAAAAATATATTAAACAAAAATATATAAAAGAAAAATTCACTTAATCTGATAATTAAATATACTAAAAATGATGGCATTAAAGTAAAAAGAAAAAAAGAAATAATAAACATCGGATTTTAATGCTGACACAACTCACAACAAATTGCCAAGATGATTATTGTGAAAATCATTGTGGGGATTTGGTTTGGTTTGTTTTACGGCATATCAACCTCAGTGGGTCATTTAATGCCGATAAAGTTTTGAAATAAATCAATTCTTAATGGATACTCAATTTTTTTTTATAAACTCATATTTTTCTATTCAACCCATAGATGGACCCTAACAGGTACTACCAGTCCGAATCAGAGTGGACCAGGGAGCAATGGTAACGAAGGGGTGCTCCACATTCCCCAAACCTCCAAAACTGGAACCTCACCATCAGATTGAGTTTACCGTCATTCCCAGGACATGCAGACCTTCAGTCACCACCTTCTAGCACCCATTTGATAAAAAGGGGTTGAGGCTTGCCATAAGGGCAATAGGGTTGGAAAAATCATATAGGTGCTAGGGCTTGACGTGACCAGCCAATTGATCGGAGGGGGCCTCTCCGACTGCCCGTCTAGCCCAAGATAGGGCCAAAGTGTCATTGTGGGGAGTGACTATTGGTTGGTTTGATTGTTTTATGGCATATCAACCCTTTTCAGGTTATTTAATGCCAAATAGAATAATTCTGATAAAGATTTTGATGTTTCAACTTCTTAATCTCTTCAAACATTTATTCATGTAGACATTTCTTTAAAGTTCATTTCATTCATTCATTTTTAGATATTAACTTGTTTTTATATACTATGCTTAGGGGCCGGGTTAGCTCAGTCGGTAGAGCATTCAGCTAGAAACCACAAGGTTCCTAGTTCGATACCGGTCCCCGCCAGCTCAGCGTATGAGTAGCACAGGGTTCTGTGCGGTAAAGTAAGGAGCTGATGGTAGGTGTGGCGCTCCACCTCAGATGCTAAAACAATCTCCTTTGGAATTTCCAATGGAACTTTGAAATTGAAATATAATTATGATTAGAATCAAATGTATATAAATGAATCAAATTTCAGCATTAAATAATCCATTAGGGGTTAGCTCAATCGGTAGTGTGTCGACTAGGAACCACAAGGTTCCTGGTTCGATACCGGCCATCGCCAACTCAAAGTATGAGTAGCACATGGATTTGTGTGGTAAAGTGAGGAGCTGATGGTAGGTGTGGCGCTCCACCTCACACGCCCAAATAATCTCCTTGGTCTAGCATAAGTGAAAAGGGGATAGACTCCCTCGCTGACTGGCTGATACCGACTTTTTTTTTATATATACTATGCTAATGCTTTTGCTGATTGAACATGAATAATAAAATCAACTTTAGCACATAACCACTATTACTAGTGGTTATATTTCTATTTGTTAGATCTTTAAAAAATTTCCATACAGACCCACTGTCTTTATGAAGGATATTATAGTGTTGTGATTGTTGGTTTATTTTACAGTATTTTACCTTTGTGTTATCTATTAATAATACTAAATTAATCTTTTCTTTCTTTCAGTAATTATATGATTTCAAGTAACTATTCTTAACACAACCATTTTGAACACTGTTGTATGGATTCAAGTATTCTTATCTCATACGAACTTGCACACATCTATGTTATATTACCAAGTAATGTTCCTTGATAGGAACTCTCCAGTAAAGAGTATTAAATCTCCTTAGTTACATATACTAATTCACTCACTCTCTCTTATTCAAGCAATAAAAATGCGTGTAAACCCACTCCTTGTCTTAGAATTGTCTCTGTGCTGAACCCAGGCAGGAACCTAAATAAACTCCATGGTGTAGGGAGAAAAAAATAATTGTCTTCCCTTGGATTCTAGGCATATCTTCCCATGTCACGTGTCTGTTGGTCACATGACAATTTAGACCCTAAGAAGTTTCTCTCTTGTCTCCAGTTTTTGAAGAGATAAAACCTACTTTTTTCAGTCATAATTCCTAAAGCGAAAAGGATATGTTTCTCAGTTCTGTTTGTAGAACAGAATAGAGACAATTCATCTCCAACTTAGCATATCAATTTATTGCACCTCACCATGAAAACCATGGAAGACAATAGTTAATCTTTTCCAACTAGTTTTTTCTACCTCTTCTTACATTTTGTTCTTGGTACGTTATATACAGTTTATCTGTTGGGGACATATGTTGTTACATGTATCTATTAGCCATTTATATATACATTGTTCATACAAGTTAGTTGTCTTTCCTAACTGAATTTTCAGTGTTAGTATATTCATATACCTCAGTCAGTAGAGCACTTGCCTAGGGATCACAAGTTCCTGGTTCGATACTGACCCTGTCAACTCAGCATATGAGTAGTATAGGGATCTGTGCAGTAAAGGGAGGAGCTGATTGTAGGTGTGGCGCTCCACCTCAGACACCAAAATAATCTGCTTGGTCTAGCATAAGTGAAAAGGGGATAGACCCCTATGCTGTCTGGCTGATATTGACCTTAGGTCACCCCGACTACTGTACTTTTACTTTTTTTGCTGATTGGCCCATTCTGGTGTGTGTCGACAGCTGCCATTAAGGAGCGGTGTTTTAACTTTTAAATACATAAATGTGTGTATATATTTTACGATCGCCAGTATATATATATATATATGAAGATGAAAATAAATCTGATGGTTGTAAGAATATCCCTTATGAGTTTGCTCTTACTTAATCAGTGTGTCTTGTTCGTCTTACTTGAGTGACCGTACAGCTCGCTTTTTGTAGGGTGATGCTTCTATGATTTGATCAAGACCTCACAACATACTTGTGTAGTTCCCATCTTGCCTTTTCGCCAAGCATTTCATTAGATTCCAAGTGGTGCAAATATACAGTAGCACTGACACGGCTACAGCTAGGAATAATTTTCGCTTTATCTTATCAGAGAGATCAGATTTCCATATGATCGATAATCTGTCTATGGCAGTCTGAACCTTTTTTAAGGATACATTGACATCGCCCTCTGTACATGAAATATTACTACGTAGACATCTGAACAGTCTACTAATTTCAGTGTCTCACCACCCAGTGTGGAGATGTCTACTTACAAACCATCAGATTTATTTTCATCTTCACATTATATATATATATACATACATATACATACACACTGGTGATCGTAAAATATATACACACATTTATGTATTCAAAAGTTAAAACACCGCTCCTTAATGGCAGCTGTCGATGGCCTAGAGATTAACGAACCGAGCTTGTGAAAAGTCAGTAGAGTTTCGCTTCTGGTCGAAGGTAGTTGCTGCGTCTAGCCACGTTGATGAGACGTGAAACACGTTGTCTGTGGATGACATACATACATACATACATATCACATATGCTCTATCAATGATATTGAGCACTCTTTACTTAATATATACCAAACTATATATATCCTATATTGAAATGCTACTACTGGGCATCTTTCTTGGATAGGGGATATTATCAAATCAGTTGTTTTACAAAGTGTTACAACGTGGTAAATGTCTAAGAAATACTTTAAGGATATCATCAAAAATAACTCTAGGGCACTTAGTAAAGATGTTGAAGACTGTGAGCAGATGACGGAAAAATTATCAGTTTAGAAAGGTTGGTTGGTTGTTCTTGT
Source organism: Doryteuthis pealeii (assembly GCA_023376005.1). Taxonomy (NCBI): domain Eukaryota; kingdom Metazoa; phylum Mollusca; class Cephalopoda; order Myopsida; family Loliginidae; genus Doryteuthis; species Doryteuthis pealeii. The sequence goes on along the minus strand of CM042150.1, from coordinate 115,486,572 downwards.
TTTACGGCCTATCAACCCTTTTCTCTCCATCTGTCCCTATCACTCATCATTCTCGGAACGTCCTCTATGCAGCATCCTGTATCCGCGCACAGCTGGTCAATGTACGTCTTTGCTGGTTGGCCCACACTGGCGTGCCCATGTGCTGACATCCACAGGAGGACGTCACTTATGAGTTTGTCCTTGCTTCTCCACACGTTTGTGATATAATATTGCTTACAGTTCCTGCTGTTGCTTACATGGTCACTCATCTAAGTTTAGAAAGGGGTTATCTATGACGGTTGTTAAGAATTTGAAATATGCAGAATCAAACACTCCATCTTAAAACGATCACTCCAAAAGAAACATGATTCTTCGTTGGTCTCAGATATTTTTCAGGCTGAACACGTTTGTGACATCAGCAGTAGAGTCTGTTTGTCCAAAGGTGAACTTGCAAGTCATATAAGATTTCATGACGGCAAACAATCAGAGGCTGATTATACAGGAGGTCCTTCACCAGTAACCCTACAGGTAATTCGTGCCAATTCTCTAACAATGTATGTGCGTCTGCAGAAAATGTCTGAGAAGCCAAATGAGAGAGTGCACCGGGTCAATGTCAAAGACAGTTCGTTTGCTTGTCACAAAAGCAACAGGACTTGAAAGGGTTAAGTTGGCCTGAAGAACCATATGTATTCCCACGGGTGAACTTTATGGGATTGAGGAGATGGAGTTCTTCTGTAAACAAGTAGCACACACAGACACACACACTATAGATAGATAAATATAAATAGATAGATATGGACAGATAAAGAAATGAAGGAAAGAAATGTTAAATTTGCTTCATGTAATAATTAATTTCAACTGTAACAAGCTTAGCTTGTTACAGCAGCTTCAGACACGGAGCAAAACATTTTTATAAGTTATAAGAAACTGAGTAATCAGGCGCCAATGACTCCATATCCACACTAATTGAACTTAAATATAAATGCTCTATCAATGATATTGAGCACTGTTTACTTATAAAAACAGCACCTATCTCACTTTGTTTACAAAGTTTGAGAACTCTAGGTGAAGGTCATTTCCCCTTAGAAATATAGCGATTAAATAGCCTGCTATACTTGGCGACTGACTGTGGATGTGTGGGTAAGAGGCTTGGCGAGCGTAAGTTCGTTCGGGTCTCGAACCCAGCCAGAGGCAGCTGCTAAAAATCGTATAACTATACTGATGAGAGGTGATACCACGAAACACGTGTCTATAGTTTACCATATATATATATATATATATTGAGCACTGTTTACTTATAAATATAGCACCTATATTATCTACAGTATATATATATATGTATGGGCTGGTTTAGCCCAGTCGGTAGAGCACTCACCAAGGAATCTCAAGGTCCCTGGTTCGATACCGGTCCCCGCCAACTTAGTGCATGAGTAGCACAGATTTAGGTAATCTGTGTGGTAAAGTGGGAAGATAACGGTAGGTGTGGCGCTACAAATCGGGAAAAACAATCTGCCTGATCAAACACTTGTAAAAAGGGAATAGACTCCCTCGCTGTCCAGTGGATACCAGCAACATAATAGTTTGCCAACAGTTATATATATATATATATATACCTTGAAAGTGTAATATCTATAACCATGAAAATTAATTAAAAATCCTGAAAATAAAAAAATTGAAATAACTAAATATATACTTATATGCCCCCTTTTTTATATTATTTTGTCATATTTTCTATTGTATGGCAATAGTTCTTTGCAACTTTCATTTTATATTAATACGCTAGTAGCTATCTACGTATATTACGCCTTGTCACCACTTCAGATAAATTATGGACCATTCCGTTTTAATTCATAAGATATGAAGGCAGGTGTTCAAATGCTATCCTCTTACCATCTCAGATAAATAATGAACCATATCATTGTAATTGTATGGAAAGAAAGGGAAGAAAAAGAACATGTGACATGTCAGAGGGAAAATGAAAGAAAGGCGAGAGATGGGAAGCGATACCACTTATCGTTTGTTTCAATGAAATTGAAAAACATAAAAGAAAGAAAAAATGTTTAAAAAATAAGGGGGAAAAGAGAAAAAAAAGAATTTCGCCAGAATTATTTTACTTTTTACATATTGAACCATTTCGCAATAGCTCTGAAGTAAACATGTGGGGATTAAAATAAATAAAAACTTCCATGAGCCTTTACCGGAAGAATCCTTCGAGCATGTATGGGAAAAAGACCCACTTCCGACCACCAAGAGAATCTCTCGGCCATTCGGACTTAGGCCTTATCTGGGGCGAGACACGACTACTGGTCAGGAGGGAATTTCCTTACCCCGTGGTATCTATGACCCGAGAATAAAGCCAAAATCATAAAACTACCTTTGTCTTCGTCTCATCCTTCTTACCAAATAAGATGGGGATAAAAGCAAATCCTAGGAACACGCACCAGGAATAACCACAGCCACTTTTTAAACCTAAAACACAAAAAACACTTGCTACCCCCACGAACATATCAAACGTTGTAGTAGTCAAATTACGATAGTGTGATATATCCACGATTCCCGCTAGTTTATTTTATTCTTTTAAAAGTTGAGCCAACACTTTCCTTAAAGAATACCATACCGTCAAATTGGAAAGGCAACGTCCTTACTCTTTGAGAGAGAGAGAGAGAGAGAGAGAGAGAGAGAGAGAGAGAGAGAGAGAGAGAGAGAGAGAGAGAGAGAGAGATTATGACTGTGTGATGCTACGGTTCAGCAAATCATAAATCCAGAATTTTATGTAGCATGTCTTTTATCAAAAGGATCTTCTCTTCAGGCTCATTTTAAGAATTGTTTATATCTCTAAAAATGACTTAGACAAATCGAATGTGAATGACTTCAAGGCCTGCAGAGACATTTAATGGGGTTTATGAAATGGCAACATAAGTATTTCATAGATAAAAACACATGTGCATAGACTCTTGATGCAGGAATTTGCATATATCAGCTATAAAAGATTTATACAAGGTCATAAGAGAAAAGACATTAGAAAGTGTTTGAAGTTTGTCACAAGCCTTCACTGATGCCAGAAATGCGATCAACTTCAATGCAGAGTAATTCAAAACAAAGAATGATCTTAACCACATGCTTTGGCTATGGAAATAGGAAAGTTAAAAAAAAAAGGAAAGAAAAAGAGTCAAGTGGCTATTCTTCATTTCCAAGTAGGGTTACAGAACTTTCTGGGGTTTTGATGTTTATGCATTTATTTGTATTGAGAAAATTAAGTATAGAAGCATTCATTTTATTGTGTAATGTCAGAATTTATGACTAGAAATGAAAGAAAATAAAGGAAGAAGAATTTTACCCATGTTGGGTTATTTTTTGCCGGAGACATTTTGTTTTATTCATTTTTGATGGGTACTCATTTTTCTCTAAAACTCAATTATAGAAACATTCATTTCCTTGTGTAAGGTCATAATTTACCCACAGCAAAATATCATTAAAATGACTTGAAAAGAGAGCAGAAAACGAGGAAATTTGGTTGATCGGTTGGTTGGATTATACGGCATGTCAATCCTTGTTGGGTTATCTTATGACGAAGACGTTTTGTTTTATTCATTCTTGATGGGTATTACATTTTTGTAAACCTCCTTTTTGATCTATTTAACCTATACCACTGCAGGGTGACTTGGGAGTAATGATAATGAAAGGCCACACTCCCGAGATCTCCAGAACTGGATCCTTATCCATCAGATGCATTTGAGTATCATATACAGGACACCCCTTTTTGAGGGATCTTACCTCCCTACAGGAGATACAGTCAGCATATTCTAAGCCCTGCAAACAGGGTATGTATTAACAGGAAGTTTGGTTCTGGTTAGGTACCCTATCTTGCCTTGGATACTACCACACAGGGTCAGATCGGACCTTCAAATGATTACAATGAAGAAGTGACTCCATACTCCCAGAGCTCCAGGATCGGAGCCTTACCACCAGATGCAGTTTAGTATCCTATGACAGTATAAACACGTGTGAATATAAATAAGCTCCCAGCTGGAATGTTTTTTGGATTTCCAGCCCGAAAATAAATCACAAGTGAAACCCACAACGAGTTTGGTTATATTTCAGTAGTTAGATATTTATTTTAAATTTAAAAATACTTAAGACCTAAAAAAAAAGAAAAGAAAAAAAAGAAAACAGATAAAAAATGTATATATATATTGAGAGCCTCTGAATTTGCTGAAAATAAGGTGACTTTAGTTTTCACCCCCTCCCCAATTATGGACGAAATAGTAATACTACTATTGCTCTTCTATAACGATGACTTTGGCATTAAATAACCCACGAAAGTTGATATGCTATTAAATAAAGAAACTATATCAAACCTAAGACTTGTACAGCAACATTTGTTTTCTTTTGTTTTTTTTTTTAGCAAAAGTAATGCAAGCGGGGAGGCTAATATTTCCTAAACAATGTAACGTGTATATATATATATATATATATATATATATATATATATATTTACCAACCTCTCCGCACAATTAGGATTTGACACAAGGTCAATTTCTTAAGCGGAGTTTAACAGGTTTAAATTCAGAGTCTTCCTTCTCATAGACTGGTTACCTAGTCAAGGTTAAAGAGCCCAGTCTGTCCTACTATTTACCCATAGCTGGAGGGAGAGTAGCTGGTTGCACATCGTTTCCAAGGGTATTAGAGCAATATAACGCGTATATGTGTATAAAATTAAAACACTGAATTATCAAATTGTTAATTTATCCTCAAAGTTCAGATTAAAATTGATGCCAAAGAACACACAAAAAAAAAAATCACAAAAAACAAACAAACAAAAAACATTTAAAATAAGATGTTTGGAAAAATGCTGGAACGTGTTTGTCTAAAAAGGCAGTTTTAACTGACACAGAGGTTAACATTTACGACTTCCGTTTATTAAACGATGTTTGGTTAATGCTGTTTAAAAAAAAAAAAAAAAATTAAAACTGGGTTGGAAATGTTGGAGCTAGTGAATATTTTCCATGCGCGCGTGCGCACACAAACTCCATTTAATGCACTTTGACTTTCATATAGATGCCGATGATCTTTATTTGTACTGCTAACAAGATCAAAGCGAACATTCATTTCTTCTCAGACTTTTTTTTTTTTTCTTTACTTTATTTCTTTAAATTTTATTAAAAAAAAAAATATCTGAAATCGATATTGAAAGAATGGACTGATGGAAATGTATCCTTATATACAACAACCGACCAAATATGCAGACATTTCATGCATACACTTAAATGCACACCTAAGAAGAGACGGGATTTGTAGAACAGGCTTAGAAAATGGAATCGATGAACAGAGTTCAAATCCTGGGCGAGGCTGTTTGCAACTCTCTTCTTACTAATATCCTTGGGAAAGGCATAAATTCAGCTGTTCCCTACCGCCCAGCTATGGGTAAATTTGTTAAACAATTATATCACTCACCGAATAATTTGTGTTACTTCATATATCAAAACTAACAGATCAGATTTTTATATAGTTTCCTAACACACACACATTATATATATATATATATATATATATATATATATATATGGCTAACACGCTGCTTTGAAACCATTGGTAACAATCGCACCTTAAATGTTTTGTACACTATGATAAATAAATACAGCTCTTACACCCGTAGCCGAGCACTTTATTTTCAATTCTACAATACTAGAAAAAAAACTACCTACCTACCTACCTATATATATATATATATATATATATATATATATATAGCAGATACTAATTTGAGAGCTTTCCCAATTACGAACACAAACATATTTACATTCGTTTCGTGAAACAGACAAAACAAAAATCTGTATAACTGTAGAGAAATAAGTATATTTGTCTTTCTCGTTGAGAAATATAAATACACATAAGAAATATTTAAGATTGAAATTAATTTCTTATCTAGGAGATGAACCGGTTGTATCCAGTGTTTTCTTTTGATAGTGCTGATGACGATGTACATGTACATCTGTATACATTTAATTTCTTATGAAAATACGTTTATAGCAAATACCTTACACTTGTTATGGAAGCAAACAAATATTTCATTTGGAAATAATCAAGAAAATCGACACAGAATTTAGAAAATAGAAAATTCAACAAGAATTGCTTTTAGATATTTCACTGATGGAATCCACAATGAAAGTGTGCGACAGAAAGTACAATATTTTCATTATCAACTTTCTCTCTCTCTCTCTATATATATATATATATATATATATATATATATATATATTCCTTCTATTTTCCTATTTCAGCAAGCAATAAAATGTCTCAATTCTTGTGGTTTTTCTATGAAGTTTTTCACCTGGTCACTTCAGATTAGATGCCTTAGTATATTCCATTAATTCAGTTGTAAATTCCGAGAATAAAACCTGATAGTGTTCTAAATAAATGTAACAAACGGAAGTCAGAATTGAGAAAGAGAGGGTGGGAGACAATAGAGGAGGAGAAAACACAACAGAAGAAAAATCAAGATGGAGAAGAAAAAATAAGAAAAAGAACGAATATAGCGAAAAAAAAAAAGAAGTATTACCAAGAAAGCGAAAAAAAAAGTATTACCAAGAGAGGGAAGAGTAAATTACAAGAAGAAAAAAGAAAAAATCCAGAAAAGCGAAAGAAAAATAAAGGAGAGAGAGAGAGAGAGAGAGAGATAGAGAGAGAGAGAGAGAGAGAGAGAGAAGAGAGAAAGAGAGAGAGAGAGAGAGAGATCAAAGATCTTTTACTTGGGTGTTGCTCTTCTGGTCTTCTTCCCACCCACTTACACACAATGCATTGCACTCCTATAAAAAAGCCACCTCCCCTCGCTTCTAGCTTCTCATTAGTTACAGCAGCACGCCAGCAAACACATCATCCACTCGCTCAGTCCCAGCACGCCAGTAAATACTTTTTGACCCCAATAGTCAAAAAAAAAAAATAGTGGATGGAAGTGATGAGAAAGATCCCAACTAAAACTGGGATATAAAAAAAACATTAATTAATAAAAGAAAAATATCGATTTAAAGGATTTCAAACAAATCAATGGATTTTTTCTGATGACTTTCCGTGTGATAAATGATACGATTTTCAAATAGATGGAGAGGATAATTACAAATATCAAATGAGATAATCAACCAGAATTCTAATCTACAGATCTGTTAAACAGGAATAAGAAATAGAATGAGATATATGAATCACATGAAAAAACAGAAAAGTATTAATCTAGGAGGTGGATAATTACATGCACAACAGGGATAATATTTCCCAAATAGAAGAAAATACTGATTAACGAGTCAGCATTAAATTAACCCCAAACTTTGATAAAATTTGTTCTGGAACATTTGCAAGAAGCTTATGAATACAATGCAGTAGGTTATGGCATGGTATTTGAATTGCATTTGAGAAGGTGCGCAAGCTGTTGAAGATGCACAGAAGATTGACTGAGAGCTTTGTGATAAGGTGGACATTTCAGTTGCGTCATGTCAAGTCATTCTTACTAAAGATTTTGGGGATGAGGGGGAGTTGCAGCCAAATTTGTTCCATGACTTCCACACACAAAACAGGAGGATATTCTGATGGCTATGGCTACCAATTTGCTTCGGTGTGCAGAAACCGATGCAGACTATTAAAAAGAAAACCTGTAGTGTAGTCACCGATGATGGATAATCGTCTGAGAGGAAAGAAGAAACACTAAAATACACACACCAAACAAAAAAAAACAATTCATCTCAAGTGTTAGGACCTCTACTGCTTTAGGACCCTGTCTGTTAATCCTTCCTTGGACTAGAAAGATGAATCAGTTTTAATTCTTGTTTGTTTTGATCCTTCCTTGAAGTAGAAAGATGTAATGTCAGTTTTAATCCTTGTCTGTTGATCGTTCCTGATCATAGTCTATCAAGTAGTGATTTCTCGCACAACTTAAACCCCAAAATAATCCAATCTATGAGTTTCCGTAGAAATAAGGGAAATGGATAACAGTCACAACGTACGAGATAGCTTCTTCGTTCTAGTATGAACCGAATCTTCCTGTATCGATTACCATGTTAAAACATAACAGTATTATTTTGATTTTTCGAAATATTGTTCTCATCTTTATTGTTAATATACACATCATTTCGGTCAATGTGCCCTCCGGCCTTGTTCAGGCGTATTTTCTCAAACTCTGGAAACTTCTCTTCGTAATAGTGAGCCTTCATGGAACTTCGAACCGAACCCTTTATTCAATCCACCGGAGTAGATGGTTCTCATTTCGTTAACCATAACTGGGTACAAAGTATGTTAAGTATTCTATGCTATTATCACCCTTAGCCAGGATTGAACCTGCAACCTACAGATAATTGTCACTTAGAACTGTATTGAATCAACACTTATACCCGTTGCGCCATGTGTCCAACTGGACAATTTAGAGTGATGTTTGATAGTTACGAAATGAAGGCTCCTTTTGCTGTAAGCGGGTCTCTCAATTTCACGCCCCCCTTTCCTACGATTTTAGTGGGTCCCAGTTCTTGGCGTACCTCTCGGCTTCAGTCTTATGGAGAATACGACACTAATTATTAATGCTACTTTTGCACAAATGCACAAAAGCAATAAATATCTCCTAAATGGACGTCAAACCTGTCATTGGTTATTTTCGTTTCATCTTATTAATGATTATATTTTTTTTTAGAAAATATTACTGCCAATTATTACGCCGTATTTTTCCTTTGTTGTTATCAATATATGGGCATTTCAGAAACATTAATGCAGTCATTTAATCTTCTTATCTGATTAAGTTTTAAATTGTTCACTTCAAAACCAAATATTACAAATAAAGAGTAATTCTTTATTAACAATTCATCTATTTTATTTGTTATTCAACGTCAGTTTCAATGATACTAAAATATTCTATTGGATAAAAAAAAAATCTTTCTGAAAAAACTCATGTAGTGATCAACTAAAGTTCTGTATTTTTCTCGCCTGTGTATCCCAGAGAGCGTAATAAGCTAGTTCGAACTCCAGTCGCGTTATTACGTTCACTTTCGGACTAATACCCATGGGAAAGGTATGAATCCCCTCCCCAGCAATAGGTTAAATAGTACCACTAATATTATTTTACAAGAATGCCTTTGGCATTAAAAAACACACGAAGGTTTATACACCATTAAATAATGAAATCAAACTAATCACCTGTGTACAACTGTTTAGTAGACAACCTGATTTATCGAATTGTTTGGTTTTACCGGCATGTCAACCTATCAATGGTTATTTTATGCCTCGATGTTAGAGAATCGCGTTCCTTGTACGTTAATATTTACATTGTTATGTAGTTGTTTCTTAGGAGTTTTGTGCAAACTGTCCTATTGAATACAAATAATTTTTCAACAGATTTATTTAACCCATAGTTGGGAGCCTAACCGGTATAAAAGGAATAAAAGATAATAAAACAAATAGAAAAATATAAATTAGGTCCTAGTATAAACAATAGGTCAGAATTAAATACAGAATATATAATTAATTAAAATACGCATTCCATATACACACACACACATATATATACATAAAACCAATAAATAAAGATAAATAAATAGATAAATACATAAATATATAAAGAGATGAAAAGAATAAAATTGAAATTGAATGAACAACGACTATCGCAACCCTTCCGCGTGGCGTTATAAAAAGAACCACATGAGACGCGTGTTTATAATTAAAAAAAAAAAATAACACAAAAAACGCGTACATTTCTGAAAACCGTCTCTGATGATAAAGTTACTTTGAAATCGATAAGACTAAACATCTTTTTATTTTTATTAATGTGAAATGCACTAGCCAAAAGAAATTAGATAACCACAACGATTATGGTGGTCACGTGAAGCTAGCTATAAAAGAAGGGGCACCCAAGAATTCGGTCTCTTTTGCCACTACACCAGGTTAGCAGTACTAAGACCGTATCGTTAGTAGCCACAGACGGTGACGACTCGGTAGTAACGCACACAACTAAAAACTTTCTACAGGACTCAACAAGTTACGAGGAATAAGACATACAAAAACTCATTTCATGCAAGCATTTTTTATCTGCACTCCTTAACCAACCAAACACCTTTGAACTCTTTTGTTTTTCTTTTAATTCTATATACCTGTTTTAGCTTGCATATATGTACAGTAAATATTAAGTAGCACAAAACGTCTCCTTTTCTTGAAAGGCGGCACCTTTCTCCTCACTGCGTTCGAAGCACGATTTTTTCTATAAAACTTCGGTTTAAACAGTGCTTTTTCCGGGGATAAAAATCCCCACAGAAGGGGTACTCCACACTCACCAGATCTTCAGGACTGGAGCCTCACCATCAGATGCAGATTCGTGTCATACCCAGGACACTACTTTTTGTGGGGATACAGCCAGCATATCTGAAGTCCTACTGACAGGAGGCACTCTTTAGCAGGGCGCCGCAAAGGGGTTATTTTGTAGATTATAGAAACTAGGTTTTAGTGTAAGTCATTTTTAGTTTGTACTAAAAGTTCGCAAAACTTTTAGTGCAACATTGTTTTTTTTTTGGGGGGGGGGAGAATTAGAGCGTCCGAGTTGGCAGCAGTTTTGGTTTAAGGGAGTCATATCAAATAATATACATTTGAACGTCAACTTGGCTCCAGCTTTAAAAACACGGGAATTTCCGCCAAGCACATAACCTGTATTTGTAGTTGGCAATTGGCCAAAAATACTTCATCGTAAACTGTTACTATTTAATTCAATGGGATACACCATTTCCCCATCATTAGAAAAATGCAATTGGTTTGCTTATTCAAAGAGAATTCAAACACAAAAAGATATAAATATGAACGTACAATGAACAATTGATTAATCCGTGCTAACACCGTTCTGCAATAATGCTGCATTGAATTGAAAAGCTGCCAAGTTTTAATATTAGAAACTATGATTATTAAATTAATATAGAATTATAATCACTTATTAAGAAAACAAACAGAAGATTTATTAGAAAATAATGACGCAATGTTTAAAGAAATGTACTGATTTCCGATTCGCAATTCCGACTGAAAGAATAGAGAAAGTTTTATTCCGAAGAATGACGAGAAATTATCTAAAACAAAAACCTCACCGGATAAGGCAGCCACTTTTCCGGACAACCTGCCGTAAAGGCAACTGTTTTTCAATTTATCTCATAAGATTACTATTCAATACCATAGACAAAATTAATAAAAGTGTCGTATAAAATCAAATGTTTTGGTTGAAAAAACTATCAGTGCTCCTTGTAGATATCTATCTAACCCGTTCGCCAGGATGTGACACAAGGTCGTAAGTAGAGGAAATAAAGCGAGGATTGAACTTGCTATTCAGTAGAACAATAGAAAATCTATTGCTCCGAATAATGACAAGAAAAATTCTCTAAAACAGCCATTGTCCTTAAATGCTTTTTGTCCTATCATCCTATTGGCCAATTTCAAGCGGAAATTGTTGCTACTGTTTGGTTAAGTCCATAAATAGAAGTGATGATTTAGCTTACATCTTATACCAATACATACCAACAGTTACGTCATCAGTATAGTTCATTTACTTGTTTGTTTTACGGTATATCAAGCGTTTTCGGTTCATTTAATGCCAAATCAAGTCATTTTCGATAAACAAAGGACTCGAGATGCTTACAGTACCTGCTGTTATAAAGTGGTCACCCAATTAAGTATTGAACAGGCTCATCGCTGCTTAACTTCGATAATCTATAGAAAACCGGTGCTTTCAGCACGACTCGACTATAATTTTACTTAGCGATATGCAATTGGGAAAAATAAGCCAGAATAGTTCAATAGATAAGCGTTGTCCTTTATGCAGTTACATACTCAGCTTAGTTTAATTGTGGGACAAGGCTGGAATAATGGGGCACCCAGTGAGAATCACTAACAACAGTCAGCAAATCCAGCTTGCTAACCATTAAACCAGGCGAAGTGCCCCCACGTTGCCCTTTATTTGCCTCTTTGCTAATTCTTAATATAAGTATTCTCCCATTTTTGCTAGCCCCATAATAAGTGCTAGGGGAGATCTGTTTGTAATCATTTACTCACTTCCCACAATATCAATCGAAAACAAAAAGATCATTATGTTACATAATCTATGCGGTTGCATAAGATTATTGTCAATCCCCTGTAATTCTGAGGGGATAACCCCTTTCATACCATGGCCGGGTCCTTCTACGGAAAATTACAGAAGCCCGCCAAATATGTGAAGTCGCGTGAAAAAGTTTCAGAGTCCCCAGTTTGCAGTTAGACGTCAGGCAGAGCAGCGGCCATTTTATGCTCTGCCTAAAACTGGAACTCACGCGCGCTATGTTAGTCAGATATTTAGTTACGTGAAATGTATAGTTAAGGAAATAAAAGTTTGTATAAGTAAAATGTTCTTGTGGTTGATGAATGTCTTGGTAACAAGACTAAGAAATGAATCCAGGACGACTAGCCAGCAGGAACATAGCAACAGAAGACCTTAGAAGATTCCAGACTAAGATGTTAGAAGATAGACGATCAGAATAGCAAAGCCGGCCAGAAGAAAATACGACCAGAGTAAGAAGTAAGAAAGGGTATACAACATTATATCGATTTGGTACTGTGAAAACCTCAGTATGCAATAATTACAGTGGGGAAACCGAAACTCATGCAAAGCTTGTATCTAAAGATTGCATGAATTCCTTCGGTATTTCTATTTTGAGACGTCTCTGGCACTGTGCAATAAACCCAGCCCTGTCACTTTAAATACAGGAGACAGGTGTTGCCTGTGTGGGAGGGGGGTAGCCTTCTGGGGTCACGCTAATTATTTAATATCTTACTGGTTCAAAAGCCGAAACCACTTGACACAGATTTCAGAAGAAACAGGGCAAGAATAGATCTACTAGTATACATACACACTTAGTCTGAGAGTTTCTGTGTGTGTAAAATACATTTCAAAAATCACTTAGTGGTCGTATAATTTTACTCTGATGTATTTCTCAAACGCTGGCGGCGGGGACATTTGCTAAGATGACCGTTTGGACAATAGAGATTCATTTCGAGCACGTGTTAAAAGTTCATTCGGCAATCAATAACAATATTATCCATTTTACATTCGAGAAAGCTTAGCACTAACAGTTGCATTGTACATTATGGCGGACTTTTAATGTCCAAGGAATATTCTTTAAGAGGAAGAGGAAAAAAAATCGTTGTTTGTTCAATGCGTTTGTGCATGAATTGTTTTTGCAAATGGTTCTGGTACATCAAGAGAGTAACGAGAATTTTACGAATAAGACTATGTCCAACACCCGATTGAAGGTTTATCTGATTTTTATGAGTAAGATACGGATCATCAGTGTTAAACTTTAAATATAGAATATTACACAATCCCGGGAGCTAACGATGAAGCTAAACTTAGGTTGACGCATCGGTCAATTATGTTAATCATGTGGCAGAAGTCAATGAATGAGAGAAGAAAGAATGAAAAAGAGATGAGAGTGAAGAAAGAAAATAAAAATAAAAGAGTGGACCTGGAAGTAATGACAATGAAGGGGTACTCTACATTCTACAGACTCTCAGAAATGGTGTCTTTCCACAAGATGCAGTTTAATGATATAATCAGGATCCACCCTTTTTTGTAGGGGCGTATTTTAAGCCCGGTAGACAGGACCGTTTTTATTCACATTATATAATATTAATGGCAAAATGTATCTTAGAAATTACAATATTCTTAAAGCAAAATAAGTCTCAAAAATATATCTTAATGAGTTGGTTGGGGGAAAATTAATGAAACAATTTTTGCTGTATTATGAAGAGGAAGTATTTAAAAAATTACATGTAAAAAGTTAAAACGGGATAAAATAAAATCTGTATATGTGAAAATGGCACATTTTCCCATTTTTATTTTCTCTCTTGAATATATGCTCTTTTTAACAGAATTTATATTTAACAGAATGTTATAATTACGAGATTCATAGAAAAATATATATATAAGTTGAGATTATTCTTCGTGTTGTTTTGGCTATAATTACTCAAGTAAAATCAAAAACGGAGAAACTATTCGCATAGTCTAAATGTTTAAGGTGTTGGATTTGAAAGCATTTTATTTAAAAAAAAACGACAAATCTAACTCTCGCTTTCTTGTCAAGTCGAAGGTTTAGCATTAACTCTGGACAAAGGTTTCTCAGATTTCCAGAACCGTAAAAAATATTTTTCTGTCATTTTATTTTCCTTCTTAGATGAATATTCAAAAAGCACTTAAAATATAATCTGAAAAATCAATCGCCAAATAAATAAATTGCTCAACTTAGCTCCTTGGGTTGTTAAAAATCGATTACAGATTTTTTTTTTTTTACCTTTCATTGAAACCTTTGTTCGTTCTTGTTTTTTTTCTTCTTTCTTTAAGTATGTTTTTTTTTCCCGTGAATACCCACAGGTAGAAAATAATGAATTGTGACATAACTGAAGAAAAAATAATTCCATAGCATTCATCAATACAACAGAAGAAGAAAAAGAAGAAGAAAAAAAGAAGAAACATAAGAAGAATAAGAAGAAAGAAGAAAAATAAGAACATGAACTACTTGAAGGTTAAACTTTCTTTTTTAAAAGATAAAAAAAAAAGCCTCTCTTGATATTGTTATACAATTTATAAATTGAAAACGATCTACACGAACTATTTAAAAGAAGGAGGAAACACGCCAGAAATCTGTTAAAAGGAATCCATCATCTGATTTTTCTAATGCAAACTCTTCGAAAATAGATTTTTAAATGATTGTCAAATAATCGGCCATTGAATCTACTCTAAACATAGAATCTGAATCATGAGAATAACATTTCCTATACATCAACCAATAAGGCGATTTAACCTTTTTACCTCCATTGTACACAACCTGAATAATCTTACAAACAGTTTGCGTAAATAGCCATATTTGATCAACCCGTCTAGGGTTATTTTATACCTAGTGTTAGGGAATTGTGCATTTGTTTTTTTGTTTTTTACTATTGTCCTTATCTTTTTTGTTATATACGTTTCGGCCGATGTGCCCTCCGGCCTTCTTCAGGTGTTTCTTGTCGAACTGTTCGGTTCGGAGTTCCTTGAAGGCACCCGAGTTCAAAGAGAAGGTTCCCCAGTACAACAAGAAACACATGAAAAAGGCCGGAAGGCACATCGCTGAAACGTTGTGTGTATAACAATAAAGATGAGGACAATAGTCCTAAAAGTCCAAATAATACAAATTATCAACCCTCATCTCAACAATTCAGACAAATTATACATTCATATTTATATTTTTATGTATCTGTTTCTTCTGAATTTTTTGTACCGGCTATTCGTGCTGCCTGCATACACGCTTGATGAGTAGCGCCCTAACGAGCCAAACAGGTTACGGGTATAAAAATATCTGGGGTATGGTTATCATCCTTGTTCTACGAGCCTCGCTAGCAACCAAACCAATCACAGTCCGGTATTCTTTAGCGGCAAAACCAAAGAGACAAATTCCTTTTCTTGAATCAACCAACATCGGATGACAAAAAGGGCGTCTCTTATCAGTGCAAACAGATAGCCATAGCGAAGGCTCCGATTATACACCTACCTCAGGAACTCAGTTAAGTGGACTGTGTTATTTATATAATCATTCATGCAGACAAAACCTTAGTTTACAAGTTATTAATTGTTATTACTTTATGTATAATACAAGTCGTTTTGGAATTCTACGTCGTATTCTTCTCCTTTTAACTCCTGTCTGTCTACACTCGTGGTCTGAATCACCACACGTTTTCAGTGAGAGTTTATCTATTTACGTTAGATACGAGAATAGCCGGTTGAGATTATATATTTTGTAATGAACTCTGGAAGCTTGTAAGTAGATATTCGCCTTTGAAAATCTGTACCTCAGTTAGGCAAAATTCAATTTGCAACAATCTCTTTCCTCAATAAAATAATATGACTCTTCTGACAAAATATGGAGTCGATTTGGGCAAGGATAAAATCAGAAATAGGCAGAGCATCCAAAAATCAGCAACAGTTGAAACCAAGAGAAGCAAAGAATACAGCTAGTGATATTTCTTTGCCCACATACATTATATATAATATAGTTATGTAATTGAGTACACTTTCTTTATAAATACTAGCAAATATATGCACCCTCCGGGTGCAAGTATTTAAGTTTTAATGTAATAAAATATTATATCAAATTAGAAAAGCTAATGGAACTAAATAAGAATGCAGTTAAAAAGATTTGAAACAGAAGGAGTATAATCGAAAAATAGAACAACTAAAACTTACTCTTAGATCACTCTCGTCTTTCGTTGTTATTTTTTCTAATTTAAGTATTTAGTTAAAAGAGGAAGTAAAGAATAAAATGACAGTTATTTTTTATTATTAATGGATTTCATTTAAGATCTATTGAAGAGATGTTTGCTTATATTCATTAAAATAAAACCAAACAGTTAGAAATCAATAATACTAAGCACATATTTATCAAAATCACATTAATACCAATATGCAAATTAGCCTTCCCGTTCACTGTAAACCGCTATTTTGTTGTATATATAAATATAATAGCATGTTAGTATGTGGATATGGTTAACAGTATTAATAATCTAAAACAATTTTATTTGTAATTGAGGTTTAAATAAAAAATAAAATCATGGAGAATGTGATGTCAATAACTAAGGGAATTGTTACTTGAGTAGTAATATAGTTTCGGTTACAGACAGACAAACACACAATCTCCATTATAATAAGATATCCAGTGTCTGTGATAAAGTATATGTAGAAATAAGTTTAAACAGCGTAGACAGAGAGTCAACAGGGCTAGGTGACTATGAGCTGCTCGCCCCTACAATCATTAGACCAAAGGTATATACGAGGTTCAATATTTTGGTTTTTTTAAAGCAATTTTGTTTTTAGTTTTTCAGAAGTTTTTCATAAATCTAAATTCTGCTGGGTTTATAGTAAAAAAAATAAATAAATAAAAATAATACTTTTTAAAAATATTTGTTTTGAATCTATTCAAAATGGTGGCAAGTAAAAAAAAAAAAAAAATACTCCAGGGTTGAACAGAGGTCTGTTAAGAAATTTTGTTCGGAAAATTGCAAACCATGTGAAATTTACTGAATAATATGCGATGTGTACGAAGAAGCATGTTTCCGCCAGAAACGTTTACAATGGGCTAAATTGTTAAAACAATGTTGAAATATTATTCGATATGAAGACAGACCAGACGAGCCCACAATGGTGAGCACACCTGCAATGGTGAGTTCAGTCAATGCTCTCATTTTGGCTGACAGAAAAATTACAATATAGCACATTTCTGAACAAGTGGAAATTTCTGTAGGTGCAGCACATAAAATTGTTCATGATGACCTTGCCTTTTCTAATGTCAGTTATCGTTGGATTTTTACCAGGACAATGCAAGGCACCATATTGCAGCAAGAACAACGGAAACCAGTTGTCAACTTTGTTTGAAAGAGCTGACACATCCTCCATACAGTCCAGATCAAATCCACTTGTTTAGCCCCTCCCCCTCAAAAAGAGCAACGTGAGTAAATAACTAAAAGAATCATCCCAAATATTTCAATGTCGAAGGAATACAGAAGACAGTTTTTTTTCGATGGACAAAAATGTGTTTAAAGAGTAAAGACATTTTTTAGTTGGGTAAAATGAGAGTCGTTATATGAAAAAAAAAAACTTATTTATTGAATGGTCCTCGTGTGCATATATAAGTATTTTTTTTTTTACCTCCACCATGTCAGATGAACATCAAGTCCGATTATTTTGGGGAGCCACGCGATGCTCATGCAGTGGCCAGTGTAAGAACTGCGTGTACCCCGTCGGTATTCCTCGTCTGAAGAGCCTCAGACACCGGGCAATAAACACCGTCCTTTCCCGTTTAGACAAGGGTGCACTGGGATTCACACTAATGTTTTATCTTACCATACACACACACACTATATATATATATATATAAGGGAAAATTGAAATAAAACCGACGGTATGTAAATATATATAAATAACAGTTATAAAAACCAGCCGCACATAAAATCTGATGCGAACGTAGAAGCCATCAGATGTTTAAATTGTAATAAACAATTTAGTGGGAGACGAGCATAAAATTGACATAAAATCGGGTGAGTTGAAAAATACATTTTCGTTTCCAAAATGTTAGCAAATACTACTCAGAAAAATTGTAGAATCTAGTATTATTTCTAACTACGATACCATTAAACAAAGACTGAGGGTGTTTTTTTTTTTAACTCATCCCCTTAGTCAAATTTGTGTTACAAAGTTACAAGATATTTTGTGTTGATTAGGGGGGGGTGCGTTTTTTGGAGGGGGGGTCAACAATTTATTATGAATCAAAATAAATTTCGAACGTTACAAAAATAGACAATAAAATAAGTTAATGCCATAAGCAATTTTTTAAACATATATATATACTTACACACATTTTTAGAAGTGTTTATTTATTCAGTTAAATTAATGTTAAAACATTACAAGATACCACTATTTAGATTGGTTAGTTTTCCCTATTTTTTTCTTAGTTATTCTATTTGTTTACTTATAAATGCATATACGTTGGTAGTAAATATGTTTTGATTAATCTTCTTATAATAATGAACATTCGATTTTTGTGTCTGTAACCGAAAATACGCCACTGCTTATGTCACAATACACCCAGTTTATCAATGAGTATTTAATTTATAGTCAAAATCATTAATACATATAATAAATCTTATTTACTAACAACGTCTCTTTTTCATTCCTTTAATTCCTTTTCGGCCTGACAACCCACAAGAAAGAAAACTAAGTATATTTGGGTTTTAAGAAAAAACAATTGGCAACAACCAGCAAACACACACCATAGACGACCAAAAATCCTAAACCCACAGAACAACCAACACCTTACCCCATAAATATTACATTAACAGATACCTCATACAAGACCCGGAAAAAATGTTTGTCCATTTTTTATTTTTTATTTGGTCTTGTGTAACATCAAATACAGTAAATATTCTACGAAATAGATAACAGCTTTCAAAAAATGCGTACATTTAGCTATTAACTTCGAACATAAAAACAATGTGTAGAAAATACGAGGGCGGTGCACAGTTAAAAGATTTATTAACTGCACATATTTTATTTTCTCGACTTTGGTCAAATCTGAAACTCTTAGGAATAAATAAAAACCTACGAAAGTATGAGGATAGCTAATCCAAAAATCTTAAATCTGCTTCTGTAAACGGTAAGGATTCTCAGTATCTGTCCGTCTTTTCTTGAATATGAAGATTGGATTTTTTTTCGAATTTCTACTAAATCAAGACTGACATGAGGTCATTTTATTGTGAGTTGGATCTTTCGGCATGTCAACTCTTGTTGGGTTATTTCATGCCGAAGACATTTTATTTTATCCATTCTTCATGGGTGCTCATTTTTTTTTCTTTTTAAACTCAATTTTTTTAAACACATTTCCATACGCATTTTTGTTATTTATCCCATAGATAGGACCCTAACAGGTACTACCACTCCGGGTCAGAGTTAAAACAACATACTTGTGTGCAAATTGTTTGCCTGGGAGGAATACTTGAACTGTTTACAAACAAATTATTAAATAGGAATAGTTACTTGAAACCATATAATAGTCAAGGGAGAAAAAGAAATCGGTATTAGATAACTCAACAAGAGTTGATATACCGTAAAACTAACCATATTTTTCTAGCTTCTGATTTGTACTAACACCATTAGTCTGCATGGTCAGATTCAATTATCCGATCTGGTCATGTCAAGCCGTAATTACTATATGATTGTCCCAACCCTATTGGCCTTATGGTAAGCCCCAGCCCATTTTATCATATATGTTCTGAAAGGTGGTGGCCGAGGGTCTTATTGTCCTGGGTATCATGTTAAATTCTATCTGATTGTGTACTCCAGTTCTGAAGCCCTGTGGTATGTGAAGTACACCTTCATCACCATTACTCACAGGTCTACTCTGACCCGGAGTGGTAGTACCCGTCATGGTCCCATCCATGTTTAAATAGAACAAGAATGAGTTCTAAAATTTTTTTTTTTTAAATTGAGTATCCACCACGTATGAGTAAAACAAAACATCTTCCGCATAAAATGATCCAATGGACTTCGGTGTCCTGTCGTGGTGTAATTTAGTAGTTTGGCAGATCAGTTACTACTGAATAGCGGGTTCGATCCTCGCTGAATGTCCCATATTTACGACTTTGTGTTCACATCAACACCGTTCGCAACATGTTGAATAAATAACAATATACGCTGATAATACTATAAACGTAGTCAACGAATATTTAAAAAATTAATATTAAGAGTAAAATAGAAAAACAAAGAAATGAAAAGATTTGAGAAAAGAAAAAAAAGGAAAAGAAAAAAGAAAAAAAGAAAAAAAAGGAAAAGAAAAAAGAAAAAAAGGAAAAAAAGAAAAGAAAAAAAAGTTAAAAAAAAGAAAAAAAAGGAAAAAAAGAAAAGAAAAAAAAGTAAAAGAAAAAAAGTAAAAGAAAAGTTTGTTTTTTGTTTTTTTTACTATAAAAAAATCCAAAATTTCTGCACTTAAGAGTGTGATCTTACCATAAAAGGTAGTCTTCCGCTCAACTTTCCAAGAAGCAAGAATTACAAAGAGAAACGAGAAACCAGCAAAATAACACCAAAGCAAAAACTTTTATATGTGATATAGAGTTAGTTTTAGCATTTAAGAATAACCTACTATTATAATGTCACTGGAGTTATATTAAATAATAACTCGAAACGTAAATTACAAGGAAAAGGGTTTATTTTAACCAGGGTACAAAAAAATGAATGACAGTCGTAAATCTTACTAGCTAGTCTCGCTAGGAAAGACGGGCTATTTACCTCAACCTCCCACCCAGTAAGGATTGGGACACAAAGTCTTTTTAAAGCGGAAAACCACGCACTGACCGAAGCTCATATGATGGCCAGTTAAAAAATGCTTGAATCCCTTCGGCATTACCCTTTTGGGGCGCTTCTGGCACCGGACAATAAACCCAGCTCTGTCCCTTTAAATCGAGAGGGTAGGTGTTGCCTGGGAGTACGGCTCCCATGGGATCACGCGATTTAGTTGCCCAGACGACGTTCCCTAGGAAAGTCGGGATCCCTGAGACTAATGAGTATATTCAAATAGAACACTTCAGGGGGGGGGGTCATTTCATCTCTACAACACCTACTTAATAATTAAACTTCATCAGGTAAAAGAAAGAAATTCTCCAATAACAAAATTAATAATCATCCCAGATGAATCCCTCTAAAACTATTCAGTTAATCTGACAATTTACACTTTTACCTTAAGGTATTCCCAGAAATGTTGTCTATATTAATGAGTCTTGAAATTACATTGAATACTTTTTCCATATACAAATAGGCCCTATCGGTCGGAGCAGTAGAATACACAGACTTCACCTCTGTAGGTGGCGACCCGTGATGCTTTAGGATGGAATCCTGGCGGCTGAGGAGTCCATGACATGCAACTCCACTTGGGTCCTTAGTTGGGCTAGTCGGAAAGTCGGAGAGACCCCTCAAATCAATCATCTGATCACCGGCACTGATATGACTGACCCGAGCCTATTGCCCTTATGGCAACCCTAGTTTTAACGTCTTAGGTATGACCTTAAACTGCATCTAGTGTGAAGTTCCAGCTTTGGTGAGTGTGGAGTGCCCCTTTATCGCCATTAATCCTAGGTCCACTCTGATCCGCGGTGGTAGCACCTGTTAGAGTCCGATGTATGGGTTAAATAGATAAAAATGAGTTTTAAAAGATGCGTTTTAAAAAAAGATATGTAATACCCAAAAAGAATGAATAAAGCAAAAACATCTTCGACATAAAATAACCCAAATGTTGACATGCCGTATAAATCCAATTATCCAGCCATACACAAATAAAATGAGATACGTTTCTTAATTTAGTTCTTGCAAAAAAAAGGGAATCATTATGAAATCTATTTCTAGTGAAATAACCATAAATTTTATTGCAACGTCTAATATGTTTGTACAAATAGATAGGTGCTTTATGATTTAAAAAAAAAGCAAAAATTGAATTAAGATTAAATGACTAAAAAGTCATTTCTTCATATTCAAAATCATTTTTTTCTTTGGAAAGACACATAGGTCATTAAGTTAAATTTTGTAAAATGACCTCCGCATATGATTAATTTTAACGGCATGTCAACCCATCTGGGGTTATTTTATGCCGAGAGGTTAGAGAATCGCATTCATTGTTCATTCAAATTCATATTTTTTGCTGGTTTTGTTTTTTACGGCGTATCAAAACTTTTCGGACCATTTAATGTCGTATCAAGTCATTTTTGATAAACAAAGAACTGAGGTTGCTTACAGTACCTGCCATTGCTTACGCGGTCACCCAATTAAGTATTAAACAGGCTCATCGCCGCTTAACTTCGGTGATCTAGAGGGAACCTGTGCTTTCAACGTGACTTGACCACAACGTATTTTTGCATGGCTTTTTAAGTATTTTTTGCACTCGGTTCTATCGAATAGGAATAATTTTTTTAACTGTTCTATTTAACTCTTGAATCAGACTGACCTGGGAGTAACGGCAAGAAGATGTTCTACATACTTCTCCAGAATTGGAGCCTCAGATGCAATTTAGTGTCATGTCCAGAACACCCCATTTTTGGAGTTGGGGGGGAGGTTTTACCTCTGTTGAATACAGTCTGCATATTCTATGCCCCACCAACAGAGCAATACCCTCACAGCAATGAGAAAGAAAAACTAGGTCAGTGTATGTAACCTTGTGTCAAACATGTGCCGGGTAAATATATCTACACATAAGCACAGCTCGTTCCTACTGCTACCAATGTCACAGCTCATTTCCAATCAGTCGATACCCAATCGATTTTCAGCAGACGCTTTCCTGAGCAAGGACTTAATTTCAAAGTTCAATGTAAACATCAACTAAAATGCTAAAGCTTTGATTGTTCGAGCATATTCAAGAAACTCAAATCGGGTTATCTGAGAAGTTCAATATCTCGTATTACATAAGCAATTTACGTTACACACTGCATTGGATTAGTTGTAGTCAGGAAAAGTTTATCTCGTATATACTCGTGTATCGGTGCAACTTTGAAGACCTTATACTTAACCAAAAAGAAAAGTACCGTTGATTTATACTTGAGTAATAAATTTTCAAAAGGTTGAGATACAAACATAATGGGGAGGACCAGAAGCAACCCTGACGTTCAAAAAAATAAATTCCATCTATATATTAATACTAGTGTTCCTTAATTATACAAGTTATCATCTTGCAACACCCTCTGGTTAAAAGTGAGACCGTCCAAAATGTGCAAACTAATGATTATCATTATTATTAGATCGGAATATAATTGTGTAATATGTATACACCATTTCTGATACATATGTTGGATTGTCTTTCCTTTGATCTGGAAGAGTTATCTTCCCTCTCGTTTCTTATTCTCACCACCAGGCGTTTTTCTGTATTTAAGCAGGAAGCGCCAGATTCAAGATCTCTCTTTTCTCCTTCTTGGACTGGACAACATGGGTTAGACATTTGTGTCTACACCCCATCCTCGTGGGGGCCTCTATCCCCCATGTACGGACTAAGTCAGTAAGTGACTTTAACCTTATGGACTATCCATACTTATCTATATATTTTATATGTACATTTAGGTATCTCTTGTATACGTCCTTATTGTATTTCCATTCATGAATGTGTCCTTTTATTATATCTTATCTGTATTTCTGTTTTATGTATCATTTCCATGTGCCTGTATTAAAGTCCATGTTATGTTTAACACCCTTGTCGGAGTTGTTTGTTTCAACCAATTATAATATATATATAACCACGAACCTTACACATAGGAGCGCTTAAACCGTTTTAACTGTGCAAATTATTTGTATTAGATACAAATACTTAATACCATATAATTGCGTAGAAATAAATGATTATTTTAGAAAGAAAAATGATTGAAATAGAACTTTGAAATTGAAATATAATTATGATTAGAATCAAATGTATATAAATGAATCAAATTTCAGCATTAAATAATCCATTAGGGGTTAGCTCAATCGGTAGAGTGTCGACTACGAACCACAAGGTTCCTGGTTCGATACCGGCCATCGCCAACTCAACGTATGAGTAGCACATGGATTTGTGTGGTAAAGTGATGAGCTGATCGTAGGTGTGGCGCTCCACCTCACACGCAAAAATAATCTCCTTAGTCTAGCGCTATTGAAAAGGAGATATACTCCCTCGCTGCTTTTAGGCCGCCCCATCGACTTTACTTTTTTAAAACTTTTAAACCGTTAAATAAACCAAATCATTATGAGCAATGCATTTATCATATTGCATATAAATGGCTTCGTCTATTCATAATACTTGCGTGATTTCATGACGACAGCTATTTCAGTTTTAATGCGCGTCATAGATTGAAAGCTGTACACATTAGGGAAAAAATGAAAAAAAAAAAAAAATATTGATTTTTTTTTTATCACCAAAAAGTTATAGTTTGTTGTAAAAAAAAAAAAAAAATAGTTTACATACTAAATATATAAGTGATATTATTTTCTTTACTCACTACCGCAACTATTTGTGGTGTCACGATATATCTAGTTATTTAGGAAGCGCATGGTGTAATTGTTAAAGTCATGTGAAAATGGACTCGTCGCCCAGAGTTCAAATCCAGGACGGTAATTACATTTCACATAGCGTTATACCCTTGGGAATGGTATGAATCCTACTCTCCCTCCAGCTATGGGTAAATAATAGGACAGACTGGGCTCTTTAAAATCCTACTCTCCCTCCAGCTATGGGTAAATAATAGGACAGACTGGGCTCTTTAACCTTGGTTAAGCAACCGGTCTAGGAGAAGGAAAACTCTGAATTTAAACCTGTTGAAATCCGCTTAAGAAATTGACCTTGTGTCACATCCTACTCGTGCGGAGGGGTTGGTATGCTCCCATAAATTTGGTATGAGCTCTCTGATTGATAATTTAAATTAACTCTCACAACTAGCATATAAGCAACGATCGTTTCCCCGGAAACTCGATCTCTCGGTGACCGTAAAATACATAAACAAACCTATGTATTTGATAGTTTAAAAACACCAGTCCCACTGTCAGTGGACGAGGGGATAAGATACCAGACAGGCAAACAGCCGGTTTGAGTTCGACCCTAGCCAGGGATAGTTGTTGTGTCCATCCACACTGAGGCGTGAAACGCCGAAACACGTGTCTGTGGATGACTTATTAATATATATTAGTTATTTACTAAACTCAATTCGTTCGTCACCGGTAGTGTGTGGCACAAGGTCTCAAATATGGGGCATCCAGCTAGGATCGAACTCGTTATTCTGTTGTAATGGACTTGTGAGACTAGCTTGCTGACCCTGATGAGACGTCCTAAGCTTTGCTTAGTATGGCATGCAAATGTCAGGTGCACGCATAACCTGCCACTAAGAAGGGGTCACTCAGTCTCAGCGATGCTTATCTTGTTTGACCTTCAGTTATCACTAATAAACACCTGGAATGTTCGGACACCACTCGATCTTGAGGGATCGGGAAACCCCGAACAACGAACTGGTATCGTGACAAAGAACTGTCGATATGGGTAGACATCATGACTCTTGCGGGGGTCTACTTCAGTGATGAGGACCAATTGACAGAAGTGGGGTCCGGGTACACATTCCTTTGGAAAGGCAGGCCGATGATAGCCGAAAGGGTTTGAGGTAAGGCAGCTCGAGCACCCCATCCTGAAGCGACAGATGGCATGGACACACTTCCTACATTTAAGACTGAACATATATGCGACCTGTGTGGCAGGGCCTGTCTGTCGAGGACTGGGCCACTCTGTCACGTACGCATGCGAGAAGAAGTCGAGGGGTTCATGTGTGACCGGGAATAATTTGGACCAGTTGGCCCTCTGCGTGCTCACAATTGAACTACTTGTAGAAATGGCCTTCTTCTGGGAAGAAGTGGCAATCATCACATTATATATATATAATATATATTTTATATACACACATACCCCAATCTCTCTGTACAAGTAGGATGTGACATACGGTCAATTTCTTAAACGGAGTTTAACGTTTGAATTCAGAGTTTTCCTTCTCCTAGACTAGTTACCATACCAAGGTCAAAGATCCCACCTGCCTTGCTATTTACCCATAGCTGGAAAGAGAATAGTTGGATTCATACCTTTCACAATCGTATTAGTGCTATGTGAAATGCAAACAACCTCGTCCAGGATTTGAACTCGTCTCGCCGAGTCCATTTCCCACAACAATAACCATTACATCATGCGCCTACAATCCAAGTTATAACGATATATGTAATTATGAAGCGCAGCTTATTTAGGCACAAGATTACACGTTTTAGGGGGCGGGCGCTCTGTAAGGATCGAGCTCACTACTTAGTCATAATAAAGTTAGAGAGTAGCTTGCTAACCACTACACCACAGCAAGACGCCGATGTTACCTTACTTTGGGTCGAATCATAAATTCGCTACTTAATAATCATTTTTAAAAAAGATTATTTTACGCAACATGTTTATTGTTTTTAATAATTTTGATGGCTAAACTAGCAAATCGGTCGGAAAATTAGGGTGACCCAGAAAAAACAGAACCAGCAAATTTTGTAATAAAACTTAATTTTAACGGCGGGGGGGGGGTAGGCTTAGGGTTGGGGTTAGTTTAATGGGAAAATAAATAAATAATTTTGATTCCGTTTTTTCTGGGTCACCCTGTAATATGTTTTAATTTTCCGACCCATTTATAAGTTTAGCCATTTTGATTTGTATTATCTTTCATCTTTCCAGCTGTTCAATCAGGTTGGCACTTTTACGACAGTGGGGGAATTCCGTGACACCATGTTGTTGTAGTTAGGTTTGTATTGCAGCTCGTACGTAGAACCAGGGATTCCCCGAGGCAGAAGGGGACCGAAGTTCTATTTTATTCGTTTCCGGTGTACGCTGTTTCTTTATGTCGTAGAAGTGACAACCCTTGTGATAAGTTTAGTCAAAATTATTAATAATGATGGATGGAGATTTATCTAAAAAATAAAATCAATGTAACCTCCTGCTGCGTTAATGTACATAATTACATGGAGGGGAGTAAATATCCATCATATTGGAATACTTGGTGCTTTGAAAGATTTTTACTCTACAGAGATCAATATATATATATATATATATATATATATATATATATTTCTCGAAAAATCCGTGTTTTTACAAAACAAATTTAACCTAGTTTCAATTTTTAAATTTTTTTTTAAATCGGGGAATTATTCGATTTTAATGAAAATTTCAGTGTTGATTTATCAAGGAATGAATTTTATAATGTATCAGTTATTTTATTTCAAAACTTTCCGATTTTTTTTCTGGTCACTTAATTTTGCCCCCCCCCCCATTTTTTTTTTGGGGGGGGGGGATATCGGTTGGGTTTTATATGATTGAAACTAATTAGAGTATAAATAAAAAGACAAATGAACGAAGGCGTGAATAGTAGAAAAAAATTCTAAAGATGATACTCGGTAGAAAATGAGTAACGAAAATCGGAAAACTAAATGAAAATAAAAACTAAAATGATTTTTGGAGATTTTGTTTTACTCATTTCGATAATTATTTAATTGGCTATTATCTTCTAAATGGAAAAAATATACATCAATATTTGTTTTGTTTAAAAGGGTAGTGCTAAATTTTCAATAGAGTTTTCGACAAAAAATGATTAGATATTGACACTAAAGTAAAGTAGTTATAAAAAAACGTTTTTAGCATCTAATAATATGACATTTTAAACTTATAATGATACTCATATTTTAAATGAATTTTATATATCAATTTATCATAGCAGAAATACCTAATTAAATCATAAGGTTTTGATATAGAATAACTGATGCATTATAAAATACATTCATTGATAAATCAACACTGAAAATGTCATTAAAATTGGATAATAATTCTGAATTTTGGTATTTTTTTTCAATCGAGGGGTTAAATTTATTTTGTAAACACGGATTTTAAGTCATTTTTAGACATCGTTTACGGACATATTTGAGCAAAATTGACAGAAAAAATTGTTTTAAATGTATTAGAAATAAATTAAATGTGTAATATTAATTTGCTTTTTTTTTTACTGATGCTCATTATGTTACTACTTTTCGACTTAGACAAAAAATAGACATCAAATAATCAATTTTAATTCGTTTTTAAAATGAAAAGCAGACGAAAATTTGGTCATACATAAATATAAGCATTAGTACATCCGTGATATGTTGTGAACAAAGCTGTTCGGTTTGGTTATTGTTTAATGGCATATCAACACTTGTGAGTTATTTAAAGTCAATTTATTTTTTTGTATATACAATATCTAGTGAATAGTTTTTAGGCAAATATTTTTGTTTGGTTTTATAAACTGGTAGAAATGATTATTAACTTCAGGGGTATTGATAAACTGGTAGAAATAAATCAACTTTAGTGTTTTTTTTTGTTTTTTTTGTATTATTTAGATTTTTCGGACTGTTGTCCTCAGCTATATTTTTATATACACGATGTTTCGGCCGATGTGTCCTCCAGCCTTCTTCAGGTGTTTCTTGTCGAACTCGAGAGTCTTCATGGAACTTCTAACCGAACCCTTTATTTAATCTATCCCAATGGATTAAATAAAGGTTTCGGTTAAAAGTTCGAAGTTCTGTGAACGCTTTAGAGTTCGACGAGAAGGTTCCCGGGTTCGACAAGAAACACCCAAAGAAGACCGGAGGACACATCGGTTGAAACATTGTGCATATAGCAAGAAAGATGAGAACAGTTCGAAAAATATAACTGCTATTGGTGTACAAAAGGCGAAAAAAGTTTTGAGGATGGGTTCCTGAAACTGTCATGTGACCTACTACAGAGCCCTTAACTGAAAGCAAATCCAAGAGAGACAACTATCTACTATATCTCAAGAATTAAATATATTGGACATGTTTATTGTGAAATTTCTGAGCGAGTACTCCTTCATTTTCTATTACTCCCAGGTTCACTCTGATCCGGAATAATAGTATCTGTTAGGGACCCATCTATTGGTCAAATACACCTGTTTGCAAATTAGTTGTATTAGGAATACTTGATATCATATGAACGTGTGCAAAAAAAAATATATATATCTTAAGGAACTATACAAAAAAAGTAAATATAAACGTGCAATGTACGCAATTTTCTAACTAAAGGAATGAAATAATCTCAGGCGGGGTGACATGCCGTTAAAATCAATTGATAAAACTATTATAGGTTAATGTACGATTAAAATGTAAGAGAATTTCTGGGTTAAAAAAGAGTTTGAGCATCAATAAATTACAAGAAGGACATGTGTATATATCGCATTAAAATAATTTATTCATTACAACGTTTGATATGTTTACGTAAGAGCTATTGAAAAATACTTCAATATGTAAAAAGTATAATAATCTTGATTTAACTCATTTTCGATTGAAACAGATTAGCGTTATCGCTTCTGCGCGCTCACTATCTTTCCCCAATTCTTTCTTTCTTGTATTTTTTCTGTGTAGCATGACCTTTTTCTTCCCTTACTTTCTTTATAATAAAAACGGAATGGTCCATTAGTTAGCCGAGTTGACGACACTAATAAGAAATAAGAATTCGGCGGATAAGCAACACAAGATAATCAGAGTTTACATTCTTGCATTTCATCTTGGACGATTTAGACGGTACCATTTTTAATCAAAGGATGTTGCAAGATGATAACGGTCGTACAATTAAAGAACGCGAGTATTAATATATAGTTATTTTATGCTCGGCTAACTTTCTTACAACGACAAGAAAAGGAGTTTTCTTTTTTATTGATTCTTCAAAACAGTCAACAAAATAGTCATGTGCTGGCCAACATCCAAAAACTTGGCGAATTTCCAAACGTTTTGCAAACAAATGTTACTCTATCCTTGACGGTCCTAAATTTTGCAGATATAAAAAGATACTCAATTTTTTTTTTTTTAATGAAAACCAATCGATGAGAATTAGTGTGTAGGTAGACATAGTAATTCTCCCGGAAGTCGGGACTAATTTCAACAAAACTTTGCGCGTGTTAGTTTCCTTGTTTCTCTAATTACAGACTCTTAAATTCTAAGCGATCCTCTTGGGCAATTTTTTTTTATTTGTTTGGAATAATTGATACTCCAGAAATGCGCATGAGCACACAAATACACATCTCAGCACAAGGTCAGTTTAGCGTGGAGTGTCCCGCAGGAAAACAAGCAGCCCGCAGGACGGGTGCATAAAATTGCTCAATTTCATCACCCCCCCCCTCCACACACACACACACTTCAGGCGCTGGGCAATCAATCCAACCCTAACCCTCTCCGCGCGCTCGCAGCACGCACGCTCTCTCACACACACACACAATGATAGCAATCTATATATATTAATACACTTGTTCCTTAATAGTACGACCGTCTTTATCTTGCAACACTCTCTGGTTATTATAAAGAAATAAAGGGGGCGGAAAAGGACATGCTACACAGAAAAATATAAGAAAGAAAGAATAGGGGAAAGATAGAGGAGTAGGCGTGGAGAAGCGATAACGCTAATCTGTTTCAATCAAATATGATGAAAAGGTAAAAACAAATGAAAAAAAAAAATGAAAGAGTTCAATATGTAAAAAGTATAATAATCTTGATTTAAGTATTTTGCAATAACTTGAGTAAACATTTCAAATGTAATAGTTGCATTATCTTACTGTGGTATATCATCAGGTCCTGCTGGTATCTACTTTGATATTCGAAGTATTACTGTTGTTCAATGTTTTTGGTGTACGGGTATCGCCGGGGGGGGGGAGTCTCCGTGGGGTAATGGCTAAGTTACTGGACTGCAACATCCTAGTAAACCAGTACAATAGCCACTCGCGGAATTACCTTCACTTTTGCACTAATACCCTTGGGAAAGGTATGGAAACTCTAGTTACTCCAGCTATGGGTTAAATAGTACAACTACTCTTTTTCTAGAACGATGGTTTTCACATTAAATAACCTCCGAATTTGATATACCATTAAACAAAGAAATCAAATCAAACTAGTATCGGCATCTTTTAAAAAAATCTATAATCTCGGCTGTTGAACTCTTTGAAGAAATGAGAGAGAAAAAACAACGAAGGTGAACATTCACTTCCAAAAGAACCAATAACTTGGGAAGTAACCGTCTGCACTTCTGATTATTCTAAAAGAAAAAAGAAAGAAATAGAATAAAATAAAATAAAATTTCTAGTTTTTTTGTACATTTCTCATTGGGGCAGGGTGAAACTAAAGATTTTAAGGTCCGTTGGGGGTGGGGCTTGACTACTTAAATATTTACTGAGATACATTGCATAGCTAAACGATCGACGAAACTGTTTGGTTCCTAATCTAACTGCTATCCATTATGATACAGGTGCTTCTATTCAAGGAGTGGAGTATTCTAATTAACATTTCATAATTGTCTGTTATATCGAGATTTGTTTATTACATTTTTATTAAATAAGAATATTTGACACACGATACCAATGTATACAATGATTATTGACTAATAAGTACAATTGTACAAAATAATCAGTGGAACATTGATAATATCGATATGATTATAATCAAACATTTAAAAATGATTCAAATTTCGGCATTTCATAACCCATAAGGAATTGATATGCCGTTAAATAGATAAACCAAACCAAATCATAAGGGTATTAACGATCCCAGAGGCGTTTTTAAATGCACATCCCACACAAACTTAGTTGTTTTGTTTTACGGCATATAAACCATTTTTGGGTCATTTAATGCCGAATCAAGCCATTTTTATAAACAAAGGAATTAGGTAGCTTACAGTACCTGATGTTGCTTAAGTGGTTACCCAATTAAGTATTGAACAGGCTCTTGGCAATTTCGGGGATCTAGTGGAAACCGATCCTTCAGAGGGATTTGACTGTAATATATATTTTTGTGAAGTTTCTTAAAAGTAGGTTTTTGTGATATTCACACTTGAATAACATTTCTTTTTTTTTATGTTGTAATATATTTGCGTTACAACTTTATCTTTCTGATTTCCAAAATGAACATGTACGCCGGCTTTTACTGTTTAGTCGGTATCCATATCTCTTTCTACTGTAGATTGATGCGAATGAGTTGATAGAAGTATCAATGGTAATTTCATTCCCTGATTCACATATCAATCGCCTGATCACGTAAATCCATAGCATCCAACCCTATTGCACTTATGGCAAGCCCCAACCCTTTTTATCATATCTGTGCAAGAAGGCGGTGGCTGAGGGTCTTAGTGTCTTGGGAATGACGTTAAACTGCATCTAATGGTGAAGTTCCAATTCTCAAGGTCTGAGGAATGTGGAGTATCCCTTTATCACCATTACTCCCAGGTCCAATCTGGTCCGGAGTGGTAGTACCTGTTAGGGTCCCATGGGTTAAATTGAAAAAGAGGAGTCTAAAAAATGTGTTTAAAAAGAAAAGGAGTATCCATCAAGAATAAATGAAATAAACGTCTTCAGCATAAAATAACCCAATAAGGGTTGACATGCCATAAAACCTAACCAACCTGATTCTCATATTTCTTCTTTACCTGCAAAAATATCAATTCTATGAGTTGTAAATTAAGGAACTTTTTGAAAATTGATGAAGGCCGTTGAAAAGATCAGACGAAACGAATAAGAAACAAATTGGACTAGAACAGAAATATATTTTTTGACAGTGGTACCCCAACTTTCCGAGTTACGAGCTCTCACTTGGTTGATTTTTTTGTTTTGTGTTACGATCGAGCTTCAGATACGCTTATGTTGATGTTCACTAAAAGGATTGTTTCCAAATTCATTACGCCGAAGAAAAATATTATTTATAAAAAGAAATAAACATTAAAACATATTACAGCACATAATTCGTTACATTATATTTTATGTTTTTATACAATACAGTGCTATTTTTCTTATTAAAAAAAAAGAGGGTTTTAACTTTTAAAAATGCCTTTTTATTGTATTGTGACAGCTGTTATAGCGGTGGATGGGAAAGAAATAAAGAAAAGAAGAAAAAAAGAAAGAAAATTGTTAAAATGGCGTATGAACTGATTTTAACACAAAAGATTGAAAAATAAACATTTTCCGTCTATGATGTAGAATTACAATGTAATATACAAATAAAAAAAATAGAGGAAAAAAGAAAAAAAAGATTTCAACCAGTTTATAGAAAAGATTCTATGAATCATCGAACGTGTCCAAACTTCTCACAAAACGGCGTTCCACGGTCGCCGAGAATCGCCGAGATTAATAGCGATCAAACCAAGACCTTATTATTCGATATTAATCAATGTTATTTGATTCGAAAAAATAGTCAACAAACCTTTGTCAAAAAGGACTGCAAGGAGGAGATGATGTTACTACTATACATTGATTTATTTTGGACTTCTTTCCTTGATTTCAACATTTTAGCTGCTCTCCTTTACAGATTATCTCAAATGTCTTAACATGTTCGTTAGATAAAGAAAACAGAAAGAGTGTAGAAAAAGAAAAATGAAATAAGAACGATTGAAAGAGACGATAATAAAAGGAAGAAGGAAGAAAATATTGGTTGGTTGGATTTTATGGCATGTTAACCCATTGGGTCATTTTATGCCGAAGACGTTTTATTTTATTCATTCTAGATGGGTACTCATTATTCTTAGACTCAATTTTCTTTTTTAAACAATTTGTTTGGAACTTACTTTATTCTATTAAAACCTATATATGGTACCCTAACAGGTAATGTCACTCCGGATCAGAGTGGATCTAGGAGAAATGGTGAGCTCCAGAACTGGAACTTCACCATCAGATTGAGTTTGGGGTCTTACCCCTCTGCAGAAGGGTAGCCCCAGGTGACAGGGCTAAAGAAACGGGTAAGGAATTTAAAATGGAATACAATAATAGGAAATAATTTAGATGAGAAATAAATAAATAAAAGAAAATGGAAGTCTTGTTACACATCACCGAAATGTACTAAAGGGGGGTATTAGTGATGTTACACCAGTATCCTTACAGATTTCAGGTTTTTCAACATTTTATCTGTTCAACCGGTAGACTTGATATGTTATTAGGCCGCCTCCTTTCCAGATTCGCTGTGTATTTTACAGTTAATAAATTCTTCTATATTGGCCCATGGATACGTAACAGCCACGTAGAGACTTGCTCGGTACATGTATAAAATAGGAGATTGAAGAAAAAAAGTTAATCTTTTAAATATACGCTCCTTACTACATTTTAGAGGTCGTCGTCAGTGATGTCATTACTTGGGTCACTGGAGAGTTTCGAGTCTTTCAATTTACCTATTACAAAGAATTCGGAGCATTGAATTCTTGGGAAATCGTCTGAAGATGACTTACTTTAAGGTGATTTAAAAGAAAACAAAAAAACTGAGCCTGATGTTACTGTGGCCTGAACGTTGTGTTTATACAGAAAGATGAATTATTCATTCTCAAAATTGTTTCTCTGGGTCTTATTATTTTTCTCCTAATGTATTTTCGTTTGCATAAATACTTTTGTAAAAGTTTAAATCAATCTCTGATTGATTTATACAGGTTCTCTTTTTCTGATCAATATGAAATAATTGATTCCTAGCAAATAGGTACAGTTGTTAATTAGCGAATTATTGGATTGTACTAACAAGTTCCTTGCTAAAAAAAAATCTCAATAATTGTAGGTTCGTAGCAATTAAAGACAGCACATGCACGCCTCAAGTCAAACTACAGTTGCATGGCTGCCAGACCTTTACTTGGTATAGTCTTGATTAAATAATAAATAAATAAATAGATCACAGGAACATCTAATTATTATTAGCACTTTCTATCGCAATCTACAACGGGAGGTACAGTTGTCATCCATCTGTCATATCAATGTTAAAAATAAAACGTGGAACCACGTAGCCTGGACAGGTTAATATGGAGGATGAGCTGTTGCCCAAGTAGCAGGTATCCCAGCATTAATACTATTCAAATAGTGATCACTTTAACAATACTTAATTTTAAACATTTTTATTTTTTATTTTTCGTACTGTAGTCCTCTTTCTAGTAGGTAATTTAGAAAACATCAGAACGAAGCACGAGGTTACAGTGGCCTGAATGTAGTGTTTATACACAATAAAGATGAGAACAACAGTCCGAAATATCAAAATTATTCATATCATGTTTCATTTCCTAATATAAGTAAATTTGGAGAATATTCAAACGTTTTATTTCACGACATTTTATATTTATCGTCTTTTTTTTTTTTTTTTTTTTTTTTTTTTTTAAATTTCACGAAGCGATTTCTGGACCGGTAAGATATAAAATTAATCACGTGATCCCAGGGGGCCTTTCCTCCAGGCAGCACCCGCTTCCCCGTCTAAAAAGAAACTAGGCCGGGTTTATTGCCCGATGCCGAGGCACCCCAAAAGGAATCACTCACTTTTTTTTATACTGGCCACTGCACGAGCTTCGGTTTATGCGTGGCTCCCCCACGGCCTGGTGGAAGGTCAGGAAAATATTGACTTATGCTAAAATTTTATAAAACATTTCAAAATCTTCAGTAGTGATTCTTAAGAGATTCAAAAATTAATTCTTGAAATATACGTTTGTCTAATTCCATGCTTTCTAATTGAAATTATGCATTTTGAGAACTAACAAGTATTTTGGTTAAAGAATTTATGCAAGCCTTTGATTTGACATCATTAAACAAGATAAAACAGAAAGCACTGTGGTATCCAGGGTTATTTTTTTAAATTACTATGATCTCAATCGGTAAAGTATCCACCCCGGAACCACAAGGTTCCGGCCCTCACTAACTCAGCACTTAAGGAACACAGCCTATGCGATAAAGTGGGGAGCTGATGGTAGATGTGACGCATCCAACTCAAATGCAAAGCAATCTCCCTGGTCTAGTGCTAGTGAAAAGGGGATAGACTCCCTTGCTGTCCGGTTGATCATGGCAATAGGCTATTTCGTCTACTTTATTTTTTATGATCTAATGTTTTCAAAAAAAAAAGTTTTTATACTCTTGACAATAAAAAGACTGGAGCACTACACAAGTCTTCTCCTCTGGTTTCAATATTTCCATGTAACATAACCTGCTGCATAAAAAACGTGGCATTTTAGACATACTACCGTGTTTCCCGAAAGATAAGACACAGCTTGTACTAATTTTCACCCAGAAATATAACATTAGGGCTTATTTTCGGGGGTGGGGTCGACTGTTTGTGTCGCATGATGTGATTGAGAAGAACGCTTATTTCTTTCGTCTGTCTGTTGCTCTCAGCTAGGGCTTATTTTAAGGGGAGAGCCTATATTAAAATCATGCTAGGTCTTATTTTGCCGGTAGGTTTTATTTGCGGAGAAACACGGTAGTTGGAAGGAATCAATGTTTGGCATCCCATTTTATCCAACATTTTCAGCAATTATGGATCAATGTTATATTCTTAAACACCAACTTTAAATTGAAGAATTTTAATAAATAGTTAATTCCTAGCAATAGGTATGAATACTAATTAGCTAATTATCAATTTCCTTGCTAAAATAAATTCTCAGTCATTTTTGTTTGTATTAATTTCGGCTTCCAAGTGGCCGTGTCCTGTTGGATGGTTACCAGCCTTTTCCTTTGTATAGCTTGGAATCTTTGGTGTTTTTAGAAATGTTCTAACGGCCTTTACTTCAATTGGGTCTGGGTTCTTTATTTAATGGCATATCAACCTTTGTGGGTTATTTGATACCAAAGTCATCCTCGTAGAAGAATAGTAGTGATTATATCTAACCCATCACTGGGGGATGAGAGGTTTTATAACCTTCCAATGTTACCATGTTTCCCCTGAAAATAAGAATTACCAGCAAAATAAGACCTAACGTGATTTTTCAGGATGATTTTAATGCAGCCCCCCCACCCCCTTAGAATAAGCCCTAGACAAAAGAAATAAGCATTCTTCACAATCACATAATGCGATGCAAACTCTCGACATCCCCCCGAAAATAAACCTTAGTGTTATATTTCGGAGTGAAAATTAATATAAGCCCTGTCTTATTTTTGGGTAAACACGGTATTAGTCTTAAAATATTGCAACTGGAATTTGAACTAGCTTGCTACCATGTCACAATCCTGTACTTTAGCCACTACGCCATGGGGAAACACCCTACTTCAGTTAGATTCAAGGCATAAATCGAATGATAAAAGTTCACAGTAAGATTTTCTGACTAAAGTACCAATAATAATTTTTCTCCATTACGTCTCACATTTAATCTTCATTCGTCTTCATTTCAACATGAAATGGTTAAAGTTTAATGACGAATAAATTTGTTTTAATCGAAGCAACGACATAAAATACGATCTGTATTTAAAACGTATCGATACTGAAGCTGATTTTACTATAACAAATGAACAATGAAACTTTCTTTAAACAGTCCCATTCACGTACCTTTATTTTCGGGTAAAGGTTTGTCTATCGTAATCTTCGAGAGTGAGTAAAAAAAGTAGTGCCATTTTATTTAGGACAGGTATAATTACCAATACAGGAACATGTATGATAAATCAAGATGAAGCTGGTCCTCTGTGGATTGCATCCCTACTTCTCCACAGTCACCGTTTCTTTCAATAGCAATAGTCCACCCTCGAATTAGTGCATGTATCCCTGCCTCGTAAAATTATGTTGACTGTTCTTTGAGCCACTTATTCATTACAGATTTCACTTCCTAGTCACTGGAATAATGTTTGCCTCAGACTATCATCTCTTCGGCACCATGAAAGAGGGTTTGAGAGACAAATATTATTCCAGTGACGAGGAAGTGAAATCTGTAGTGAAGTGTCTCAAAGAACAATTTGTATATTTCTATCTGCGATGATATGTTTGTGTATACACTCTTGATAGCACTGACGTGTATATTATGTATATAAACATGTATATGTTCTTGTCTGTACAGGTGCATTTATTTTGTCTATCCTTCCGTTGTGTTCAGTGTTAGAATATCACGGATATACTAATGTTAATATTGGTCCTTAGTGAGTGAAGACTCGACAAAAATATCTTCCTTGCCATCAAGCATACCAATATAAGATTTAAAAACGATACGGAATGAGGGTAAAGGTATAACTGAGGAAAAGTGGTGGGGGTTACTTCCCGCACCCACAAGAGATGGAGATAGGGCTTTTCAAGTAAATACTCCTGTATTATTACCTGCATTTGTATGTGCATCTCCCGCCACTGTTCCTGTAAATCAATCTGCCCATGCCTTAACTTATATGTCCATCGATCTGATTCATAATCCAATGGATCAGTCTTTGAGATTGTTTTTCCAGAGAGTCATGGTGCACGTCTGTTGCAAGTTCTGACTCTTTCATGGGGGGGGCGGTTATCATGGAGTCAAGCCAACCAGTGGACCAGAAAAACTATAGCTAGGCTACTGGAAAAATGGGGTGACAAAACAAAAACAACGTTAAAAAAAATCTATAAATTCCCCGACACGCAGCCGACACCAACTATATACCGTCCCTGCGAACATGAAGCTTCCCAGGTGATGAATGGTCTGTGTTACTTGAACAATAGGCTAACATACATACACACGTGTGTGTGTGTACATATATATATATGTGTATGTATGTGTTTACAAATATGCATTAAACACTCATGTGCGTGAGTATATCATAAAATGTATATATATGTATGTGTTTATATATATACTCACGCATATATACATATGCGTGAGTGTATATATATATGTGTGTGTGTGTGTGTGTGTGTGTAGGTGTACTCACTCATGTATGTGCGTGAGTATGCGTGAGTGTGTATATATATACATATATGTGTATACACTCGCATCTATATATATGCCCGAGCACATACACACATATACATACAAACGCGCGCGCACACGTACATATACACTTCTACCTACATTCTTATTGTTTTGATTTTAAAGACACCGTTACTTATTGATTGAATCTATTAGTAAAAGTCTTCGATTTCTGTCTATACTGGAAGTTCAATGAAAAACAGGAATGATTGGGGGGGGGTTCTTCCTTACCAACATTCAGACGCCTACCAATAATATCAACAGCTCAGCAATGAATGAACAAAAAGACACTCACAACATTCATTCTCATCTCTCTCTCTCTCTCTCTCTCTCTCTCCTGTGAACGCGGCGTGTCGAGAGTTTAGTTTAAGAAATAAACCAACATTTACATCACTTAATATAAATGGCATAAACACAGGAACGTCGGTTTTGTTTATTCAATACAGCAAAAAGAAGAAAAAAAAAAACGTTTTATATCGCTTTTTTACTTTTTGGTTTCTTTTTCGCGCTCATTTTTATAATAGTTTTAATTTCTTTTTGAGTCAGAGGAAGAAGAAAAAGGAAAAAAAAACACACATTGTGGTTGCGTTCGTATAGACATAAATCGTCTTTCACAACCAAATTTCACAAGAAGCATCAAACCTAAGATTATCTAATTCATTTAAAGAGTCCCGTGTCAGGGGGTGGGGGTGGGAGCTGAGGGAATCACCCGCAAAATGAGATACTCTAAATACTATTGGTTGTGTCTGTCAGTCTACCTACTTCTCTGCTTGAAGCTACTTCCGAATAGAAAAAGAAAAGAAAAAAGTGAGTCGACTGAAGATTATATATATATATATATATATATATATATATATATATCTCGAGGTTTAGCTTATTCGGTAAAGTACTTGACTAGCAGGTTTAACTCAGTCAGTAGAGTACTTGACTAGGAATCGTAAGGTTCCTGGTTCGATACTGGCCCTCGCCAACTCAGTGTATGAGTAGCACAGGGATATGTGTGGTAAAGTGAGGACTTTAGGCCACCCCGACTTATATATATATATATATATATATATAATGTGTGTGTGTGTGTTGTGTGTGTTCAATGCTAAAATAGCAGAGCAGATATAAAATCAGAGATTAAATATTATGGTATTAATATTCCGTAACTGCAGTTTCATGCATATTATGCAATCTTCAAACGGTCGAAAATATTAAAACGGTGGCTTGGTTAGCGTTTATATAACGTGAAGCGTGCTCACGCAATGGAATGTTAAAATGTGAGATTTCTATTTTTTTTTAAACAAACCATGCTTATGTCTTAATGGACGCTGTGTGCAGATGAAAAGGTTTTTTGTTGTTTTGTTTTTTAAGATAAATACATTGCGAAAATATGAGAATAATTAGGGTCGGTTTGCAAATGACATATTAGAATTAAAGAAAAAAATGTCTTCAACTGGTTCAATAAATTTTCATTCGTATTTTGGAGAACACAATTTTTCTTCGATGCAAAGTTCACAGTTGCGCTAGCCACCTTTGTAAGCCTGGACCTTTTTGATAATTTCCCATTTTATCATAGGTGTTTTGCCCGTTGTATCTTTAATATGCCATACATGTTTGGATAAGGTGGTACTGTTTGCATATATTCTGTTGTTGAAACTTAGATTGTGATTGTACCACCTATTTTTCCAATTTTTTTCAATAGCACCAATGTATGTTTTTTCATCGTTGTTATTTTGTAGAGAGAGAGAGAGAGAGAGAGAGAGAGAGAGAGAGAGAGAGAGAGAGAGAGAGAGAGAGAGAGAGAGAGAGAGAGAGAGAGAAATAAATAAATAAAAAGAATGATTCCTATTGAATAAATTATTATTTATTATTGAAGAGACTTAATAAAGTCGAAACAGTCTGTACGGTGTTCTGCATAGCGAGCCATCCTTTGCGGGATTTACTTGTCGAGATTATTTTCTATAATTATCGAATTTTATGCGATACATGCATTTATAATTGCCTTCAAGCAAAAATATAAATAATAATTTATTCAACTTACTTCTATAAAAACAAACATCCAAAAATCTTATATATATATATACACACACACACACAGAGAGAGAGAGAGAGAGAGAGAGAGAGAGAGAGATTATATATGTATACACACACATAGAAAATAGAGAGAGAATATATATATAATATATATATATATATAAGAGAGAGAGAGAGAGAGAGAGAGAGAGAGAGAGAGAGAGATTATATATATACACACACACACACATATATAGAGAGAGAGTGTATATATATATACATACATACATACATACATACACACACACACACCATTTTTACCCAATTTTATATACATATATATGAATTTAGATACAAAAAATGATCACTATTTGTCATCTCTGAAATCATTTGTGCTTGCAATAAAGTAAAATACTCAAATGCTTTTGCAGACTGAGTTTTTGTTTCTTTTAAATCTATAAACTTGCAAGTAGCAGCTAAATATAAAATAAACTCCTAAATCAAAACTACCAATCTTTTATGTCTCCACTAAAAAAAAATGACACACAACCTAAATTCTTCATTAAAGTCCGGTTTCTGAGGCGTTTCTTTGCCTTTATTTAGGGGTTGGGTGTGAGTCAGCCAATTTGTCCGATCCATAATAGATAATTAAGTTTAATTTATTCAACTGATTGTATTTTCAATTAGCCGTCGAAGATACTAACAGATCGACTATTATAAAAACACGACGATGTCACAACAGCGTACGTTTGTCTCTTTAGGAAAATAAGATTGACGCTGACGTATTATTAAACATCTATTAATTTTACGCAACTTTCATACACAATTGGAATATAATGAAATCTTCAAATAAATAAAAAACATAAAAAATTACAAAATGTTAGCTCCACATGTTTACACACCCACACACCTGTGTACTGGAATTTTTTCTCCTTTTATTACAGAAAGATATAAAAATAAACACGCACTGATATTACACTCCAAAAGTTTAATAAAATACTCAACTGCTAGTATAAACTAGCAGTTGACACGGTGAAGAAAAATATCGAATTAAGTTATATCCGTGTAAAATTTAAACATTTTAATTAATTTTCTCGATATTTTTATTATTATTATTATTTTTTATTTTTTTATTTATTTATATTTATTTATTTTTTATTTTTTACTCAGGACGTATTTTTCATGTTATTGTAAACATTTTAGGAATTTGAATAATATACAAGAAAAATATTATTGAAATTAACTGATTTTTTTCCCAACCTTTTCTAAATATTCAACAATACCATTTAAAAAAAATACGCAATAAATAACATTAAAGTATAAGGGAAACCCCTTTTAGTACATTACTGCTAATAAAATTGTGTATATCGAGTTCCACAGGGGTTGGGTTAAGAGGAGGGGGAGATGCAAAATAGAAA
Source organism: Doryteuthis pealeii (assembly GCA_023376005.1). NCBI lineage: Eukaryota > Metazoa > Mollusca > Cephalopoda > Myopsida > Loliginidae > Doryteuthis > Doryteuthis pealeii. Next base: position 115,444,400 of record CM042150.1, on the reverse strand, counting down.
ATTAATTGAACATGTACATAACAGTTAAAATTTGGGTCGGATTTGCCTCTCAATTCCTATCAAATTTTTAAACTTTTTTTTTTTTGTTAAACCAATAATTTCGTTATTATCGTTCCGGTTCCAAGTTACCAGAATTTTTTTCTTTTTACTGACATTCTTAAAAAAGAAGGGAAAAAAGAAAAGACAGTATAAAAAAGAGAAGCCTGTTAGGGGGTGATCCAAAGGAATATATATATATATATCGACCAGTTATACTGGTGATAGGAGACAGGATGATTGATTAATTAAAATATCATATGTGGGTCACTTTTCTCTTTTTAAAACTGCCATTCAAAAAAAAAATCGATTGATGCGCCCCTGAATGCTTCAAAGAAAGTACTATTTAGGGTGAAACAAACATTCGATCTCGTATGGTCTATCCAAAAATCATTTGAATGAATAATTCCATCTGTATTATCATTCAACTCACTATATTATTATTTTATTTATTTATTTGTATTTGTGGGGAAAACAGAAGATACCAAATAAAAAATATTTCACTTCATCTTTTAAAACATTTAATTCTCAATTCACTAATAAATTTGTCTACTTAATTTTTTTTTTTTAAATCCCGATTTCGATTCGCATTTTCCTTCTAATAACTTTTTGTCGCTTATGACATTGCCAAACTTATTAATCTCAATTTACTTCGCTGGACAATTCAATGTTCCACCAGGAGTTTTTTTTTTTTTAATGATTACAACGATGGTACGTGCAAAATTGTGTCGTAAGAAATAATAGTATCTGAACATCTGTGCGAAATACATTCCGTTCCGTTCATATATGAAGAAATAACAATCATTGAGTATTGTCAATCACGGTGAAGAAGAGCAATCAACCGTGTTTCATTTTTTTTTTTTTTTTACTCATTCACAATGCATTATGAAAGAAACAGACATAAAACACACTTTACAGGACATTTCAGACATCGAGTATTAAATCATTTTCTCTGTGAGAAGAACAGGTACCCTTGTCTTCTTGTACGACACAGAAATTTATTCTCGTTCTACTTGTGTGTGCGTTTGTGTTACATACTTATGGCGCGAAAAACGGACACATACGATGCTGATTTAAAAAAAGAAGTCTACATAACACTTACACAGTGGTAAATCCATTCGTTTCGAAGCATTTAAACTATTACGACTAGATTTAACCTGGTACAAGGCCAGAATTGTTGAGCTCTGAATGCGGGTTGAACAAAACGTATTCAATGGATAAACATCGCTCGAGCATACACGCAAAAACATAAAAATCACTCGGCGATGTATGCGAGTAAGACACGTGGACAGCGTTAGTGGAGGAATGTATGCGAGTAAGACACGTGGACAGCGTTAGTGGAGGAATGTATGCGAGTAAGACACGTGGACAGCGTTAGTGGAGGAATTGGAGGAGAAGAGTTTGCCAAAGAGTTAAAGCACAAAAAATAGAATCCCAAGAAGAAAAAAAAGGAAGAATTCTGATTTTGACCGTGAGAGTTCGTGCTCGCTTCGCACTTTTTTTGGAGAAGGCATGAACCCACAACTCCCTATATATTTCAAAAGAGTGAAATGATTCCTGGCTGTCGATACTCTGAATATTAATCTAATGCGACCTGTCGCATGTTGGTTGGTTGGATTTTACGGCATGTCAACCCTGGCTGGCTCATTTAATACTGAACACATTTTGTCTTATTCATTCTTGATTGTATTCAAATTTATTTTAAACAATTTTAAACTAATTTTTTCTATTTAACCCATAGATGGTACCCTAACAGGTACTATCTCTCCGGGTCAGAGTGGATCTGGGAGTAATGGCGATGAAGGGTTACTTCACACTTGTTTATAACACTCCCCAGAGCTCCCTCTTACGTGTTAGTTGGAGTGAGGAGTTGGGAACAGCCAAGTAACACCAATTGTTTTGAGAAATACCATGAGCCACCCAGCGTGGTTTTAGAAAAGAATTCTAATTTTGAGCGGTCAGTTCCTTCTAAGTACACACAGTACATCTATACAATTACAGTGCATCCAAATAATTACACAGCAAAATCGACGTAAAGTACGCTGATTATCTTGTGAAATAGAGTAGTAAAAAAAGAAAGAAAAAAAAAGGTCATTAACTACATTCACGTCCAACAGATTTAGATACCAAAACACACAGCCAACACAGACATTTCCACGACTACGCTGTAACTACCGTTTTACACTATGTAAAATTATTTGTATATACACCTCATTTCAACAAGTTTTATACCAAACATAATTCATCAAGCAAAAGTAAACCCTTAACTCAATGCCCAACGAGGCTAACATATCGTTAAAACCATTAACTACAAAAGTGTAAATAAACATATATTGTTTCCTAACCTCTAGGTATGAAGTAACCCTAAACAGGTTAGTATGCCGTTAAAATCCATCAACCAACCAACCAACCAAAAAAAAAAAAAAAAAGAAACGAGTATCAGGCTTAAGTAAACAATACACATACAGACACAGTTGACCTGACATGATGTAATAGTTAGCTAGCTAGTCTCGCAAATCCGTTACTACTGAAAAGCGTGTTTGATCCTTGCAGGCTGCCCCATACTTGTGACCTTGTGTCAAATCGTACCCATAAGGTAAATAATTTAGTGGCGCACCCAACGACCTAATAAATAGACACGGGATACCTACTTGGTCAGTTGTGTGTCTGCCACCAGTACCAGCGGTTAGTGTTCGGATTGACCTGAAATCCAGGCCCTCAAATGTTCCCTGAATATTGTCTGAACATAATGCTTCTTAATCCTAGATTACACCTCCACCTGAAACCTACTTTTTGATCGAATGCAAATAGAGTGACGACACTAATTCTTCAGATCAAAAATATCTTTCATTTTACACGTGTGATTATCCGCTACGCGTAAATAAACGTTCGCATTTAAATACTAACGTAGTTTTGTTTTTTTGTTTTTTTTCTGTTCTAAAAAGTTTATGTTAAAGTTCAGATCGTTTGCAATTCAAAGAAATTGTAGATAATATATAATTTAAAAGAGAAAGAAAACAGGTCAACTGTTAAAACTAATATTGGTAATTTTGTTCAAGACACAGACAAGTAACGTGAATTCTTCGACTCTTCGACACACCTACACATTAAGATATGTGAAAGACATGAATTCATATATTCTCCCTCCAGCTATGGGTAAATAATTGGATAAACAGAATGGGTTCATTAGCCTTGGTTAAACAGTCTAGGAGAAGGAAAACTGATTTCAAACCTGTTAAACTCCACTTAAAAAAAGAACAAAAAAAACTGACCTTGTGTCACATCCAACTAGTGTAGAAGGGTTGCCCTCTGCACAAGTAGGATGTGACACAGACTAAATTATTTGTATTAAGGTTTATTAAGGATTATCAATATTGTTGGATAGTTGAAGCTATATAACTGTTTGAGAATAAATGTTGATTTTATAAAGAAAATACTGAATTTATATAAATTGTACTCCACTGAAAATAATGTCACATCCAACTCATGGTGTGTGTGTGGGGGGGGGTAAATACATACAAATATAAAAATATCCAATTCATTTAAACATTAAAGCAAAAACACCTTTACCAGATACTGGCATGCATAAAAAAAACAAGTGTATGGGTTCAAATCTTACTATCAGCTTTTCTTTTGAAAACTATGTAATTAGTACAACAGACTCACAATGATGACGGAAATCGGTATCAGACAACAACAAAGATTGAAAAATAAATAAAATAATTCCTTTACACAAACACTTAAAAATTCGTTCATTCATCGTTCTTCACATGTAAGAGTCGCAAAAAATGAGTGAAGAAAATAATGTGTAGGGGAAAAAAAACACAAGAGATTGAATCAATAGATGGCAGGACGAAGGAAGGATTGATTAAGAATGTGTGGGAAATAAAGATAGAAGAATGGTAATTCTTTTAATAATGGATGGAGAGATTAAAAGATAATTGATCAGATATGTGTGGGCAGTGTTTAATATGCCACAGACAAAAGTGTCCCGTTAGAATAGAAGAAAGAAAAAGGAGGGAAAAAATGGGATAACAATAAAAAGAGAGACCCGAATGTTCCTACGCTTAACGTACCGGAAAAGTAAAAAAAAAAAAAAAAATTTTTTTTTTTAAGTTTTTTTTCTTCATCTTTTAAAACCAATTTTCGATCACGTGACTAAGGCATTATCCAATTATAAATTAATTGAGATAATCGGATTTAAATCAAAATTAGTTTCAATTTCACATGGAAAAAGAGAAGAGAAGAAAAAAACTGTACGTATGGATGCACTGAAAATAATGGTACATAACAACAACAGTAACACGCTTACTGAGTTGATTGAAGAGAGAGAGAGAGTGAAAAAATAGTTGTTGCTTATGAACGGGTTAGGAAAGGACATGAGAAAACGATGAACAATATGAAATAGAAAGGAGATAGGTAAGTAAATGGAGAGAGAGGAGGAGGAGGAGGAGAGAATGGTGACACGCGCACAGAAATGTTTCACACTCAATGTCAGAGTTGCGATGATATTTTTTTTCTGTTGAAAAACGTGCAGATCAACGCGTCCGATATAAATTCTTCAGAGCAAAAGTTAATTCTATTAATTTATTGAGATGCCAAAAAAGAGTTTGGGACTTTATATATATATATATATATATATATTACGCTAAAGAAGGTTAACGGTGTGTGTGTATTATATACATACATACACACACAAGGTGTGTCATTAAAGTATCGAGATTGAAGCTGTATTTAACAAGATGGAAATGAACACTGAATGGAACGTTATTTTTTTTTAGAATACAAGGTCTGTCAAAAAGTACAAAAAATCTGTATACTTTTTTCACACATCTTGTTTGTATATATATATATATATATATATATATATTACAATTAACTTTTTTGCGTAAATAAATTTGATTATCAATGCATTGAAGTTTTATTAAAATTTGAATGTATGCTTGGCACAATTTTTTTCCAATTTATTTTCTTATACATTATTCTCTTTCTCTTTCTTTTTTTAATAAAAAAAAAAAAATAAGGTGATTTTTTAAACAAAATATCAACTTCTCTGAGAGCACATTTATTTTTTAAAAATAAAGTGATGTTTTCAAACTGTCTCCACCTGTTTACCATCTCTGTCAATAGATTCCAAGAATGTGCCGACAGGAATGGTAAACAGGTGGAGGCTGTATCTAAAATAATATCAGTTCAGATTTTCTAATAAAGGTACGACCAGAGGAATGTAAACATTTTTTTTTTGTTAATCAATCTGCATATAACCTAAGATTGTCTCTTTTTTTAAAAGATTATTCTTGTTAATGATATCAATTTAATGAAGGTATTTAACTTATACGTGACTCAACAGCAGTCAGAGGGCAATTTTGCGGCTTAAAAAAATTCTTTATATTACATTTGATATAAGTGAAATCACGTTTGTAAAAACTACAAGATTTTTATTGAGAATAAACGAACATTTTTAAGTAATAACTTTCAATGATTCTTATCGGGTGACAGGGAACGAAACATTGACCTCCTCAATACCAGTTACATTTCTCCTCGGATTTAAAAACAAGTACACACATTTTCGGTTCGACCCAAGCACCATTATATATAAAGGTGCTATCTTTTTATACACACACATTATATAAAATGGTGCTATATTTGTTTACACACACATATATATATATATATATATATATATATATATATGGTGCTATATTTGTTTTACACACACCCACACACACACACATATATATATATATATATATATATATATATGGTGCTATATTTGTTTACACACACCCACATATATATATATATATGGTGCTATATTTGTTTACACACACACCCACACACACACACATATATATATATATATATATATATATATATATGGTGCTATATTTGTTTACACACACACACATATATATATACACACACATATATATATGGTGCTATATTTGTTTACACACACACACACATATATATATATATATATATATATATATATGGTGCTATATTTGTTTACACACACACACACACACATATATGGTGCTATATTTGTTTACACACACACACACATATATATGGTGCTATATTTGTTTACACACACACGCATATGTATATATGGTGCTATATTTGTTTACACACACACACACATATATATATGGTGCTATATTTGTTTACACACACCCACATATATATATATATATATATATATATGGTGCTATATTTGTTTACACACACACACACACACACATATATATATATATGGTGCTATATTTTTTTACACACACACATATATATATATATATATATATATATATATGGTGCTATATTTGTTTACACACACACACACACATATATATATATGGTGCTATATTTGTTTACACACACACATATATATATATATATGGTGCTATATTTGTTTACACACACACATATATATATATATGGTGCTATATTTGTTTACACACACACACATATATATATATATATATGGTGCTATATTTGTTTACACACACATATATATATATATGGTGCTATATTTGTTTACACACACACATATATATATATATATATATATATATATGGTGCTATATTTTGTTTACACACACACATATATATATATATATGGTGCTATATTTGTTTACACACACACATATATATATATATATATATATGGTGCTATATTTGTTTACACACACACACATATATATATATATATATATGGTGCTATATTTGTTTACACACACACACATATATATATATATATATATGGTGCTATATTTGTTTACACACACACATATATATATATATATATATATGGTGCTATATTTGTTTACACACACACATATATATATATATATATATATGGTGCTATATTGTTTACACACACACACACATATATATATATATGGTGCTATATTTGTTTACACACACACACATATATATATATATATATGGTGCTATATTTGTTTACACACACACACACACACATATATATATATGGTGCTATATTTGTTTACACACACACACACACATATATATATGGTGCTATATTTGTTACACACACACACACACATACATGGTGCTATATTTGTTTACACACACACATATATATATATATATACTATTGTGCTGTATTTGTTTACACGCGCACATATTATGGTGCTATATTTGTGTACTCACGCACATTTTGTATATATATATGTATATATAAAGTTGCTATATTTGTGTACTCACGCACATACATATATTTTGGTGCTATACTTGTTTACATACACACATCATGTGTGTGTGTGTGTGTGTGTGTGTGTGTAAAAAAAAAATAAGGTAAAATAAATATATTGTAAATATGCGCACACGTCTGTATAATAATCATAACAGTGACTTGCACGTCATTATCACTGATCATCGTAAACACGTGTAGATAGTCAAAGATAATTTATTTCTTGGTACAATTCTGTTGATATTGAAAAAAGATCAATACTTCTTATGCTGATGCCAACTCGCCTGTAAATATTGATGTGTGTGTGTTTTTTTAGAAACCTGACATCGATAATTTTTTTTTTTTTTTTTTTTTTTTTTGAAGGAACCTTCGCAGTTGCATCTCTAAAAGAAGGCAGACACTGTGCGTAGAAGTCGGTAGGGTTGGTGGGACGTAGATTTTCAAGTTGGAATTTGGCGAAGAAAAGAAAGATAAAGTACTTACGTAAGTCCGGGGAAATTTCGGGACAGTAAACTTTCATTTGTTTCAATCGAGTAACATCCCATAATGATTTTTGTAAGTTAAGCAAAGGCATATTCCGTGATTTTTGATTGATTTGGTCAAATCCGACATCCAGATCTTCACCGACGTTGTTGTGTCTATAGTCGTAAATGTCGTCATCAGAAAAGTTTCGACCTGCAGAATTTAGCAGACTCGTGCGGTTCAGAAGTTGGGTATCGTGCTGGGCCTGTAAAGAAAGATTTTGGCGCAAATTCAGCGACAGTTGCCGAATCAGTTGTGACCTTTCGCCGCTGGGAGCGTGTGACAGTGGGGACCCACCATCCGCTAGCAAACGGGTGTTTTCGTTTTTAGTGTTGTAATTGCTATTACTAGAGGACGATAAAAATGATGAATGTAACGATGAAGAAAGCGAAGCCACATTGTCGTGGTAACCTCTGGCAGTGACGGCCGCCTCCCGTAGATTTAGACGCGTTTTGGAGATATTTGAAGCCAACCTGATGAGGGATGCGATCCTACTAACATAAACATCGTTGAGCAATCTTTGGCTACCCAGACCCATGCCGAAGATGGAGTTGTGATCCAGCACAGGGTTCTTCAGTCTCCGGCCTGCCCCGGCGCTCCCGGTCATACCATGTCTGCTAAGGGCCAGTTTGCGAATAGCCTTAACATAGCGTCCTCTGTTGTGTACAACCAAAATCTGCGAGAGGGTCACCATTACCAGGGTTATAAGCACGAGCAGAAGAAGTAAGGGCGGTATATCTTTCCTTTTGAACATGCTTTGCCTTGTAGTTAAACAACTACATAGACGACAATAACCGTGGTCCCGACCTCAACAATAACAACAGAGGCATCCGGAGTGGTCGGTATCTTCTAAGTGGTATGGATCAGCTGGTTAACAATGTTGTTTGGGATAGGGGAAGAAAGAAAGACAGAAAAACTCAAAATTGAGGAGGAGGAGTAGAAGAAAAAAAACAACAACAAAATGGTAAAAGTGTAACAGGCACTATCCGTGGTCTGGTTTTTGGTGTCACCGAACTAATTGCCGACTGTCCACACTTGGGAGGGTAACGACGGAGATGTGGGGTACTGGTCGCGGTTCCAAACCCAATGGACATTTTATAGGGCCCGCCTCTACAGTCCTCCAGCTGTGTACAACCGCTAGCAGCACCATATCGCGGTGCCTCGTCCGTATCTGTGACTAGAGCCTCAGTACGTGATTTCTTTTTTTTTTTTTTCTTTTTTTTTCTTTTTTTTTTTTCTACTTCTCCCTCCGCTTCTCTCACCGACACTCACTCAACAATTTCTCAAAATCTTTGCTCTTCTCTGTTGAATAGTGTCTCCCCCGTTTTCAACAAACACGCCTTACTCTCTTTTCTTTCACTTTCTTTTTCGATCTATCTCTGTGCGTGTAAGGTGCGCATTCTCGCAATATACAGTGAGCGAGTTTTCGACTGATTATTGGTTGGCGGTGGTGGAGCCTCACTGTAATTGCTGATACTACTACGGTTAACACTACCACTAGAACTGCTGCCGATACTACTATTACTCCTTCTACAATATCAGATCGCAACTACTACTACTACCACCACAGTTATTGTTATCAATGATTTAAAAACACTTGTAAGGTATTTACGCACATGGTTTTGCGCCCCTCCCCCATATTTTTTAAAAAGCTAAAACCTTCTATTTTTCTTTTCTTACTTCGACCATTTTTCTGGGAAAAATATTTTTTTCTTCCAGAACAAACTAATTTCAACATTCTTTCATTCATTTTCTAAAACTATCAATCTTCTTACCTTTCTTTTTTCTTTCTTTTTTGTTTTTAAGCTCCAAGACGAGTTTCGCCATTTTTTTAAAAGTATTTTTTTTTTCATTTCTAAATTCTTGTATATTTCATACCCCACCCCTTCAAATTTCGTTTTTTTTTTCTTTCGTTTTCTTTAATCTATACATATATAAAGAACAGTTGGTATGTATGTATGTATGTATGTATGGATGGATGAAGCTACAAAAATAATTTACGATAAAGTACACATTAAATATCACCGGTTCTTGCTTTTTGTGCAAAAATTATGAAGATTTGAAAATTAAAAAATATATAGAAATAGCATTGAAATTCTACTTAAAAAATGTCCGGTATTTATTTATAAATCTCAAAAGTAAACAAATCGATACAGCAGGTTCTCCTTTCTACCCAGGCGATGCTGGGTTGCCGCTTCTTGTTTGTATATAGTTTATTTTCTCGGGGCGTTTCTAATAATCCTCCCCATCCAAATTAAAAGAGAGGGAAAAAAAGTACTCCGACGCAAAAAAAAAAAAAATTGAAAAAATTAAAAAAATTAGAAAAATAAAAAATATCCCCCTCCCCCCAAATTTCTATCCTGATTAAATTGTCAAACAAATATGAGTCAAACACAACAATTGATAATTAAAAAAGAAGAAATGACTCACTTCGTTTTTGTTTTAATGAGGAAAGAAACACGGAAATATACCAGTTTCAAGTAAAATAAATAAATAAATAAATAAATAAATAGTGAATTACGACGGCACGTTCATTCATCAAGTGTGATTTATTGATGATCAGGGAAATATAAAGTCCCACGTGGGGGAAAGTCTATTTGTTTCTTTAACGAACCGAGAGAAATATACGGTACTTATTCAGAATATCACGCCAAGGAAATATCTGGTGGTTGGTTGGTTGGATTTAACGGCATGTCAACACAATTGAAAAAGACTAAATACTTCATAGTAAGTCTTCTACAATAACAGTGCCATTTCTTTTTTCAGTAAAAAAAATATCTTTTCAAAGATACCCAAAATTATAAGAGAATAAACTTGGGAACTTCGTTACCATACACACCAAATGTCAATATCATTGCGCACTTATTAAAAGTGTTGGACCACAAAGTTTATAACAACATTATGTTGTAAAATAACATACTATGCAATTTGATCCATTTGGTATCCAAAATCTGCGTTTGGTTAGATTTTAGGGTATGTCAACCCTTGTTGGGTTATTTTATGCCGAAGACATTTTGTTTTATTCATTCTTGGTGGGTATTAAAAAAATTTAAACTTAATTTTTAAAAGATTTTTTAGATGGATCCCCTCCAGGCGATGAAGGGGTACTAAATACTCCCCTGAGCTCCAGAACTGGAACCTCACCATCAGATAGAGTTTCACGGATATATCGGTGGTAATGAAACAAAAATTATCTCAATGTAATACATTTTACATTTATTTTAAAAAATTCAGTCATTATCTACATTTTTCTTTTTTTTACTGAAGATTTACATTTAAAAATTGCCTTCCACTAGTTACATGTCACCCACCAGTTTCCCCCCCCTCTCTCTCTAAGAAGATGGGAACTTACGGCTGATTGTCAATATATTATTATTAAAACTAAAATTTAACTGTTCAGTTCCTTTTATTGGCCAGATAGGTCGGATAGTTTGTGAAAACAAAATGAAATTGGGGGGGAAAAATAAAATCTAAAGGGAACTGTATAGTATAATAATTAGAAAAAAGAAATGACACATTTGCACTTATCAGGATGATGAATGTAAGCGTGTGTGTGTGTGTGTGTTTTATTACCGCAAATACTTCCTAAGTGACATATTCTGGACAAATAGCAAAATTACACAACAGTAACGAGAGAGAGAGAAAGAGAGAGAAAGAGAGAGAGAGAGAGAGAGAGAGAGGTACAAACGATTGTGGTTTATTTTAAAAGCTTTTAAAAAAGGTGGAATATGGTGCTTTTTTTATCAAAAAGTTCGGGACAAAACAGGAGAAAGTTATTTGAACGGGTCGGCAAGTTAACGAGAGAAACGATAAAAGGAAAAGGAAAAGAAAAAGATTTTGTAATTTTATAAAGACGCGTTTAAACCGAAGACAAAAAGAAAAAGAAAAAGAAAAAAAAAAACGAAACTAAAACTAAAAACGAAAAAAAAAAAAAAATCAAATAAATAAATTAAAAAAAAAAAAAAAAATGAAATTTTTAAAAAATGGTGTCATTTAATTGTTGTTCTCCCCCCCACCCCACCTGTTTAAGAATCGGTAATCGAGAAAATCTTATTCTTCACTCGACTCCTCTCTATCAGACTTTTTTTTTTAAAGTATTATTTCTTTAAAAGGGTTTCGTCTTTTGTTATTGGGAGTAGAATTCTTAAGTGTTAACTTGGTTTGAATAATACAAACTGAACAAATTTTAAACCGATCATATACAGTTTTTGTTTTTTTCTTTTTTGTTTTTCTTCTTTTTGATCGGGAAATACTACACTTAATGATTGTTAACTGCCACGAATATTCAACCACCATCTCTCCCCCCCCCCACACACACACATTCAGTTTTCTTGTTTCTTCTACCCCACCAATCAGAGTTACAGCTGACGGAGACAAATACGGAGAAAAGTTAAAACGGTCCCACGATTAAAAAAAAATTATTAAAAAAAAAAAAAAAACACCTTTTTTTTTTTTACTCTCATAATAATACGCATCAGAAATGAAAGAATTCACATCTCGGCCGACATTTTAGGAGGAGAACAATAGTGAACTTAGATGCGGATCCAAGACGAAAAATACAGCAGAAGCACCCGTCCTGTTCCGAGTGGGCGTCCCACCCGGCTGAAATCCGCTACCCTACACCCGCTACTGTCGTTTCACTCGTTGGAATAAATCCCCGATATTGACGAGTCTCAAAGGGAAAATGCAGAGAGAACTGGACAAGTTTTGTCTCTACCCACTCGTACACATGAGGTTTATCCCACACTGAACTTGATCTTGTACCGTACATTCCCTCGGAGGGAGGGGACTTATGATATTGCCGCAGATCAGTGTTATATCTGTGTACATTGGCAAAAGTTTTACACATAATATGTGAACAATTTAAAAAAAAAATGTTCTCGTGCCTCAGTATAAAATCAGTGAGAAACAATTTTTTTTTAAATTAATTTTGGACTGCTGTCCTCATCTTTACTGTTAATACTAGAATCGGCTACCCAACATCACCTGGGTGCAAAAAAAAACCTTGTATACTGATTCGTTTACTTTTGAGATTTACAAATGATATTTCTATGTATATTTTAATTTGGGGGTAAAATATGGATATGAATCAGACAATATGTAGAAATGGGAAAAACAAAATGTTCCAAAAAAGATTAATTTCTTATATTTATGTGGACGTTTAAACGTTTCGGTTTATATAAATATATTTTAACTTTTAAGTATCTTCGAATATAATGCTGCAGATAATGGGAATTAACATCGAAATATGGCTTTTACCATGATTTCACTCATCGCATTAAATGTAGGGCCGGTCAATTATTGGCATATAGTGGGGTCAATTTTTTATTGTTTAGAAAAAAGAAAAAAAAAAGAAAAAAGAAAAAAGAAAATAAACAGACAAACGAGGAAAAGACGAATGAAAAAAGGAAAAAAGGAAAGAAAAAAGGAAAAAAGGAAAGAAAAAAGCATGGCATTTTGACGGGATTTGTCAGTAAATTCTTACAGAGAAACTAGATTACATAAAGAAAAGCATAAGACATGGAAGTTTTGATTTTTTTTAAAATTCTGTCGCCAATATAAAATCCTTTCTTTTGTCACAATTAGAGATTCTAATAAAAATGATTGCAAAAACAAGTCGTCAAATTTCCGGACTTTTATGAAAATGGATCCAAGAGGTCGGAAGTTGAGCTGAATAAAATCTCCGGACTCTTATTATTGAATTCATGTAAGATCACATTCTACTTAAATAGCATTGTTCTATGGAATTGGATCTCTCTAACAAAACAAAATAAAATAAAATAAATTTTAAATAATTAAAAAAATTTTTTAGATAAAATAAAATATGACGTATATATTTAATTACTAAGTTCAAAGTAACTTTCTAAATGCGAATAAAGATGAGATTCTCCAACAATTTAAGCGCACATGCATAGAGAGGGGAGAGAGAAATAGAGAGGGGAGAGAGAAAATAGAGAGGGGAGAGAGAAAATAAGAGAGGGAGAGGGAGAGAGGGAGGGGAAAAGAGGGGGGAAGAGAGAGGAGAGGGGGGAGAGAGAGGAGGGGGAAAGAGAGAGGAGAGGGGGAAAGAGAGAGGAGAGGGGGGAAAAGAGAGAGGAAGAGGGGAAAAGAGAGAGGAGAGGGGGGAAAAGAGAGAGGAGAGGGGGGAGAGAAGGAGAGAGAGAGAGAGAGGGGGGAAAAAGAGAGAGGAGAGAGAGAGAGGGAAAAGAGAAGAGGAGAGGAAGAGAGAGGAGAGGGGGAAAGAGAGAGGAGAGGGGAGAGGGGGAAAGAGAGGGGAAAGAGAGAGGAGGAGAGGAGAGGGGGAAAGAGAGAGAGAGAAAGAGAGAGGAGAGGGGGAAAGAGAGAGGAGAGGGGAAAGAGAGAGGAGAGGGGGAAAGAGAGAGGGAGAGAGGGAGAGAGAGAAAAGAGAGAGAGAGAGAGAGAGGGGGAAAGAGAGAGAGAAAGAGAGAAGAGGGGAAAGAAGAGAGAGAGGGAGGGGAGGGAAACAGAGAGAGAGAGGGAAAACAGAGAGAGAGGAGAGGAAAAGAAGAGAGAGAGGAGAGAGGAAGGGGGAGAGAGAGGAGAGAGGGAATAAGAGAGAGAAGAGGGGGAAAGAGAGGAAGGGGGAAAGAGAGAGGAGAGGGGGAAAGAGAGAGAGAGGGGAAAGAGAGAGGAGAGAGAGAGAGAGGGGAAAGAGAGAGGAGAGGGGAAAGAGAGGGAGAGAGGGGAGAGGGGGAAAGAGAGAGGAGAGGGGAAAGAGAAGAGAGGGGGGAAAGAGAGAGAGAGGGGGAAAGAGAGAGGGGGGGAGAGAGAGGAGAGAGGGAAGAGAGAGAGAGAGGGGAAAGAGAGAGAGACAGAGAGAGAGAGAGCAGAGAGAGAGAGAGGGGGAACAGAGAGAGAGGGAACAGAAGAGAGAGAGAGGGGGAACAGAGAGAGAGAGAGGGAACAGAGAGAGAGAGAGGGGGGAGAGAGAAGAGAGGAGGAGAGAGAGGGGGAACAGAGAGAGAGAGGGGGGAAGACAGAGAGAGAGAGGGGGAACAGAGAGAGGAGGAGGGGGAACAGAGAGAGAGAGAGGGGGGAAACAGAGAGAGAGAGAGACAGGAGAGAGAGAGAGAGAGAGGAGAACACAACCATATAGAGAGGGGGAACATATAGAGAGAGGGGGGAACATATATATAGAGAGAGGGGGGAACATATATATAGAGAGAGGAAAGAGAGAGAGAGAGGAACAGAGAGAGAGACCGACCGACCGGTTGTAATATTTGCAACTGCAACGTTGTAAAAGGTTTGACGCAAAGAAAAAGAAGCGTTCTATTAGATTTACATTCGACCGGTACAAGAGGAAATGGATCAGTATTTTACCCAAACCGTTCGCCACCGGTAGGATGTGACACAATGTCACAAGTATGGGCCGTCCTGCGAAGATCGAAGCCGCTATTCAGTTGTAATAGATTTGCGGGAATAGCTTGTTGATCATTACACAACAGTGGGACACCCTGGAAGGAAATAGATGTCACAAAATTCATAATGCACGAACCATCTAATTGGTAAGTGCTATCATTAACTTTAAACTGAACCTCCCGCCAACCCCTTCGGTTTCAAATCAGGCTTTACACTATATAAAAAGTATATCTAAGGCAAATACGACATCCATCGTAGTGTAATGGTTAGCAAGCTGGTCTCGCAGATCCTCTACTACTAAATAGAGAGTTTGACCTTCGCTGAACACCCCATACTTGCGACCTTGTGTCACATCTTACCTGTGGCGAACGGGTTGGTTAAACACTTATATTCTTACTGGTTGAAAATGTCTATATCTTTGGGCGGCCCATTGTGGTATCATCCGATGCAAGCTAGTCTCGTAGATTCATTACTACTAAATAGCGAGTTCGATCCTCGCTGGATGCCCCACACTTGCGACCTCAGGTTGGGTGAGCACCTACTTATATTCTCACTCCTTGAAAAAGTCTATCTTTGGGCGACCCCCCAATAAAGGGGCACTCTACATTCCCCAGAGTTCCAGAATTGGAACTTCACTACGAGATGCAGTTTAACGTCATACCCAGGACATTTTACTGATAAAGTTGTAACGAAAGAATGATGACGCCAGCATTAACCGGAACTTGGCGGTTTTATTTCTATTTCTACAAGCTACTAACTTTAAAGTGCAATCTTACCATTAACTCATAAAGTAGAGTTGTCAATAGAAATATTAAAGTCTGTCCAAAATAGCACAACAAAGAAAATGTCCGTTGTTGCCGCACTAATGTATAAAAACATAAAAATGTAATACAACAATGTTTAGTTATAACGGACTTATATAGGGAGGGAGGTCCGTATTAGTCGATGTTCCGGTAGAGCGAAGAATTGTTTTTTGGAGGTCTAAAACAAGATAGTAAATATGTAGATGAATCTTAAATTCTTATTTATTCTTATTATAATAGAGATATATTATTACTCAAGTCACAATTCCCTTAGTTATTTACGTCACATTCTCCTTGATCTTATTTCTATTTAAACCTTAATTATTAATAAAATGGTTTTACATTATTAATATTGTTGGCTTTATCTACATAATAATAACATGCAATTGTACCTATATATACAACAAAATTGCAGTTTACAGTGTGAACGGGAAAGCTAATTTGCATATTGATATTAAAATTTGATTTTAATAAATATGTGCTTAGTATTATCGATTTTTAATTGTTTGGTTTTATCTTAATGAATGAGCAAAAATTTCGGGGATAAATCTTAAAAGAAAACCATTAACAAGAAGAAATAACTAATTTTATTGTTTACTTCCTATTTTGACTAAATAGTTAAATTAGGAAAATTTTGCAATGAAAGACGGGAGTTATGGAAAATGATGGAAGAGTTAGTTTCAAAGGTGTTCTATTTCTCGATTATCCCCCCTGTTCGGTTTTCAAAATTTTTTATCTGCATTTTATTTAATTTCATTAGTCTTTCTAATTTAATATATTTCATTACATCAAAAATTAACACTTGCGCCCGGAGGGTGCATATTCTGGCTAGTGACTATAATAGATATTTAAGTAAATGTTAAAGGTTGGTTGGATTTTACGGCATGTCAACCCTCGCTGGGTATTCGTTTTGGGGTTTTTTTTTTCGAACACATTTTTTAAACACGTTTTTTTAATACTCATTTTTTAAATCTATTTAACCCATAGATAGGATCCTAACAGGTACTACCACCCCGGATCAGAGTGGACCTGGGAGTAATGACGATGAAGGTGCACTCCACATTCCCCCAGAGCTCTAGAATTGAAAATTCACCATTAGACCGAGTTTAACGTCATACCCAGGACATTAAGATACTCAGCCACTGCCACCTCGCATCTATGATAAAAGGGGCTTGCCGTTGGGGATATCATATAGGTGCTAGGGCATAACCAGCCAATTGATCAGAGGGAGGCTCTCCAGCCGCCCATCTAACTTAAGTAAGGGCAAAAGTGGAATGTTCCATGTCATAGAATGCTCAACCACCAGGGTTTCATCCTTAAACATCACGGGTCGCCATCCACGGCCATAAAGTGGCACCATTGGGGTTGGGGGTCTTACCCCTCTGCAGAGGTGCAGTCGGTGTATTATACAACCTCAGACAACAGGGCTAGATCAGTTATTGTTAATCTCTCATTGGGCCTAACTTATAGACTAGGTTTTATCGTAGGTATTCATGTACAGTGAAAAAAATAGCATAGGGATCATTTATCTGACTAAAGAAATTCTGTAGATTATCTAGAAATATATAGCTAAGCACATGAAACATTGATTTAGTGGCAGTAGTTAAATCATAGGAGAGAACAGTTGTGCTTTCCACAGACATGGCACCAGGGTATTGCGTATGGGAGACATCCATTTAGTGTGGGGGGGGGGTACAAATGGAGGGGGGGTTGTAAGAATGGATTACGTTGTCGGAATTAGCACAAAAAACTATTTAACATTACATTCACAGAGGATCAGGGCTAGTGATTTTCACATCGTTTGGCATCGAGCCCGGCTTTGCCTGTGTATTAGACTCGTAGAGGATTGTAAGAGAAGACGGGACGAGTTTCCAGGACAGGTTTTTAAAAAAATGAATACATTAGCAAGAAATACTGAACGACAAACACACACACACATACATACATATATATATGTGTGTGTGTGTGTGTGTGTGTGTGCCATCCACAGACACCGTGTTTCGACGTATCACGTCTCTGTGTGGCTAGACATTTGTAAGCTACCTACAGCCGGGATAAAAACCCGATCCAATTTAGCATCAGTCAGACAGCTTAACCGCTCGGCTATCGTCACCTACAGAATGGGAAGGAGATTTTAACTGTTTTAATACACACATCTGTATGTATGTAAAGGCAGCCATAGAGTGCTCCCTCCCTTTTTTTATAGGAGAGCGTTGCGTTTACGCTTTAGTTGGCGGTTAGCGAAATCCCCCTCCAAAGTGCTCAACCCCCTGGCGGACGGGGAGCATATATATATAATTCTGTGAGGGAGTCCAAGCAAGGGAAGAGATAAAACCAGTCAATCTGTAGAAACCGTTGACAAAGGGTGACGGCACCCAAAATATTAAGAGAAATAAATATTGAGAACATTATTCATAGCTTTGAATTGTTTTTTTTACTCCGTACCTTATATGTTTATATGCTTCTAAGACAACCCAAAAAAAGTTTCCTAACATCATATCACAAGATCCCAACACTCCAACTGTTTCTTTCAGGATTCAGAATTTATATTTTTTGATAATGACCAACGATGGGTGAAAATACTAGAATCTCAACAAGAACAAAAAAAAAAACAGTTTTATACAGCCTTTATTCAAATTTCTCAGAGTTTTGGGAAAATCCTTTTATATTTCAATACACGATGTTATATAAATTAAACAGGAGGAGAGGGATGGGATGAGGGACTCTCAAAGTAGTTTTGAATACCAAGAAGAGAGTCCCTTTAGTTTGAATTCAGAGTTTTCCTTCTCCTTGACCGATTGCTATACCAAGGTTAAAGAGACCAGTCTGATCTGCTATTTACCCATAGCTGGAGGGAGAATAGTTGGATTCGTACCTTTCCCCAAGGGTATTAGCGTTATGTGAAATGCGAATAGCCGCGTCAAGGATTTCAACTCGTCTTGTCTCCTACGACGATAACTATTACACCACGCGCCTCCTATATTTATCTTGCTATGTTGATTCTAGTTAAATGAAAAAAACTAAAAATAGCTACAAATTTATTATCATTCAAGTAGTAAATGCTTTTGTATAATCTATCAGTTGTCAGTGTTTCTTCCGGCAAATTTTTAAGAGTCGTTCGCGCCACTTTCTCTAATTATCGTTAACGACTTTCAAAACGTGATACCATTAATATACGATGTGAATACAATACAAAAGTAAACGTTAGACAAACACCTTTCCGTTTTTTTTTTTTTTTATTTTGAAGACTTCAAAGATTACGACTACTAAAGTTCTTGATAATGACCAACAATAGTCGAAAGTACTCAAACCTCAGGACATTTTTCATAAAGGTTTGAATCACATTTACGTCGTCTTATTTGCAAGCAGGAAAAAACAAACTAGAATTTACTGCCTGAATACACACACAGAATGTGTGCGTATATATATAATATATATATATATATATATATATATATATATATTGAAATAAAGTTTGTTTCTTTATAGTATCATTGAAGCATTGTGTGTGTGTGTAATATAAAGATTTTGATGGCAATTTACAATGCAATATGTGTTGAATTTATTTAACTTTTTTTTTTTTTTCAAAACTAAATATTTTCGGAAGTAAAATTCCATCTTCAGAGTTATTGAAAGTTGAAAGCATTGAAAGTACTAGGTGATTTTTTATAGTACTTATCCCACGGCGATATTGTATGTGGGATAAGTACTATAAAAAATCACCTAGTACTTTCAATACAACTCTGAAGATGGAATTTTACTTCCGAAAATATTTAGTTTTGAAAAAAAAAAAAAAAGTTAAATAAATTCAACACATATTGTATTGTAAATTGCCTTCAAAATCTTTATATTATATATATATATATATATATATATATATATATATATATATACTTTCGTAGGGTTACCAGGTAATTTGGTATTAGGATTGTTCTAAGCAGGTCCTTTCTTCCAACGGCAAATTGTTTGAGAGTTCAGGTCCAATTTGAGAGCTGGATGTTTAATTTTTTTTATAAACAGAACAATATAATTAGTAAAGAAAAAGGCTAAAAAAATCGGCTATTTTATGGTTATTTCCACTCACCGGTATTTGAATATACCCATGAACTTCATCAGACCGCTAACTTTATTGAAAAAATTTTTTATTTGAAAACAAATTTTCAATAAAGTTAACGGTCTGATGAAGCTCATGGGTATATTCAGATACGAGTGGAAAAAATAACCGATTTGTAAGCTTTTTTTCTTTATATATACTAGCAAATATATGCACCCTCCGGGTGCAAGTATTTAAGTTTTAATGTAATAAAATATATATTAAATTAAAAAGGGTAATGAAACTAAATAAGAATACAGATAAAAAGATTTGAAACAGAGGGAGTATGATAAAAGATTTGAAACAGAGGGAGTATAATAAAAAATAGAACAACTGAAACTCACTCTTCCATCACTCTCGTCTTTCATTGTTATTTTTTCTAATTTAAGTATTTATTTATAAAAGGAAGTAAAGAATAAAATGACTTATTTTATCTTGTTAATGGATTTAATTTAAGATTTATTGAAGAGATTTTTGCTTATATTCATTAAAATAAAACCAAACTGTTAGAAATCAATAATACTAAGCACATATTTATTAAATTCGATTTTTTAATATTAATATGCAAATTAGCCTTCCCGTTCACACTGTAGACCGCTATTTTGTTGTATATATAAATATAATTGCATGTTGTCAGCATGTAGACATAGTTAACAGTATTAATAATGTAAGACAATTTTATTAATAATTGGGGTTTAGATAAAAATAAAATCATGGAGAATGTGATGTCAATAACTAAGGAATTGTGACTTGAGTAGGAATATAGTTTCGGTTACAGACAGAAAAACACACAATCTCCATTATAATAAGATATATATATATCTTATTATAATGGAGATATATATTATACTCGTTATTTAGATTTTATTTTTAGAATATACCTACATACTCGCAATTGTACAATAAAATAGTGGTTTACAGCGGGAAGGCTTTTGCATATTGAATTTGTGCTTAATTTCTAACTGTTTGGTTTTTAATATTTTTGAATGTCATGTGATGGAAGCTAAGTTTCCAATTTTCCATTTTTTGGCCATAATTCATCCTAACTGACAATGTCAGTAAATATAAATAAAAAAATAAGACTGTCTTTAGAATGTGTTTGGGAAGCATATTTTAGCGTATATAATATCATACATAGGGGTTTAAAACTGCATCAATAATTCGCGGATTTTCGGGATTCGCGGGAGGGGAATGAACGTAACCCACGCAAATCGCGGGGGGGGGGGGATACTATAAATATATGGGACGAGAGAGAGAAGAGCTCGTGCTTAACAAACGTAAGAAAGTAAATATTTACTGATATCCCACCAAGTCAGTTGAACACAAAAATCGATTGATGTGGGGAGCCACGCACAAACCGACGCTCATTCGTGGACAGTGTCGAAAATTGCATGTATCCCTTTAACAAACATAAGGAAGTATCCAAATACCGAAATCTTTTGATATTTATCACACACACATTATATACATATTCCATTCTATCCCAGCTTAAAACATCCGCTGTAATCCGAAAATATATCCCCTCCACTCACCAAATGTTTTTTTTTTGGGGTGGGGGGGAATACTATACCTTAAACTTCAGTATCAGAATTTATCGGTTCCTACTAAGTGTATCCCAGCAGTGATTTGAATTGTTGCTTGAATAGACCCCCCACTTCCGCCCAACTAACAACAAACAAAGCTGAAATTGATACAGAATGGATTTTATGTAGGATTTACGTCGTTATTAAAATGTTAGCATCCGATTTATTTGTCGAAGAAGAATGTAATAACGCCATAAAAGGAACGAGATGGAATATTGGCGGCAAAAATACAATAAAGTTAAACAAAAGACGCGCGAAACGTCTAAGAGGGATAAAGCGACAAATTTGGTGGATTTTTCTGCATTGGAATTTTTATTATATAGGAGGTAATGATGAAAAGTTCTTAGCCCGACCAAAACGAAAATTATATAGAAATATTAAATATCTTCTATACATTAATATCCGCGTTCCTTATTTTTACGACCGTTATCATCTTGCAAGACCCTCTGGTTAAAAATGAGACCGTCCAAATCGTCCAAGATGAAATGCAAAAATGTAAATCCTGATTATCTAGTATTGCTTATCTGCAGAGTTATTTTTATGAGTATTGTCACCTCAAATAAATAATGGACCTTTCCGTTTTTATAAAAAAAAATGGAAAGAAAAAGGACATGCTATACTGAAAAATATAAGAAAGGAAGAAAGAGTAGGTAAAAGATAGGGAGAAGGGTTGAATGTGCGGAAGCGATATCGCTAATCTGTTTCAATCGAACGTAATGAAAAGGAAAAAAAGTGTGAGAGAGTTACATCAAGATTATTATACTTTTTACATAATAAACTATTTCGCAATAGCTCTAAAGTAAACATTAAACGTTGTGATAATTAAATTATCATACTATGGTATATCCACAGGTCCTGGTTTTACATTTTATTCCACACATATATACCGTACTTAGTACCTTCTTTTTGTTTCTCCTAATTTCTTTATTCATAAACATGCGCTAGTGTTACGGTTATCGTCGTAAGAAACAGAATCAGTAGCTCGAGTTCAAATGATGGACGAGGCTGTTTGCATTTCACTTTGCGCTAAAAAAAAACTGAGAAAGGCATGAATCCAGGTACCCTCCCCACACCTATGGATGAATAGATTGTGTCCCCTAAATTGATTGGGGAATGCTTGATATCGCATAACCATGTGTCAAAATATAAACTCCCCCCCCCCCCAAATAAAAATTACTTAAACAATCACACAAAAATTTAAATAGAAACGTATAGTGTACACAACTCATTAACCCCGAGGCATAAAATAACCCTAGACAAGTTGAAATCATTTCGCTTTGGTTAGGTAACCAATTTCGGAGAAGGAACATTGAATTTAGGCCATCTTTACTCCGCTTAAAAATCATCTTGTGCCACATCCTGCTCGTGGCGGATGGGTTGGGGAAATATACTCTTTAATCATAAAAAAAGAAGAAAAGTCGGAATGAGGTCATTCTATTCTTGGTTGGACCGAGAACTTCAGCACCTCTTGTATTTCTAAAAGAAAATGTTAATATTATTCTAGTGTTATCCCACCCACATATACAAAATGAGGAATTTCGAATGTTGACTATTTCAAAAGATCCGTTGAAAACTAGCGGAACACTGTCTTTCTTGGCTAATTCCTTTTAGCCATTCCCAGGAATCTATTTTTCCTTGGCCATTACTTTCATTATTTTTTAATCGTTAATTTCCTTTATTTCTCTAAAGTTACGGAATAAAACAAGCAGACGAAAGAATTAGAAATGATGTCAACCCGAAGAAGAGCAAGGGGAATTCTTTGAAACAACCATATGTTAGTACAAGGCCAGAAGTATGAGAGCACCCAGTGAACATTCAAACGGGTTTTCTTTTATCTTATTTTACTGATTTTTCTTGTCACCTCAGCTAAATAATGGGCAATTCCGTTTTTATTGTGAAGGAAGAATGGGGAGAAAAGAGGGACATGCTCTACATCAGAAAAAATATTGAGAAAGAAAGAAACAAAGCGAAAAGAGGCCCATAGATTGGACGATAAGTTGTACTATAACAGGTACTACCATCCCGGGTCAGAGTGTACCTGGGAGCAATGGTGATGAAGGGGTGCTCCACATTCTCCAGACCTGGAACCTCATCATCAGATAGAGTATTGTAATATCCAAGACATAAAGACCCTCAGCCACCGCCTTCTAACACCCATATGATTAAAAGGTTTGGGAATTGCCATAAGAGCAATAGGGTTGGGACAATCATATAGGTATTAGGACTTAACATGACCAACCGATTGATCAGAGGGGGCTTCTCCCAACCGCCCGTCTAGCCCAAGCAAGGGCCCAAGTGAGATGTTGCACATCATGGACTGTTCATCCGTCAGGATTCTGTCCTTAATCATCACGGGTTGCCACCCACGGCCAACAGGTGGCTCCATCATGAGGGGGATCTTACCTCTCTGCAGAGGTGCAGTATGTGTATTCTAAAACCCCAACCGACAGGACTTAAAAGCAACTCGAATTAGAAAGATAACACTAGTCAAAATTATTAATTTTAGCAGATGACATGACTGATAAAAAATTAATAAATTTTCAAAGATTATAAAAATGAAATATTTTTTTTAGAAAAAATGTTTTCTTTTGTATGAATCGTGACAACAACAAAAAATGTAAAACAACGAATTATTTTTTTTTTAATATCCGATTATCAGCAAAAGAAATATGATGCGCAGCTGTTCACACCATATCAAAAGAAGAGTGTCATTGATCGATTTATTGATTTTAACGCCATGTCAACCAGTCTAGGGTTATTTTATGCCCAGTGTTTAGTGAATCGCGTTCATATTAACATTTTTTGTATAGTTAATAGGCAGGGTTTTTTTTTCACTCGTTTGGAATATTAACTATTCTTATACAATACAAGCCAACTATATATTAATACTCGTGTTCCTTAATTGTATAACCATTATTATCTTGCAACACCCTCTGGTTAAAAATGAGACGATGAAGATGAAATGCAAAAATGTAAATGTTGATTATCTGGTGTTGCTTATTCGCTGAATTTTTATTTCTTAGGAGTGTCGTCACCTCAGCTAAATGATGGACCAATCCGTTTTTATTGTAAAGAAAGGAAAGAGGACATGCTACACAGAAATAATATAAGAAAGAAAGAAAGATAGAGAGAGGGTGTGAGCGCGCAGAAGCTATAATGCTAATCTATTTCAATCGAACATAAAAGATTTAAAAAAAGGAAAGAAAAAAAAGAAAAAGAAAAAAAAAAGGAAAGAAAGAATGAAGAGAGAGAGGGGGGGAGAGAGAGGGGGAGAGAGGGGGGAGAGAGAGGGGGAGAGAGGGGAGAGGAGAGAGAGAGAGGGGGAGAGAGGGGAGGGGAGAGGGGAGAGAGGGAGGGAGAGAGGGGAGAGAGGAGAGAGGAGAGAGAGAGAGAGAGGGAGGGAGGAGGGAGGGGGGAGAGAGGGGGAGAGAGAGAGAGGAGAGAGAGGGAGAGAGAGAGAGAGAGAGAGGGGAGAGAGAGAGAGGGGGGAGAGAGAAGAGAAGAGAGAGATTAAATCAAGATTATTATACTTTTATATATTGAAATATTTCGCAATAGCTCTTAAGTAAACATATCAAACGTCATAATAATCAAATTATTATACTGTGGTATATCTATAGGTCCGGATAGTACAAATAATTTGCTCACAGTTGCATGGTTTCACGTATTCCTATTTCTAATACAAATAATTTGTTCATATTTGATTATAGGCTACAGTCCCAGACGTCAAAAAGGGCTTAGTTTTCGAATTACGTTGCTCAACAATTAGCGGTAATAATTTTAGCGTAATTATTAATTAAAAATCAAAAAAGGCTGATAAAAAGTTTTCGCAATCAGTGGCATATCTTGATATTATGCGAAAAGTAAAATTTAAACGGACTACTTTGTAAAAAAATACGAAGCAAAATGGAGTAGCTCCGAAAACGGAATAAGCGAATGAAAATCGTGTGTTCGAAATATGAATAAGTAAAAATGGCCACCTCCAGCGAAGAAGAAGCAACAGTTGTTAGCGACAAAAAATGTTTTATGTGCATTTTACCTTCCAAAAAGCATAAAATTTTCTAAGAAAACGTGGACTCATCATGTGACAACAAATCACGTAAATAAAAGAGTAATAAGCGAATTTGCTTTTTAGAAAAAATAAAAAAATAATAGTATTTCGCATCATGTGACAACAAGTCACGTAAATAAAATAAGCGAATTTGCTTTTTAGAAAAAAAAAAAAAAAAATAATAGTATTTCGCATCATGTGACAACAAGTCACGTAAATAAAATGAGAAATAAGCGAATTTGCTTTTTAGAAAAAATTAAAAAAATAATAGTATTTCGCATATCGCGTAAATTTTTGTTGTTTCTATTCATAAGTTCGGTCTTTTATTTATACTGTAATTAGTATCGAAAATGACCAAAACAATTTACGCCCCCAACATAAGGTGGGGTCAAAATTAAGTGACCTGAAAAAAATGAGAAAGTTTTGAAATAAAATAAATAATGCATTATAAAGATCGTTCATTGATAAATAAACACTGAAAGTTTCATTAAAATCCGATAATTCCCTGATTTTTGGTAAATTATTTTCTGTAGGGGGGCTAAAGTCATACGCATTTTAGGTTCATTAAAAAAAATTTTTTTTTTTCTAAAAAGCCAGTTCTTTAATTGAAAATTATATTTTGAAATTTTTCCTGAAGAAAAAAAATTGTTTACTTTAGTTACTAAAGCATTATTATTGTTTGCTTTAGTTACTAAAGCATATTATTAGGAATTTTTTGGGGGGGTGTTTTGAGGGTCATTCTAAATTAATATTATTTTATTTCATAAACACAGAACACCAGATGATGTTTACATGCCAGATAAAATCTGTAATCTCATTGGCTAATTGAATTCGGAGCTATTTTCGTTCTATACGTATTTTAATCACTTAAAATTTATTTTATTAATTCTTGCGGCAATAAACTTATGCGCGAAAAATAAAATTGGAATTTTGGGGTGATATCATTTTAATAATAAAGGACAATTTATTCGGCCACTTTTTACATCCGACACAACTGAACGATAATCGGCTTGGGACTGTAGCCTATTAGTATTAAGTAAATAATCATCCTTAGTAATAAATTTTTCAGTTCTATTTTATCCATTGATAGGACTAACAGGTACTACCACTCGAGAGCACAGTAGAGCAGAGACTAATGGCAATAAAGAGGTACTCCACACTCCTTCAGAGCTCCATAATTGGAGCCTCACCCTCAGATACAGTTTATTGTCATACCCTTAGTTTCATACCATGACATTCTGTAGGGGAATACAGTCAACGTATTCTTAGCCCCGACAACTGAACGTATAGACGGCCCAAGTGAATATGAATTATGAAAGTGAAGGATAACACGAATTAAAATGATCAATACAGTGTTTCTCCGACCTACCTGCAAAATAAGACTTAGCGTGATTATTCAGGATGATCTTAAAATAAGTCCTAGTTGAGAGCGGCAAACAGATGAAAAAAAATAAGCGTTCTTCACAATCACATCATGTGACGCAAACACTCGACATCCCACGAAAATAAGCCAGTGTGTTATATTTCGGAGTGAGAATTAATATAAGCCCTGTCTTATTTTCGGGAAAACACGGTAGTAGCAGTTGACAGTTTTATCTTTAAATAGGTTTTTAAAATAAAATAAAAATAAAAAAAAAACGCGTTTTCTTTTGTGGGCAATTGTGACAACAAAAGATTTAAATTAGAGTTTGTTTTTAAATAACATTTAATTATCTGAAATAGAAAAAATAAACAAAACGATAGCGCAGTTATTCGCACCATTTTCCTCCATCATCTGGAATGTTGTTGCTCTCAACTAGGGCTTATTTTAAGGGGGGGGGTATATTAAAATCATGAAAAATCACGCTAGGTTTTATTTTGCAGGTAGCTCTTATTTTCGAGGCAAAACAGTATTTTGGTAGTAATATCTCATTTGCTAAAAAAGATGTCAACATACGCATAGGAAAGGCATGAGTGGATATTGACTGGATATCGATCATCTGGGAATCTGATCTTCTTCTAAAATAAAACGGAAATTCTTCCAAGCTGTCACCGTTTCGATACTACTGTATGGTTGGAACGCTTGGAGAAAAAGTTTGATGAAAACTACACAAGAATGCTGTTTTGAACAAATCCTGAATGCAACACCCCACAAAACAGCAACTCTATGCCTGTTTGCGTCACATGTCGCAAACCATCTAAATAAGACTAAACAAGACATGTTGGATATTGTCGGAGAATCAAGGACACATTCATAAGAAACGTACTTCGACACGTAGACACACCAGTGTTGGCCGACCAGCAAAAACTTACATTCATCAGCTCTGTGAGGACACAGGATGTCGTGTAGAGGACCTAGCAAGAGCAATGGTCGATGGCGAGAGAGAGACAATGAAAGCGGTCCTATCAGTACAACATGATAATTATTTATAATCTAAACCTTTCATTGCAATCATATTTTCATAATCACACTTTAATTTGTTTGTGATAATCATTTGTTCACACAGTTACATGGTTATGTCTTAAAGTAACTCTTACTATTTAATAATCATTTGTTTGCTTACAACTACGTGATATCAAGTATTTCTATCTCTTATTATAATAGAGATACTGTGTTTGTAACAGAAACTATATTACTACTCATGTCACAATTCCCTTAGTTATTTACGTTTCATTCTCCTTGATTTTATTTTTATTTAAACCTCAATTATGAATAAAATTGTTTTATATTATTAATACTGTTGGCCTTATCTACATTCTAGTAACATGCAATTGTATTTATATATACACAAAAAATGCGCTTTACAGTGTGAACGGGAATGCTAATTTTCATATTGATATTAAAATTTAATTTTAATAAACATGTGCTTAGTATTATTGATTTCTAATTGTTTGGTTTTATCTTAATGAATATGAACAAAAGTCTCTGGGATAAATCTTTAAAAAATTAACAAGAAGAAATAACTAATTTTATTCTTTACTTCCTAATTTAACTAAATAGTTAAATTAGGAAAATTCAGCAATGAAAGACGCGAGTGATGGAAGGGTAAGTTTCAGTTCTATTTTTTGATTATAGCCCCTATGTTTTAAATATTTTTATCCGTTTTGTTATTTAGGTTCATTAGCCTTTTTAAATTTAGAATATTTTATTATATTTTTTGCTAGTACAAATAATATTCACAATTATTAAGTTTCACGTATCTTCATATTAATACTCGTGTTCCTTTATAGCATGGCTGTTATCTTGAAACACCCTCTGGTTAAAAATGAGACCATTCAAATCGTCTAAGAAATTTACAAAAATGTAAATCTTGAATATCTGGTGTTGCTGATCCACCGAATTTCCTATCAATTTCGTCACCTAAGCTAATTCAACTATTTGGCAATAATAGCTCTTAAATAAATATATCAAACGTTGTAATGGTTAGATTATTATCATAATGTGGTATATCCACAGGTCCTGTTGGTTCCTATTTAATACTAGTAAATTTCAAATATACCTAATTGACTCATAAATGAGATTCTAACAAAACTACCACTCTGGGTCAGAATGGATCTGGGAGTAATGGCATTTTTGCAGGGGCATGCAGTCGACGTATCCTCAACTCCACCGACAGTGCGATTATTGACGAGGAAATAGGGGATTTTCGATCCTGTGAACAGAAAATATGCCAGGTTTTTGATTCCTCGCCGTGGTGTGCCTCAAGTTAGTCAAAGACCATTTGGTTCGAGCGAGACATTTTTTTTCATGTCCTTGTACCACACAAAGTTCAATAAACAACAGAGAGTAACACTTGACTTTATTAATCGTAATTGAATACGCAGCGGAATTATTAAAGGGGAAAGTTTTAACTTTAATTAGCATGGAAGCCAGGGGGCGGATTGATATGGATCTGGGCCCCCTGGGGGAAAGGGGCTTATTGGCCCTTTAACTTATCCTATTAACCACCCCCATACAAAGTAGTCCAATCTTAACCAGGCATTTGTTTCTTACGGCTCTTTCACTTTCTCCTATTATGCTCGTTTCCTAAACGAACTAGCATAGCACGAAGGGAAGTAGATATTAAAAAAAAACACGAGTAAGTTCACTAAAACTTTACAAGAACATTCCACTGAACGTACTCAACATATATATATATATAGATGTAGATGTAGAGAGAAGAAAGAAAGAAAGAGAGTGAAAGAAAAGAAAGAGAGTGAAAGAGAAAGAGAAAGAGAAAGAAAGAGAAAGAGAGAGAAAGAGAGAGAGAAGAGAAAGAGAGAAGAGAGAGAGAAAGAGAAGAGAAAGAGAGAGAAAGAGAGAGAAGAGAAAGAGAGAGAGAGAGAGAGAAGAGAGAAGAGAGAAAAGAGAGAGAAAGAGAAAGAAGAGAAAGAAAGAAAGAAAGAGAAAGAGAAGAGAAAGAAAGAGAAAGAGAAAGAAAAGAAAGAAAAGAAAGAGAAAGTGAAAGAAAGAAAGAGAAAGAAAGAGAAAGAAAAGAGAAAGAGAAAGAAAGAGAGAAAGTGAAAGAAAGAGAAAGAAAAGAAAGAAAGAAAGTGAAAGAAAGAGAAAGAAAGTGAAAGAAAGGAAAAAGAAAGTGAAAAAAGAAAGAAAAAGAAAGTGAAGAAAGAAAGAAAGAAAGAAAGAAAGAAAGAAAGAAAAAAGAAGAAAGAAAGTGAAAAGAAAGAAAGAGAAAGAAAGTGAAAGAAAGAAAGAAAGAAAGTGAAAGAAAGAAAGAAAGAAAGTGAAAGAAAGAAAGAAAGAAAGAAAGTGAAAGAAAGAAAGAAAGAAGAAAGAAAGAAAGAAAGAAAGAAAGAAAGTGAAAGAAAAAGAAAGTGAAAGAAAAAGAAAGTGAAAAGAAAGAAAGAAAGAAAGATGAAAGAAAGAAAGAAAGAAAGAAAGGAAAGAAAGAAAGAAAGAAAGAAAGAAAGTGAAAGAAAGAAAGAAAGAAAGAAAGAAAGAAAGAAAGAAAAAGTGAAAGAAAGAAAGAAAGAAAGAAAGAAAGAAAGAAAGAAAGAAAGAAAGAAAGAAAGAAAGAGAAAGAAAGAAAGAAAGAAAGAAAGAAAGAGAAAGAAAGAAAGAAAGAAAGGAGGGAGAGATAAGCTTCACTTATGTCATTCTTAACCGATAGAATCGGCATTAACGTTTAATAAATCTGATTTAAGCTCTTTGTCAGCTTTTAAGAAAAAAAAACAACAGTGAGAAATTACATTTACTTAACAGATGAAACCTTTTCCGAATAGAAATAATAAATGCTCCCGTTAGAAACAAGTTAACAAATTCCAATGTGTATGGAGTGGGGGGGGGGTCTTTCTCGCGTTACAAACTGGTGAACAAGATAAAAATGCGGGATTTTATCTTTCTTTATCACCCCCTCCCCTCCCTCCCTCGCTCCTCTCGAAAACCAGGCAAATTTCTGTAGTAACGATGTCATCTTCGTTCAGGACCGATTCTTAATTTGTCAACCAGCGAATGCGTGCACATTTCTTGAATTAGATTATACACACACACACACAAGTTTTACCGAGATTCGAGTCAGGAATATACAAAAAGATAAAATAAATAAGCAAGTAATACTTTTATTTATTGTAGTTATTGTCTTTTTTTTTTTTTGTCCCTATTTTGTTGTACACTGGTTTAAAACAATTATACTTTAATGCTTGAATAGTTTTATGCAGCATGTTTATACTGTTGCCCAATCCACAAAGATTACATAACGTTCAAATCATGACAGACATTTAATCTTCTTATGCATTGTCTTTTTTTTTAAATCTTTCCAAACGTTTTATTTTCATGAAACTCCTTGTAAGGGTCACGGGATTTCATCAAATATAAAAAAACTAACTTTTCTTTAAAAAATTTAAAAAAACAACAAAAAAAAAAACAAGAACAAGCATGTCATCATTTCCAAGAAAACCTTTTCCCGGTTTTACTGCTAAAATCTAGGGGGTCTGGGACCAGCTATCCCTTGTCTATAGAGTAGAAGTCCGATATTCAAAGAAAACATAATAAAGTGGTACCTTGACTTACGAGTTTAATTCGTCTCAGTCGTAACTCAAATTCCTCGTATATCAAAATCAATTTTCCCCATTGTAATAAATTGAAATACCATTAATCCGTTCCATCCCCCCCACAAAAACCCAATTTTTTAATGTTTTCTTTAATAAATAGCATGACATAAAATATAATAAAATAGAATGTAATGAATTATGTGCTTTAATATGTTTCAATGTTGTTTTTTTAAACAATATCCTATTAATAATAAATTGGGAAACTTAAATGTTTTTAGTTAACTTATTAACATAAGCGTACCTGAAGCTCACTCGTACCTCAAATTTTAGCTCTCAACACAAAGCAAAAAGAATCGACTGAGTGACAGCTTTTAACTTGGTAAACTCGTTAGAACACTCCCAAGTCAAGGTATCAGTGTATATGTTCTTATGAAAATTGGCTAGAATGTAAGAAAAGTAACAATAGCGGCAGTACTCCTAGGTTTGACTGGAGTTAACCGCAAATGTGGCAGACGAGTTAAGAGTTAAAGAAGTAAAACAACGACAAGATAAGAATAAAAGACTGTATTAAATATAAAGCTTGCAAACTTTAGTCTCGTTTGCAGACAAATAATAATATGTATATAATGTGTATGCAATATGTATATAATATTTATATAAATGTCACTTAGCTGTTTATCCTGGGATATGGGGTATTAACGGAGCCCCTTGCTACGGTCTTCTGTTTATAATTCGGATATATTTGGACTTCTGTTTTGCGTCCGACTCCGATCTGTTGTAATATAGTAGGAGCGACCTTTGTACGGTCCGATTCCTTTCGTTGCTGTTGCAGAAGAGTTGGAATGAGTCTGCACTTTTGAGTTTGGCGCTAAAGTATGCTGACTCATGATTGGTTGGTTAGAAACAGAGGCTCGCAGACAAGGGATGATAACCCATACCCCAGAATTCTTAATATTCTCCCGACAAAGGAAAAAACATGCAATAATGCAATTATTGTATGTTTGCATGCATGTGTAATTTGTTAAGAAATATTTTCGGGCTCGACTGCCCTGATATTTCGGCATTATTCTGGCCATACTAAAATTGTTTGAAATTTTTGTTATTGTAATGGACCCATTTATTAGGGGGTATATAAATGTATAAAAATGGTTCTGTATGTCAGAATGTATTTTTTAATAGAAATATCTACGAGTTCGAGACTCAGATATTTCGGGCATTATTGTAGCCATACTAATTGTTTTATAATATTTTGTAATTATAATGAACCCATTTATTAAGGGTATGTAAAAGTATAAAAATTGGTGGAGATTTCGAGATTGTGTTATCTCATGCAAATTGTTTGTATGTAATGGACCTATTCTGTGGTCCACAATGGAAGTGTGTAGTCCAGGAGTAATTATTTTTAGTTAATAATGATCCTGTTCTCCCTTTTAAAGAGAAAATCTATAATGGAGTCCTTGAAGTTCAATTTAATTTCAGGGGGTCATTTGCTCCATGACACAAATTATTTTGTGTATTAGACCCTATGGTAAGGTCAATAAATTGGTGTAGTTTTAAGTCATGCCCCAGGACTATTTATTTCATCCATGTTGGAGGTTGCCATTCTTTAATTGGTCCTGCGTTTAAGGGATGTAGCCTTTCGTAGTGAATTGGAAGTCCATATTTCTTTTTTCTTTCTTTTCCAATTTGGCCTTTTATCTTATTTTGTTTGTGGAGAATTATAATTAAATTTCTCCTTTTTAGTTTTATGCTCTGCTTCTTCCTTTTTACTTTACATAGAGTCTCCTTGCTTGGTTTCTTTTTGGATA
The DNA here is from genome assembly GCA_023376005.1 of Doryteuthis pealeii. Classification (NCBI taxonomy): domain Eukaryota; kingdom Metazoa; phylum Mollusca; class Cephalopoda; order Myopsida; family Loliginidae; genus Doryteuthis; species Doryteuthis pealeii. The sequence continues at coordinate 115,410,941 of CM042150.1, read as the reverse complement.
GCTTAGTTCTATCGGACATTTCTGGAGCTACAAAGTGATTGGAGGTTACAGACATGATATTGTCCTCTCTCCAAGGAAGTTCCACCACATAACCATTGAGTCTTTCCTCAACGGAGAAAACAGTAGGTTCTACTGCGACCAGTTTTCCATCTGGGAATCTTTCTGTGTCGACAGTTTTTCCTGTAATTTCTGGGACTTCTACTCTGTCTAGAAATCTTTCTGTGTCCATTGCGGTTTTCTCTGAGCTTCCCTTGACGTCTAGTTCTGTGTCTGGAAATTTCTCTGCATCGACCACAGCTTTCTCAGTTACCACACTTTCTGTAAAGACTTCTTCCAGGTCAGATAGTCTGTTGGAAATGCTTATCCTAAAATGGAACTCATTTTTTCGTTCCGTTAGGAATCCACATTCCGCCAAATCTAGCTTTGCCTTAGTAATGATATATTTGATTCTATCATTCAAGACATTTACCCCTTTCTGTTTTTGTCTTATGCTAATTTCTTCCTGTTCGAAAATACTCTTCTTCCCCCTCCAAGTCCGCTCTAACATTTCCATGTTAAAGGAAATATCCTCTTTTAACGAGTTTCTCATTTGTAAAAGATGAGGGACTCCCTCCAATTCCATGAAATGCGCCATAGGATTCGTTCTTTTTTATTTATTTATTCTTTCCTTCTCGCTAGCCCTGTCAACTACAATTTTAGTAGTAAACCTTTATGAATTGGTTACAAGGGGCGAGGGAGGTATTGACCCTTCTTAGCCGGAACAAAACATCTAAGCAGCAGTGGTTGCGAGGGGGGTGAGGAAAGCTGAAATTTTAGTGTTTCTTAGACCTTCCTCTTTTGGTAGAAAAGTGACAACTGAAAATATTTTTTGTTTTTTTTCCAATAGTTTTTACATTTGCTATGAATGTATAAGTGTCTTTCTCTGTGGGTCTGAAGCTTTTAGTTCTTCTTGTCTCCCATTTATGAAAAAGATGTCTTCGTTTGTTTTTTTTTTCTTTTTTTAATTCAAGGGGCATATATTAATGCTTGTTTCTTGAAAGAAGTTGCCAATATTTGTTGTAAATTCGTAAATGGCAGCTTTATTTTATTTTATTTTATTTTATTTTAATTCAACAAGTTAGGAAAAGTTTGTTTTTTCTTTTCCAAATTGTTACGAACGAGGTTTCATTCAACAGGTTAGGAAATGTTCATTTTTCTTTTCCAAATTGTTACGAACGAGGTTTCATTCAACAAGTTAGGAAATGTTTATTTTCCGTTTTTTGTTTTTTAATAATTGTTCATTCAACAAATGAGGAATATCTATTTTTTTTTAATAAGTTTAGAACATCCCACAAGTTAAGGAATTTTTCGCTTTTTCCTAATTTTTACATTTGCTATGAATGTATAAGTGTCTTTCTCTGTGGGTCTGAAGCTTTTATTTCTTCTTGTCTCCCATTTACGAAAAAGATGTCTTCGTTTGTTTTTTTTTTTTTTTTAATTCAAGGGGCATATATTAATGCTTGTTTCTTGAAAGAAGTTGCCAATATTTGTTGTAAATTCGTAAATGGCAGCTTTATTTTATTTTATTTTATTTTAATTCAACAAGTTAGGAAAAGTTTGTTTTTTCCTTTCCAAATTGTTACGAACGAGGTTTCATTCAACAAGTTAGGAAATGTTTATTTTTATTTTCCAAATTGTTACGAACGAGGTTTCATTCAACAAGTTAGGAAATGTTTGTTTTTTTGTTTTTTAATTCAAGGGGCATATATTAATGCTTGTTTCTTGAGAGAAGTTGCCAATATTTGTTGTAAATTCGTAAATGGCAGCTTTATTTTATTTTATTTTATTTTAATTCAACAAGTTAGGAAAAGTTTGTTTTTTCTTTTCCAAATTGTTACGAACGAGGTTTCATTCAACAAGTTAGGAAATGTTTATTTTTATTTTCCAAATTGTTACGAACGAGACAGGAAAACTCAGCAGTGAAGTTGTCTTAATTCTATCCGTTTTCGCTTAATTTCACACTCCTTTACAACTCCAAAGTCCTATATTTAGTAATTATTAGACTTAAAACATAAAGTTTGCAAAATATAAAGAAAATTAACAAAGCGGCATTACTCCTAGGTTTGACTGGAGTTAACCGCAAATGTGGCAGACGAGTTAAGAGTTAAAGGAGTAAGACAACGACAAGATAAGAATAAAAGACTGGATTAAATATAAAGCTTGCAAACTTTAGTCTCGTTTGCAGACAAATAATAATATGTATATAATGTGTATGCAATATGTATATAATATTTATATAAATGTCACTTAGCTGTTTATCCTGGGATATGGGGTATTAACGGAGCCCCTTGCTACGGTATTCTGTTTATAATTCGGATATATTTGGACTTCTGTTTTGCGTCCGACTCCGATCTGTTGTAATATAGTAGGAGCGACCTTTGTACGGTCCGATTCCTTTCGTTGCTGTTGCAGAAGAGTTGGAATGAGTCTGCACTTTTGAGTTTGGCGCTAAAGTATGCTGACTCATGATTGGTTGGTTAGAAACAGAGGCTCGCAGACAAGGGATGATAACCCATACCCCAGAATTCTTAATAAGAATGTCTATACTCAAGTTTCGATGGACAGAGTAACACACGTACGTAGAATTACAACAAAGTAGATAAGCTTAGAAAATGAAATCTAAATTTTTAAAAATAAAATACGTAATTGTTTACCCACAAGAAATAAATACGAAAAGTACACAAGATTCTCCCAGCAAAAAAAAAGTTCTAAAATCATTTTTAGACAGAACAGATTCCCGGAAGAAGAATAACGAGTATCTATTTTATTTTTACTATGAACACACTCCGCTTTTATGGGTGAACTTCTGTAACGGTTATCCTCAAGATGTTTGATCAAGGCTAAAATCAAAACCTACCCTTTCTTAGTGTGGTAAAATGATATTTTAGAGTTGTCTGCCCTTCTCTAAGGGATTACCCCTCCCTATGTTTGGTCATTTAACTCACCATCTTTGTTTATAACGCGTGCGTTCTTTGTGTTGAATAGAATCTAAATTGCCTAAAAGTATTCTCTTCATTCTTGTTATTCGCCACACCTAGAAAAAGACTAAAGTGTCTCATCATTTCCGAGAATAACTTTCTCCGATTGTACCGCCAAATGTATAGTGGGTCTGTGACCAGTTATCCCCTGCCGAGAGAGTACAACTATGGTATTCAAAAAGAACCTATCAAATATATTTTACTATTACTCTACAAATCCCGAACTAAAATATCAGTTCCGAAATTTCACGAACGATAAAGTTTCATCCTCAAAAGAATTCACGACAAACAAGCAAACAATGAACAAATTAATAAAGCATATGTAAACTGTACACATACAAAATTAATACATACACGAAAAACATTTGTGAACTAGCAGGACCTGTGGATATACCACAATATGATAATTTCAAGTATTACAACGTTTACTTAAAGCTATTGCATTTTTCCTTTCCTTATTTTTATAATGTCCGATTGAAACAGATTAGCTTTGTCGCTTCCACGCGCTCACCACCTCTATAGTTTTTCCCGGCGATATTTTTCCTGTGTAACTTATCCTTTTTTTCTCTCTTTATAATGAAAAACCGGAATGGTCCATTATCTAGCTGAGATGACCACACTCATAAGAAATAAGAATTCAGTGGATAAGCAACACCTGAGGATCAAAATTTACATTTTTGCATTTCATCTTGGACAATTTGGACGGTCTCATTTTTAAGCAGAGGGTGTTACAAGATGAGGATCGAACAATTAAGGAACACTATACATAATATAGAGATTATTGGTTTGGTTTCTTTATCTAATGGCATATCAATTCAGGACCGTAGCATAAATGTTTGGTAGTGGTGTGGGGGTGGGTCCGAAAAAGATTTAGGATTTAGCCTTAAGTTATCAAAGGACTACTCTAAAACTATCATGGTTAGCGTCAGGTACATTAAAAAATGTTAGTACCTTGCTTTAATAGTTTTTTTCTTTCTTGCATTTATTTCTATATTGTATTTTGTTAAAATAAAACCCTGTAAAAAATATTCCATACGGTATAAATTTGCGCGGGCCATTGCCCACCCCCACTGCTAAGACCCTGCAACCTTCGTAGGATATTTAATGCCTAAGCCATTCTTGTAGATAAGTAGCAGAGTATCATTTAATCCATAGAAGGAGGGGTGAGGGGGTTCATAACTTTCCTAAGGGTATTAGTCCGAAAGTCAATGTAATAGCGCGACTGGAATTCGAAATCGCTTACAACGTTAGTCCAGCACGTTTGACCACTACAGCACGAGGACTCCCCCTTGTAAATGACTAAATAAATAAATTACATATAAGTAAAGTCGTCGGGGCGGCTTAAAGTCGGTATCAGCCAGACCGCGAGGGAGTCTAACCCATTTTCACTAGCGCTAGACCAAGGAGATTGTTTTAGCGCCACATCTACCATCATCTATCGCTTTACCACACATATCCCTGTGCTACTCATGCGCTGAGTTGGCGATGGCTGGTTATCTTGTGGTTCCTAGTCAGATGCTCTACTGGCCGAGCTAAACCGACAAATTATATATATATATATATATATATATATATATATATATATATATATATAAACAACGTCTTTTCAACTCAACATTTTTTATTGTTTTTTCTGTATGTTTTATTTATAATTTATTTTCAACATTAACCTTTTTTGTCATTGTGACCCTAGAGATTCATCTGCTACAATATTAAATAACACTTTGTTACTCTCACTCTTTACGCTAATTTGCTACACACAACTCACGTAACATTCTTATAGAAAATCTATATAAACCTTTTAACGAAATGGTTGATTTAAATTGTCTACTTGCAAATATAGAGAATTGGGGGAGTATATCTTCTTTTTTTTTACGCAAGGTCAAGGTTTTTACTTATATTGGATTACTGAAATCCACAGGCTGTTGAAGAAGAGTAATAAAAACCGAGCAATTCCCTTTTTGGTGAGCACAGGTTGTTCTCATGAGGAATGACTAAGAAAAACCACGGTTTGCCATTGACTATTCTGAAACTATCAATTTATTCGTATTTCTTGATGGAGAGACCCCCACCCACCCACCTCATATTGATGAGACAGTGAATTGTAATTTTAGCACTTATTGACTTGCAGAGTGTCTATCATCAAGTTTCCACCGGCGATGAAAAATACTACACGGCATTTGAAGCTAGTGGTTGTCTGTAACAATTTATTGTCTCTTTTGTTGTTACAAGTGGAGTGGTTTGTGTTCCAGTGGATCATGGATTAATCCAGTCAAAAAAAACCAAAAAACCTAATTCACTGAAACTTCACATATATTTGGGTTGGAAAACTTAGTTATTGATTGGTTGGATTGTCAGCCCTTTTGGTTATTTTATGCCGAAGACATTTTGTTTGATTCACTCTTGCTGGGTATACAAGTTAAAAAAAAAACAACTCATTTTTTATCTATTTAATGGTACTAACAAGTACTTATATATATATAAGTATGTGTGTGTGTGTGTGTGTGTGTGTATGCAATTTACGGACTTTTCATACGTGCGTAAATTGTTAAAAAATATTTAAAACATCAATAAAAAAAAAATGGAAAATTATCTTTTTACTGCTTTCTTTTACGTTTAATATAAAGATTAATTCCAAGTTTATGTGTTAAAAAGAAAAAAAATATGTTACATATAACATACGTTTTTGCATTTTAAATAAATTCTTAATCTTTGTTGTCATTGTTATAGCATTTTGACGCGAAAAAATTAGAGCTACGTAATTTTCTATGAAGAATCGTATATGTGAAAATTTTAATCTGAAACAAAAAAATAAATTACAATTATTAGCATTTAGTCGATGCCTTTCTATTTAACTCTTAATATTAATGCGAGACTTTTTTCTTCGATAAATTTCTGACTAAGTATTTAAAAAGTACATCGCAAAGGTGAAATATTCTTTAGTTGATTTTGTAGTTTTTAAGTTCACATTAAAAAAAAGTAAAAACTTGAAAATAGGGCGTTGAATTGAAAATTGCTATTATTAAACAATATAAAAATCCTTATTCAAATATTATTGCTTAAAATCAAACTCTGTATCGAAAACAAATCAACATACGAGGCGTTATAAAAAAAGTTTTGAGACAAGCTTGAACTAAGTAAATTATGTAATGAATTAACAAAAATGCTTCAATAGTTTTTCGTGCACCCCACTCCATATCTCGTGGCATAGGACTGTGTTTTTTGTGGTTTTTTTTTGGTTTTTTTTAACTAAACTGAAAATTTATCTCAAGATTAAAGATTTGATGATATGAGGGAGATGAAAAGAAAACGGAAAGCTGGCAAGTTAGATATATAAACCTCTACGAGAACAGATAAGGTAAGTGTTATGTGTTAATGAAACAATACTAAGTAAGCAGTAGGAGTCATGCTTAAAAAGAAATAAAAAAATACATGAGTTCGTTTAAGTATAGTGACACACTAGAAATTCCCCCCTGTAATTACGTCAGAGAAAGGGCAGATTTAAAGGAAAATAACGGGATTTGTGCTATTTGTGTGTTATAAATTGCAACAACGAGTCAATCACCTTATCCATAACGACAACGGAATGTTCGGTATTTTTCGGGGTGCAGTTAAACTTGCTGTTGTGTTAGTATAGCATTTATTCTGAGACTAACAGCAACAAATAAATGAATTAAAACTTTAACTTAAACTTAAAAACTAACAATTTAATTAAGAACAAAATAATGACTAATAATATAAAGTCCTTCCAGTGAATAAAGTCAAGTTTGAGAGACTTGCCAGATATCCTCTCCATCACACCGGTATCTTCTGATTTTGTGGTTTCTCGGGGAGAATTTCTGGTCGGCATGCACCCTGGAACTGGTCCGGAATCAGATTTTTCTTTAAATATTTGCGCCAAAACCTCCTGGGCACATCACGTGATTATTATGTCCAATCACAGAAATACTCTCAACCAAGACCTTGTGGGAGATCTTCGCGAATATAAATAAAATCTTCGTAATTTTACACAAAAAGTAAGAACCAGTGATATTTAATGTGTGTATTTAACGTGTATATATACATACTTTGTCGTTAACTGTTTTTTTTTTCGTACGTACATACATACATACACACTAACTGCCCTTATATATGCATAGATTTTAAATTTTCTTATATTATTTTTTAGCATGTTAAGATTTGCATTCTATCAACCATTTCACAATGTGTGGAGAGGAGGGTTGTTTTTCTAAATAAAATTCATAATAATATGTTCCCTCCACTTTGCATATGGGATTAGTTAAGAAATTCACTGAGCGATAGACGCATTTTGTTGAATCTAGTTTGAATGTTTTAGAATAAATCAGATGTTATGGTGAAAGGAATATTGAAATGTGATTGGGTCAGTGTTAATATTAAGACAGTGATGACTAACACCTTGCCCACCCCAAAACCATCGACCTCGTGACAATTTTTGCGTTCAGTACAAAATAGAGTAAACTATTCTTATACTTTTAAAAGCTTTGTATCAAACTATTTATATCTTAAGAATACCGCCTTGTCAATGGTTTAGTTCAAAATGGAAAGACTATTAGGTAGCAGTACCGAATAATTTATAATAAGAGTATCCATCTCCCAAAACACACATGAAAAAGGCATTTATGGTATTCATTAAAAAATGGATGCGATTATATATATATATATTATAACGCTAAACGAATCAATGTTTGTCTCCTAAAGGCTTTTTTACTGTTTAGTTTAATGACACGAAAGTTATACTTGAATATTCCTTGGTTTTAGGATGGAGTTATGTTAGAAGAAAATTCCATTTTAATTGGTTCTAATTTGTCGTGATTAAGTCACAAACTGACCCGTCTCTTACTACTCGTTCTGCCTATCCCTTTCACCCTCTCTATGTACATCTTGACTACCTCCTCACTATATGTGTTAGTTTCTGAGAGAGAGAGAGAGAGAGAGAGAGAGAGAGAGAGAGAGAGAGAGAGAGAGAGAGAGAGAGAGTTTAAAACGTACTTGTATGACCGGCCAACATCTTGGCTCTTGATGAATTTAAATTAGGTCCAACGCCCCATTTCTTAGAAATCTTACAAAATGATTTTAATATTATTTTTAATTCCCAGTCGTATTCACTTTTTAAAAAAATTTATTTCACTTTGCAAACTCACTTTTCCCTAATCTCAATTATCTACCCAGAGGTTGGTGATCCAACGGGTTACTATATATATATATATATATATATATATATATATATATATATTCACAATCCAGGCAAGAATAAGTTTCAATCATTGTCTTTTTATTCACATATTTACCAACTCCTCCGCACGAAAAGGATATAACATGTCAATTTTTAATCGATGTTTAACAGGTTTGAATTCAGAGTTTTTCTTCTCCTAAACCGGTTGCCGAACCAAGTTTCAAGAGCCCAGTCTGTCTTATTTCCATAGCTTGGAGGGAGAATAGTTGGGTTCATACCTTTCCCAACGGTATGAGCGCTATGTGAAATGCAAACAGCTACGTCCAGGATTTGAACTAGGGCCACCGAGTCAATTTCCTACAATTATAACCATTACACACCGAGCACCTCGATAAAATGTTCTTTTTATTCATGAACTTTTAACGCCCAAAACCAACCATGTCCAATCTTAAAAGGCGGCCATATTGATTTTCCCAAAGTAACCATGATGAAATCTCCGCGGGAAAGTGTTTTTTAAAGATAAATTTGATAATAACCCCACCACAATTAATTAAATTCACCATCTAAAGATTTTTGGGGAAATCATCCCTTTCTAGCTAAGAGGGTGGGTGATTGTCATGCCTCTTGAAAAAATTCAAAATGGCCGCCCACTAAGATATTTTGTTTCTTTCTTCGATGATTTTTTTTAAGTGCATAAAAGTTCATAAATAAAACAAAGACGAAGACTAAAATATTCTTATCTGAATTGGAAATGTAAAGACTATAAGTAAAGTTGGCGGAGTGTCTTATTGTCGGTATCAGCCGGACAGCGAGGGAGTCTATCCCCTTTTTCGCTAGCCCGGTGAGATTGTTTTTGTTGAGGCGGAGCGTCATCATCTACCCCACTTTACCATACAGATCAGATTACCCTATTTGTTCTACTTATGCGCTGCTTTGGCGGGGACTGGTATCGAACCCAAAACCTATTCATATGTGGGTGCTCTACGGATTGATACATAAGCACTACTATAGTCATTTTCCAAGTAGGATATTCTAAATGAATAGCGCATTTTCTAATGAAAATATATTTGATAATCAGCATGTATTTACCATCTCCTTCACGCGAGCAGAATGTGACACAAGGTCTAGTTTTAAGTGTTGTTTTTTCTTCTCCTAGATCGGTTGACGTAGGTTTTTGATGCCCAGTACAGCGAGAATATACGGAGGTTGCGAGACCCAGATTGCCTTCTTGAAAGATCTTCTGGGCTGGGTAATATGAGGACCACATAAATGAATGAAGAAATGAAGAAATTAATATAACCAGATTTAGGATTTAAATCATCTCAACCAGTTGATGGTTTGGTTTGGTTGTATTTTACGGCATGTCAACACTTGTTGGGTTATTTTATGACGAAGACGTTTTGTTTTATTCCTTCTTGATGGTATTCATTTTTTTAACTCGATTTTTAACACTCATTTTTTTTCTATTTAATAATGGCGATAAAGTGGTACTCCACATTCCCCCAAACTTTCGAATCGGAACTTTATCATTCGATGCAGTTTAACGTCATACCCAGGACAACATTAACTCGTTTAGATTTTTTAGATGTTGAATCAGGGGAGGGGGGAAATGTTGGAGTTTTTTGTTGTTTTTTTTTTAGCGGAAAAATGTACAATTTTTTTCTGGGCAATTGGAAGATGAATATTTATTTTTGATTTAATCAAATTCTTAACTGAAGAAGAACAACATAACGCCCAAAGAAATTCATGTCTTCCTCAACTAAAATGGAAATTTTAAAAAAATATCATCCACGTCCGAATTCATTTCCCAGAAACATCCTCCTCCTTCAGCAAATAATTTAACCATCTTCCAGTTAAGAAACTGATTTTCTCATTTATTTATTATTCAATTATCAAATAGCTTCCAAATATCTTCGCTTGACAAAAAAAAAAAAAAAAAAAAAAAATAGAATGGCGTAACAGACAGAAATTGATTTTACCGTTGCTGAGAGACGCAATAATTTTGGTTAAAAATAGAAATGGAATCGGATTGTCATTATTTGTGGCAAGAATATTCTCTTCCGCATTTGAAAACGGGTTCAAATCGTTGGCTTTGCACGAAATGTTTCTATAGAATTCGCCCGTTGTGTAATAGTTATCATCGTAAGAAATGGATTCGGATAAATATCTACTATCCATGGAAGTCATGTTGGGCACCTCTCGTGGTTTAATGGTTAGCAAGCTAAACGAGCAAGCTATTTTTAGTGATTTTGAATCTCACTGAGTGCCCCATAAGTGCAGATTGTGCCATGGATAAGTATAACTTAGTCAATAACTACCAGTCTTGACAGAATTTTTTAAAGTAAAAATAAAATCCCAGTTTCCTGGAAGAAAACTAAAAGGTACTTAGTGGAGTTACTCATAATGATCCAGAATGGAGGTACGTCGTGTAACGATTATCGTCGTAGAAAATGGACTCGTCGACCAGAGTTCAAATCCTAGACGAGATTGTTTGCATTTCACTTAGCGATTCTACCTCCATCAATTGGTAAATAGTAGGGCATACTGCGCTCTTTAACATTAGAAAACAGATCGGAGGAGTGGAGCCAAATTCCCGGAGACCGTTTCAAGGGCCCCAACTACAATTGGTATCAATTTTACCCATTTTTTAAATTTTAGTTTCTGGCAATGTCCAGGTATTTTTCTATTTTTTCGTTTTCTCTTGCTATTATTATTATTATTATTATATTATTATTGGCCTTTAGAAGGCATTTGAACTTGTGCTTATGATCATTATTTTCGAAAGTTTTTCAACATTTGTCACGATTGGTGTCTCTAGATACGTTCCCATGACAACTACGTAGGTAATCTAGTCTTCCAGTGTTCTATTAATCAAATAGATATTCCCTCAAAATTTGGTTGTCACGTCAGATTTCTTTCCCTTTTCTCATTTATATATATATATAATATATATATATATATATATATATTAGGCAAAACTTGACCCTTTGGGTCAGCCATTGAGCTCTGGGTAGATAACTGGGAATAGGGAAAAGTGAGTTTGCAAAACGAATTAATTTTTTTAAATAAAAATGGCCAGAGAATTTTTAAAAAAACATTAAAATCATTTTCTAAATTTCTAAGAAAGGGAACGTTTGATCTAATTTGAATTGATCCGATTAAGATGTTGAGAAGTTACGGGCTAGCTGCTTCTGAAACTTAACTTACGAATATAGTTCACACTCTCTAATCATTCTTTTTACACTCACAGAGAAACTAACATGTATAACTAGAAGGTACTTAAAATATACGTAGAGAGGGGGGAAGTGACAGGCAGAATGTAAAGTAAGAGACGGGTCAGTTTTTGACTAAATTACAAATTACGACTAATTAGAACCAATTAGAATGGATTTTTTTTCAAACCCGACTCAATCCTAGAATTAAGGTTTATCTTGATATGAATTCTGTGTCATTAGACTAAATTGGAAAAAAGCCTTTAGCAAACAATCTTGGATCCACTCAGCTTTAGTATAGTAATAGATATACACGGGGCTACCTAGACTTAAGAGTTTAATTCGTTTAGCTTTTAACTCAATTTCCTCGTATATCAAATCAATTTTCACCATCGAAATAAACAGAAATTCCATTAATCCGTCCCAGTCCCGCCCTCACCCAAAGCACCCTATTTTTTTGTTTCGTTTTGTTTTGTTTTGTTTTACGGCATATCAACCACGGTGGGTCATTTAATGCCGGCAATTATTTTGAAAGATTCGGAGCGATAGTTTGGAAGAAAATGTTTTAAACTCAATTTTTTTCTGGAAACAAATTTTCTATGTAACCCATAAATAGGACTACCACTCCGGGTCAGAGTCGACCAGGGAGCAATGGTGATGAAGGGGTGCTTCACATTCCCCAGACTTCCAGAACTGGAACCTCACCATCAGATAGAGTTGAACGTCATACTCAGGACATAAACCCTCAGCCACCGCCTTCTAGCACCCATATGATAAAATGGTTGGGTGTTGCCATAAGGGCAATAAAGTTGGGACAATCGTATAGGTGCTGGGGCTTGACGTGACCAGCCGATTGATCGGAGGGAGCTTCTCCGACCACCCGTTTAGCCTAAGTAAGAGTCAAAGTGGGGTGTTAAATGTCATGGACTGCTCATCCACCAGGATTTCATCCTTAAGCATGTGTCACAACTCACGGCTAACAATTGGCCCCATCCGGGGGGGGGGTCTTAGTCCCTATTTTAAACTATTTATAATTTTGCTTAATATGCAGTTAAATTTGTCTCAAATCTTTGATATATGTTCTTAGTATATATGCCAATTAAATGTGTTGTTTTTCTTTTCAGATTGATTTTTTGTTTCAAAATTTCAAACCCTGTAAAGATGTCAGGATGTTTAACTTTAATTCCCGAGCGGCTTGAGAGGCTGGAAGCGAATGCTGATGCCCAGAAAGAATTTTAGATTAAACTCCATGTTATGTGTATTCTTTTCATATTCATTTTTTTGTAAAAATAAAGATTCAGAAATAAATTATAAGATTTTTAAAATAGAGAAGGGAGTTACTTTACAACCACCCTGTATATATACACACATTTTTTTTTTTTCATATTAAAATAAAATTAACGATTTTTATTGGTGAGCTATTATGTACAAGCGCTACATTTTTTTGTAATAATGTTAAATAAGCGAAGGTAATTGTAAATGGTCAAGAATTAAGATAAACATTACCAATCGAACAGAACTATTAGACGAATGATAATAAAATATCGATTTATTTTTATTGATTTTCTTTTAACGATACACCAGTTTGCTTAGTCAATTAATTTGCCGATTGAGAAAGATTTAGTAAATGTGAATTGGAGCAGAAATCTTCTTTATTTAGATGAATAGATTTAACCAGATCTACCAGAAATGATACGATGTATATAGTATTCTCGTAAACAACCTTATTTGAAAAGATGACAACGTCATAAAGAATGAAAGTAACTCCGAAAACCATATCTTTTGTAAATAGAGGAATAATATATATATATATATATATATATATATATATATAGGGTTGTTCCTAAATCTTCCACCCGTGATCATTCTGCAATACCCACTGGTTAAAAATGAGACCGTCCAAATTGTGCAACTCAAAAATTTAAATTCAGATTATCTGGTGTCGCTTAATCACAGATTTCTTATTTGTACCATTCTATTTCACCCAATTTTAAAAATGAAACATTCCAAATGGTCTTGCGTCGCTTAAATGCCCAACGTAAAATTAAAATGAATTGAAGTAAAAAAGTTACTTGTTTGTTTTATTTGTAATATTGAAATTGTGAATTACGGAATATATTTTGTAATTTTGATCTTGTGTCGTCCCGGCTTCCTGCTGTAATTTACGCTATCTTTTAGCTAGCTAGCCGGCCTCGAGTGAATTTCCGGCCTAACTTTGATATTTTTCGAGTCATGTTTTTGTCGGCAAATTAAAGTAGATATTTTTTCTAGTCGTGGTAATTTAATCTAATTAAAACCATATTTGTAAATAATATTTTATCAACTTGAAAGCGTACTTTCTTTTTAATCGTTACCTGGCTTTCGGGCCCTGTGTCAGGTGGCTTCGGCCATTGGACCGGTAAGATATATATATTATCAGCGTCATCCCAGTGGGCCATTCCCCAGGCAACGCCTGTTCCCCTCGATTTGGTCTGGGATTATTGCCCAGTACCCGAATTGCCTCAAAAGAGGAATGCCGAAGAGATACGCATGCCACGTATGAGCTTCGGTTTGTGCATAGCTCCCCATGTTAATCGATCTTTGTGTTCAACTGATAAGGTGAGATGTCAGTAAATAACTTCTTTTTTTATCGTTCAATATTTTCGAAATATTAGTAAATATATTTTCGAAGCTTAGCTTATGATTTATTTATTGATCGATTGATTTTAATGGCATATCAACTTGGCAGGGGTTATCTTATGCCTAGAGATTAGGGATTGCGTATATTGTACATATATACGGGTCATTCATTAGATAAGGAGAATTTACTTTTAAAAAATGTAAAAAAATTAAAAAAAGAAAAAAAAAAAAGGAAAATATTTTTTTTAGAATTATTTTTCATGTATGTAAATTCTGCATTGCTTGAAAAAAAAAATTTATAGCAAAAATGATTTTAATCTCAAAAATATTTGTTTAGAGGCTATTCAAAATGGTGATGAGTGAGTTTAAGTTACCACAACTTTATTTGTGAGGTGGGTATATTTTAAAATCCCAGCGGAAGCTTGAAACTGGGAATAGTACGTGATAGACCGACACACACACACACACACACACACACACACATATTTTGTTTCAAAATTCGAAGCCCCATAAAGATGTCTGGACGTTTAACTCTAATCCAATTCGAATTCTTGAGAGGCTAAAGGCGAATGCTGGTGCCCATATAGAATTTTAAATAAAACCCCATGTTGTGTGTGTTGTTCTCATTCATTTTTTTATTTTTTATAAAAAGTGATTCAGAAATAAATTATAAGATTTTCAAAATAGGGAAGGGAGTTACTTTACAATCACCACATATATATATATATATATATATATATATATATATATACACACCCCTCCGCATGAGCAGGATGTGACAACGTCAATTTCTTAAACGGGGTTTAACAGGTTTTAATTCAGAGTTTTCCTTCTAGACCGGTTGCCTAACCAAGGTTAGAGAGCCCAGTCTGCCCTGCTATTTATCCATAGCTGGAGAGAGACTAGGATTCATACCTTTCCCAAGGATATTAGCGCTAAGTGAAATGCAATTATCACGTCCAGGATTTGAACTCGCGGAGACGAACCTATTTCCCATGACTTTAACCATTACACCACGCACTCCTACATATATATAAGTCAACCAACTCATTCGCAATACATCAGCCACTGTACATCCACATCTAAATTGAAACGAACCATTACCAAATCTAATAAAAAATCATTAGCCAGGTGCCTTCAACACAGTGACATAAAAAAGCAATAGAAGATAATTTGACCAGAAGATGGTTTTCCCTCTACAAATGGATATGCCACATCGCCAGTACATTTTTCGTATCTTCTTTTATGGATCAACCACTACTTTGAAAACATTCTTAAAAACTTTCTTAGAACTTTTTTTTTTTTTTTTCACAAAAACGTTTCCTTCTAACAAAGGCCTTTGGTCGAAATTAGTTTAGAACAATCGAAAATGAATAACAAAAAACATTCAAATTTGTTTTAGCCCTTTTGTTGAGCAATATATATATATATATATATATATATATATATATAGATAGATAGATAGAGCGAGGGGCATAAGGAGTACGAAACTACCTTCATAGGTTTTAACAAACGACTCATCAGGATAATTCCTCAGGAGGAGTGCAAACGACAAGAAGAAGGATTAAAAGTTAAAAATTAAAATCTGTAGTGAGACGGAAGGGCAAAATTCACGAACCTGTAATGAGCCAACAACGGTCCGTCGATCGAAGAGACAGCGGGTGGCATGTTGCACGTGTGGGCGGAAGAACAAAAACATGTGACGAGTCCGACTAGTTGTGGCGGTAAAACTCGGGAGTGTCCTTGAGGCAACAATTTATAGTGGCAAGTCTCGTAGCTGGCGAGACGAGAGTTGTGACGTTTCGGTAAACAGTGGCGAGGGAGCAAAAGACGACGACCTTATTTCTATTAAGATCTTTGCGTGTTACGGTAGAGGTGAATTTCGTTAGATAAGTAGAAGAAAATCATTAAAAGCAATTGTTAAGCGACTATATTCTATTTGCTAAGATGCCAAATCAAAAGTGGATTAACAACACAGCAACAAAATTCAATTGGTATTTCTCCTCGTTGTTTAGTTGAGGCTTTTTCAAAATTTGTAAATAAGAAATTTTAAAAATTTTTAAAGAAGAAGACTAAACAACGAGGAGAAATATCAACTTCAATGTTCAACATTGAAGTTGATATCCACTTTTTCCTTTATTTTCAACCACATTGTATCGGATTTATTCAATCCTTCACTCCATATGTGTGTGTGTGTGTGTGTGTGTCAAATTCTAGTTTCTTTTCCCTGCATTCAAATAAGGCGACGTAAACGTGACTGTATAAAAATGTCCTGTGGTTTGAGTACTTTCGCCTATATTTGTCATTATCAACAACGTTAGAAGTCGAAATCTTAGAAAAAGAACTGATAGCTGTCGAATATGTTGACGGAAAGGTGTTTGTCTATGGTTTGATTTTGTATTGTATTCACATCGTATATTAATGGTGTCACGTTTTGAAAGTCGTTAACGATAATTAGAGAAAGTGGCGCGAACGACTCTTACAAATTTGCCGGAAGAAACACTGACAACTGATAAATTATACAAAAGCATTTACTACTTGAATAATAATAATAATAATAATAATAATAATTAATATTTGTAGCTACTCGTTTTACTAGAATAAATATAGCAAGCAAAATGTCGTGCATTGAAATATGAACGCGTCTACCAAAAAGTTGGAGAAATTTAAATTAAAGCTGTATAAAAACTTCATAATAAAATTTTTTTCTTCTTTTTCAGTTGAGATTAGAGAACTTTCGACCATTGTTGGTAATTATCAAGAAGGTATAGAGTAGTAGTCTTTGAAATCTTGGAGAAAAAAGGATAATGTTATAATCTCCTACGAGATGATATATTAGTTGTAGAAAAAGGTTTTTCTCTCTACCACGATTTCTGTGTTACACCTTCTTCCGAAAAACTAAGTAGGCTAGGGTGCGACATTTTACATATACTAGCCTGCATGAAACGCTGTTTGGTTTGCGCCAATATCATTTTGATTACCTGTTTAGTTCTCCATAAGAAAGTGTACATTTGAACACCGAAACCGTGGTAGAGAGAAAACGTTTTTCTACTACTATTAATTCTATATTTTACAAAATATATTAGGCACTTTTTGGATGAACTACTAATACTACTACAATTAAAACGTGGGAGTAGCAGTTGAAGAAATATATATAATATATATATATATATATATATATATATATATATGTGTGTGTGTGTGTGTGTGTGTGTGTGTGTGTGTCAATAAAATAAAGGGAATTGTTTTGGAGAAAAAAAAAAGCAACGCATTTCTTTACAGATTTTTTTTTCTCATAAATGTAAACTCTGCATTGTTTGGAATAGGCTTACAGCAAAAACAATTTTAATCTCACAAAAATATTTATTTTGGGTTTATTCAAAATGACGACAAATTAAACAGATTGCTCCAGGCTTGAACAGAGGACTGTCATGAAACTTTTGACCTGGTAGTAATAGCAATGGGGAGGGGGTGTCTCTAAATTCCTCCAGAACAGAAGCCTCACCACCAAATGCATTTTCTAATCATTATTCATATGTAATAATAGTGATTTGTTTGCACACTGTTATATAGTCTCAATCCTCCTTAGTAAACACTTATAACTTCAAGAAATTAATCTTAATACAAATAATTTACAATTATATGGAATCAAGTATTCTTAATGATTACAAATAATTTTTAAAAATCTATTTGACCCATTGGTTGGACCCTAACAGGTACTACCACTACGGATGAGAATAGTCATGAGAGTAATGACTATGAAGCGGCCTGCCACACTCCCCAGATTTATTGATTAAAACGGCAGGTCAAACCGTCTAGAGTTATTTTATGCCTAGAGGTTAGGGAATCGCGTTCATTGTACCTGCATAGTTACATTTTTATGTACTTGTTTCTTAAGAGTTCTTTTTTCATTGCACACGGTCCTATCGAATACGAATAATTTTTACACATCTATTTGATTCATAGATGGAACCCTAACAGGTACTTCCAATACGAGTGATACTAGTTGATCTGAAGAGGTATGTCACACTCTCCCCAGATCTGAAGAGGTATGTCACACTCTCTGAAGAGGTATGTCACACTCTCCCCAGATCTGAAGAGGTATGTCACACTCTCCCCAGATCTGAAGAGGTATGTCACACTCTCCCAGATCTGAAGAGGTATGTCACTCTCCCCAATCTGAAGAGGTATGTCACACTCTCCCCAGATCTCTAGAACTAAAGTATCACCATCAGATGAAAATAAGCGTTATAATCAGGACATCCTTTTTTGGATAAAGTGCCTTAACATTTTACAGGGGATACAGTCTAGGTATTCAAAGATCCACCGAAAGAGTGGGAAGCTTAGCTTAGTCTGGAGACAGACAAGAGTGGGAAGCTTAGCTTAGTCTGGAGACAGACAAGAGTGGGGGCACCCAGTTAAGATCAAATTCAGACCGCGATTTAAAAGACAACCTTGCTTATCATTGTTATAAAATACAAAGGTAAATTTGTCGAAATGGCCTATCGTCGGTATCAGCCAGACATTGAGTGAATGTATCCCCTTTTCGCTAGCGCTAGACTAGGAAGATTGTTAGTGCTGAGGTGGAGCGCCACAACTACCATCGGCCTATCACTTTACCGCACATATCTGATTACCTAAGTTGTACTACTCATAGGCTGAGTTGGTGGAGGCCGGTATCGAACCCGAAAGCTTGCGATTCTTAGGCGGGTGCTCTACCGACTGATATATATATATATATATATATATATATATATAAGTAAGCATTGCCATAGACATTTTCCCAATAAAATATTATAGATAAGTATCACCTTTTCTAATGAAAACCTTTTTGATGCCCAGCATGTGTTCCAAGACGGATGCTCTACCAACTGAGCTAAACCAGCCACAAATCATTGTTATAAAAGTTATTTTTACTAATTCTTTTTTAGCTGAATGACATATGAACCTTTGTTGGTTATTTAATGCCAAAACCACCCTTAAAGAACAGTAGGGGTACCATTTAACCTAGAGCTCGAGGGATGACGAGGTTCATACATTTCACAAGAGTATTAATCCGAAAGTGAACTTAATAGCACAACTGAAGATCGAACTCGCTTACTACGAAATTGTAGTTTATCCACTACGCTACAGGGACTCCTTATATTTTTAGAAAGGTTAGTGTAGTTAAGAGAAACACTTCAGAAAGAAAATTGCCTTAAACGATTTTCTATAAAACTATACGTTTCAATTTTAGTGCAAAAAATCTTTAATTACCACGTTGAAAAAAGACAAAGACAAAAAAAAGATAAGTTTCCTTAAACAATGGAACGTCAGTTTTAAACAGCAGGAAATAAAAGTACAGCAATATTATGAACAATGCACTTTTAATGAACGTGACGTTTTATGCAGTACAATTACACTAAGGGATTATTTCTCTAAGAAATAAAATCTTTTTGTTTTCAAATTGATAACAATTTCTTTTTTCATAATCTTTTATGCAACGTGTCAGGCTATGCTAGCAGGACCTGTGGATATGCCAAAGTATGATAATTTAATTATCACAATGTTTCATATGTTTACTTAAGAGCTATTGCGAAATAGGTCAATATGTAAAAAATATAATAATCACTCACTCTTTTTTTCTTTTTCTTTGTCATCTTTTCATTGTGTGTGATTGAAACAGATTAGAGTTATCGCTTTCGTGCGCTCACCCCCCCTTTTTTATTTTCCTCTACTCTTTCTTTCTTCATTTCTTATTAACTTCCACCCCCTTTCATTCTTGATAATAAAACAGATTTGTCCATTATTAACCTGAGGTAACGACACTCATAAGAAAAAAGAATTTGGCGGATAAGCAACACAAGATAATCAGGATTTACATTTCATCTTGGACGATTTAGACGGTCTCATTTTTAACCAGAGGGTGTTGCAAGACGATAACGGTCGTACAATTAAATAAAGTTTTAATATACAGCCCGGTTGCTATATCTATGAACAAAGATGCGTGGTCTAATAGTTGTGGGAAATGGACTTGGCAACCCCAGTTCAAATCCTGGATGAGGCTGTTTGCATTTCACATAGCGCTAGTACCCTTGGGAAAGGTAGACAAGTCTATTTCCTACGACTCTAAAACCATTAGACACAGAATGTGCTAGACAACTGACTAAATCTCCGTTTGTCATCCGTCTACTATAGTTAGGGTCTGTTTAGTTCAAACATATCTGATGGTTGCTCGTACCTCAAATTTTAGCTATTAACACAAAGAAATCGACCGAGTGACAACTTGTAAATCGGAAGACTTCTAAGTCAATATATCACTGTACTTATTGCTTGTTTTTGTAATGAGTTTTATAATGATAATATCTCGAGACTATCATGGAGGGAGTCTCCGTGGTGTAGTGGATAACGTCCTTAACTTCGACATCGTAGTAAGCGAGTTCGAACTCCAGTCGGGCTATTACGTTTACATTCGGACTAATACCCATGGGAAAGATAAGAACCCCATCATCCCACCCAGCTATAGGTTAAATAGTATCACTACAGTTCTTCTAAAATAATGGCTTTTGCATTAAATAACCTACTAATGTTGCTATGCTATTAAACACAGGAATTAGATGAAGACAATTATTGGTTAAATCGAACTTAACGGACCTAAATTCCACGATCGTATGTTACCCCGGTGAAAGAAAGAAATACCACCATTTTTTAAGCTCAATTAACTTTGAACCACGTATCTTTGTGGCGTAACACAGATTCTCAAAGATATGTGGTTCCAAGTTAACTGACCTGTAAAAAGTTTTTAAATAAAATAACTGATGCATTATATCTTTTATTCGTTAATATATCAACACTGAAATTTTCATTAAATTCGGTTAATTCCCTGATTTGTGGTATTTTCTTTCTTTCAGCGGGGTGACATACGATGGTGGAATTTAGGTCCGTTAAGTTCGATTTAAACTAATTATTATTTAACAATAATTCACTTACCTTTAATAAGTGTGACTATCGTCCGCGATTTGTACAGTTTCGCAGATTAGCATATGTTTTTTTGCTTTGTGTTGAGAGCTAAAATTTGAGGTACAAGCGAACTTCAGATGTGTTAATAAGTTCACTAAAAACATGCAAGTTTCCAAATTTATTACGCCAAAGAAAAATATATAAAAAAATCAACATTAAAACATTCAGTATATAATTCATTGTAGTCCATTTTTTATGTTTTTATACAAAAACGCTATTTTTCTTATCTAAAAAAAAATTCATTTTTGTAGGGGTGGAACAAATTAATGACATTTCAGTTGATTTCAATGTGGAAAATTGATTTGATATACGAGGAAATTGAGTTACGAGCGGAACGAATTCAACTCATGAGTCAAGGCTCTCTACTGTGAATGTAAGTGAAGTCGGCGGGTGGCCTGATGTCGGTATCAGCCAGACAGTGAGAGAGGCTATCCCCTTTTTACTGGCGCTAGACCAAGGAGATTTTTTTTTGCGTCTGAGGTGGACCATCACACCTACCATCAGCTCCTCACTTTACGGCACAGACTACTGTGCTACTCCTGTGTTGAGTTGGTGAGGGCCGTCATCGAACCTTGGGATTCCTTGGCGAACGCTCGACCGACTGAGCTAAACCGGCACAAAGTAAGGGAATGGATCATGTTTGATTTGCAACAAGAATGAACATTAGGTTTTCTTTTAAATCAAATCTTCATAGTGACGATGTAATTTCGAAAATTCGTGACAAAAAGACATTTATTATTATTTCTGTCGACTGTCGGTTTACTACGATATACCAAATCAATTAGTCATTAATAGGATCCACGATATACACAACCTGTTTGAATGTTTAACAAAGTCACGGAAGATGTAAGTAATGCTTTCCTTAATCGTGAGTTTACCAGCAATGTGGCCTTCGGATAAAATTGCATATGTTTCTAATAAATTTAATATCCTAGTCGGATTCAAACCTCGAAGCTTAGTAAGATTTCGATTATAAAGCCACAAAAAAGTGATTCGGGTTCGGAATTACCAAATTTAAACATTCTATTCTACGGAGACATTTTTTGTAGAAACATCTAGCAGTGAATGGAAAATATGATGATGATGATGATGATGATGACTCATTTTAGTTATTGACGGTAGGATTTAAATCTTACACCACGATGGGTTTTCCCAATTAAAGAAAGACGAAACTTATATAAGAGAGAATGGCTTTTGTGAGGGTAGAGATATATATTATATATATATATATATATATATATATATATATATATATGGGGGGGGGCTGTTGGTATGATACCGGACTATCGTTAGGCTGTTTTGGGTTCAACCCCTGCCAGGAGAGTTCTGCACTATTGTTAGTTCTTGGCACATGTGGTGTAATATTTATCAAGGAGTGAGTTCGATTCTCACTGGGTGCCCTATATTTCTGGCCTTGTGCCAAAGCTAAGTTTAGTAAATAACTGATTATATATATATATATATATATATATATATATATATATAAAGAGAGAGAGAGATGGGGTCATAAAGTCTTGCAGTAGTTTTATAATTAAAACCTTAATAACTCACGTTGTATAAATGACATAATTATTTAGTAAGAATCATATGATAGTTCAACTCTTGTAGTTTTATTTCTTATGTGCATTTTGATTATTTCATTTCAACAAGACTGACATCTTGGTTGTTACATTTTAAATCTGCTGCTGGACTTTATAGACATCATATATATATATATATATATATATATATATATATATATATATATATATATATATATATATATGTGTGTGTGTGTGTGTGTGTGTGTGGTGTGTGTGTGTGTGTATGAGAGAGTTATGGTATACTATACAATCAATAGGAGTTTGTTACTATTGGTTTTAAAGCAGCGTATTGGCCGCTTATCCTCAACACAAAGCGCCCTGGAAAAATGACAGCAAATTTGTATTTGGTTTTGTTTGTTTTACGGCATATCAACCTCAGTGGGTCATTTAATGCCGATAAAGTTTTTAAATAAATCAATTCTTAATGGATAATACAATTTTTTTATAAACACATTTTCTATTTAACCCATAGATGGGACTCTAACAGGTAATACCACTCCGGGCCAGAGTGAACCAAGGAGCAATGGTGATGAAGGGGTACTCCACATTCCTCAAACCTCCAAAACTGGAACCTCACCATCAAATAGAGTTTAACGTCATTCCCAGGACATGTAAACCCGCAGCCACCGCCTTCTAGCACCCATATGATAAAAAGGGGTTGGGGCTTGCCATAAGGGCAATAAGGTTGGGAAAATCATATAGGTGCTGGGTCTTGACGTGACCAGCCGATTGATCGGAGAGGGCCTCTCCGACCGCCCGTCTAGCCCTAGATAGAGCCAAAGTAAAATATTGCAAGTCATGAACTGCTCATCCACCTGGGTTCTATCATTAAGTATCACGGGTCGCCACCTACGGCCAACAGGTGGCCCCATTGGGGGAGTCTTACCCCTCTGCAGAGGTGCAGTCAGTGCATTCTAACTCCCCACCGACAGGGCAAATTTTTATTTAGTTATATGTATGTATATATTTTGCAATGAGCCGTTCTTGTATTCATCTGCTCAATTTCTCCTATGGCATCCAGTAGTACGCCGTTTATATATATATATATATAGAGAGAGAGAGAGAGAGAGAGAGAGAGAGAGTGAGTGTGTCTCGTGGATGATATAGGTAAGCCAAAGTTAAAAGTTAGCATTTGACCTAGTGCAAAATATAAAGTTACTCGTAGTAAACAACTATTGTGTAAAAAAAGAAATCTTAAGATTCTTTTTTTCTAAGTCACGCACTTTGAGATCCTCGAATATTTCAGAATTGAGGATTTCAAGTTCCAAAATATCTCGGCATCTTTAGAACAAAAACAAAATTGGTAGCCCAAAATCAGCAAAGAAATCTCAACAAAATATCAGGTGAAATCTGGTTCGTTGTTAGATGATCAGAAATAGAGAGAAAGAAAGTTTCAAGCGATACTTCAAAAAGGGATTTTCTCAATTTTGTTTTTCTAACTTATTGCAAATACGACAAATCAATGCGATTACATCTTTGTAGATTTTTGTTGAGATTCGACCAAATGTACTAAGTGTAAGTTCAGGTAGCCAAAGTCAATTATATGGATCTCATCATCAAAGGGATTTGAAAAAACAATTTTAGAACAAAAAAAAACAATCAGTTCACTAAGGTAAATCATTTGAAAGACTGATTATTTCTTATCGATTTAGTCATGGCCGAGGAAAAAGAAAGCGGAACCCCTTTTTTTTACGAATCTGTTCATATTATGAATAAAGACTGGTGGAAATGGAGGATCACGAATTTATACATACCTCAAAATTCTCTATAATGTCTTCCTATGATTTCTTTAACAACTTTCCTAAATCAGGAAGAAGAAAAATACTTCCTCGTGTAGATATTTCAGCATAATAAGAATTGGATAAACCGATTTTAATGTTAGATTTTAATTATTTATTGTGTTAAAGATAGGTATCAACGAAGATAACGTCAAAGACGTATTTTACAATATCCAATTTAACCCTCCTGATTGAAAAGAATTTACCAAAAATCAAGAAATTATCCGATTTTAATGACATTTTCAGTGTTGATTTATCAATCAATGAATTTTATAATGCATTAGTTATTTTATTTCAAAACTTTGATTTTTTTTTCAGGTCACTTAACTTTGACCCCTTATTTTCGTTGTGCAATATATCGATGGGGTTATATACAATTGAAACTAATTACAGTACAAATAAAAAGACTAAAGACTGAAGGTGTAAATAGAAAAAAAAATTAAAGGAGCGATTTTTGTAGAAAATAAGTATCGAAAATCTGAAAATTAAAAAAGTTTAAAAAATCTTTTTTTTAATCTGTTGTTTATGAAATAATTTTTCTTTTAGATTATCAGTGAAAATTATAAACGGTAATATCCATTTTAAAGAATTTCGATTTATTTCCATTGAATCAGTTTGATTGAAATGATTCAGAAATTTAAAAGAAATAATTCATTGATTAATAAGTCAACACTGAAAATTTTATGAAAATTTCTTGATTTTTTATAATTTTTTTTTTTTTATCAATCTCGGCAACCATATTTTTTAAACATTTTTCTCGCTGACATTCGTAAACAAAAAAAAAACGCATTTTTTCTGCATTCTTAGTTTTCCTGCGTGTTTGGAACAAAAATAATTTAATTTAAATAAGATATCAACAAGTTAGTAATTTTTCTCTACATGATGTATATAGGGCAATAGGGTTGGGATAATCATATAGCTAGACGTGACCAGCCGACCGCCCGTCTAAGTAAGGGCTAAAGTGGAGTGTTGCATGTCATGGACTGCTCAGACAGCAGGGTTCCATACCTAAAGCATCACGGGTTGTTTATTCACGGACAACAGGTGGCCCCATAATGAGGGCGGGTCTGTAGAGGTGCATTTGGTGTATTCTAAAGCCCCAACCGACAGATAGTAGGTGATTGATAAATTAGAAATGACGACACAGATGTGTGACCTTGTTAAGAAATATGATATTTAAATGATTCGTGATTTTTAACAGTCTAAATTTTAAGCTGATTATATTCATTAAACACGTAGACAAATATACGAGTCGTAAGTGACTACTTGTCGAGTCGATAGTTTATGATAAATTCGGCACTACAAACGTGGGGAGGAATGGCTAAAAAATTGGTTTTATTGCATATCAAGGGGGGTCCCCGAGGCCCAGTGGTTAACGTGCTGGACTGCGACATCGTAGTAAGCAAATACGAATTCCAATCGCGCTATTACATTAACTTTCGGACTACTAGCTATTATATAGGATTACCTTCCTCCCATCTAGACCGTAAAAAATGGTTGCATCTATCTTATAAATTAGCTATCAGACAAACAAGAGAGGGAGTTAATATGTATATGAATTCCTAATTGAATAAATATACTATTACCAAGTATTTGACTTTGCCTCTTATTCGCTATTATTACATATCTCTTACTTTCTCTTTGTGTGTGAGTAATTGACCGCCTTTACCACGACACAAAAATCAACCTTGGAAAAGGTATAAAAACCCGCCATCCCCCAACTATGAGTTAAATAGTACGACTACTGTTCTCCTACAAGGATGGCTTTGACATTAAATATCCCACGAAGGTTGATATGCCATAAAACAAACCAAACCTGCAAATCACATCTTGTTCAGGTATTTAATGCAGAAATCAGTTGTTTTTTTGTAAAAACAATTGCAAGCAATTATATAGTTTTAGCTCAGTTGGTAGAGCACCTGCCACAGAATTGCAAGGCTGCGCGTTCGATACCAGTCGCTACCAACTCAGCTTGGGAAATCTGATCTGTGCAGTAAAGTGGGGGAGCTGACAGTAGGTGTGGCGATCCACATCAGCAAAAACAATCTCCCTTGTCTAGCGCTGTCTGTTCGGCTGATAGCAGCAATAGGCCACTCCACCAACTATTTCTTAAGTGTAGGTAGACGTGTCATCGGATATTTTGGATTTAATCAGTTCGTTGAAAATATACATTTTCTTTTTTTGATATAACAATCTTCAAATTTCAAAAAGATTACATTTCAAAAGAAATGCTGATTTGTTAGTAATATACCACTCAATTATTTTCATATCGAATTGATATACTATAAAACTTACACACACACAAGTTGACAAAGTGGTCTATTGTCGGTATCAACCAGACAACGAGGGAGTCTATCCCCTTTTCACTAGCACTAGACCAGGGGACCATCAGCTACCCACTTTACGGCTCAGATCTCTACCCAAACTGTCAATCCCTTGATATATCCAGTCTGATTTTATAATAAGTTTTAGAGTAACACTCTCACTCAACTCGATTATAATGGGATCTTTATAATAAATCTTTAAAATGTCTGATCAGTGGGGGGGGGGGGCGTCCTGTCGACGAGGCTTAGAATACACTGCAGAAATGGGTGTGGATTATCCCCTTCATTGACATTACTCCTTGTTCCACTCTGATCCAGTGTGTTAGTGTCTTTTTGGGTTCCAACTATGGATTAAATAGATCTATTTCAAAATTATTAGTATTTGATGGTGATGCGGAATTTTTTTTTAAATCATTCGAGTCTTCTGGGGGGGGGGGTCACTCATCGCAAGTGTTGTCGTTCAGACTGACACGGACAACCGGTTTCTCCCAGCTAAAAACAGTAATGGTATTTATCGTAACTTCCCACTAAGTCAGGACAATGGATTTTTTTTTAAAGTGGGAAGTCACGTACAAACGGAAGCTCATGCGATGGCTAGTAAAAAAAAAATGCGTGGATCCCATCGGACTATGCTGTTCATTTTTCCCGCGGCTAGGCAGGCTGAGATTAGCACACACCCCCCCCCACGATAGAGACTGTTTCGGTTTTTATGCCTCCTCATCGGTCGAACTACTCCAACTAACAAGGGTGACAGGAGTCACCCACTCACAACTTCCAGGTTGGGAATTAAATCCCTGTAGCCTCACGAGGTAACTTACTTCAATTCTCGCAACAGATAGTTTCAGTATGTGAAATGAAAAAAAAACCCTCTTAAAAAGTCATTACACAAAAAATGTAAATGTGAACGTACAATAAACGTGATTCCATAACCCCTAAACATAAAATAACCCTAGAAGGAT
>CM042150.1:115185756-115380756 GCA_023376005.1 Doryteuthis pealeii | reverse complement strand
ATCAAAAGTGTTCAAATGATTGACTCTCTCTTTCTCTAAGTCTTATGTAACAATAACAACAAGCTGATATATTCGGTTATGCCGGGAGATTTTTAAAAAAGATATTTATCGCCACGGGTATCGTGAATTTTACATATACACGAAAGAATAGAAGAAAAAAAAAACAAATAAAATACTTGTGTATGAAATATTTACAAAGCGCAAAAATTGCAGCTCAAACTCAAATCTCAACTTTTAAATTGAACAATGTTCATTATCCAAGATTACCATGGAGCAATCCTTAACGTATATATATATATATATATATATACCAAATCCTCGGCACGATCAGGATGCGACACAAGATCAATCAATTTCTTAAGCGGGGGTTTAACTGGTTTGACTTCAGAGTTTTCCTTATCCTAGACTGGTTACCTAGCCATGATTAAAGAGCCAAGTCTGTCCTGCTATTTGCCCATAGCTGGAGGGAGAATTGGATGCATACCTTTTCCAAGGGTATTAGCGCCATGTGAAATGCAAACAGCTTCGTCCAGGAATTGAACTCTGGTCGACAAGTCCATTTCCTACGACTCTCACCATTAGATCACGCGCTTCCTTAACGTATTGTAGCGAGTTCGATTCTCACATGCTTCCTCACAATTATAGCCTTAGTAGGAGTGAGCTACGCGTATACATATTTACCAACTCCTCCGCATGAGCAGGATGTGACACAAGATCAATTTCTCAAGCGGTGTTTAACAGATTTAAATTCAGAGTTTTCATTCTCCTAGACTGGTGGCTTAATCAAGGGTAAAGAGCCCAGTCTGCTTTATTATTTACTCATATGGTGGAAGGAGAGTAGGTGTTGCATATTTTTCTTAGGTGTATTAGCGCTATATGAAATGCAAACAGCCTAATCCAGGATTTGAACTAGCATCAATGAGTCCATTTCCTATGACTAACCCTTGCACTACGCTTAATGAATTACTATGAATTACATTCATTACTTTACTTGATTACCTCCTGCGTTTCTCCCGTTAGGAACTAGGTGTCATTACATGTAGTCTTATAAATACTGAAGCTTTCAGTCTGTGATGTCTTCCGATTAGTCACGTTGTAATTTGGTTCTTGATTTTTTCAGGAATAGGAATTACCAGTTGCACCATTATGTAAGGAAAACGAAAGTACCGGTCCCGGCATTGTTACCTGTTAATAAAAGGTGATAGGACGCTCTCTCAGTAGCCACCATTCTGACTGGCATCTTGTGTCGAATTTATGTTGTATACTGTATCATATAATATAATATTCAGTATCCTAGTATATCCAAATACAGTTTGCGCCAGACATAGAGTAACTCGCAACAGAGTGCTAAAACATCGAGGTAAACGGTTCGCGTAATGGTTCCGTAATCTTCGCAGTCTCGGTTTTATTTACCTCGTACCCACTTGTACGGGTTAGGCACAAGACCCTATTAACGTGGGACCACTCACAAGCCGAATCTTATGGGTGGTAGGCTAAAAAAATGCGTCGATCCCGTCGGCATTCCCCCTCGAAGGGGACCCCAGGTGCTGGGCAATAAACCCAGCACTGCCTCCTTAAATCAAGGGGGCAGGTAATGCCTGGGGGGATTGCCCCCAGGGATCTACGCTGTTAATTTTATTACCTAGCCTCTCCAGAGGCCGAAGTGCTCTGAAGCAGGCTCGGGCAATCATCCGGATGTTCTAAAACAGCAGTGTACAAATAGTTGTGGATCAGCTCATTTACTCTCTACGAAAGGTAATCTAGGCTAGGCCACAACAATTTATTAGTTAACTTCTTGAGCAAATTGTAACACGTAAAAAAAGCTTCATTCTTGGTTTTGTGACCTACTCACCACTACGTCCGCAACAGTCACATGATATTGATTGCTTACCAGACCGTTCATTACTCATAAGGGTATTTGACTGAGTTTAACACTTTTTTGTTATTAATATAGTATGTATTTACCGAACCCCTTCACCAAGAGCAGGATTTGACAATAGTCAACACTTAAGTGGAGTACAGCTGGTTCGAATTCAGAATTTTCCTTCTCCTAAACTGGTTGTCAATCCAAGGCAAAATAACCCAGTTTTTCCTACTATTTACCCATAACTAGGAAGAGAACCGAGGGATTGATGCATTTCCAAGAGACATTAGCACAAAATGAAACGCAAACAATCTCGTCCAGGATTTGAAAAGTGCACAGATTTCATTTCCTAGAACGATAACCGTTACGATTAGCTCGCATAAATGGAGTATGTTTGTGTATATAGCATACCAACACTCGATCTCAGTTCTACCTTACATGATTCTGCCTTAAATCGTGTAAACGGAAGCAATACGTTTTGATTTCTTAAAAGAAAAGTTAAAAATTCTCTGTAAAGAATAATCTATGTAGTGATACTCTTGTTCCTTAATTGTACGGCGGTTATTATCTTGTAATTATTTGCGTACATAATTTGGGGATATCAATTTCAGCCAATTTTAACAAATTAATTCAATTAGCATGTTAGTGCACAACTATTTAACCAGTACAGTGGCAAGACCAATAAAAAAAATTAAAAAACGCATTTCTACACGGTTAAAATTTTAATAACTTCCATGTACTGCATCCAAAAAAAACGAAAACTATCGTAACTGGTTGGAGATTAATTGATTTAACGTCTAGGGTTATTTTATACCTATATGTTAAGAAGCAGCTACACCAAAAATGTAAACGCAATTCCTTAAGTTATTTGGACACTATCCTATAGAATACGCATAGTTTTTAAATAGTTTTATTTTACCCATAAATGGGATCCTAACAGGGATTTAACATTCCGTGTCAGAGTGGATCTGGGAGTAATGACAATGAAGGGATATTCCACATTCCCTCTGATTTCCAGAACAGATGCAGTTTAGAATCACCTCTTTTCGGGGGTGGGTGGGGGTATTACCCCTCTATAGGAGATACAGTCAGCGTATTCTAAGCCTCGTTCCTGGGGTGATATTGTGATATATCTCTAGACTAAAATCAAGTTGAGTTTGATTTTAGTCTAGAGAATACACTGACTGTATCTCCGGTAATTTTTGGATGCTGTGGTACCGGCCTCCTGCCTTAAAATACGCTAGGCGGCGCTTGCTGAAGAAGTGAACCATGCTAGATATGAATCATATTTTTGAAATAAAATAACATGGAAATGTCGAACAAAAGATATTTTATAAAAGGGGGGGGGGCTGTAAAATATTCCTTTCTTATCGCATTAACTTGTCGATAAAAACGCCTTCAATCTGCTAAAAGAAAAAAAAAGAGAGTAAAATATTTACGTTTCTTTGTCGATAGAAACTTGGAGGGCTGTAGAATACCACTTTCTTACCGCATTAAAATGCCTTCAAACCGCTATACTGTTCATAACTAGCATGGTTCACTTTTACAACAGGCACCACCTAGCGTATTTTAGGGCAGGTGGTCAGAACGACAGCATCCGTAAATTACCGTATCCCCTGTAGTGGGTTAAGACCCTTCCCAAAAAAGGGTGGTTGTCTTGGTGATGAAATTAAACTGCAAATCAAAAAGGGGTGTTCTAGGTTGATATTCATTTCGAGATTCTCAACGTAAAAGCCACATTTTCTAGTTTATTTTTCAGCTTCATGTAGAATAAAGACTTTCTAATAATCTTGTATGGAAATCACACAATAAAAATGAAACGTTAAAAAGATGGACCAGAAAAGAGCATTTTTAAGTAGCAAACGGGGGGGGGGTATTTTAACTTTGTTTTTAAAAATATTTGTCATTTAATTATTTGTGCGTGTGGGGGTGGGTATAAAGATAGCAAAGCAGTGATTTTATTTTTCACTATTGATTTTTATGGTACCAGCTGTTGTTCATAGCGAGTGAATAAACATACTGTTTGTCCAAGACGAAACATTTCACGTAGATAATATGATATCTATAGGCATTTTTCGTATATAGAGGTCAACAAATACAGAAAACTTCGTTTAATTGTATTAAATAAAATGCAAACAGGAAAATGAACAATTTCTGAAAAAAAAAATGAAATGAAATAACTCATTAGCTCAGTTTAATAAAAGATTTGTCATTTGCGTTTAATCCATGTTCATATTAAATCTGAATTTTGGTGAAAAAGGAGACATTGCAACAGATGCAGAATAATATTATTGAAAAGTATGGATGACTCCCCTACGACTACTACCACTGCTGACGTCATACTCCTACCACCTGTTAAAGCGTCTGAACGCCTTCGTCACAGTAGAATGAGAGTAAGCATCATGTTAAAATATTTGAAAGTCACTCATTGATAAATTCTAATAATGAGACAAAGTCGCGATCAAAAATGAACAAGACATCCAATTTGTCTGACCAGTGTACAAAAATTACTGTTAACAGTATAGTAAACATTATCTACAATCACGTCCGCGCTTTGGCTATATAAGCATTAACAAATCAAAACCCATTTTGCTATTACTGAGTTAATTCAACTGGAAGAATTTAAGGCACGGTTCGTGTAACAGTTATCGTAGAAGGAAATGGAATCCTGGACGAGTTTCTGTGCGTTTTACGTCGCGCCAATGCCCCCAGAAAGAGCATGAATCTATCTATTCTCTTCCCTCTGAGTAAAATAATAGGATATACTGGGTTCTTTAACCTTGTTTAGGCAACCAATCTAGGATCAAATACAAAGTCTGAATTCAAAGCAGCTGTCTGCTTAAAAATTGACCTTGTGTGACATCCTACTCGTAGTGGAGGTGTTGATAAATACATACTACTCCAACAGTGCTCTGCTTGTCTTGCATGTGTGGTTTTTTGTGATAGGAGGTAAATGCCCTTACTGCTTCCAGTATTTCTGTGTAGTACCCATCCAGCCTTTTCTCCTGAAGTCCAAATTGTGCAACCATACAGTAATACTGACACGGCTATAGCTTGAAAGAATATATTTTACTTGCAGGACCTATGAATATACCACCCTACGATAATTTAATTATTACAACGTTTGATATGTTCACTTAAGAGCTATTGTAAAATAGTTCAATATGTAAAAAGTATAATAATCTTGATTTAATTCTCTCTCTCTCTCGTCCTTTTTTTTCTTTCCTTTTTATCTTTTCATTATGTTCGATTGAAACAAATTAGCGTTTTCACTTCCGCGCGCTTACCCCCCTCTCTATCTTTCCCCATCTCTTTCTCATTTTTCTTTGTAGCATATCCCTTTTCTTCCCTTTCTTTATAATAAAAACGGAATTGTTATTTATTTAGCTGAGGTGACGGCACTCATAAGAAATAAAAAATGATAATCAGATTTGGATTTGGAGAGCTATTTTTAACCAGGGGATGCTGCAAGATGATGACGGTTGTACTTTTAAGGAACACGAGCATTAATATATCACTAAACACGTTTAAGTTTGCATTTTTATTACGCCAAAGAAAAACATTCATTAAAAAAAAAACAAAAAAAAAACACATTCATAGCATTTTGTTTTATTATGTTTTTATACAATACATTGACATTTTTCTTATTCAAAAAATATAATAAAAAAACAGTGTTTTATGGGTACTGGAACAGATTAATGTTCTTTCAGTTTAGTTCAATGAAGAAATTGAATTACGAGGGGAAAGAATTAACCTCGTAAGTCAAGGTACCATTGTATATGCTAAATATCATATTGCTAATGACAGCTACTTAAGTTTTAAAAGAATTTTAAATTACAACTTTCATTTGTCGTCTTTGTTGAATGGAAATATTTCAAAGTATGGCATATCAAGTGGGAAAAGTAAACACATTTAAGAATTAAAGATAAAATTGTTGATATGAAATGATTTAGTCGACTCCTAGTGTTAGTCAAAATGATAACACAAGACAAAATTTACTGAGGTTAAAAGACACACACGTGCTTATACGTTCGTTTACTTCACTGAACTGAATGTAAAAGAAGGAATAAAGACAAAGAGAAAACGAATTGCGTGCCAATTTTAGTGGCGCCTAGAACATGTCACGAAGTAATTTACGATGTACTTCTGGAGACGCGACTTACAGGCAGTAGCTCCACATGCCCACCGCACTAATTTTAGTAGGAAAAATTAGCAAAAATAATTTGGATATAATTTTTTCGGTGCTGATGCAGAATTACCCACCATCTAATATTTGTTTTTAATTTTATTCAAATCTACATCGTCTAGTCGGTGGGACTTCGAATACACAGACTGTATTTCCTGACGAGGGCTAAAAACTCCCCCCTCGAAACTAAAAACCCTCCTGGGTATGATATTCTATATCGGTTATTTCATTGCCAAAGACGATAAACGTTTCGCCAAGTGCGTCTTTTGGATTGTGGGTTTAAGCATTAAACCTTTTTTTATAAAAGGCAAACTTGAATAAAAGAAATAATATAAATTTCAATTTGGAGGAGAGTACTTAGTATGGCTTTTTTTTCTTCAATTCTATCCTTTTGATGGCATAACTTTTTGTGAAAATCGAATATATATTTTTTCCAGATTATATATATATATATATATATATATATATATATATATATATATATGTGTGTGTGTGTGTGTGTGTATGTGTGTGTGTGTGTGTGTGTTTATCGCCTGAGGAAGGAGGAAGATTGTCCTGAAATAAAGCAAATATTTTTCTCCTGTTTCATTTTATACGGCCTCCAATTGTAATTAGATAATACTTTTTTGACATTTTCTTTTATTTACATTGGTTAAATACATAATTCATACGATTTGCATCTTATAAGTAAATTGACTCTTGCGATCAACATCAGGTTTTGGATATAATTTTTTTCAATCAATTTCCTGTAATGGAATCAATCCAAACCGGAGGAACCTTTCAGTCTTCTTGTCTAGCTCCTTTTTATTCTCTTTATTTGCTAATCAAATTAAATTTAAGGTTTTAGGCGAAATCAGGTCAACTACAATTTAATCCATTGTTTCTCAAACTTTTTTCGGGAGGTGACAAACATTGGATTCCAGGCCAGATTTCTACCAACCTCGATCTATATACGACGGTCAGTTGAAAAGTTCATAGACTGGCATAGATTCTCTTATGGAATGTGACCAAATAAGATTTATAATTTCAACAGTCTTCTTTGCAGTCCACACACTTCTGATATCAGTGTTCAGGGCCGTAGAAGAGATAAATGTTGGGGGGGCGTCGGGTAGACCAAGAAAAATTTAATAAAACTCCGATGACAGAATTATTTGTAATAGCATGTCAAATAATTTTGTTAGGAGTTTTATTAAAGTTATATTCTTCTTTGCTTTCATAAATTTGTTCCTTGTATTTCTTTCTTTATTGTATCGTGTTAAATTAAAACCCTCTAAAAATATTTTTTTAAATTGGGGGGGGGTCAGGCATCTCGGCCTTCAGCTGCTACGGCCCTGGTGTTGCAGTGCTTGAATCACATTAGTAAAAAAAAAAAAACATGACCAATAACAGATATGACGTCATCGTGTGAACTTTTCAACCGATCTGGTACAACGGACAAGCACGTCTTCTCTTGGTGTTGTGACACCACCATTGTAATTTAACACTAAACCTGTGATCTCATCTACTTAAAGATTTGACCTTTGTTGACTTAAAAATGAGGGGGGGTCACCAGTCTCTATGGCGTCTGTTGTCTAGACCACGTCAGTAAAGTACAAACATACGAGTCGAATTTTAATGCCAACAGTGAACTATAAAACAAAGCCCTGACGTTTGTAAAAAAAAATCCTTATGTCGTCGCCACCTTGCATTTTTTTATAATGTGGGGGGGGGGTCCCGTGGATAAAACACTGGACTGCGACATGGTGGTAAACGAGTTTGATCTCCAGTGTCCGTATTACATTCAGTTTCGGACTAATACTCTTAGGAAAGGTATGAAACTCCTCATCTCTACAGCTATGGGTTAGATAGTAACAACATTGTTATTCTACAAAGATGACTTTAAATAACCAACGAATATTGATATACCATTAAACAAAGAAATAAAACCATATCACAGAAGGAGTCCCCGTGAGTCCAAAGGAGTCACGCTAGTACATTCACTTTCGAATTATATTAGTCCGAAAGTGAATGTACTAGCGTGACTAGAATTCGAATGTACCTCATGTAAATAGGGACGTACCCGATTCCCAAGAATATTAGCGCTATGTGTAATGCAACCAGCCTTGTCGAGGATTTGAACACGTGTCACTTAGTCCATTTTCTACGGCGATAACCATAACACTTAGACGCCTCCCATTGGGAAAGGTTTTAACCTCATTATCCCCCGCAGCTATGGGTTAAATAATACCAAGTACTGTTCTTTTACAACGATGGCTCGGCATTAAATAATAAACGAAAGTTAATATGCCATTAAGCAAGGAAACCAAACCTGCTTTTTTTTCCACCTTCTTTCTGAGGATAAGGGATCTTCAACAACAGTGTAGTCATTTACTAAGTTTAGCTGAGTTTGGCACAAGGATATAAGTATGATGGCACCCAATTTGATTCGAATTCATTCACAAGTCTCTGCTAACCTATATTACTAACCATTACGCTACATAAGGTTCCTTTTCGTAATACAACAACTATGGATTTTACATTTCCTCTTCCGTTTATGTATGTACTAGCAGTGGCTACCAGGCGTCGCCTGGGTAGAGTTTTTTTTTTAGTTAGTCCCGCAGATCCATTATTACTGAATCGTGAGTTGAATCCTTGTGGGATGTCCCATTTAAATCCCTATGTAAAAAAAAAAAAGAAGAAAACATAGACCCTGCATTGATCCATTTACTCTGAAAAGAAATGTTAATGTCTACTATCTAAAATATATTTTTTTTTAAAAATCCATGCTGTTATTCAAATTTTATTTTTTTAATTATCTTCACGAATATAAATCAAATCTATTACTTTTATTCAAAAACCAAGCCCTGGTGATATATATATAATATATATATATATATTATATATATATATATATATATATACTTTGTCCTTAATTGTTTCCTCCGGACACACATATACACACAACTGCCCTCTATATATGTATAACTTTACCCAACCTCATACGTACGAACAGGATGTGACACGAGGTCAATCTTTAAGCAGATGGCTGCTTTGAATTTTATCCTAGACCGATTGCCTAAGCAATGTTAAAGAACCCACTATATCCTATTATTTTACTCAAATGGAAAAGAACAGATTCATGCCTTTTTCGGGGGTATTAGCGCGACGAACTCGTCCAGGATTCCATTTGCTTTTATGATAACTGTTACACAAGCGCCTCAAATTCTTTCAGTTGAGTAACTCAGTCAAAGCAAAATTGGTATGGATTTTGATTTGTTTAAGTGAAGTTTAACAGGTTTGAATTCAGAGTTTTCCTTCTCCTGGACCTGTTGCTATACCAAGGTATAGATCCCAATCTGCCCTACTAGATATCCATAATTGGAAGGAGAATGGTTGGGTGTACACCATTCCCAATAATATTAGCGCTAAGTGAAATGCAACCAACCTTGTCCAGGATTTGAACACGTATCACAGTGTCCATTTCCTACGGCAATAAGACATGGACGTCTTCCATTGTTGAATAAGTATGGACGAACTCATAGGCGACGTTCTTACACGAAAACAACGTTGGGCTATTAGGAAAAATGAGAGATAAAGAGTCAAGGGAATCCCTATTGTCGACGCACTTTGATGATGGTGACGCTAAATGCAAATATTTTTTTTAAAGGGGGTAATTATCTCTTCTATCCGAAACAGGGCATTCAGACTGACAAATTGGGATGAGGGGTTTTTGGGGGGCGGGACATGTCAACACCTTGAGAAATAACTGGACCTTGGAGTAATGGTAATGAAGGGGTATTCAACCCTCCACAGAAGGGTCACATTACATATTCAATGATTTGACTGTTGGTTGATTGAATTTTATGGCAGGTCAACCCATATTGGGTTAGTCTATGCCGAAGACATTTTATTTTATTCATTCATGATGGGTATTCAATTTTTTTTGCAAACTCAATTTTTTTAAATCACATTTTTAATACTCATTTTTATCTATTTTACCCATATATAGGACCCTATCAGGTACTACTACTCCGGATCAGGGTGGACCTGGGAGTAATGGCAATAAAGGATTACTCCACATTTCCCAGAGCTCCAGAACTGGAACCTCGCCACTAGATGCAGTTTAGCGTCATACCCAGAACACTAAGACCCTAAAACACCAACTTCTAGCGCATATATGCTAAAAAGGGTTGGGGCAATAGGGTCGGGATCATCCTATAGGTTCTAGGGCTTGACGTAACCAGCCGATTGATTGAAGAAGGCTTCTGACCGACCGCCCATCTAGCCTAAGATATGCTTGGTCAGCCGGAGATGTGGACCTAATTTAGTGTAAATCGGTTGAGCGGTTTTCGCGTCTATAAATCATGTACACATACACAGAGATCATTCTAATATTTCGATTCATTTAACACTACTTATTGTTCACACACATCTATATATATATTAACCCCACCGCACGAGCAGGATATAACATAGATCAATTTCTTAAGTGGAGTTTGAATTCAGTTTTCCTTCTCCAAAACAGGTTGCCATTCCAAAGTTAAAGAGTCCAGTCTGTCCTATTTACCCATAGTTGGAGGGATAATAGTTCGGCTTCCAAAAGAGCTTGATTTGTGCGAGTGTGAGCGCACGATATCAGCCAGTATAACTGTGCCGTCAAAATAAATAATATAATAAATGTCATTTTTCTTTTCTTTTCATTTCACAGTAAGTGTACGAATTATGAAGCATTGACAGTCAATGTTGTTTGTGCCGATAAGACTGGTTCCAAATCAAATTTTGCCTCGGGGCCACATAAAAACTTGAGCTGGTTCTGTGTACATTAGGTTCGTTCTCAACACAGTTACTGTTTTTTCGCGATAAAAATAACCCAAAATTATGTCATTAAAAAAAGAAGTCTGTTTTGTTTTGTTTTACGGCATATCAACCTCGGTGGGTCATTTAATCGCGGCAAAATTTGAAAGATTCGTAGCGATAGTTTGGAATAAAAAATTTAAAGTCAATTTTTTGTAAACAAATTTTCTATTTAAAACATCGATGGGACCCTAACAGGTACTACCACTCCGGGTCAGAGTGGACCAGGGAGCAATGGCGATGAAGTGGTACCTCCCATTCTCCGGACATCCAGAACTGAAACTTCACCATCAGATACAGTTTAACATAATTCCCAGGAGTTGAAGACCCTCAGCCACCTTCTAGCACCCATATGATAAAAAGGGTTGGGGGTTGCCATTAAGGTAGTAGCGCCGGGACAATCATATACGATAGGGCTTGACATGCCCAGCCGATTTATCGGGGGAGGGGCATCTCTGACCTCCTGTCTAGCCCAAGTAAGCATCAAAGTGGAGTGTTGCTTATCATGGGCAGCTCAGCCACCAGGATTCCGTCCTTAAGCATCATGGGTCACCACCCACGACTGTTAGGTGACCCTATTGGGCGGTGGTCTTACCCCTCTACAGAGGTGCAGTATGTGTACTCTAAAGCCCCAACCGACAGGGCTAAAAAGATAAGTAAAATTTAACTTAACTTTAACAACGTAAACTGTGTCATTAATTACTCATTTGACACCTATCTCACAGACAATCCGAGTGAAGTGAACAAAATATGCTGGGCTCTGCTGGAGGAGCAAATACGAATTCATAAGTGATATTCTCCTATGGAAACCAGTACATAAGCAGGACAGTGCAGACCGCACAGCAAAGACATACACTGACCAGCTCTGCGCGAATAAAGGATGCTGCGCAGAGGACCCCCGACAAAGATTAATGATAGGGACAGTTGGCGAGAGATTGTCTGTGCTACTTGCGTGACGTGATGAATTGCTCACTGAATTTTAGACGTATGGAAGGCAAAAGTGAAATAATTCGTGTTGTGCTATACCATGTCCGAGTCTTTGTTTGCGTCACTTAAAAAGGTCAATTTCTAATGCTTGTTGATTTCCATACAAACATAGTCTATAAAGTTTTTTGTTTTTTTTAATATTCTAAAATATGAATTAATCTATACAAAGTATTCTATAAGTTTTTTAAAAATATTTTGTATTAATATATAGATTAGCGGGGCCTGTAGATACCTCACAGTATGATAATTTAATTATTACAACATTTGATATGTTTAAATAAGAGCTATTACGAAATAGTTTGATATGTAAAATGTATAATAATCTCTTTTTTTCTTTTCATTATATTCGATTGCAACAAATAGCATTATCGCTTCCGCGCGCTCTATCTTTCCCCTACTCTTATATTTTCTGAGTAGCATCTCCTTTTTCTTCACATTCTTTAAAATAAAAACGGAATGGCCCATTATTAAGCTGAGGTGACGACACTTAATAGAAATAATAATTCAGCGGATAAGCAACACGGAATAATCGGGATTTACATTTGGACGATCTCATTTTTAACCAGAGCGTGTTGCAAGATGATAGCGGTCGTACAATTAAAGAACGCGAGTATTAATATATAGATTTTCAAGATAGCAGCGTATGTAAGTTATAGGGTGCCTTTTTTTATATTTGATAAATATTGTTTTTCTTGTACTTAAGAAAAAACGATAAATTAAATAAAACAGGTTTCAAAATATTCTAAAAACATTTTTCTTTATACACTTTTGCATAACATTCAACCGTAAACCTATTAATTATAATAACATTCAACCTTAAACCTATAAATCATAATAAACACACAACTATATACCTATGAATGTAGTGACAATTTTACTCACAGACGATTTAAAAAATAATTATCAAGTTTTATTTACAAATTTATTTTCAGTAGAGCACGTATTTTAATTATCCAGCAGCTAATATTAAAATATTATTATGTTTATGTCACAATTGCTCGTGATAGTTTATAAGAAACAATATCCACTCTCTATATCAGTTTTCTTCATTTTCATTTCTTCACACACAAACTGAATAAAAGTATGACTATCCACCCGGCTAATTTATATCCAAGGCAACATTTTATAGTCTTAAAGCGTACACCAACCTTCTTTTACCCGCTTTTTCTAGTAAATTTAACACGATAATGACTAAATGATGATAAAAACGAAAACAAATAAAATACATTACAATTTTCAAATCATATTTTTGACATTATTATAATGAAATATTTAGATGGGAGCTTGAAGGATTCAAATTATGAATTTCTATCATACCAACCTGACTAAAATTATTTTGTATCGAGAGGTTGGGGAATTATAAAATATACAAGTAATTTGCAGCTTCGCAAATTACTCGCATAAGAAAGGAATGCTAACCTCTCGGCATAAAATAAACCCAGATGTATTGACATTCCGGAAACCTGAGGAGACTTGTTGTCAATTCAAGGAAAAACCACCAGTTAAAATTGGTGTAAAAAAAACTCGCAAGGAGTAAAATGATAAATCATAATCAAAATATCTTTATTTAATAAATGTTCAATAAAATTATTCAAAAGGATGTTTCATATTCAATAAACTAATCAAGTAATTGAATAATTCTATTAAACATGAAATAATCTGTTCAATAAAACTATTCAAATCAATGTTGCATATTCAATAAATTATGCAAATGATTTCTTGAACATGAAACTCGTATCTGTATGATGTTATTATATTTAAAACAGCTGTAATGGACTATTAAATAAATTTTTAAAAAAACACTGATTATATATATATATATACACAAGTTTTGTTGAACTGTACAGGCAATTCTTGTCGGACAAGTTTTTGGTTGATCCTTTCTAATTTTCGAGCCATCTTTTTGGTGTTGAGGTGATGGCAAACTGTATTGCCGAAAGCGCTCGTATCGAAACCTTTGTTAGACTGTTACACCAGTTCCACCCCGACACCAAAAAGATGGCCCGAAAATTAGAAAGGATCAACCAAAAACTTGTCCGACAAGAATTGTCTGTATAGTTCAACAAAATTTGTATAAAAGCAAAAATGCTGCCAAAATACACTTATTTGGAAAAATATATATATAGTGGATAATATTGTGCTATATTTCTTAGCAATTTGTGCTCAATATCAGTGATAGGGCGTTTATATTTGAGTTAAAGTTACATGAACATGGAGTCAACACCTGGTTACTGACAGTTTCTCGCCTATGCGATCTTCAGACCAATGATATATGCGAGAAACTGTCATTAACCAAGTGTTAACATGTCCACGCTATTTTATATATATATATATATATATATATATATATATAAAAACAAATTTTTGGTACAGCTAAATTTATATATAATTTTAAAAAATATACTTTATTGGTCAGCAATGATGAATAGTAAAAAGAAAAGGGAGCGAAAAAAAAAAAAGGATAAACTTAAGGGCCCTTTCGACCGGTGCTTTTTCAAAGGTAACGACCGGTAGATTGTTTAAAAGTCACACTGTATAAGAATTGGGTAAAAGAGGGAGATTAAACCATACAAATGGTGGGGCAATATGAAATAAGGCAAGGTGGGGATTTGTATATTATACATTCATGTTACCCACACTTCAGCTGTCACATCCCCAGCAAAAAATTAGCAGGGAGTGTTTCAAGTGTCTTCGTCTACACAAGGACGGACAGTAAAAAAAAAAATATATATATATGGTGACTGCCTCGAGTACATTAAGGTGGTGGTTTGTCCTAGCCCTGTATAGAACAGAAAATTGCTGATCACTGTAGGTGATTTTACAACTATTTATGCTACAGAGATGGTTACCGATGGCAGAATCTTGTGCATGTGAAAGCTCAGATGTGGTTTGGGGGATGCTTCTTATTCCCCTCGGGACGTGTTGGTTGATTCGAACGCTCAATCTTTGTGTCTTCTGACCAATATAACAGGGCCGGGTTAGCTCAGTCGGTAGACCGTTCGGCTAGAAACCACAAGGTTCCTAGTTCGATACCGGTCCTCACCAACTCAGCGTATGAGTAGCACATGGATCTGTGCGGTAAAGTAAGAAGCTGATGGTAGGTGTGACGCTCCACCTCAGATGCTAAAAACAATCTCCTTGGTCTAGCGCTAGTGAAAAGGGGATAGACTCCCTCGCAGACTGGCTGATACCGACTTTAGGCCGCCCCGTCGACTTTACTTTTTTACCAATATAACTGGCTGCGCACCAGCATTGATACTGTGTCTTTGGATGACTATATATTAGTCAACCAAAGACAGTGTTTCGACATATCACGTCTCTTCAGTGTGGCTAGACATTAGCAGACTACCTTCAGCAGGGATGAAAACCCGATTGCTTTATCATTAGTCAGACATCTTAACCACTCGGCCATCAGCCTCTACAAACTGGGACGAGGATTTTAACTGATTAATACATACATAGGGCCGAGTTAGCTCAGTCGGTAGAGCGTTCGGCTAGAAACCACAAGATTCCTAGTTCGATACCGGCCCTCGCCAACTCAGTGTATGCGTAGCACAGGGATATGTGCAGTAAAGTAAGGAGCTGATGGTATGTGTGACGCTCAACCTCAGACGTAAAATCAATCTCCTTGGTCTAGCGCTAGTGAAAAGGGGATAGACTCCCTCGCTGATTGGCCGATACCGACTTTAGGCTACCCCGACGACTTTACTTATTTATATATGTAAAGGCCGCCAGAAAGTGCTCAATCCGTTTTATAAAAGAGCGCATATGCATATAAATGTATATGGGAAATATGTGTATGTAAGTTAGGGTAGCGTCATCATGAAGTTAACGGCGCTTGGTAACTTGTGTGCGTGTGTTTGTGTTTTATGTATCACATTTGACCCCCCACACTATTTACCTTTTGCTACCTACTTTCTTCATAATAAAGTTTGCTTGTACTTTGTGCGTGTATATATAATATATATATATATATCACTCTGTTTCCTTCATTTACTCCTAACTTACCCCTATTACACCTCCAACATTTCCTTTACTTCCTTCCTTCCTTTTCCGTTCTGAGGTTTATGCCAGTATCAAACATATGTGATTTCGAACCACTTTTTTTATTAACGCCTTTTTCGCTGACTCATGGCTGTTTAGCTACGTAAAGCTCGACTTACAGAGACAAAAAATTCAATATCGGGAGTTTGTTTTTAATGCATATACTAGCAGATGTAATCGGTCCATGGTCGAACTAAAAGGATTGTGGGAACACCAAGAAGTGAGAGAGAAAGAGGGAATAGAGGAGCAAGGGAAAGGGTAAGAGGGAAATAATCTAACAAATTCTTTATCA
Source organism: Doryteuthis pealeii (assembly GCA_023376005.1). Lineage (NCBI taxonomy): Eukaryota > Metazoa > Mollusca > Cephalopoda > Myopsida > Loliginidae > Doryteuthis > Doryteuthis pealeii. The sequence goes on along the minus strand of CM042150.1, from coordinate 115,364,550 downwards.
AATTTAAATAATTTATTTAAAGAATTCGCATATTAAAATCTTCGTTTATTCTCGGATTTTTTTGTTTACATTTATAGTATTATTTTAAAGAATGTAACCTTAAACTCTGGAGTGTTTTGAAACAATTTTATTTTTATAAAAACTTTTATAAAAGCTTATAAGACAACCCCAGACCTAACCAAAATGGAATGTCAACAACCCTGTCCCGAGATTACATTAGGTTTTAAAGCTCTTAATTCCCAAGACCGGATTATCCTCTGAAACAATGGATTAACTGATAAAAGCGTTGATTAAGAATATTTGATTACTTGGCGTCAATAAGCATAATCCCTGGGTCGCTGCAAAGAAGTCATTTATTATACTTAATTTACAGAGGCAGACAAATCACAGGGCAGGGCAGGACAGGACGGGCGAGGGTCCCGTGGGGGTAATGGGCCAACCTGTTGGACTGCAACATCATAGTAAATGAGTTCTAACTCCAGTCGGGCTATTACGTTCGCTTTCTTGCATTTAAAGAACTGTTCAACCCAATTCAAACTAACCATCCATGCTTTTATCTGATTTTGTTTGTTTGTTTCATTTTACGGCATATCAACCTCGGTGGGGCATTTAATGCCGACAAAGTTTTGAAATAAATTCATTCTTATTGGATACTCAATTTTCTTTTATAAACACATTCTTCTATTTAACCCATAGATGGGACCCTGATAGGTACTACCACTCAGAGTCAGAGTGGACCTCGGAACAGTGTTGATGAAGGGGTGCTCCACATTTCCAAGACCTCCAGAATGGGAACTCTACCACCAAAGTTTAATGTCATTCCCTGGACATGAAGACCCTCAGGCACCTGCTTCTCGTACATATGATAAAAAGGGTTGGGGTTGCCATAAGGACAAGAGAGTTGGGATAATCATATGTGCTAGGGCTTGATGTGACCAGCCGATTGATCGGAGGGGGCCTCTCCGACCGACTGTCTAGCTAAAGTAAGAGATAAAGTGGAGTGTTGCATTTCTTGGAGATTTTATTTGAATAATTATTATTATACACTGCGTGGTTTTAGTAGGGACCGGTTTCGCACAGCCGGTAGTGCACCCGTCTAGGAATCGCAAGGTATGTGTGGCGCGCTACCCCAGCAAAAAAACAATCTCTCTGGTCTTACATCAGCAAAAGGGAGATAGACTCCCTAACTGTTTGGCTATTAACGGCTATAGACCATTTCACCAACGTTTTTATGCATTGCTTTAATCAGACGTGTATGACTAAATAGTCAAGATTACGTACTATATTCTTGGCTATACTAAGTAAAGGGTTACCGGCCATCGAACTGGAGGTTGGTTGGGGGGGGGCTAATTACAACTAACCTACAATTGCTGAGATATTTTTAGCAAGGAGATTCATGGTTTCGTTTCTGAATTTTCGTCCACAAACGTCTTCATATTTACTGTTATAAAAAAAATCGTGAGAAAGATAAGAACCCCCCTCCTTCCATAGGTTAAATAGTACTACTACAGTTCACATAAAAGGATAGCTTTGACATTAGATAACCCACAAAGATTGATATGCCATTAAACAAAGAAATCGAAACAAAGACAAGTCACATCACAATGACGATTTAACTAGTTAAGTATTATCTTATTATAAAGGAGATTCGGTGTGTCTGTAACCGAAACTGCTCCACTGCTTACGTTTATTAATGGGTATTTGATTTATAGTCAAAATCATTAACACATATACATAGAATAAATCTTATTTATCAACGATGTCTCTATAAAAATCTCACTTAGATTTGCCTCAAAACAACCTATGTTATAAGTGCATTTAAAATCCTGAAATGTGACATATATCACTAAGAAATAAAGGTTTATATAATATATGGTGTGATTAATTTGCATACTGGTTTTCACAAAACCGGCATAAATAAATAATTACTTGGTGTTATTGATCTCTAATATTATTGTTTTATTCAACAACGTATTAAAATCAATCCTATGAATAATTTTATATAGAAACCAATTAAAATAATTCAAGTAATCATTATATATGTGTTCTTATTTAATTTCGTTAGGTTTTCTAATTTAATGTATTTCATTACATTAAAGCTCAAATACTTACGCCCGGGGGCGCATATTCTGGCTAGTTCATATAACCGACAACTGAAGAAGGCCAAAGTGTAGAACAACCCTAACGTTGTGATTATAACAGCCAAGTGTGAACGAAAAGTCAGAAACGAAAGACAATGAAAAATGTCTCAGAAATTGTAAGTTATTTGTAATTTAGTCGACCACAAACCAACCTCCAGTTGCATGACTGGTAACCTTTTACTTAGTATAGTCAAGAATATAGACGTAATCGTAACTATTTAATCATACGCATCCGAATAAAGCAGTGCATTATATATATATATATATATATATATATATATATACACCTGTTTCATCTAGCACCAATCACTGGTTTAAAATCAAGATTAAATGCAAAAATGTAAATCCAGAGTATCTGGTGTTGCTTAACCGCAGAATTCTTATTTTTGCTGAGTGTCGTCACCTCAACTAAATAACGGACTATTCCGTTTTATAATAAAGAAAGGGGAGAAAATGAAATGCTATACAGACAAATATAAGGAAGAAAGAAAGTAGGAGAAAGAGAGAAGAGATGATAATGTTAAACTGTTTTAATCGAACATAATGAATAGAAGGAAAGAAAAAAAAGAAAAAGTGTGAAAGTTAAATCAAGATTATCATACTTTTTATATATCGAACTAATTGCAATAGCTCTTAAGTAAACAAATCAAACGTTGTAGTAATTAGATTATCATACTGTGGTATATCCACAGGTCCTGCTAGTAATGATAATTCTTCAAATAAAAACAGACAAAAATGGTTAGTTTAAGTTTGTTGGGAGTGTTCTTTCAATGCAAGAAAATAATTAGTTGATTACAAAAGAGAATAAAGGAAGTTAAGATAACGTAAAGAGTAATTGTCTCGTATTTTATTGGCTTGGTGCCACATTGTTGGTTCTGTTAACAATAAATATATATTATGCATATGTAATTTAAACAAATAATTACAGATATGTGTTGCTTAATGTGACACAGCCTGTTTGAAATTATGAAAAACAAATAAACCTCAATAATTCAAAAAGTCATGGACCAATATTTATCAAATATAAACTTTTTCATTTCTACCTTTAGTAAAATTAACAAAATCAATGGATAATAGAATACTGACTATTATTGAAAAGAAAAGTCAGTATATTAAAATGTAAAGCATTCATAGATTTATCATATGTGTTTGTTATTTGTTATATTTGTTGGTCCTTTTTTGATGATTTTTATTTCCTCTTTTATTGAAGTAAAAGGTGATTATTATAGCAAAGAGATTGTCATTAGTGACCCCCCCCCCACCTCAACAGCATGATATAAACTAGGTGATTTGCTTTTAATCACTATCGGTAAATCTTGTAAAGATATTAATAGGCTCCGGGCCCAAAGGCCAAAAAGGCTCTAGTTTTTTTTATTTAATTTGTAATTTTGATGGTGGGGGAAAAAACCGCCAAATGAATGCCTATAGACTCCTAAATATCATACTTTTTTTCTTAAGCGTAAATGTTGTCCATTTTGAAGTTTTCCGTGGGTACCACCAATTTTCCCCGTGAAATTTACCCCCCACTATATCTAACATAATATTAACCTTTATGCAAGTTTTATTATCTTGAATTTTATTATTCACTCGAAAGAAGAAGCATTAAACAAACTCCAAATGATTTTTCAAAAAATTTTTCGGCTTACAAAAATAATGAAAATTATAAACGAAAAACAATGTTTACATTTTTGCACCGTTAAATCAATTGAAATTTAATGTAGCCATAAACAAGTTATAACTAAGGTTTTTTTTTGTTTTTTGTTTTTTTACAATTCTATGAAAAATAAATTAAGGGTCCAATTTTCACGAAAATTTCCATAATTACTTACTTTTGGATGAATATATGTCTGAAATAGTTTTTTTTTCTCTAAAATATATTAGGGGAAATATTTTTTATGAGGTCTACTCCCCCTATATTATTTTATGTAATATGAAAAAATGAACCGACAAAAACGATTTTTACTTTTTTTCAATAAAGATAAGAGTCTAGATAATTATATCAGAAGATTTTATAAGTCTCAATGGCAAAGATTTTTCATAAAAGAACCATAAATACAGACTTCTGTTAAAAAATGATATCAATAAAGAAACTGGCCGTGTTGTAAATAAACCGACTGTTTTTCTAATATCATTTGTTTGATCTAAACAAAAATTGTATAGAGACAGAATCAACGATGCTTGTTCACGTGGTGGGTATTCCTTTATAAAAACCTGCTGGAGTAAAAATAAACAAAATCAATGGATAATTTTGCTCCTCAGCGCTGGCGAAAAGGGGATAGACTCCCTAGCTGTTCGGCTAATACTGACAATAGGCCACTCTGCCAACTTTACGTATTATCTTTTTATTGAAGAAAAATGTGATTATTTACTTTTGTCAAATAACTTCAAACGGCAATTGTTTTTAGAATACATCAATTAAACGTTGATCAAACACACCTATAATTTTAACTTTGTTTTGACGTCTAAATTGATTATTTAACATTTGACAATTTTTTTCAAACTAAATTTGAATTATTGAATTCTATGTGATTTGCTTAATAACTTCAGACACGTTTGTAAGTTTGACGCTATATACGCCCGAGGTTTCAAATGGCTAGAATAATAGGTATAATAATAAAAAATATCGGCGGTCGGTCGACACCAGGAAGAAAATAAAACCACCCTTGTGTTGGGAGAAAATAAATTGTCTCTTTTTACATTAAGGAGAGGCTCTCCCATGTCACATGTCCCTTTTGGTCACGTGACGGTGTGAACCGAAGAATCACCCTCTTTTACGAACATTGGAAGCGACGGGCGTAGTTCGTTTTCTCCACAGAAGCTACCAATGGAGCCTGTCTTGGTATCCCAGACCTCCTGAGAAACAGTAAGTGGTTTCCACCCCTTTCTTGTTTAAACCTTCATTCATATTCCTCGAACACCTTATGACTCTTTTGTAATTTGTGACGGGTATTAGGTTGCCTCCTTCTATATTGTATTAATTGACTTGTCTTTTTCTCGACCGAATATTCTGTGTTAGGTTGTTCAAAAGAGGGTAATCTAATACAATATAAAAAAATACGAGTATTAGGTATGAGTTAACACCGCGCGAAATCTCAAACTTGCATCTAAGAAAACTTTATTGTCAAAATCTTTGTACCATTGGTAAGAAGAAAAACTTACAATCCTATTGAGGAATTATATAGGATTTGAAATCTATAAGAGCTAATGAATGTTTAAAAATATAGGATGAAACATTACCCTTAACTTTGTATGACTTCTCTACTACAATGTACCAGCCATATCGACAGAACTTAGAATACACCGACTTTATCCAACTCACCAAAAAGATGTGTCCTGATTATGGCACTAAATTGCATCCGTTGGGGGGGGGGCTTTAGTTCTTTCTTTTTCTTACAATATTTTCCTGTGTAGCAAACCCTTTTTCTCCCCTTTCTTTCTTTTATAATAAAAAAGGAATGGTCTATTATTTAACCGAGGTGACCACACTCAAAAGAAATAAGAATTCAGTAGATAAGCAATACCAGATAATCAGGATTTACATTTTTGCATTTCATCTTGGACTATTTGTACGGTCTCATTTTTAACCAGATGGTCTTGTAAGATGATAACGGTCGTACAATTAAAGAACACGAGTATATAGATAAAAGTAAACGGAGTAGAATGATTATGTTGTATCAATTTTCTAAGCATGACTTCCTTTGAAAATTAACATTCTTGGGGTTGGGGTTGGTATTTTGTTTTCAGGATGCAAAATCCTTAACTTTCACTTCATCTTTTTTCGTGTTGTACAGACGTTGCAGATTTTAAAACTGAATCGACCATCCCAGAAAGAGGTTGGACTTTAATTATCACTGTACGCAATTTACAATTATTCGTAGTTTAACGTCCGGGTCAATGAAATGTTATCTGACTTGGAGGTCGGTTGGTTGGATTTTACAGCATGTCAACCCTTGTTGGGTTATTTTATGCCAAAATTGTTTTTATAAACAAAATGGTAGAAATAATTTTCATTAACTTCATGCGTATCAGTCAATTAAAGAAATAATGTCATGTGTATTAATAAATGGTGGGTCAATGAAATGTTATCTGACTTGGAGGTCGGTTGGTTGGATTTACAGCATGTCAACCCTTGTTGGGTTATTTTATGTCAAAATTGTTTTATAAAGAAATTGGTAGAAATAATTTTCATTAACTTCATGCGTATCAGTCAATTAGAAGAAATAATGTCATGTGTATTAATAAACTGGTGGGTATGTTAGATTTGTCATTAACTTTAAGTGTATCAATAAAAAGTAAGTAAAGTTAGCGGAGTAGCCAATTGTAGGTACCAGCCGGAAAACGAGAGAGGTTGTTTTTGCTGAGGTGAAGCGCCAAACCTACCGCCAGCTCCCAACTTTACCGTACAGACCAGATTACCCAAACTATGCTACTCATGCGCTGAATTGGCGAGGACCGTTACAGAGTCAGGAACTTTGCGATTTCTAGGCGTGTGTTCTACCGACTGAGCTAAACTGGCCCCAATCAATAAACTGATAGAAATAATTTTCATTAACTTCGAATAGTTTGTAGGTGCTATGAAGTGAATCAATCTCAGGAACATACGTTTGTAATCAGGCAAATTGTAGTAGCAGTCTACATTGCTGCTGGGATAGACTGCTTTTATAATATCTCATTTATATACGATACTACAGTAGGTTAGTATTTTTTTTATTTAGTTTGGTTTTATAAACTGGTAAAAAAAATTATGTTAATTTTTTCATTAATTTCATAAGTCTTAAATTCGTATAAATAGTTTTAGGCAGCTTTAGGTAATGTGCATTAATAAGTTGGTAGAAATAATTTTCATGTCAATTTTTTATCAACTTCGTGTGTATTAATGAAAATTATTTAGACCATACATAACTTGTAAACAGATGTATTTGATCCATAGATGAGACACTACCAGTTACTACCACTCCGGGTCAGAGTGGACCTGGGAGTTAAAGAAACGAAGAGGTGCTCTACGCTCCCCAGAGCTCCCAAATTTAAACCTCACCACTAGATGCAGTTTAGCACCATGTCCCAACAGAGCTGCTCACTTGAAGGTTACAGTAACATCATACTACTTTACAGAATATGCCTATCACGATATCCTGTACCTACACTCCACCTGTTTTGGGCACTAAATCATGTTTATGATGTTCAAATGCTGCTATTCCTTAAACTTCCGTCCGTTATCATCTTGCAATACCCTTAGGTTAAAAATGAGACAGTCCAAATCTTCCAAGATTAAATGCAAAAGTGTAAATCCTGATTATCAGGTGTTGCTTATCCACTGAATTCTTATGAGTGTGGTCACTTCAGCTAAATAATGGACCATTCCGTTTTTATTATAAAGAAAGAACATACCACAGAAAAAATATAATAAGAAAGAGAGAGGGTATGAGAAAGATAGAGAGAGAGAGAGAAGAGGGGGATGAGAAAAAGAGAGAGAGAGAGAGAGAGAGGAGAGAGAGAGGGGGAGAGAGAGAGATGAGAAAGAGAGAGAGAGAGAGGGATGAGAAAGATAGAGAGAGAGGGGAGAGAAAGATAGAGAGAGAGAGAGAGAGAGAGAGAGAGAGAGAGAGAGAGGGGGATGAGAAAGATAGAGAGAGAGAGAGAGGGAGAGAAGATAGAGAGAGAGAGAGATGAGAAAGATAGAGAGAGAGAGAGAGAGGGGATGAGAAGGATAGAGAGAGAGATGAGAAAGATAGAGAGAGAGAGAGGGATGAGGAAAGATAGAGAGAGAGAGAGAGAGAGAGAGGAGAGGATAGAGAAGAGAGAGAGAGAGGGGATGAGAAAAGATAGAGAGAGAGAGGGGATGAGAAAAGATAGAGAGAGAGAGAGGGGATGAGAAAAGATAGAGAGAGAGAGAGGGATGAGAAAGATAGAGAGAGAGAGAGGATGAGAGAGAGATGAGAAAGATAGAGAGATGAGAGAGGAGAGGAGAGGAGATGAGAAAGATAGAGAGAGAGGGGATGAGAAAGATAGAGAGAGAGAGAGAGAGAGAGAGAGGGGGATGAGAAGAGAGAGAGAGAGAGAGGGGGATGAGAAAGAGAGAGAGAGAGAGAGGAGAGAAGAGAAGGAGAGGAGAGAGAGAGAGAGAGAGAGAAGAGAGAGAGAGAGAATGAGAAGAGAGAGAGAGAGATGAGAAAGAGAGATGAGAGAGAGAGAGAGAGAGAGAGAGAAGAGGAGATGAGAGAGAGAGAGGGAGAGAGAGAGAGAGGGGGGATGAGAAAGAGAGAGAGAGAGAGGGGATGAGAAAGAGAGAGAGAGAGAGGGGATGAGAAAGAGAGAGAGAGGGGGATGAGAGATAGAGAGAGAGAGGGGATGAGAAAGAGAGAGAGAGAGAGGGGATAGAAAGAGAGAGAGAGAGAGATAGAGAAGAGAGAGAAGAGGGATGAGAAAGAGAGAGAGAGAGGGATGAGAAGAGAGAGAGGGGGGAATGAGAAAGAGAGAGAGAGAGAGGGGAGAGAAAGAGAGAGAGAGAGGGGATGAGAAAGATAGAGAGAGAGAGGGGATGAGAAAGATAGAGAGAGAGAGAGGGATGAGAAAGATAGAGAGAGAGAGAGGGGATGAGAAAAGATAGAGAGAGAGAGAGGGATGAGAAAGAAGAGAGAGAGAGAGGGATGAGAAAGATAGAGAGAGGAGAGGGAGAGAGATGAGAAAGATAGAGAGAGAGAGAGGGGATGAGAAAGATAGAGAGAGAGAGGGGGGATGAGATAGAGAGAGAGAGAGAGGGGGATGAGAGAGGAGAGAGATGATGAGAAAGAGAGGAGAGGGGGGATGAGAAGAGATGAGAGAGGATGAGAAAGAGAGAGAGAGGGGGGATGAGAAAGAGAGAGAGAGAGGGGGATGAGAAAGAGAGAGAGAGAGGGGGGATGAGAAAGAGAGATAGAGAGAGAGAGAGAGAAGGGAGAGAGAAGAGAGGATGAGAAATAGAGAGAGGAGATGAGAAAGAGGAGAGAGAGGGATGAGAAAGATAGAGATAGGGGATGAGAAAGATAGAGAGAGGGATGAGAAAGATAGAGAGAGAGGGATGAGAAAGACAGAGAGAGAGGAGGAGATGAGAAAGATAGAGAGAGAGAGAGGGGATGAGAAAGATAGAGAGAGAGAGAGGGATGAGAAAATAGAGAGAGAGAGAGGATGAGAAAGAGAGAGAGAGGAGGATGAGAAAGATAGAGAGAGAGGGATTGAGAAGATAGAGAGAGAGATGAGAAAGATAGAGAGATAAGAGAGAGGGGGATGAGAAAGATAGAGAGAGAGGGGATGAGAAAGATAGAGATGAGAAAGAGAGAGAGGGATGAGAAAGAGAAGAGAGATGAGAAAGAGAGAGAGAGGATGAGAAAGAGAGAGAGAGGGATGAGAAAGAGAGAGAGAGGGATGAGAAAGAGAGAGAGAGAGGGATGAGAAAGAGAGAGAGAGAGAGAGAGAAGAGAGAGAGAGAGAGAGAAAGAGAGAGAGAGAGGATGAGAGAAGAGATGAGAAGAGAGAGAGAGAGAAAGGGATGAGAGAGAGAGAAGGGATAGAAAGAGAGAGAGAGAGATGAGAAGAGAGAAGAGGGGGATGAGAAGAAGAGAGAGGGGGATGAGAAAGAGAGAGAAGAGAGGGGATGAGAAGAGAGAGAGAGGGGATGAAAAGAGAGAGAGAGAGATGAGAAAGAGAGAGAGAGAGAGAGAGAGAGGATGAGAAAGAGAGAGAGAGAGATGAGAAAGATAGAGAAGAGAGAGGGATGAGAAAGAGAGAGAGAGAGAGAGAGAGGATGAGAAAGAGAGAGAGAGAGAGGATGAGAAAGATAGAGAGAGAGATGAGAAGATAGAGAGAGAGGGGGATGAGAAAGATAGAGAGAGAGAGAGATGAGAAAGAGAGAGAGAGAGGATGAGAAAGATAGAGAGAGAGAGAGAGGGGATGAGAAGAGAGAGAGAGAGAGGGGATGAGAAAGAGAGAGAGAGAGAGGGATGAGAAGAGAGAGAGAGAGAGAGAGAGAGAGAGAGAAGGAGAGAGAGAGAGAGAGAGAGAGAGATGAGAAAGAGGAGAGAGAGAGAGGGGGATGAGAAAGAGAGAGAGAGAGATGAGAAGGAGAGAGAGGAGAGGGGATGAGGAAGAGATGAGAAAAGATAGAGAGAGAGGGATTGAGAAAGATAGAGAGAAGATGAGAAAGATAGAGGAGGGGGATGAGAAAGATAGAGAGAGAGGGGGATGAGAAAGATAGAGAGAGAGGGGATGAGAAAATAGAGAAGAAAGGGGAGAAAGATAGAGAGAGAATGGGATGAGAAAGATAGAGAAGAGGGGATGAGAAAGATAGAGAGAGAAGGGATGAGAAAGATAGAGGAGAGAAAGGGGATGAGAAAGATAGAGAGAGAAGGGGATGAGAAGATAGAGAGAGAGAGAGATGAGAGAGAGGGGATGAGAAACATAGAGAGAGAGGGATGAGAAATGAGACAGAGAGAGAGGGGGATGAGAAACAGAGAGAGAGAGAGAGGGGGATGAGAAACAGAGAGAGGGGATGAGAAACAAGAGAGGGGGATGAGAAACAAGAGAGGATGAGAAACAGAGAGAGAGAGAGGGGGATGAGAAACAGAGAGAGAGAGAGGGGATGAGAACAGAGAGAGAGAGGGGGATGAGAAACAGAGAGAGAGAGAGGAGGGGGATGAGAAACAGAGAGAGAGAGAGGGGAGAAGAGACAAGAGAGAGAGAGAGGGGATGAGAAAACAGAGAGAGAGAGAGGGGATGAGAGAGAACGCAAAAACAATAACGCTAATCTGTTTCAATCGAACATAATGAAAAAGATGAAAAGAAGGAAATAAAGAAAAAAAGAATGAGAGAGTTAAATCAAGATTATTATACTTTTTACATATTGAACTATTTGCAATAGCTCTGAAGTAAACATATCAAATGATTAAATTATCATACTGTGGTATATCCACAGGTCTGCTATAAAATAATAATGTTGTGTGATCAAGTCAGCGAATATGACTAGTTGACATAAATAGCATAAAAAGTAACATCTAACTTACAAAATTAAATTAAAATTTTAAAAACCGCCCCGGATCAGTGAACATTTTCCATTTGGAATTTTTATTGTATTCAAGGCGGCGTCTGTGAACTAATGGTTATCGTCACGGGAAGTGGACGGCTATCCAAGTTCAAATCCTAAACGATACTGTTTGCATTTCACATAGCGGTAATACCCTTGGGAAAGGTATACATCCGACTGTTTTCCCTCCAGATATGGGTAGATAGTAGGGCAACCTGGGATCTTTAATCTTGGTATGGCAACCAGTCTAGGACAGAGAAAACTAAGATTTAAACCAGTTATAGACCTGGATTGGGATGGGCTCTGTCAGGCTATTCCGGCCAAAGACACGCTACATGCATAGTGAACCCTCGACCAAACCGTGTTCTGGGACCAGTGAAGAATTATATCCATAGAATTTACTCAGCTTTGCCTAGTCTACCACTTCAGCCACATACTGCTTACAGAAACTGTTGTTATTAGGTCTTTAAAAAGTCTAGCACAGATCTGGCACAGTGACATAAATATGGGTCACTAAATGAGAATCGGACTCACTACTCAGTAATTACGACTAGCAAGACAGGCTGATTAACTATTACCTAACAATGAAACACCCTTAATGTAGTGTTTATAATTGAAAATGATAACACTGGTATTGTTTTAACAATTTATTTCCGTTTTAGGGTACTCGCTCTCCTAGCTCCATGTGGCGGAAGTGCCCGGTGAGCCAGGAATGTTGTACCCTGTGTAGCTACATACATTACATTCAAGTTTACTAAATTTTGTTTAGTCTGGCCCTTAGGCCTCAGATGACTTATGGTATCTGGTTTTCCTAATTAGTCACCCATCTAAATATCGAACTAACTTAGCATTGCTTAACTTCAGTGATCTAAAAGGAACCTGTACTTTAAGTATGCTCTGACCAAAAGCGATATTGTAATCATGATAAAAGCAAAATAAACAAAAATGCATTAAAAAGCAACAGCGTCTCTTGGTCTGCATTTACCTTGTTAAGTCAATGAGAACGCGACGTTTTTTTTTGCTTTACGACTGACATGGAAAACAAAGACGTCTCAATGGCGTCCTGTTCTAAATAGAATATCGGGAAGGCAGATCGCGGCATTATTGTTAGCGAAAAACACTAATTACCAAGAATTCGAGTTTGAAATACATTTTTCTGAGAGGGAAAACCAGCAGAACGAATAAAACATTAAAACTGAATAATCTAACAATAATCGAAGCTGTTGAAAGTTAATAAAGAGATACAACTCTTGTAAATGAAGACGAGTTTGTCTGGCACTAAAACTCTGATTATAGTATTTAGAAAAGTGATGCCGACAATGCCGAGAAGCGGGAAAACATTCTGCTGTGGATCAGGTTCAGCGAAATATTTTACATCTACAGTATGGAGGCGTACATAACGTAACGGTTGGGAAATGGACTCGACGAGCGGAGTTCAAATCCTGGACGAGGATATCAGTTCGTGCTAATGGTAGACTGAATTCAGGAGCGTGAATTTTTACCACAGTCTACCGGACAGATGTTAGTGGAATATGAAATGAAGCCCAATGTATATTCTTTTGTAGTAGTTACTTTCGTATTTGCCTGGAGAGTTGTCTGCCCGTTTAGTTCGCTGGTTCCCGCTAGGGGCCGTTTATATTTAAGCGGCTGGTTTGATCGTCTCTTCCTCTTTTCCGGTTGCTCGACCCACGAGACACCACTATGGGTTAGACTCTGGTCTACCCCCCTCTTGTTGGGGCTTTGGCCCCCCTTACATTACTGTAAGTGATTCACACTGCATGGACTATTCCTAGTCTCATGTCTGTGGCTTTTATGTTTATATTTTTACCATTCATGAATGTGTCTTTATCTCTACTTTTGTATGTATGTTTATGTACACCTCTGTGTATTATGTACCCTGTTAATCCATGTGCTGTATACCTATTAACTGTTTTGTCTATCAACCCTTGTCGGAGTTTTATCTCAAGTATTATCACCTTCAAATCCTACACTTTTAATTTCTGAACTAGAATTAATACTTTTAATAAAAATGGGAAATATAACTTAATACTTTAATTCATTTATAAGTTTTAAAAGAAAACTAAAAGACAGCATTAATTGACGTTGTATAGATTTAAAGTAGTTGCGTAGTGGTTCAGTTACACGCTTTTTTTTACCTCAGTGTTGTTATTTTAAGGGAATTGAGATAATAAACTTATCAAGTCCCTATACTGAAATAAACTGAAAATTACAATTCGCTGATAATTTTGCCGAGTATTTAACGATATTTCTATTTCAGAGTAACAATAAAAAAGACTTAAAACAGTTAACTTTTGTAGTTCTGGGGGTCAAAAAAGTGTATTACTGAATCACTACGCAAAAAATTTAAATCTATTCGTAATAGTAAGTTTGAACTCGCTTACTACGATGTCGCAGTTCGGCACGTTAGCCACAACACCACGGGAACACCCTCTCTTCTTTTGGAGGAATTTCAGTCAAATATGAGATGTCCCAAACCCGAGAAGTCCCCCCTCCCCCTTAGCTCTTCATCTTTATGAGCATTAATCTTTAGACTTTACACGAAAATCAATTTTCTTTACAGTGAATTATCTCCCCTGATCCTCCTCAAAAGATCCAATAAAATTACGTCCGATTTCTTTTTAATCGTTTCGGGCAAGTGCATTTCCCATAGTTGCTTTTATTGTAAAAACCCTTTACCATTAACGTCTATATTTACGCCTCTCTTTGGGGGTCCATTCACCTTTCTATGATTGGGATTACTTCTTGGCCTTTGGTGTACTTGCTTCATTGAAATAATGATCGGAATCCTCAGGGTCGGGGACTTTTTGGATGATGATTGATAACCTACTTATATGTTCAACGATGTGATGGAGTACAAAAGCAAGGTGTATTAGTTACTTTCTGTACTTTTTTTTAAAGAAGTAAGTAAAAATAGGTGTTATAATTGAACCAAACCTGCAAGTGTAAGACGAAGATACAGGTAATCATAGAGTCAGGTGAAAAAAGAATCTACGATTTAACGCTCGTTACCCCGAAGTAATAAATGCGTCTAAACAATTATATTAGTCGAGTGAACATTATATATATATATATATATATATATATATATACACACACACAGAGTTAGTATTAAAATTATTAGCCTCTACGGAATATTTGCGTAGTTTTGAATAATTTGTGAATATTTTTAAAAGTTTTGATGTATTACATTCATAGTAATAGATTTTTTTCTAAAGATTGATTCTGTCCAAAATTATTCTCCCCCCACCCGCCCTTATGAAATTTGGAAATGATATTGATTATCGTGATAAGAGAACCAATATTTTAGTTCCCTGTTAAACGTTTGTTTGAGGGTTTTTTGTGTTATTGTTGTGTGTATAACTGACATTCTTCCAAATTTACTATTTCATCATTTGCGAAAAATCCACATGAAATTTCCATAAAATTTGTAGATATTTGAGCTTTATTCATTATGGGTGGTGGGGCTGAATAATCATGACACCAACTCTCTCTCTCTCTCTCTCTCTTATATATATATATATAATATATATATATATAGTAATAATAAATGAACACACACGGCTGGGCTTGAGAAAGCTTTCTTCTACTTAGAATACAGTTGCAGTTTCTTGGGAGTTTATATACTTTTATAAAAAGGTAAAGATTTACACAAAAGGGGAGGTAATAATAAAACGGGGAAGTAACTCTCAAGTGTCTACAAAGCCCTGTAGCAGATTTAAAATACAACAATGAAGATAGCAGTCTTGTTCAAATGCGATAATCAAAACGTACATTAAAATAAACAAGAGTAGAACATTCATTTAGTTTTTACTAAATGATTCCATCATTTGTACAATGTGAGTTATTAAGTTTTCAATTTTAAAACTGCTGAAAGATTTTATGAACATCTTTTATATATTAGAAATATAAACCATCATCAGGGCAATGTTAAGGAGCGATGTCATGAAGCTCCTTCAAAAGTGTTGTTTTCAAGTGAGATTTGGAGTGGGGTTTTACCACTCTTCAATGAATACATATTCCAGCTTCGCCAACAGAGTAGTAGTCCACCCGAGTAAACTGTGATAGATGATTTCTAAGTTTTTGTTCTTATAACATACTAGACGACCCGTGAACACGCTATAACAGAAATCTATTATGATATCGATTTATTATCGATACTATTTAGGAAGTCAACTCCGTTATAACGAGAATTTGGATGATTTAAAAATGTTTTTCATTGTCAATGCATACACCACAAGTTATAACTCAGTTATAAATTGGACTGGAAAATGCTTTATTCACTTAGAGCACCAAGTGTATGTATGTATGTATGTATGTATATTTACTAACCTCACCACACGATCAGGATGTGACACAATGTCCATTTTTAAGCAGAGTCTGATTCAGAGTTTTCCTTCTTCTAGACTGATTGCCATAATAAGTTTAAAGAAAACAAAGTGTCCTACTATTTACCCATAGCTGGAGGGAGAATAGTTTATACTCTTTCCAATGACATTAGCGCTAAATGAAATGCAGCCTTGTTCAGGGTTTGAACTGAGATAGTCGAGACACAACGCGCGCTTCCCTCAATTTTTTTTTCATATTTTAGAACACGAAGTGTATTGTTCTAATTAAAGTGTTGCTTTGAATTGCATTTCTTGTGAAGTTATGGTTCCATATACAAACTTAATATGAATTTTAGTAATATATAGATTGATGGTTGGTTGGTTGGGTTTTTATGGCATGTCAACACATTGGGTAATTTTATGCCGAAGACGTTCTGTTTTATTCGCTTTTTATGGGTACTCAATTTTGTTTTTTAAACCCAATTTTTTAAAACTCATTTCTATTTAAGCCATAGATGGGACCCTAACAAGTGCTACCACTCCGGGTCACGGTGGATCTGGAAGTAATGGTGATGAAGGCGTACTCCATATTCCGTAAAGCTCCAGAACTGGAACTTTACCCTCAGATAGTTTAATGTCATACCCAGGGCAGTTAGACCATCAGTCACTGCCTTCTAGCACATATATAATAAAAAGGGTTGGGACTTGCCATAAGAGCAATAGGGTTGGGACAATCATATAAGTGCTAGGACTTGACGTGACCAATCGATTATACAGATTGTAATAAAGTATACGTATTGTAGGGGAGATTCTAAAGTTAAATCAGATTATTCCAGGATATAGTTAAATGTCATTTAGGTTCTTCATTGCACTTTTAGTGGGGTTATATGATGGCGCCGTTTGCACTCCAGGTAATACGTGGCAGATTGTGTTGGGTTGCATGTTACCAGCAGCAAGTAATAATCTATAATTTTAACTATCGGAGGAATGAATGTATTAATGCCGTTCTTAAGTTATAGGATTTGATTATTTAATGTTTTCCTAATTGAGATGAATCTGATGTTAAAGAAACAATATTGCACTCCCATATTCATCGTAGATGGATTGATTCATTTTAATGGCATGTCAACCCGTTTACAGTTATTTTATGCTGAGAGGTTAGGGAATTGCGTTCATATCTACATTTTTATAGTTGTTTAACAAGGGTTTAACACACGGTTCCATAAAATACGAATAAATTTTAAACAGATATATTTGACCAATAGTTGAGACTCAAACAAGTACTACAATTCCAGGTTAGAAGGAACCTGGGAGTAATTGCAATGAAGAGATACTCTAAATTCACCAGACTCAAGAACTGGAGCCTCGCGATCAGATACAGTTTAGTGTCATAACCAAATAAACCCATTGGGGGAGGGTCTTAACCCTTTGAAAGGTATTGTAAGACCCTGTCGACAGGATGCGTTGATTTTAGAAGCTGAATTCAAAACCAGGCATCGTAAGACAATTTAACCATAAAAAACCTACTTCCTTTGGAATGCACAGCAACACCATCCCTGATTTGGTATGATTGCGGTACTATACCCAACAAGGGGACTACAGTTCTAGTAATTACTTCTTTTGTAAAATATCAAACAGTTAACAAAAGAAATCCTCGTCAACAAACCTTTGTTGTAGATTAAGCCCCCCCCCCTCATGCAAAAAAAAAGAAAACAACTTAAAAAGCAAATCACTTTCTGTCAGAATAATCTAACAGAAAAGAAAACAAAATAAGATTAATCTGTTTTATTTTTTTCTTCCTCTGATAACAATTGTCAAGACTGTCAGATATTTACGAGGTCAATATCAGAAAAAGAAATCAGTTCTGTCATAGAGTCAATGAACCAAAAAGAACAATGGACATTCCTCTCTCCAGTCAATACGTCACCAATATACATTTAGATGCACATACACTGATAAGCCAAACCATTACGATGGCCGACATGTGCAAAGAACGACAACTACTGTCTCGTAACAACTGCATATGCCAGGGTCAGAGCCATATTAATAGGTACGACAAATGTCGAATATTTCATTTTGATGTGTTATATCAATCCCTCTGTACGCTTGTATATCCTGGACCGTCACTGCTGACCTCCAGAGACACATTGGAGCCGTTGAGATGAGAAGATCTTAAACATCTCATACAATTTTATTGATTACTTTTAACGGCATTACCAACCCGTGTTGGATTATTTTATGTTTATAATTTAGGGAATCACGTTCATTGTTCATATTTGAATTATTTGTGTAGTTGTTTCTTAAGAGTTCTTTTTTCACAGTTAAATTACATCGAGGATTCATATCTAATACTAATAACTATATGGTTTCAAGAAATTCATTTCATAACAGTAATATTATTTCAGATAATAAATATTCCATAGCAAAAAATTATAGCTTCAAGTAACTATTCTTAATACAAATAATTTTCAGTTATATGATATCAAGTATTCCTATCTAATGCAAAAACATTGTACAGTTTATGGTTTAAAATATTCTTATCTAATCATTATATGGTTTCAAATCATCCTATTTAGTAAAGTAAAATGTTTGTACAGTTATATGGTTTCAAATAACTAATGATAAACCTTGTTAAATAATTAAAGCTTCAATTAACTATTCTTATAAAAATAATTTACAGATATATGGCATCAAGTATTCATATCAATTACAATTGATTTTAAACAGATCTATTTGGCCAATAAATGGGCCCTAACAAGTACTACCAATCCTAGTCAGAATCACTCCACGCTCCCCATAGCTCTAGGCCAGGAGTAGCATACCCAAGACACCTCTTTTAGAGTGGGTCTTACTCTTCAGTAGATGATACAGTCAACGTATTCTAAGCCCCGCCAACGGGGCGTGATATATTGAGAAATTAAGTTATAACATGAAGCATTATTCCAGTAAACAAAAAAAAAACGGAAGCTTCTTTGTAATAATGCATAGAGCTCTCACATTGTGGCCTTGCACCAGATGAAGCTGCCCTTAAACATAAACAGATCCCTACTTAAGTACGGTTGCCCAATGTAATGTGCGCACAAATAGAAAGGTAGAGAAAGTCAAAGCAACATTTATCAATGGTATGCAATAACTGTTTGACCTTTTAAAAGCGACCAAACCCAACTACAGAGCCTTGATAGAAAAATCAATAGCACAGATTTGTTTGTTTGCATCAACTAAATATCAATGAATGCAGGTTGGGGGGGGGGCGGGGAGACCGACCAACCAGACTCATCTTTAATGTACTCATTCTATACTGACTTGAGAAAAATAAACAAATAAACAAACAAAAAGATACATTTATTTTTCCTTCGATTTATATCAATAGTACGTGCAGAAATCCGGATAAATATCCTCCTTGGAATATTTGTATTTCTTATTTTTTATTCTGATTCTCGAAAATTATTTCTTAGTTGTAATCTTTTTTTTAAAAAGCCAGTATTAATATTAGGGTGTATCTAAGGTATTTTCATTTTTTTTTAAGTTAAAGCGTGAATTCTTCCAAACTGTAACCGTTTCAATGCTATTGAATGGCTAGACCACATGGGCTTTAAAGAAACGCTGGGAGCTACACTAGGATGCTGCAAGCTGTCTTGAACAAATTCAATTAAAGACCATCAGCTTACGCTTGTGAGAAAAACTCGCAAGGAGTGTAATAATAATAATACTCCAGTGAAAGACCATCAGCTAATGCTGATGTGAAAACTCAAAAAGGAGTAAACAATAATAATAAAACAATTACATGGGTACTTCAAGTGACAAACTCGAGAGATATCACATCAGAAGACATGGACATGGCTAAGAAAAGGAAACCTCAAAAGAGAAACCGAATCTCTTATAATCGCAGCACAAGACATAACAAACTATATAAAGGCAAAATAGATAGGGCGCAGCAAAATAGCAAGTGCAGAATGTTTGGAGACAAAGACGAAACGGTTAATAAGCGTATGCAATAAACTTGCACAAAGAGAGTACAAGAATAGGCACAACTCGACTGGAAAGGTAATCCACTATGTACTGTTCAAGAAATTCAATTTTCACCATACAACTAAATGGTATATGCATAAGACTTAACCTGTCCTGGAGATTGAGACGCATAAAATTCTAAGGGAGTTCAAGGTAAAAACGGATCACCTAATCACAGCCAGGTGTCCAGACCTAGTATTGGTTGTCAAGAAGAGAATCTGTCATCTCGTGGATTTTGCCGTCATGGGCGACCACCAAGCGAAAATGAAAGAAAGCGAAAAGATAGATAAATACTTGGACCTTGCCAGAGAACAGAGAAAACTGAGGAACATGAAGGTGAAGGTCGTACCAATTGTAATTGGTGCCCTTGGAACGGTCCCCCAAGCTCTGGAAAAGAATTTGGGTGAATTGGAAATCAGAGGAAGAATCGAGGCCATCCAAACTATAGCACTGTTAAGTTCGGCTAGAATACTCAGAAGAGTCCAAGGGACATGAGGAGACTTGCTGTCTCCCAGACTCTAGTGAACCACCAGTTACAGCAGGTGTGAAAAACTCAATAATAATAATAGTGTTGATTTAAAAAAAGAAGAGGACTTGTCATCTCGTGAATTTTGCCGTCCCGGCCGATAACCGAGTGAAAGTGAAATAAAGCGAAAAGATAGACAAATACTTGGCCTTGCCGGAGAACTGTAAAAACTGTGCAACATGAAGGTCGTACCAATAGCAAGTGTTGCCATTGAAACGGTCCATAGGGATCTGGAAAGAGTCTGGATGAAGTGGAAATCAGAGGAAGAATCGAGACCACCAGACTACGGCATTAAGATCGGCTAGAATACTCAAAAGAGTCATAGAGACCTGAGGAGACTATCCTTAGCCTCCAGTGAACCACCGGCTACGGTAGATGTGAAAACTCAATAATAATAATAATTAATTAATAAACTACATAAAGTTCTACCATATGGTCTCTTACACTTGGATAATTAAGTGTATAAAAATGAACAAAATATCCGACTAAGTCATAAACTTTATCATGGAAAACTGGAAAGTGAAATTAACAGCAGGCGTACAAACCCTAGCGGAGGGGAAAATCTAAAGAGTCATTTTCCACTCAATTACATAGTTAGGAAATATACAAAAGGATACAAATATATAAAAATCACAGGGGAAAAAATAAAGGTATTTGCCAAATATTTAAAAAAAAAAAACAACAACAGGAAACCCTTGTAAAAACCACAAGAATTACACAGCCTTGATATAGGAATGGAATTTGAGATCGAAAAGTATACCATGTGATGTTAAAAAAAAGGGGAAATAAAAGCAACAGAAGGAATAGAACTACAGAATCCGGAAAATATAAGAACATCTAGAGAGAAAGAGAATTACAAGTACTTGGGAATATTCCAAGTGGACACCATAAAACAAAATTGGAAAAAAAAGTTTAAAATCGTTAAAAAAAAAAAAAAAAAAAAAAGAATACATCAGAGGAAGAAAAAAAATTCTCGAAACCAAATTCTTCAGTAGAAATCTCAAAGGAATAAACACCTGGGCTGTCCTGCTTGTAAGATACATTCTCAAAATGGACAAAGTAACTCCAACATATGGAACAAAGGGCAAGAAAATTGATGACGATGCACAATGCATTACACTCTAGAGATGATAGAGATTATGTTTCAAGAAAAGAAATCTGATGAGGTCTCGAAGAATACACTAAAAGAACAAACAAAGACCAATTACAACAGCCAGTAACAGCAATTGCAACATATAGACACACAGAAAAACAACAAAATCTTGAAAACAGAAATGGGATGAAAAACTGTATGGATACTGAATATCTAATGATAGCAGCACAAAATAATGCAATAGGACCAATAATATCATAGCAAAATAGATAAGACGCAACAGAATAGTAAGTGTAGGATATGTGGAGACAGAGATGAAGCGGTAAATCATATAAGTAAACTGGCTCAAAATGATTACATGACGAGGCATGAATTATAATTAAGGTCTAAACTATGGAAAACAATTAAGACTTTTAAAATTAATTAAAAAAGAAATAGAGTTCGTCTATGTTACGTTACTTTTGTATAAGTATATAAAGAAGAAACATAATTGCTATGCTAACAACGCAGTGTGAACTGGTCAGCTGTTGCTGATCGGCAGTGGATTAAATCGGTTCAACTAATTAACCACGTCAAAACCAATCACTGAACAAATTCTGATTTCATTAAGAAAAAGAAGCAAAAATGATTACAGGCCATCAATTTCAACGCTTTATAAATATCTTGTTTATTCCTAAAGGAAAATACGCTATTCTCGGAACAGACTAGCGTAACGAAGCCTGGAAACATTAGTGATAAGCATATATATATATATATATATATATATATATATATATATATATATATATATATATATAGTGTATGTGTGTAGAATTATTTTCGCTCTACTACGGTTTCGGTGTTTAAGGTACACCTTCTTAAAGAGATTTTATACATTTTTTAGATACTTGGAATTAGTCTGGTTTGGAATTATTTTTATTACTCCTTCTGTCTTAATCATTTTACATAAACTTTACTTTCTAAGTCTAGTCAAAACCGTGGTAGAGAGAAAAAATGTTTTTCTACAAATATAAATGCTCTATGTTTTTACGAAATATATTGACTACTAACACAGCGAAAACGTCGGAGCAGCATTTGAATACACACACACACTTATATATATTATGTCGCTGCAAAGTCTACCAATACTTCTTTAAAAATATATAATAAATAGTAGGAAGTTTTGTTAGCTATCAATAATGATGGGTCTGTTCAATTCCAAGATGCCTGTCCAAAATATGTAAGTGTAAGATTAAAAGTACGATAATATTCATTATTCTTTAATTTTCTATGCATCTATTATAACCAACAATATATATATATATATATATATATATATATATATATATATATACACAATGCAAGTGTGTAATGGTTATCGTCGTTGGAATTGAACGCGACTACACGAGTTCAAATCTTGGATGAAGCTGTTTGCATTTCACACTTAGACCTTTTAGAAAGGTATATATTGAACTGTTATCCTTGAAGCTATGGGTAAAATTGGGTCTGACTATGATATTTAACCTTGGTATGGCAAATGTAAAGTTTTTTCATGGACAAGTATGTGAAAATAAAATGGAAATTAATCCGACAGTATGAATATGATATAATGAAAACATTTGAATGTTTACCCCTTTGATGATATCCATTAACACCACGGATTTACCTATAAAAGTGGGCTACTTATTTTACAGTTGGATTGTATTACAATAATTTTGATATTCTATATACACTTTTTATACATATTTTACACTTTTCTATAACTCTACATCAGACTTTTTTGAGTCTTATTTTATTACTATAATGCTTCTGATTATTTTTATAATTAAAAATGAGATTCATTTTATTTTTAAATAAAATTCATATCTTATTATAATGGAGATTGTGTGTTTTTCTGTCTGTAACCGAAATTGTATTACTAATCGAGTCACAATTCACATAGTTATTTACATCATATTCTCCATGATTTTATTTATATTTAAACTTCAATTATTAATAAAATTGTTTTACATTATTATACTGTTGACCATATCTACATACTAATAACATGCAATTGTATTTATATATACAAAAAATAGCGATTTACAGTGTGAATGGAACGGCTAATTTGCATATTGATCTTAAAAATTTGATTTTAATAAATATGTGCTCAGTATAATTGATTTCTAATTATTTGGTTTTATCTTAATGAATATGAGCAAAAATTTCACCAATAAATCTTAAAAGAAATCCATTAACAATATTAACAGTAATTCTATTATTTACTTCCTAATTTAATTAAATAGTTAAATTATGAAAATTTACCAATGAAAGACGGGAGTGAAGAAAAGGCAAGTTTTAGTTGTTCCACTTCTGTTTCAAGTCTTTTTATCGGCATCTTATTTAGTTTCATTAGCCTTTCTAAGTTAACATAATATTTTATTACATTAAAACTTAAATACCTGCACCCGGAGGGTGTATATATTTGCTAGTTATTTTTAATATAGACAGCGAATTTTTTTTTTTTTTTTTTGATTAATTCCAGCGTTTGACTAGCAGCGTTCTGTTTTTAATAACGGTCATTTTCCCGTCTTATTTTTGTTGATGACCGACCCACGTGCGGTCGATGCATTATAATGCGAAAGGGTCCTCATATTAGTTGAGGATGGGCCGGTGTTGCTTTTTAAAACCGTCGAGAGATTTGGCCCCGAAACGGTTTTGCACACTTCTCTCCTGATGAGCCTATTTCAGTTGTAAACATCTTTTGTTTTTTCATTATATCCTATATTATATATATATATATATATATATATATATATATATATATATATATATATATATATATATATATATATTGTAGGTGCTCTTATTGTACTGAGTATCGTCAGAGGAAATGAATTCGGCAATTAGAGTTCAAATTCTGGACTAGGCTATTTGATATGCAATATAATTGCATCTATTCCAACTGAATAACTTTCTGGGATAAATTGTTGATTTTTATTTCTAAGTTAAATCTGATGCATTGATAACAGCATATCTTATTATAATGGAGATTGTGTGTTTGTCTGTCTGAAGCTGAAACTAAATCACTACTCAAGTCACAATTCCCTTAGTTATTGACGTCACATTCACCATGAATTTATTTTTATTTAAACCTCAGTTATTGATAAAATTGCTATACCTTATTAATACTTTTGACTTTATCTACATTCTAATAACATGCAATTGTATTTATATATGCAACAAAATAGTGGGTTACAGTGTGAACAGGAAAGCTAATTTGCATATTGATATTAAAAGTTTAATTTTATTAAATATGCGCTTGGTATTATTGATTTCTAATTGTTTGTTTTTTTCTTAATGAATATGAGCAAAAAACTCGGGGATAAATCTTAAAAGAAATCCTTTAATATAAAGAAATAACAGTAATTTTATTCTTTACTTCCTAATTTAACTAAATAGTTAAATTAGGAAAATTTACCAATGAAAGATGGGAGTGATGAAAAATGATGGAAGACTTAGTTTCAAAGTTGTTCTATTCTTCGATTATACCCCCTCTGTTTCAAATCATTTTATTTGGATTTTTATTTAGTTTCCAAAGTATTTCAAATTTAACATATTTCATTACATTAAAATTCAAATACTTGCACCCAGAGGGTGCATATATTTGCTAGTATACTTAAAGGTATACGGATATAAATAAGGAAAAAAATATTCCAAATAGATAAATTTATTTGTATATGATAAAGTCTACGTTAAAACATTTCGGTTATTTATAAAACATTCATCAGGGTGTTAAGGATGAGTATGGTAGTGTGTAAACAAAGTTAGAATTCTTTTCAAAATGTAAACGAAAGATAAGTTTTTTAAAAACTGATGTAATTGGTATTCTAAAGAATATATGAAATGTAACATGATATGAATAGATGTAATTTAAAAAGAAAAATTAAGTAGAAAAGAAAAACCAACTAATCCAGATGTGACAATGTTTAGTAGAAAACAAGTTTGATCATATTTAGTTTTACAACTTTGACCTATTACACGAATGTTTATTAATGTTTATTAATGTAATCTATGATTTTTATTGCTTGAATTATGTATATAGTCGAATGGAGGGTGAAATTGGTTAAGATATTAAAATTGGAAAAACATTTTTATCATACACATCTTCACGCTTTATGCACTTCTATACATAAGTTTTCAGAAATCAGTATTCCTTGTACATCTGATATCAGACTACAATGTGAATAAAAAGATAAATATGAGTTGTTAACATACAAGGTGTGTCATAAAAGTATTGAGATTAAAGCTGTATTTACCAAGATAGAAATGAACAATGAATGGAACGTTGATTTTTTCAGGATACAAGGTGTGTCAAAAAGTACAAAATATCTCGATATTCACATACAAGCTGGGTCAAAAAAGTAAGTAAAAAGTTAAGTGGTCGGGGTGGCCTAATGTCGGTATCAGCCAATCAGCGAGGGAGTCTATCACCTTTTCACCAGCGCTAGACCAAGGAGATTGTTTTTGCGTCTGAGGTGGCGCACCACGCCTACCATCAACCCCTTACTTTACCGCACGGATCCGCACGCTACTCATACGCTAACTCCCTATTTTTTAAGCTTAATTTATTTCTGAATCATTTTTTTAACAAAAAATTAATGAGAAAAACACACATAACAGAATTTTGTTTAAGATTCAATATGGACACCGGCATCTGCCCTCAGCCTCTCGTGTGTGTGTGTGAATGTGTGTGTGTGTGTGTGTACGCGTGATAATTATAGATAATCATAATTTATTGGCTTTTGTCGATTTTCATTCTTAAGAAATAAAACAAACAAAAAAAAAACATTTTTCTTTTTATACCAGGGAGTTATTTTTCAATCACCATATAGATTGTTAGTGGTTTCATTCTACAGCATATCAACCCTTTTCGGGTCGTTTAATGTCGAATTAAGTTATTTTGATTTTAGGTTGCTTACAGTAACTGCTGTTGCTTGAATGGTCATCCGTCTGAGTATTGAAAAGGCTCATTGCTGCTTAACTTCGATGATCTGGCGGGAATATATATATATGTCATCCACGGACATCGTGTTTCGACTTATCAAGTCTCTTCAGTGTGGCTAGACATTTGTAAACTACCTACAGTCGGGATAGAAACCCGATCGATTCAGCATCAGTCGGACATTTTAATCGCTCGTCTATCGTCACCTACAGAATATATATAAGTTTTTGTATTTTCTGATGTTTCTGTAGTCGTCCATGGTATACTGTTGTTGTGATGATGGTGAAGATCTTCATTCAATTGTGTGTGTTTTCAAAGACAGGATATGAGTTAAGAATAAGGAAATGAATCCGACGGTAAATGTATAGATATAAGGGTATGAAAACACACACTATTGTTAAAATTAATATATTTTTATATCCTTTTTCATTGCTGATATTGACAATATTTCGATTTATTAAAAATCATCAGAGCATAATGGTAATTAGATCCGTTTTTAGATGTAAATGTTTTTAATCCGGATTCATAAGGATTATTAGTAAGCATCCTGTTGTCCCTGTTGGTTGGAATGGTTCAGCCAGTGATGAGAGATAAAAACCGAGGCAGTTTCTTTTGAGAGGGAATATTTTTTGTTCAGCAGGAAGAAACTTTGCCAGTTTACTACTACTAGTACAACTACTACTACTTTATACGGTATAATACTATGCATTGGGCATGCATATGTGGCTGCACAGTAGGTGTGTATGTATATATATTTCTAGGTAGTTATGATACATAGGTAGTAAGTCAAACCACATATATATGTGTGTATGTGGTAGACCGAATAAGTAATAGTAAAACCCATATATAAGATAAGTGTGTTCAGGTGAATCATGTGTGTGTATGTATATATAGATATATATGTGCGTGTGTATATATACATGTGTGTGTGTGTGTCTACATATATAGTATGTGTAAAGTAGGGTCAATGATAAGTTAGAGAAACCATTAAAACTCAAGGAAGATTAAGAGGGTGATAACTCCCCAGATTAGAGACGAGAAGTCTGGGTTGTGAACAACTTTAATAGTTGACCAGTTGGTCAGATAGGTCATAAAACACCATGAGGGTGGTCTGTTAGAACAAAGGAGTTTCAAATCTCGGAGGATGAGATTTGGACGAGATTTGATTGTGAGAATTGGGATTCTGGGAGATTCAAAAAGTTTTAGTCAGTTAGTCTTGGGACAGCGGAGAGGTCAGTTAGCTTCTGGACACCGGGGAGAGGAGATGAGCCTTGAACACTGAAGAGATAAGATGTTAGATGTGTTAAGTATCTGGCAGCCATCCTTCGTTCCAGATGTAATGAATAAGTAAGCAAGCCAATAAGAATCCAGTGTTAACGTATTCCTTGTAAGTCCTTCGTCCGAGAGAATCCAAATGTCAATGAAATAACTCAGAATGGTATGTCTATTAATACAGCAGAAGCAGCAGCAGCAGTGCCAGTGATTGGACAATAGAAATCCACCCCAGGTCACGTGGTAGTCAACGAGTCTATATTTAGGAGTGACCATTTACTTCATGCCTTATATCAAATAAAATCCAACAGGATGAGAGGCAAATACCATAACGGCTTGTGGTCCATTAAATTTCAGATACCCTTAAAACACCTCGAAATTAATAGATATTTCGGATAAATACTTAATTTGATTATTTTCCAAGATTGGAGAGGTAGTATTTTTCCAATTTTTTTCATGGGCACCTCATGTGGTGTAATGGTTAGCAAGCTCGCTTCGCAAACCATTGTTAGTGAGTTCGATTCTCATTGGGCGCCCCATACTTCTGGCCTTGTGCTATATCTAAGCAAGCTTAGTTTTTTTAGGGGCACCTCACGTGGTGTAATGGTTAGCAAGCTCGCTTCGCAAACCATTGTTAGTGAGTTCGATTCTCACTGGGTGCCCCATACTTCTGGCCTTGTGCCATATCTAAGCTAAGGCTTAGTAAATAACTATATCAAATAAAATCCAACAGGATGAGAGGCAAATACCATAACGGCTTGTGGTCCATTAAATTTCAGATACCCTTAAAACACCTCGAAATTAATAGATATTTCGGATAAATACTTAATTTGATTATTTTCCAAGATTGGAGAGGTAGTATTTTTCCAATTTTTTTCATGGGCACCTCATGTGGTGTAATGGTTAGCAAGCTCGCTTCGCAAACCATTGTTAGTGAGTTCGATTCTCATTGGGCGCCCCATACTTCTGGCCTTGTGCTATATCTAAGCAAAGCTTAGTTTTTTTAGGGCACCTCACGTGGTGTAATGGTTAGCAAGCTCGCTTCGTAAACCATTGTTAGTGAGTTCGATTCTCACTGGGTGCCCCATACTTCTGGCCTTGTGCCATATCTAAGCTAAGGCTTAGTAAATAACTATATCAAATAAAATCCAACAGGATGAGAGGCAAATACCATAACGGCTTGTGGTCCATTAAATTTCAGATACCCTTAAAACACCTCGAAATTAATAGATATTTCGGATAAATACTTAATTTGATTATTTTCCAAGATTGGAGAGGTAGTATTTTTCCAATTTTTTTATGGGCACCTCATGTGGTGTAATGGTTAGCAAGCTAGATTAGCAGACCATTGTTAGTGAGTTCGATTCTCATTGGGCGCCCCACACTTCTGGCCTTGTGCTATATCTAAGCTAAGCTTAGTAAATAACTAGGGCACCTCACGTGGTGTAATGGTTAGCAAGCTAGATTAGCAGACCATTGTTAGTGAGTTCGATTCTCACTGGGTGCCCCACACTTCTGGCCTTGTGCCACATCTAAGCTATGCTTAGTAAATATGTATATCAAATAAAATCCAACAGGATGAGAGGCAAATACCATAACGGCTTGTGGTCCATTAAATTTCAGATACCCTTAAAACACCTCGAAATTAATAGATATTTCGGATAAATACTTAATTTGATTATTTTCCAAGATTGGAGAGGTAGTATTTTTCCAATTTTTTTCATGGGCACCTCATGTGGTGTAATGGTTAGCAAGCTAGATTAGCAGACCATTGATAGTGAGTTCGATTCTCACTGGGCGCCCCACACTTCTGGCCTTGTGCCACATCTAAGCTAAGCTTAGTAAATAACTATATCAAATAAAATCCAACAAGATGCCCACTAGAAGCTAGCATTAGAAGAGGTCGCCAAAAGGAACGGGGGGGGGGTGTCCCCCATCTCGACAACCATGGGAGATAGCAGCAGATAGATGCAAGTTATATACCTCCCTGCCTTTTCTAATGTTCACCTGACTGATTTTGTTTTGTCTTCGTTGTTTATTCTCTCTTTCTCTTGTAACACTTATTTGTTTGTACACCCCTTTGGCGGGGGGGGGGCTGCGAGATGTTTTGAGCACATATGCGCAACGTGGACAGGTCCTACTAGAGAACTGGTGGACGACACGGAATCATTGCTAGACGAGACAAGATGAACGGCCAGAAGAAGCAGTGCAGAAAGATGCAGTGAACGCAAGAGAGTTGCAGAAGTGTGCAAAAGAGCTTCGCAGCCCGCCCGGGGTGTTACAACGGAGTCGGGGGTTGTCCGTGTCAGTTTGAATAATGACTCTTGCGACGAATGAGACCTAAAGAACAGATGACCTGAAGACCCCTAGGTTGTTGTTTTGGGGTTGTTTTTTTTTTCAAATTCCGGATTATTAAAGGAAAACAATGTCCCTTCTTGACAGTACTTTAGTTGGTTGGATTTTACGGCATGTCAGCCCTTGTTGGGATATTTTATGCCAAAGACGTTTTGTTTTATTCATTCTTGATGGTACTCAGCTCTTTCAAACACATTTTAACTCGTTTTTTTTCTATTTAACCCATTGATGGGAGCCTAATAGGTACTACCACTTTGGGTCAAAGTGGACCTGGGAGTAATCCACAATCCACAGAGCTACAGAATTGGAATTCGCCATCGGATAAAGTTTAACGTCAAACCCAGGACACTAAGAGCCTCAGTCACTACATTCTAGCATATATATGATAAAAATTGTTGTGGCTTATCATAAAGGCAATAGGGTTGGGACAATCATATAGGTGCTAGGACTTGACGAGACGATTGATCGGAGGGAGCCACACCAACCGCCTGTCCAGCCTAGGTAAGGGTCAACAGTACTTTGGTGTGCCAAAGTGCTGACCATAGTAAAAAAGAAAGGAGGGTCTGATATTGCTAATATGTTTGCAGGACAATAGAAATCTCCGTTCATGTATCTATTTTATTATAGAGTGATCTGCCTTTGATCATATTCAATATAAATAGAGCCATGGTGGTAGCCATTGGCAATTCTACTTTTGACGTCTGAAACACACGGGCCATGTCTTTCGTACTTTATATATGTGGCAACTGAACATCTTGTCACTTTGTTCTATGTATATTCACATACAAATAAATCTCCCCCTTATAAATAACAGCACATTAAATAAGTCTCAACAAAACTCTTTTATTCAGATACATCGAAATGGACTACCGTGTTTCCCTGAAAATAAGACCTTCCTAAAAAAAGCGCGATTTTCATATAATCCCCCTCCCCTTAAAATAAGGGTTGGTATGTTAACCCATTGGGTCATTTTATGCCGAACACGTTTTGTTTTATTCATTTTTGATGGGCACTGAACTTTTAGAGCTCATTTTGTTCTATTTAACCTATAGATGGGACCCTAACATGTACTACCACTTTGGGTCAGAGTGGACCTGGGGGTAATGGTGATGAAGGGCTACTCTTAAAATAATCCCTAGTTGAGAGCCATAACATTCCAGAGGATAATGATTATTTTTTAAGGAATTGTCGTTAATGAGTTTTTGAATAAAAGAACGTGTTAATGGTAAATAAATGAAGATTGTTTTTCATAATTTCTGCTTATTTAGAAATTTTGTAATTTTCTATTTCTTAATGTCGTTTTTCGATATATGAAGAATAAGACACCACCGTATATTAAGCTTTGTTTTTCGGAATTAACATTAATATAAGCCCTGTCTTATATTCGGAGAAACACGGTAGCTATTAACACTTAAATTTTTGGGTTTAGATAGCAAGACCCCTGTGTCATAGAAAATACGGATTCACTTGTAACGAGGATTTTCAGATTTCATTAAGTATTTTATAGCGAAGTTAAACATTCTTGTAAATTACATATCATCTGATGTATACGAACTTTTCAGCGAAGCTACGGATTTTGAAGAGGCTATTTGCATTTTGGGGGAGAGCCTTTGTTCAAGGGAAAAGGGGGATGCTCGGCATGTATTCGCAACCAGAACTTAACTGACTGGAGAGAGTGACAACCCACCATGTCAGAAGAACATGAAGTCAGATTATTGTGGGGAGCTACGCACAAACCAAAGCTCATGGGCGGGCCAGAGTAAACATTGCGTGTGTTTCGTTGGCATTCTTTTGAAGTGCCTCAGGTACCAGGCAATAAACCCAGCCTTGTCCCTTAAAATCGAAGATTTTGACTTGGGGATAAAATAAAATAACTCATAAGAAGTGTTATTACTAAGAACTATAAATGGCACAAGGCAAGATATCCCCAAATTGTTTCCAGACTCAAGAATGCCAGCCAACTCAACAGCAAATCCAACAACCAGATTCCAGTCTCAAAGAAGTAAAACAGAAATAAAAGGTTACGATTTCTAGCATTAACACATCATCACTACCTTTCAAAAGGATAATTGCTACGTTACAAAAGGTTCTACCGTCAGCATGGCTTCTTTTAACTTATCATTGAAGACAGCGGGAGAGTGCCAAGTAAATATTACGGTGGGTGCAGAAACATGCACAGGTTTTAATTTATTCTTAATGGATAATTAAGTGGAGTTTAACAGGTTGGAATTCAAAGTTTTCTTTCTCATAGACTGGTTACCTAGCCAAGGCTGAAGAGCTCAATCTGCCCTACTATTTTACTCATAGCTGGAGGGAGAGTAATTGGATGTATACCTTTACCAAGGGTATTAGCACTATGGGAAAAGCAAACGGCCTCGTCTAGGATTTAAACTCGGATCGACGTGTCCATTTTCTACGACTATTAAACCACGTGCCCAACTAACTGACTTTGTGATCTGAACAGGGTTGTTGCCATGTTATCTTACAAATAAAACTTGGATATAAAAATTGAAGATTTGGTTTTGTTGAGTAACTCACTTTTAACGGTAAATACATTTATCTTATTTTTGAGAAAAATCTAGTTGACTTTTTCGATGGGTTCTTCGATAAGACTATTGTTGCCGGTTCACAAGAAGATCTTATACTATACTATCATACTAATAACATGCAATTATATTTATATATACATTCAAATAGCGGTTTGCAGTGTGAACGGGAAGATAATTTGCATATTAATGTTAAAAATTTGATTCTAATAAATATGTGCTTAGTATTATTGATTGGTATGAAACCAATCAATGAATATGAACAAAAATGTCGGGGATAAATCTAAAAAAGAAATCCATTAACAAAAAGAAATAACTGTAAGTTTATTCTTTACTTCCTATTTTAATTAGATAGTTAAATGAGAAAAAAATTAGCAATGAAAGACGGGAGTGATGGAAGATTAAGTTTTAGAGGTTCTATTCTTTGATACCCCCCCCCACACACACACACACACACACAATTTCAAATCTTTTTATTTGCATCCTTATTTAGTTTCATTAGCCTTTCTAATTTAATATAATATTATATTATATTAAAACTTAAATACTTGCACCCGGGGGTGCATATATTTGCTAGTGGGAATAATTTTGATATTTCGGACTGTTGTCCTCATCTTTATTGTGGTACATCTAGCGTGGTTTAAGCTTCGAAACCATGCTTGAACTCAAGGTTATCGTCCGAGGATAACTTTAATCTAAGATATATAAGAAACACCTAAACAAAGACCGAGGTTACAGTGGTATGTATTTATACATACCACAATAAAGATGAGGACAACAGTCCGAAATATCAAAATTATTCATGTTTTGGTTGTTTGTTTTTGTGGTATGTAACCCATTTTCGTTTCATCTAATGCAAAAATCAAATTATTTTGAAATCCGATTGCTTACAGTACTTGCTGTTGCATCAAAGTATCAAACAGATTCATCGCTGCTTAACTTCGATGGTCTAGCGAGAACCGTCGCTTTCGGCGGGATTTAACCCTAACAACATATTTTGGAGTTAGATATGCAAAATATCAACGTTATATCTTGTTAGTTTAGGATAGAAGTGCAGTAAGGATAACTCTATGCCGAATTGTTTTAGGCCATATTTTTCGAATGCAAGTATCATTGGGGAACGAAAAAGGTTTTTGTAAACGGGCCAAAATTTAAAAAAAAAAAAAAATGTCCAAAAAAGTTAGGCTACGAATTACACTTATTACGCTTTCAGCCTGAACTTCTGTGCATGGGTTTAGTAATCAAATTATTTTAACGATTGACAAAAGACGCAAAAAAAACATAGCTTTGAGATTTTACAAGTATAAGACAAATTAATGCTTGAATGTAAAAGATAGGTTGTTCTTGCTTACGGCATATCAACAATATATGCTCTATTAATGATATTGAACATTCTTTAATTTTGAATATAGTAAATTGAGGCGCCTTGTGTAATGGTTATCGTCGTAGGAAATTGATTGCATTTCACTTAGCGCTAGTACCATTGGGAAAGGTATGCATTCAACTATTATCCCTCCAGTAATGGGTAAATAGTAAGTCGAATTGGGCTCTTTAACCTTGGATAGGCAACCAGTCTAAAAGGAAAACTGAATTCAAACCTGTCAAACTCCCCTTAAGAAATTGATCTTATGTCACATCCTACTCGTACGGAGGGGTTGGTATATATATATCATACACAGAAGTGTGGATTCCTAAGAAGTAAATATCTATAGTTGATTAGATGGTTGTTTTTTACGGCATATCAACACTTTCCGGGTCATTTAATGCTGAATTAAGTCGTTTTGAAACCCAAAGGACTCCGATTGCTTACAGTACCTGCTGTTGTTTCAGTGATCACCAAATTAAGTATAGAACAGGCTCATCGCTGGTTAACTTCGCTGATCAAAGGTCAATAAAGTGGAATATAAACACCTACTCCTTAACAAAACGAAGAAATCTGCTAAGTCCGTTTGGTGTGGTGGAAAGACGCTTGACTAGTCGGCTTGACAGTCGGGTTTCGAATCCCGCACGGGGCGGCCTTGGTATCTATAGCTCTGCTGATGAGGCCTAATAGGCCGAAATGTACATACAGAGATTGATTTTTCTCGATTTGTTTATCCTTAAAAATTTAAAAACTAGCCCGCCCGCCTAATGAATTAATTATTAATTAATTAACTTTCATAAATTAGGTTCGACTTCGGTTAAAACACATTTCTTCCATATATATATATATATATATATATATATATATATATGTATGTATGTGTGTGTTTACAAGCATATATTTTTACATAAATATACATCGGTTCAAAAGTTAAACAACTCTGTTATTGTTTATGCGAGATTTGAGATTGTAAATTTTTACCAAGACTAAATCCAAAATCTGTCTATGTTAAGCTATTGTGAATGCAGGTAAATGAAGAAAAGAAAAAACATCATATATTGCGAAGATGTGTTTGGAATGCAACATTGTAAGGAAGACAATTTATGACACAATGCTGTCAGAAAGAATTAGGCTTCTGCACACTTATTGGTTTACTGCACATAAACACAAAACAAAACAAATAAATGCTTGCATATATATATATATATATATATATATATATATATGGAATGATACTAAGACTTTGTTGGACAGACAGACACACGCACAAAGTATTCGGAAGATATTACCAAGCATACAACAGAATGAGCAGATTCTAGCCACAGTTTAACAGCTCCAGGACTCTTTCTTTCAGAAATCTTCGGACGAACAGACCTTTTACCCGAAATATTAAGAGAATAAAACAAAGGTAAACAAAAAAACATCATAGTTACCTCATTTTTCTTTACATTGCATTGAGGGAGCATTCAAAACCAACCACCAAACCAATATAAACACAATGCTTCACTCATATATATTATATACACTGGATAGTCATAAAAATCTTGATCGCAATTTAGAAATAATGGATCTGTGAGACAAACCTCTTTTGCTCCCACCAGGTGACACAGGATAGTCACTTCTAGTATATTTGAAGAGAGAGGAAGTCAAACTGATGGTTTGTTGGTTGATTTACGGCATATCAACCCTTTTCGGGTTATCTAATGCCGAATCAAGTCATTTTGATATTTGGTTTCTTACAATGCCTGATGTTACTTAAATGGTCACCCTACTAAATATTGAACTGGCTCATCGCTGCTTAACTATATTTTTGTATTGATAAAAGAGTTAATGATTCACAAGATATTCTAGCACTTAATGACGTGTCCAGGAAAATATGCTGCAGTAAGCAAATAGCACTGTTATGGTTTGTGGGTGGAATTAGAGGTAATTAACACTAATTAAAAGACTAAATTAAATGCATCAAATTACCTCATCTGAAATGTCGACTGAATTATTTCAAGTGTTTGTATTTACAATTATTAAAGCCCCCACCCCACCCAAAGCTTAACTTCCAAAACAACATTTTTAAAATCCAAACTTTATTCGATTGAATTATGGTAATTATTATTTACATTATTAAATTGTTTATGTAAAATGTCATCTCTCAAGAACCTCTCATTTTATATATATATATATATATATATATATATATATATAAAAGTAATGGCTTACAGGTAAAAAATATTGGATTAGTCTCAATATTTGGTTAGTGTAAGTATTATTCGGATGTCAGCGTTATAACAAATATAAAGTGTTCAATGCGTTAGTAGAGCGGATTTAGTATTATAGTGTGTAAACTAGAGTAGGTTATTTCTGTATACACTATATATATATATATACTTGTGTTCCTTACTTGTACGACCGTTATCATCTTTAGACACCCTTTGATTAAAAATGAGACCGTCCAAATCGTTCAAGATGAAATGCAATACCAAGGAGGTATATTGGTATGACACTAAACTGCATCCGCTGATAAGGCAACAGGTCTGGACCTTCTGGTGAGTGTAGAGTGACTCTCTTCTTTGTTATTACTCCCAGGTTCACTGGTAATTCCTCTTTGAATCCCATCTATAGGTTAAATATATCCGTTTGAAAAGTATTAGATACGAATTTGGTGGAAATACTTGAAATCATAATTGTGTGCCAATTTTTTGTATCTATATATGAATACTCGTGTTCCTTATGAGTTCGACCGTTATCATCTTGTAACACCCCTTGATTAAAAATGAGACCGTCCAAATCTTCCAAGATGAAATGCAAAAGTGTAAATCCTCAGTATCTGGTGTTGCGTATCCGCCGAATTCTTATTTCTTATGAGTGTCATCACACCGGATAAATAATGGATCATTCCATTTTTATTAGAAAGAAAGAAAAAGACATGCTACACAGGAAAATATACTATGAAAGAAAGAAAAAGTGAAAGATAGAGAAAGGGGTGAGTGCGCGGAAATGATAACGCTATTCTGTTTCAATCGAACATAATGAAAAGGAAATAAATAAAAGTTGAGTGAGAGAGCTAAATCAAGATTATTACACTCTTTACATATTTTGCATTAGCTCTTAAGTAAACATATCAACCGCTGTAATAATTAAATTATCATAATTTCTGCTAATTGTGATAATAAGAACGATAGACGGTTTAGTATATCTTTTCCTCGTACCGTATAAATATAAGATCAATTCACGACGAAGATTATTTAGATTAATTAATTAAATGCTAGTAAATATTTATTTATTGTATTTCTAAGATCTTATCTATGCAAAGTAACCGTTTTTAGTGTTCGGTTTCTTAACATTTAAAACTCCTAATTCATTCTTAAAATCAGGGTTTCTCAACGGGGACATATGGCACCCTTTGAGGCCCATGGGATTTTTGGTGGGCATCAAAGAACTCACATTGGGTTTACGGGGGCCACGACCAAAAGGTTGAGAAACGCTGGACTTTGTTTTCAGTTTATTATTTAAATGAACAACTGCATTAATGCTACTGAGTTATCACAGCTTGAAAAGAAATTCTATTATCAATTTCACATATTTATTCTTTCCTTCTCTTCATGTTGTTTGCTGAGATTTTTAGCTGAATAAGATATGAAATATTTTTGCAGATACACAAAGTAACCAAGATGGAAATATTCGTCTCTCTAACCAAGTCCGGTGTAAGGGTCTCACCCCCCACATACACATGCACTCTACTACGTGTCAATTTACATAAGTAGTATTCATAGAAACTTTATGAAACCTACCCTTCCCGGGGATCCCATCCTTACCCCACCCCCATACACACACACACATCCAGCCGGCGAGTTCGGGATAGTATGCGCCGGTTCTGTCTTTAACCCACTCTTCATCTCAAACTATCCATTCTCAGAATCTTCATATCCATTGCACTCCCTTAATATCTATTCCAGTCTATTCATATCATCCTCTGGAGGGGAAATCCATGTAGCGTAGTGGCTAATGTGCTGGACACTAACATCATAGTAGGCGAGTTCGAACTCCGTGACAATAGTAGTAAAAGTAGTCAACGGGGTGGCCTAATTCAGCCTGACATCTAGCTAGTGAGTCTATCCCCTTTTTCTATCACGAGACCAAGGAGATTGTTTTCTACTCTGAGATGGATCACCACATCTACCATCAGCTAAGATAAAATGGATTTGCCAACCCGAGTTCATATTCTGGACGAGTCTGTTTGCATTTGATATGGTGCTAATACCCTTGGTAAAGGTATGCATCCAACTATTCTTCCTCACGCTATGGGTAAAATAGTACGACAGGCTGGGCTTTTTAACATCGGCTAGGTAACCAATCTAGGAGAAGGAAAACTCCAAATTCAAACCTGTCAAACTCTGCTTGAGATATTTACTTTGTGTCACATCCTGCTCTTTCAGAGGGGTTGGTATATATATATATATATATATATATATTATTGTCCCAACCCTATTGCCTTTATGGCAAGCCCAAACCCATTTTATCATATGGGCTGAAATGTGGTAACTGGAGGTTTTAGCGTCCTTTTGTTGTATACTCTCTTTCCTTACTTTCTTACTTCTATTCTTCTTTCAGCGTCTGGACTTCGTCTTGGGAATTTCATCAGTATCGAACCAGGAACTTCGTAGTTCCTAATCGAATATTCTACCGATTGAGCTAAACCGGCTCTATGAAAAGTAGTTTTTCACACTTTCATCATTGTACCAAACTAAACTTAAATATATATATAAACAGATAAAAGTGTGCACAAAAGTTTTCACTATTTCTTCTATTTTTGAAGGCTAAAACTGAACACGCACCATAAAAACACATTTTAATAGAAAAATGCAGAAAACTATTCAATATATATAACACATCACCCAATAAATCCCGGGCCTGACTAATAAAACAACAACTTTTTGGCAAAATTCAACTTTATTTATCAAAATAGTTTCCTTCTAGGGAGATACACCGAATCCAACGCTTCTCTAACATGTTTAAAAAAATTGATTTTGAAAAAAAAAAAAAATTGAATACCAACATGAATGAATAAAACAAAACCTCTTTGGCATAAAATATCTCAATAAGGATTGTCATGCCGTAAAATCCAACCAACCAACCCTTCAGTGCTGAAAAGCATATCTTCACACTTGCATCTAAACTATATATATATATATACATATAAAAGCGTGCACAAAAGTTTTCAGTATCTTCTATTTTGAAGGCTAAAACTGAATACGCAGTACAAAACGGCTTTTTAATAAATAAAAAAAAATGTTGAAAACTTTTGCAAAAACACATGTATTGAGCGCCATTGTCTTTTGTGGTAGATTTGAGTGTTGTTAAGTTCCGGCTTGTGTCTGAGTCGTTCCTTAATGAAAGGACATAACGGCTTAAGCTTTTTATGTTGTGTCACGTTTTGAACAGGATTTCATTTCAGAAATGAAGTCAAGTAACTTTAGGCTTGGACATTATTTTCTCTCTGACATTTTCTAAATTTTATGTTGTTCAGTAGACCATCAATTCTCTTAGGGCTCCTTAATAACTTCAACTGAGAAACATGGTTTTTTATTCAAACCATTCTTTTTTTTTTTTTTTTGATGATTTCTGTTCTACATTTCGTTCTCCCGTTATTTAAGTTTATTTTATATAAGTTCAGGCTTCTTTTTTTTTTAAGAAGAAAATTTGGTATTTTTTTTTTTAGGTTTTAGCGATCTTGCTATTTCGCCATAGACAAATTCATCTCCGAAATTAATTTCCCGCGAGAAATCCCTTAATTTGATAATATTAATAAGTAAATAAATACGGCAGATTGATCTATTGGCCTCATGTGTATCTCTAATATACTATTCATTAAGTAAAACGTAAAGTTGACAGTGACCAATTGTCGGTATCAGCCGGACAGCGAATGAGTCTATCCCCTCTTTGCTAGCGCTAGACCAAAGAGATTGTTTTTGCTGAGGTAGAGCACCACACATACCGTCAGCTCTCCAAATTTACCGCACAGACCAGATTACCCAATCTATGCTACTCATGCGCTAAGTTAGTGGGATATCGAACCAGGAACCTTGCGATTCCTAGGCGGGTGCTCTACTGACTGAGCTAAACCGACCCCTTGAGAGAATTAATAACAGCTACAAAATCTACAAAATAGTTGTAAAATTAATATACTCAAATATTACTATATTACAATAAACTGAATTTCACTATTTTTAAATCAATGTTTAGATGAAGCTATGTCAATCATTATAAGTCTTTTTGAGGAAAAAGCAACTTGAAGTGGATTTTCAGTTGATTGATTTTAACGGCATGTCAATCTGTTTAGTGTTATTTCATGCCTAGCGGTTTGGGAATCACGTTCCCTGTACATTTATATTTACATTTTTTCAACTCCTTAAACAGAAACGGTAAACTTCTAGCAGAGTTCTCTTCCGAGAACAGGCTTGTATGCTTAAACACCAAAAGGGAAGATAAACTATAGAGCTACATCAACTTAACTAACTCAAGAGCACCAGTAGATTACATACTAATAAATAAAAAGTGGATAAACAGCACTATGAACTGTAAGCAATACTTTTCTTTTGAAGGACTATCCACCGACCACAGAATTGTCTCAGCATAATTACGCCCGAGTCTACACAAACAAAAAGCAAACCGGTAAATCTATAGGATATAACTGGTCCACACTTTCCAACAGTGATATATGCAATCACTATTCGGTAACAGTAAGGAACAAGTTCGATATTCCTCAGGAGACATCCAAAAGTTTACACCAAATGATGAATATGAAAATCTTGTCAGTGCCCACTTAGAAGCAGCAGCTGAATGCATACCGACTAAACTAAAAACCAAATACACTGTCTCCTGGGATAGAAAAGCACTTAGATAAAAAAAAGAAAATATATAAAATGTAATAAAACAAGCATAATGCCAATGTGCAAACTCTTAAGACAGTCCAAATAGAACTAAGTAAAATTTACAAGAGAACAAATAAAATTCATCCAAGGGCAAATAAAAATAAAAAATTCGATAGAAGATAGACAATTGCAACAGTAAATGGAGCTAGTTGTAGGAAATCCTCCAGAACCAAAGCTAACGCAGCCAGCCAAGAATATAGACGTCTGAAGTGGAAATAACACTTCAAGAAACTGCTGGGAACCCCTCCAAAAAACAATTTCGAAAATAATCGTTGATAGCCAACTAGATATTACGCCATGAAACTTTTCGATGAACGAACTCAACCAAGTCATAAAAACGATAAGAAAAAATAGAAAAGAAATACACCCTGAAATATAGAAGACAAGGAAATTTGATGACATACGTTTTACATTGTGTAATGTAGTGTATAAACAAAATACAGAATGGACAAAAGGCTGCATCATCCAATTCCATCAACCAGGCGACCTCGGAATCACTACAAACCATAACTGCTAAGACTTTTAATGGATCCTGATTATTTGTTGAATTGTAGAAGGGGTTCGAGCAAAAACTCCAGAGGCAACACTACTTTTTTATTTGTAGATTTCTGCATGTCATTTGACTATGGAGTCAAATACTATTAACATATGTATCCCCAAAGAAACTGATACGGCAATAATGATGCTTTACTAAGACACAAAAGCAATGGTTCATTCATGTGATAGTGAGACAGATTTCTTTGGCATTGTCGCTCGAGTCTAACAAAGAAATACATTAACACAATATATATTTAGAATATGTCTAGACTACTAATTTGAACGTCATTAGATCCCATAAAAGAAAAACTTCACCTTGAAAATGCAAAATGCCGGCGATATCCTGTAGACTATTACAGATCCAGACTACGCAGATGATCTAGCGCTTCACACAAATACACCTACACAAGCCGACTCACTGCTACATTGAACCACGTATCTTTGAGGCATAACAAAAATTCTCAAAGATACGTGGAT
Source organism: Doryteuthis pealeii (assembly GCA_023376005.1). Lineage (NCBI taxonomy): Eukaryota > Metazoa > Mollusca > Cephalopoda > Myopsida > Loliginidae > Doryteuthis > Doryteuthis pealeii. The sequence continues at coordinate 115,322,942 of CM042150.1, read as the reverse complement.
CAAAGTTAAATAACCTGAAAAAATGTAAAAGTTTTTAAATAAAATAACTTGTGCTTTATATCTTTTATTCATTAATATATCAACACTGAACATTTAATTAAATTCGGTTAATTCCCTGATTTTTTTTATATTCTTTTCTTTCAGTGGGGTGACATACGATGGTGGAATTTAGGTCCGCTAAGTTCGATTTAACCCATCCCGGCATATGCGCAAGTGTAGCATTTTGATAGCCACACATATCTAACTAGATCCATCATTGGGTATCATAGATCTTCCCATTCAGCGGATTACATCACTGACGACAACCACCAGCGCCCCAAATGTAGAAGCGTATATTTAAAGTAATGACACAGGCCAACTTTGCATCTATCTATTCTGAGTAAAGGTTGGGTGATTGTTTTGTTTTACGGCACGTCAACCCTCTTTAGGGTCATTTAATTCTGAATTAAGTCATTTTGATAAACAAAGAACTCAGGTTGTTTACAATATCTGTTGTTGTATTCAGTGTGTTAAACTTTAAACGGTGACTAAGGGTATTATTGTCCTGGGTATGATGTTAAACTATCTGATGGTGAAGTTCCAATTCTGGAACCCAGGGGTATATGGAGTACCCCTTCATTACCATTATACCCAGGTCCGCTCTGACCAAGAGTGGTGATACCTAGTAGGATCCCATCTATGGGTTAAATAAAAACGTTTAAAAAGAAAATTGAGTACCAATCAAGAACGAATAAAACAAAAACGTCTTCGGCATAAAATGACCCAATCGGTTGGCATGCCGTAAAACTCAAACTTTAAATGATGAGCCGGTCTTTTTGTATTTAAGTTCTTCGACGCCTGTTTGATCAACTGACAAACTATTTAGAATTATTTCCCTGACTGTATCATTACTGTATTCGGATACACAGGAAACATCTGAGGAAGGCCGGAGGATACAGCGACCGAAACGTAGTGTTAATAAGTACCACCATAAAGATGAGTACAATAGTCCGAAAAAATCAAAATCAAACTTTGAACTATCGTTAAAAAAGTACAATTTCCGCACTACCTTCGAATATTCAACTAAAAAAACAAAGTTAAAATTTATTTCAAACTAGAAGCGACTACCCCGGGTAGAGTTCAAAAACCCTGGTGGATTTTGTTTACTTTCAAATATCTTTCAATATAAATCAAATCTTCATAATTTTTGCAAAAAAAAAAGCAAGAACCGATGATATTTAGTGTGTATATATTTTTACTTGGTTGTTTTATTTTCGTTGTTTCAACCGGACATACATACACACATCAACTTCCATTTCTTTTATGTATAGATGACGGCCAACAGTTATTCGAAATATAAATGGGAATTTATTCTTTGCGTGTATGTTTATGCACTGAACTTATTAAACAGCGACACTCGAATTGCCGAATCTCGTATTGCTCATACAGCATATTCATTTTATTGTATACAAATAACTATTTAAACGGTGGAAATTTACATATTGTAGGCGTAATAGATGGTTCGTCGATTAAAGAGGAGATAGAACGATTCTACGTCTTTAAGTTCTGCACAAAGTGACATCAAGAAAGAAAGAAAGAGAAAAGAAATAAAGACACAACGTAAGCCATTTGCATTATTATATCACGAGGTACTTAAGTACATCAATTTCTCATTCGTCATAAAATTCAGCTGAACGTTGACAACGACTCACTTTCACTGAAACTGGCTCAGATCTTCTTTAAAGCATTGATTTATCATCGAACCAGAATCAATAATAGTCCGTTGGCTGCTGCGAAAATCCACAGCGTGTTGCTTTTGTTCGTTATTTGGTATAACCGACTCTTTTGTTCGTACAAATAAAGTGACATTTTCGGCTGGGGCAAGAACGGATTGCTCCCATTAGGTTCCTGCAGTCAAATGACCTTTGATTTTTTTTCTCACTGGGCTAAACCGTTCAAGTGTGTGTGTATTCTGAGAAAGCAAGATGGTGGATAAAAATATTCAATGGACGCTAAATTTAGATACCGCCAAAAAAGTCCCTCGTCATACAGCAACAGTTAGCAAACTAGTCTTAAAGACAAGATTTGGGATTTCGATTCTCACTGGGTACCTCGTTGATTGCCTTTGTACAAAAACTAATAATAAAGTCTGTTATAAAACCCCCATTGCCTAGCGACTATACCTCATTCCAAGGAAAGGCTAGGGGAGTAAACCCCGAAATCGAAACCTGAGCTGGAATCCCTAAGGTGACATGATGAATTTCAGCGTTATCCTGTAACGTCTGTGACACTATCGTTGTCAAATTGCATTGTTCTTTTCTGGACCACAACGGCAGTGTGAAGATTGGGGACCTGGTGCTTGAGTGATAGTTTATCCTCCATATCAACCCACCCAGGTTACGTGGTTCCATATTTTTTTGCACACTACGCCATCGTCTCTAGTAGACGGATGGATGCTAACAATAATAATCAATCCTTTACAAATAAATCACTACTGTCATATCGACGATGAGTGACATATACACTTTCTCTGCATCATATACGCACGCACACATACCTAAATTGCCCATCTAAGGTTAAGTCACGGTACAAAATTTCAACAGCCCTATTGGCTGGGACTGTCGAAAACACTGATTGCACCTCTATAGATGAGTAAACCCCCCCATTGGGACTACCTGTTGGCAATGGGTAGCGACCCGTGATGCTCAAGGATAGAACCCTAGTGGTTGAGCAGTCCATAACATGCAACACTCCACTTTGGTTCTTAGATTAGACGGGTGGTTGGTGAGGGCCTTTCTTATCAATCGACTGGTCACGTCAAGCTCTAGCATCTATATAATTGTCCCAACCCTATTGCCCTTATGGCAATTCCCTAAACCTTTTTACCATGTATGTGCTAGAATGTGGTAGCTGAGGGTCTTCATGTCCTACGTATGACGTTAAACTATCTGATGTTGAAGTTCCAGTTCTGGAGCTCAGGGGAATATGGAGTACCACTTCATCCCCATTACTCCCAGGTCCACTGACCCAGGGTAGTAGTACTTGTTAGGGTCCAATCTATGGGTTAAATAGAACAAAATGTGTTTAAAAAATTGAGTTTAAAACTAAAAATTGAGTACCCATGAAGAATGAATAAAACAAAATGTATTCGGCTTAGAATGGTCCAATGTGTTGACATGCCGTAAAATCCAACCGGCTGTAGTGATTGTTTTTCCCTTGTTTGGTTGCGGTCAAGATTGGCAAATGATTATCTTTCCTTGCTAAGATGGTTTTGTCGTTAGGGGGCGTGTAATCTAGCTATTTAAAGACCAGTCCCGCGAAAGTGATTTTCTCTTTGATCTGGGATCTATAGATAAGTTGTGTCTCCGTCCATTTGAAGTTAGGAACTTTGCTCCCCAAATACAAAATATACGTGTGTATGTATGCGGGGCCCCCTTCTACACCCTATGATTTCACAGAGTTTCCACGCACCAGTTGCGTCTTTTCCGCGTACCTGTTACGCGATAGTTTTAAGGTTTTTTGTTACTAAGTGAAGACTTCTATTCTCCATTTTGTAGCTTCAAGACTATCTACAAAGACACTTTTCCTATTGGACATTCATCTACCCCATTTTGTATTGTTTCTGTTGGACTTTGCTCAAACAATAAAGTCCATTTGTTATTATTCTTTGCTGAAATTTGTTTTATATAAATATGTAAATTTCCTGCACTCGGTGACCTTCTGGGATCACCTAGCACATAAGAAATTTGTGTTTGCTACAAAAGTTAACATGACCTTAATTATTATACAACCAACAAAATGTCAATTATGAATGGCTTATTTAGTGATGTTAATTTTGAATTTTATGAAAATATCATTGGAAAGTCGATACAACTTTCTATGAAGCTCAGGTTTAAAACAGATTTTTTAAACTGTTCGTAGTTATTATTACTACTTACTAGTGATCTGAATTAATTGATTTTAACGGCATTTTTGATCATCGAAGTTAGGCAATGTAGAGTTTGGTCAGTACTTGGATGGGTAACCGTTTGGGAATGCCAAGTGCTATAAGCAAATTAAATAAATAGAATAAATTAGTCTCCAATTAAATTCCATAGAACGAAATGCCACCCACAAATAGATACACATTCTCGGATATTCGAACCCTCATAAGAAATGCAAACTTTTCCAACAACAGCAGCCACTTCCAATAAAAATATTGCCAATAAGAAACGAGGACAGTGAGTATTTAAGATCGTTTGCAACGGTCCTCAAATCTATTACTGGTTGAACTTTCTGCCAGCAAGGCCTATCTTTTGGATTACCAACTGGATTCTGTGAACAACAGAACCCCTACAATTTTATTCTAGCAATACAGCCAGCATATTCTAAGCCTCACTGACAGTATGGTTACGAACAATGGCTTGCGAGGCATGCTTGCAATTCATTAGTATGACACGCGTCCGTGACCGGAATTCAATTTTCAGTTCAGAGTTTTCAAAGTATGGACACTTGAAAGTAGGTGAAGATATGGTTTCGAATGCCGGCTTATAATGGTATCCCACCTGCTCAACGTGCTCGGTAATCCTCACCCTTTCAATAAAACGTGGCCTTGGTACAGACTTAGTGTGAACCGAGTACGCGCATGTCTACAAATGAAGCGCGCAAACGCGCACTTTCTTCACACGTCTGCGTGCGCATGCGCAACCGGGCGAACGAAATCAGAAGCGTTTGTTAAAGCACAGGTGCGCATCTCGGATCTGACTTCCCCCTCTCCCACCCCCTGTTCTCCACTTGCACGCCCTGGATATCCCACTCACTCACTCACCCACTCGCACGTGAACTTGGCAGGAGGAGAATTGGCTAACATGCTCGACACGACATTAATAAGACACGAAATGGTAATAAGGCGCGTCTGACGTGATGTGTTGTAATATTTGTCAGGTGCAGTTGAGTGCTTGTCTGGTCACATAACTGAAGATGTCACTTCCGCATGATAGCAATAAGCTCTTCCGGTCCAATGAGCTACGTCACCAATTTGTTAAATTTGTAAATTAGGTTCCACTGATTTTATCGGCGCCTTCTTTGGAAAAGCACCGGCACGAAATTCTTTAAAAAAAAAAAATTGACTAATTTTAACGGCATGTCAACCCCTATAGGATTATTTTATGCCAAGGTTCCACAAGGTTCCTAGTTCGATACCGGTCCCCGCCAACTCAGCGTATGAGTAGCACAGGGATCTGTGCGGTAAAGTAAGGAGCTGATGGTAGGTGTGGCGCTCCATCTCAGATGCTAAAAAACAATCTCCTTGGTCTAGCGCTATTGAAAAGGGGATAGACTCCCTCGCTGACTGGCTGATACCGACTTTAGGCCGCCCCGTCGACTTTATTGTACTTTTACTTACTTACAAATATTTGTTTCCCCCTCTGTATTGTTCACACACACACACACACACCAAACCTACCATGGGAAATATTATGAAACAAGCACACTTAGAAAATGTTCACCTAGGATTATTTTTATTTAGCAATTGATAAATTAATGACAGATAAGTGGTAAAACATTTTTTTCTTAAATTATTAAACTTATGAACGAGCAACTAAGAACTAATATTTTTCTCAGTGAATTCCATATTTTCTCACCCAATCCAATGCAATTTCATAATATTTTCCTCTGCATGGCTTAGAAAAATTATGAATATTCGTTGAAGTGGCCTTAATTCGGTAGCCAGACAGCGAGGGAGTCTACACCCTTTTCACTAGCACTAGACCAAGGAGATTGTTTTGGCATCCGAGACGGGGCGTCACTCCTACCATCAGCTCCTCACTTTACTGCACATATCACTCTACTACTGATACGCTGAGTTGGCGAGGGCCGGTATAGAACCCGGAACCTTGTGGTTCCTAGTCGGACACTCTACTGACGAGTTAAACCGGTCCTTAGAAAAATGATGCCATGGAATATTTTTCAAGTTTGTTTCAGGTAGATTTTATGAAGCCAACGTTTTCAGCTATTAAAATATTTTTGCGCGTGTTATTAGAATCATAAATAGAACTTAACAGATACTACCATTCCGGGTCAGAGTGGGTATAATAGTAATAAAGATGTACTCAGGACTCTTCAGTGGTTCAGAACTGGAGCCTCACCACCAGATACAGTATATTGTTATACTTAGGAGACACATTTTTGGCTGGGTGGGCCTTATCCTACAGCTAAGGATAATGTGTATTGTAACTTCCACTAACAGGACAGTCGTTCCATAAAAATAAAAATAAAACTGAGAGGCGTAATGGCTAACGTCTTGGATTTCAATTACGTAGGAGGCGAGTTCGAACTCCAGTCGCGATATTATGTTAACTTTCGGATTTTTACCCAGGTGAAATGTATGAACACTTTCACCCTCCGAGTTATGGGGTAAATATTAACACTAATACTTTTCTAGCAGTTATATGGCCTTATGTATTCCGTTCTAACAGTAATCATTTTCTAGCAGTTACAAGTAATTATCAATATATATTTACCAAACACTTCCGCACGAGCAGGATGTGACAAGGTCAATGCCTTAAGCGGAGTTTAACAGGTTTGAATTCAGAGTTTTCTTTCTCCTACATTGGTTATCTAGCCAAGGTTAAAAAGCCCAGTCTACCCTACTATTTACCCGTAGCTGGGGGGAGTGTAGTTGGATGCATACCTTTCCCAAGGGTATTAGCGCTATGTGAAATACAAACAGCCTTGTCCAGAATATGAACTCTCGTCGACGATCCAATTTCCTACGACTAACCATTACACCACGCGCCTCCACGGTAAATACATATACAAGTAATTATCAAAATTCAACAATATAAGATCATTTGCTTGCACAGTTAAATGGTTTCAAAATATTCTTAATCTAATACTAATAATTTACTAACAACTATTTAACCCATAAATGGGATTATGGAGGTGCGTGTGGTCTAATGGTTAGAGTCGTAGGAAATGGAATCGTCGACCGAGTTCAATTCCTCGACGAAGCTGTTTGGATTTCACAAGGCGCTAATACCCTTGAGAAAGGTATGAATCTCTCAGCTATGGGTAAATAGCAGGGCAGGCTGGGCTCTTTAAACATGGCTAGTTAACCAGTCTAGGAGAAGGAAAACTCTGAATTCAAACCTGTTAAACTCCGCTTAAGAAATTGACCTTGTGTCGCATCCTGCTCGTGCGGAAGGCTTGGTAAATATATAAATGGGATTCTGACAGATTCTACTGCTCGGCGTCTGAATGACCTTGGGAGTAATGCCACTAAAACTTTATTTTGAAACTGAAAATTAATCTCGAGAGTAAGATTTGAGAATGTAGAGGAGATTTTAAAGAAATACAATGACACAGTTTCACACCAAAAGGAAAATGGCGGTAAAACTATCAGGAAAAACTAGTAGACTGCATACTAATGTTGCATTTACTCACATCGATTCCTACCCCCTAACAATGCTGCATAATCCTGACCCTGAACTATATGAACCACCCACTGAGTCGTCTGACATCCATCTTACAAGCATTGATCCATTCGACATTCAGATTTTTCTCTTTGGGTTATGAAGATCAGTCAAGTATCATTTTTGCCGATCTATAAATAGTAAAAGTGTTAGGTTCTTGTTGAAGTCTTCAGATTGTTGTTGTTGTTGTGGTGGTGGTGATGATGGTGGCGGCGGCTACGTTCATTCATAGATATTTGTAAGCAAAGTATTTGTTGTCCAGAATGCACAAAAGAAGAAGACGGTGTTAGAATCGGTTTAATTCCGGAATTTTTATCTCTCACTTGGTCTGTCTACAAAAACATACCGTTTTGTACAGGGAACGAACCCTTCTAGACTATCAAATGCAGCCATTCACAGGTACCGTATTTGATGGCACATAAGACGCACCCCCATTCTAGCAGGTCAGATTCAGGCAAAGGTTGTTAGTGTATTTAAGCAGATATTGTTGAAAACAGTCTAGCTGTGCACTACACAAGCAGAAACATAGCTATATAAAAGCAAATTTGCAGTACAGGCAAGCAATAAGCATACACAAGACATCTTAATAGCAGGAATTTTTTGGAAAAAAGTGCGTCCTATATGCCGTCAAATACGGTATTTAAATCGCACACTTCCATTTGAAAACGTGATATTCAATGTTTTCTCTCAAAAATCTATCTCCTGAAGTCATTAACATGCTGTTAGAGTTTTTATCTGTAGTATATATTATTAGCCTGACAAAACACTATGAAGATAAGAGGTCCAGAAGAAAGCAGCGGCAACAAAGCACCGGCACATTAACATCTTCAGGGACAGCCTTCAAATGAGATATGTGTGAAAAAATGTTTTTCAAACATCGGACTTCACAGCCACAGGAGGCGCTGTAACTTCAGGGGCACAAAAAACTTTATTATAAATACACTGACTGTATCGCATCCAGAATGAGATGTTTGTGGCAGGACACTAAACTGCATCTGATGGTGAGGCTTCGGTTCTGGGAGAATATAATTATATCATTTCATTCATATAGTGTTTATCTATATGCGGTTGAAAATATTTGATGTTGTCATGGCAACGTTTACTGACCGATATTTGTGATCAAAGAAGATGTTGTCCGGGATGTGCAAAAGAAAATGAAGACGTATTACACTTCTGAAATTTTCTCATTTCTCATTGTATCGTAAGATAAGTAAGGTTGACACACACATACACACATATATAGAAATTAAACAGTAATTTATTCCGCCTCAGGTGCCGCATCCTACGCATTCGCTGGCAAGACAAAGTGCACAACACAGACGTGCTGGGACGAGCGAAGATGAACAGCATGTTCGCCATCATCTGTGAGAGGCGCTTGCGCTGGCTTGGTCATGTCAGAAGGGTGGACAAAGGTCGCATCCCCAAAGTCCTAGTGTATAGCGAATTGGTTGAAGGCTCCCGACCGGTAGGGAGAACACGCCGACGCTTCAAAGACGTCTGCAAGAAGGAAATGAAGACATGCCACATCAATATCAACACATAGGAGGTTGGCACAGAAAACCGAGCGGCCAGGCGCCTCCTTGTCAAACAGGGCACGGAAAGGAGTGAAAAAGAGAAGAAAGACGCCACCACAACTAAGAGAGCTAGAAGGAAGGAGAGACAACAACCACAGCAAGCATCACTGTTTGTATGCAAACCAGAGATGCACCAGAGATTGCCAATCAAAAATTGGCCTGTTCAGCCACTTGCGTAGATGCAGTTAAAGAAAAAGAAATTGGACACTACGCCATCGTCTTTAGCAGACTGAAGGATGCCAACTATCCAGAAGATTAATATGGTAAGCGGTTGAGTACATTGACTAATGCAATTAATAGTTAATCGTTAACTTGTCCTCCCCAGTATAGAGAGAGTGCTGTTTAGTCTTGAACCAGTCCATCTTGCGGGAGTGTTCCAGCCACGCCACAATAGTTATCTGAACAGTCTACAAAAATACATCGTTTAGTTCAAGGAACATGAGCCCTTGTAGACTATCAAGTGCGGCCTTCTACGGATTTGTCGAAAGGTAACTAAAATAGCACACTTCCCTTTGAAAACGTGATATTCAATACTTTCTCTCAAAAATCAATCTAATAAAGTCATTAACATTTTAGTAAGGCTTCGGTTCTGAGAAAATACAATTATATGATTTCTGTAGCGTAGCGTTTATCTGTATGGAGTTGAAGAAGTTTACCACTTTGAGATTGCTAGGAAAATATGGCCGACCTGAAAGTTAATTGGGTTAAAAGAACAACCAGTAACCACAAAGTCAAATTCGGCTTTTAGGGAGATCAAGAGGTATTATCTTGGTATAATAGTAATACGGGTCATTTACAAAAAAAAAACCGGCGGAAGTGAACACCGGCTATTATAGGATTGTTATAATACATGTTAGTATCATAGCCGCCATATTGTGGTTTACGTGTGTTGTTACTGGATGAGCCTTATGAGTTAATATGTTGCCATTCTTGAGACGAATATAACAAAGATATTAAAAAAGTATTATTTGGATTATTCGGACTATTGTTCTAATCTTTATTATCAGTACAACGTTTCGGCCGATGTGCCGTGCCCTCCAGCCTTCTTCTGGTATTTCTTGTAATCGGTAACCTTCTTGTCGAAATCGGGAGCCATCACAGAACTTTAAACCTAACCCTTTATTCAGTTCACGGGGGTATACTGTTCTCATTCCGCTAACCATAGCTGGGGTACAGGTGTTAAGCTGAGTTAATTATTATTCTATGTTACTGCTGCCCCTGACCAGGATTGAACTCACAGTCTAAAGATAACGGTCACTTAGAATTGTCTTAAACTAACTCCTTTATTCACTAGGCTATGTGTCCAATTAGTTTTATGACAAAATACATCCCAAAATATTCCTTGGGTTGGGGATTAAATTTGAAAAAATTCCATTTTATTTAGTGCTATTAGTCATAATTTGCAATTAAGTCAAAAACTCACCAGTCTCTTATTTCACATTCTGTCACTTTCCCCCTCTCTATATATATCTTGATTAATTTATATATGTTAGTTTTCTCTGCGAGTGTGAAGAGAGATATGATATTGTAGTGTGTGAGCAGTAGATTGAACTTCCCATTTTATTCGTATGTTAATTTTCAGCTGCTAACGATTGACATATAAAGACAGATCAGTTTTTGACTGAATTCTAAATTTTAGCAAATAATCTTTAACTATCTCTCAAACTTTTTTCTTTCTCTACTTCTTTTCATGTTTTTATTCTGTTCGTCTGAAACAGATTAGAGTTATCGCTTCCGAGCGCTCACACCCTATATATACACCCTCTATATCTTCCCCCACCCTCTTTCTTTCTTGTTATATTTCTGTGTAGCATGTCCTTCTTCCCTCTTTCTTTATAATAAAAATAGTATGGTCTATTGGTGACGGCACTTAGGAGAAATAAGAATCTGGTGATTAAGCGACTCTAGATGATCGGGTTTTACATTTCATCTTGGAGAATCTCATTTTTAACCAGATGGTGCTGCAAGATGATAACGGTCGGAAGATTAAGGAACAAGAGTGTGTATATATATATATATATATATATATATATATATATATATATATATAAAATATGATGAAATTAATCCGACAGTATGTGGAGAAAATTTAGAAAAACAAACACAGGATGTTATGATGGATGGAAAATTTATTGTCGATACTCGAGTATTTCGGTTTTCTTCTTCAGGACTCAGGATTTGTGTGAAGAGAAAATGAAGAATGTTTTGTATGCATTAGATTAGAAAAAAAATTTTTTTTCTAATCTAATGCATACAAAATATCCTTCATCTTCTATCCACACAAGCCCTTCGCCCTGAAGAAGGTTTCCACGGTAAAACCGAAATACTCGAGTATCGACAAAAAAATTTCCATCCATCATAACATCCTGTTTGTTTTAATAATTTTTTCTCTCTCTCATATATATATATATATATATTATTTTTTTAATGTTTTATATATACACACATATATATATATATATATATATATTGTTGTTCTGAATAGGTTATAACATAGTTTGTGTTTTAATCAAGTTTGAAATACTCAACACTGCATCTTTTAATCACCTTTTACCACCGAACAATGTGAAAAGGTAATTAAAAAAACTTTCACACTTAATTGGTGTCAATATACAATAAAAGAATGCCTCAGTAAGTTATAGAAGAAACGTAGACCGAAATTTTACGACTATATTAACTTTATTTGGGAAAAAAAGACAACAGTACAAAGTTGACCAATTCTAACGCAATGTAATCACCTCGTTACTAAACAAAAGGACTGGGAACAACCAACAACACATTTCAATGACAAACGAACCAAACGAAGACGAACGTTTAACAATCTTAACGTACGGAAGACCATAATAAGACTTACACATGTTACATATTCAAAAGAAAAGTTTAATTATCAGAGGTGCATCTATTTGTGCAGAGTGTAAGAAAATCGAAGCCAATCAATAAAATACACTGTATATGTAAAAGTGGATTTCCTTTTCTACGAAATTGCAGAAAACTATTTTTTCGAGATTACGGTATTAAAAAATTGATTGATTAATTGTAACGGCATGCCAACCGGTATGGGGTTATTCTATGCCTAGATGTTAGGGAATCCTGTACATTGTAAGTTTATATTTACATTTTTAATGTAGTTATTTCTTAATCAATGATTGATTAATTTCAATGGCATGCTAACCCATCTGGGGTAATTTTATGCCTAGATGTTAGGGAATCACGTTCATTGTGCATTCATATTTATATTTTAGTGCCGTTATTTCTTAATCGATTATTTATTGAATGATTTTAATAGCATGCCAATCCATCTAGGGTTATTTTATGCTTTGAGGTTTGTGAATCCAGTACATTGTACGTTTATATTTTTGTGTATTTTGTCATTTCTTAAGAGGGTTTGTCGGGGGGCTGCAGTTATGATATCAATTGGTTGATTTTAATGGCATATCAACCAGTGTATGGTTATTTTTGCCGATAGGTTAGAGAATCACGTTCATTGTATGTTCATATTTACATTTTTGCGTAGTTTACCATAGGAAAAAAACCTTTCACGCGATATCAAGTATTCCTATCTAATACAGATAATTTGCCCTCGGTTATATGGCTTCAAGTAACAAATAATGACAATCAAACAATCATAGCTTCAAGTAACTAATCTTAATATAATTAATTCACCTTTCTATGGTATAGTAACCTTAGCAGTGCAACCAGTCTAAAAGAAGGAAAACTCAAATTCAAACCTGTTAAATTCCACTTAAAAACCTTGTGTCACATCCTACTCGTGTGGAGAGGTTGTTAAATATATAGCTACAAATGTAACAATATATCATCGTAGCTCACCAAGTCTAGCCGGCTAACTGATGTCTCTCTCTCTCTCCCATGTTGGGATTATTTCCAAACGCAGATCCAACCCTGTCGGTTGGGACGGAAGCATACATCATCTGCACCTCTACAGAGTGGGGCCACCAGTTGGTCGCGGCGTCGATCCGTTATAGCCATCTGCCAACACACCTGCCTCAGTCTCGATTGCTTCCTTGAATATATGGAGCCCGGGTCCGGAAAAGTACCCGTGGACCTCCCAGAACCAAAGTACTTTAGAAAATTATACCATTGGCCTTAGTAGTGCCAAACACACCTGATTATGACAGACATAAGAAAAATCTAACCCTTTCATAACCATCGAAAAATCTCTTTCGATTTTATCATCTATCAAAATCTGCCGACCTCCATAACGGGTTTAGCTATCCTTTTCATACCTCCGTGCATACACAAACACTACACCTATACGCTTATATATCTTATTATAATGGAGATTGTGGGTTTGTATGTCTGTAACCGAAACTATGTTACTATTCAAGTCACAATTCCCTTTGTTATTTACATCACATTCTCCATGATTTTATTTTTTATTTAAACCTCAATTATTAATAAAATTGTTTTACATCATTAAGACTGTTGACCATATCTACATCTTATTATAATGGAGATTGTGAGTTTGTCTGTCTGTAACCGAAACTATATACTAATCAAGTCACAATTCCTTTTGTTATTTATACCACATTCTCCATGATTTTATTTTTAATTTAAACTTCAATTATTAATAAAATTATTTTATATCATTAAGACTGTTGACCATATCTACAAACTATTAACATGCAATTGTATTTATATATACAACAAAATAGTGGTTTACAGTGTGAATGGGAAGGCTAATTTGCATATTGATCTTAAAAATTTGATTTTAATAAATATATGCTTAGTATTATTAATTTCTAATTGTTTGGTTTTGCCTTGATGAATATGACCAAAAATCTCTTCAATAAATCTTTTAAAAACTCCATTAACAAGATGAAATAACTGTAATATTATTCTTTACTTCCTATTTTAACTAAATAGTTAAATTATGAAAATTTACCAATGAAAGACGGGAGTAAGGGAAAATGATGGAAGATTTAGTTTCAAAGTTGTTCTATTTTTCAATCATACCCCCTCTGTTCCAAATTTTTTTATTTGCATTCTTATTCAGTTTCATTAGACTTTCTAATTTAACATGATATTTTATTATATTAAAACTTAAATACTTGCACCCGGAGGGTGCATATATTTGCTAGTACTAATAACATGCAATTGTATTTATATATACAAGAAATAGCAGTTTACAGTGTGAATTGGAAGGCTAATTTGCATATTGATCTTAAAAATTGGATTTTAATAAATACATGCTTAGTATTATTGATTTTTAATTGTTTGGTTTTATATTAATGAATATGAGTAAAAATATCGGGGATAAATCTTAAAAGAAATCCATTAACAAGAAGCAATAACTGTAATATTATTCTTTACTTCCTATTTTAACTAAATAGTTAAATTAAGAAAATTTACCAATGAAAGACGGGAGTAAGGGAAAATGATGGAAGAGTTAGTTTCAAAGTTGTTCTATTTTTCAATCATACCCCCTCTGTTCCAAATAGTTTTATCTGAAATCTTATTCAGTTTCATTAGCCTTTCTAATTTAACATGATATTTTATTATATTAAAACTTAAATACTTGCACCCGGAGGGTGCATATATTTGCTAGTTCATATAAACATGCTCCCACCGACACGCATATGCATTATTGCACCTAAATATGAGTTTATAGAGGACAGGCTGAGCTCAGTCGGTAGAGCACCCGCTTAGGAATCGTTCGGTTCCGGGTTCGATACCGGTCCCGGCCAACTCGGCGTAGGAGTAGTATAGCTTTAGTGACTGAACTATGTGGTAATTTGGGGAGAGGGCTGATGGTAGGTGTGGCGCTCCACCTCAGCAAAATCAATCTCCATATTTTAGCGCGAGCGAAAAGGGAAGAGACTCCCTCGTTGTCCGGCTGATACCGACAATAGGCCACTCCACTAACTTTACTTTTACTAGTGTTGCATGATTGAGATAAAAAGAAAAAATACAAAGAATATACTAGTCAAACTTAAGGATAATGACTGACGATACTTCATCTAAAAACTTGGAAAATATACAAAAGTGACTGAGAAAATGTTTTTGGTTGCTTCCACTGCGTTATGGCACTTATGCTTTATATGTTCCAGATATAGACTACGTTGCATGTTCGGACCATATGAACTTTAAGCACCCCTTTTTGATCTCGATTCAGAAGGACATGTTTTTCATTTACACCGTCAATATCCGGTTGTTTGTTAACAGACGATTTTTAGAGGAATTTGTTTTAATTATAAAACTAACCCCTAACAAACAACCGGATATTAACGGTGTAAATGAAAAACATGTCCTTCTGAATTGAAATCAAAAAGGGGTGCCTAAAGGTCATAAGGTCCGCATGTTCAACTGAGACTCAAAAATCACACACACAATATGAAGCAATGCACAACGTGTCAGCGTACCAACGACCATGATACTACCAACCAGAGCAGATACCTACGATGACTTGAACTGTTTCGGTCGCCTTATATACGCGTCTCAAACTAACACGTACCAAAATATTTCAAAACATTTGACTCGCTATAGTACATTCATGTACGAATAAACTATTGTACTTTTGAAGACATCTACGACTACTTTTAGAAATTGGTATCGTGACTTCAAAGATAAAATAAATGTCTTGCTAAGATACAAACCCCTAGGCAGGTATACAGATTTCCAGACTGGAGCCCATATGTTTGCAATGGAAAAGTCATTATATATATATATATTACACTATCATATGATGTATTGTTCTGTATATACAGCCCGGTTTACTGTTTGACATCAAAGTAGAATCAAGCCATATTAATCGAAGTGTATATATAAAAAAAAAACCAGGTGAGACGTCTCAATCACAGTAACTCGTTTTCCTTTGATATTTCACGATTACATTCAATGGTTGGTTGGAGATACCGACTAACATAATGGCTACTAGTCGATTAAATGAGTTAAAATTTTCAGCTGACATTCCATAGAAGAAAAGAATAATTTACTGCGTGATATAATTTATCTTGAAGATTTAAGATAAACAACAACAAAATGTTTTTTTTAATAATAAAAACTGCATGACGGAACAAGCGTTTATCACTTTGCTCTTATTTTGACCTTTCTTTCAGAAAATTCACACACACACACACAAAGATAAATGACAGTCTCACAAGTAGAGATATTTTCTGCACGCTGCTTACAGGCTTTATGGTCCCAGACAAGCCAAGAGAAAATTAGAAATGCGGTCAGGTGGTTAGATTTTACGGCAGGTCAACCCTTGTTGGGTTATTTTAATTTATGCCAAATATATTTTGTTTTGAATGGAAGTTGCAGTTAAGCATTAAAATTTTCCTTAAATTTTTTTTTTAATCTAAAAAAAAAAAAAAAAAAAAAAAAAAAAAAAAAAAAAAAATGAAAGAGAATAAACCTTACTTTTTTTTTTATTAATTTAAAAAAAATAGAAATGAGGTTGGGTGGCTACATTTTACGGCAGGTCAACCCTTGTTGGGTTATTTTAATTAATGCCAAATATATATTGTTTTAGTCTGTTTTGATGGGTACTCAATATTTTTAAACACATTTTTAAACTCATTTTTTTCTATTTACCATAGATGGGACCATAACAGTTCCTACCACTCCGGGTCAGAGTAAACCTGGGATTAATTGTGATAAAGGGATACTCCACATTACCCAGAGCTCCAGATTTGGAACTTCGCCATCAGATAGAACAAAGTCATACCCAGGACAATCATACCCTTAGCCACCGCCTTCTAGCACATACATGATAAAAAAAGTTGAGGCTTGCCATAAGGGCAACAGGGTTGGGACCATCATATACGTGCTAGGGCTTGATGTGACCAACCGATTGCATGTCATTGACTGCTCATCCACTAGGGTTCTATCCTTTAGCATCATGGGTTGCCACTCACAGCCAACAGGTGGTCGCATTGGTGGGGGTCTTACCTCTCTGCAGAGGTGCAGTCGGTATATTCTAAAGACCCAACCGACAGGGCTAAAAATTAGAAGGAACATTGAATACAAGTTGCAGCTAAGCATTAAATTATTTTTTCTAAAAAATTAACAAAAATCAACCTTACATTTTTTATTTATTTTTAAACACATTTCAACCCATCTATGGTTATTTTAGGCCTAGAGGTTAGGAAATTGCGTTCATTGTATATTTAGATTTTAATGTAGTTGTTTTTGGCCAGTTATATCAACAATTCCCTATGCAAATAATTTGCACACTGGCATGTCAAACTGACTAGTTACATGGATTACATATGTCGTGAGGACAGCACATGACAACCAAGTTTTTAAATCATTTTTCTACATTAACAGAACAAAGTTATGGTTTGAACTAAAAGCCAATGACTACATGTCTAAAAAAATATTTTTGTTAAAAAGAAGAAAAAAAAGACTACTACTGACAGAGTTCAAATAATAAAATGTACAAGTGTCACTCACTTTCACTTATAGCCATGTGCTGATTGAAAGCAGAGAAGGCAAGAGGAAATACTTACTCTCTTTCATTGACTGATTTAGCTTCCTCCTTCGGCAACTCAAAGGAAGGAGTGGAAGACAGTGCGTTAATAACAGATTCTGTTTCTTAACTTTTCATGAAAATAAACAACAGTTTTCAACAAAGAATTTTTAGAAAAAACTTTTTAAAAACCTGCGGCACTGTAAAAGCGCTGTATGAGAGCGCAGTATTCTTGCAGACCGCACCTGTAATTACTGAGAGCCGCAAGTTTGACATGCCTGGTCTAGAGTATTCCTATCTGTTGGAGTTTTTGTGTATATAAGGCGTGTGTCAAATGTCCACTTCTACTTATAGACTCGCCGATAACCATGTGACCAACCTATTGTCCAATCACTGGCAGTGCTCTGCTGCTGATATTGTTATTTATATCAGCTGTTCTGGTCATACCTACGTATATTGCTTTGAAACTTTGTGGACGACGGAACATAAGATTATATCACTGGACCTTTGACACTACGTAGGATTCCATAACTCAGGACTTATTCACTTACCAAAGGATTCTATAACTCAGGACTTACTTTAAGTCCTTTTCAACTGGCCAAGGATGGCGGTCAGAAACTTAACACTATCTATTACTAATAATTAAATGGTTACGTTCTATGTTGGTTGGTGGTAATTTAATGTGAAATCTTACAAAGAAACAAGCAAAACAGTACAAGTAATAAACAAAGAAGTTTGAGTCGTAACAAAATTGTCCTTTATATTTGTTTTATAAATTGTATCAAATGAACAACAAACTATAAAGTTTTGGTTTGGTTTCTGAATTTTCCTTTTTACAAAGTCTTATTAGTGTTAAAGCTTACTTGTATTTGAGTTCACCCGGTTATAAGAGAACTGGTATTCATGACTGGTCCCTTCGCTGGCCACTGCCTTTCTGCTACTAGAAAAATCCTTTTCTTCCCCCGCTCTCAGAATATCTGTTAGTTCGCGGGAGTTTTGAATTTTAGCGTCGATCAGTCTGGCTTTGTCTATTTTTAGAATATGTTCATTTTTCCATAAAGGTTGCATTAACCTACCCTAACAAGAATCTACAGATTATGAACCATTACAGTTTCAAGTCATTTCTATTTGATTACATCATTTTGTGCAAACATATGACCTAAGTATTCTTATTTAATGCAAATAATTTGCCCATAGTTATAGGGTTTCAAGTAAAATAATAATAATCCTTAGTAAATTATAGCTTCAAGTAACTATTTTAACACAAAGCATTTACAGTTATACGTCATCAAGAATTCTTATCCAACACAAATAATTTTTAAACATATCTATTTTATGGGACCCTAACATACCACTATACATATTTACCAACCCCTCCACACGAGCTGGATATGACAAGGTCAATTTCTTAAGCGGAGTTCAGCAGGTTTGAATTCAGAGTTTTCCTTCTCCTAGACCGGTTGCCTAACCAAGGTTAAAGAGCCCAGTCTGTCCTACTATTTACCCATAGCTGAAGGGAGAGTAGGATTCATACCTTTCCCAAGGGTATTAGCGTTAAGTGACCACAAACATACCACTATAAGATACTGTTTAGTGTCATAACTAAGACATCTCTTTTGGGAGGGAGGGTCGTACTTCTCTACAGGAAAGTCAGAGTATTCTCAGCCCCACCGACAGAGCGGACTTCTTTCTGTTCTCTTTCTTTTTTGTTATTGTTTAATTGCATATCAACCCTTGTGGGTTATTTGATGTCAAATGTTTTATACCAATTATTTCTAAGTGGATAATTTTCCTTAATCTTTGTTCACGAAGCCAAGCCTGATGATAAATGATTTGTAGGTAAATATTTGTTTTTAAACGAATTGTTGACTGGTTGATAATTTTGTTTAATGGAATGTCAACCCTTGTGGGTTATTTAATGCCAAATCTTGTGTGTTTGTATATATGATTTCATGCATATTAATAAACTAGTAGAAATGATTTTCATTAACTTCATGTGTATTATTCAACTGTTAGAAATGTTCATTAACTTTATGTGTAGTAATGAATAAAAAGAAATAACTTCATGTGTATTGATAAACTTGTGGTTGTCCCTCAGTCACTGCTTTCTAATCGCCCTATCATCTGAGGACGTAGAATACACAGCCAATGTCTAGGATTTTAACTCTTCTCGCCGTCGCCATTTCCCACCACAGTAACCATTACACCAGGCGCCTGTCAGACTGTTATATAAAGAGATTACAGCATTTTAGTTGGGGTTTTTTAGCCAATTTAGAGATAATAAAGTAGTTAGTGAAAAACGAATTCACTTTTAATGTTTTTTTTTTGGGGGGGGTGCGAATGAGGATTTTGCTTTACAGTGACAGGGTAATCCCTGTTATGTTCAACAAACATGAGTTATGGCCCTGAAAGTCTATAATTATGGATTCTGTAAACAGCTCGCCTATCAAATGTGATTATATACAATCCACAAGTCAATTCATTACAACAGGTTCATCACACACACAGCATTTGTATCTCTTTCATTTACTCGACGTTCAGTGTTTCCAAAAATTAAATTCATTGACTCCTTGTTCATTTGAGATTCTTATTCAGACGAATGCTTAAGCCAAATTCGAGTGTTAGTTTTTTTTACCAAGGTTGAAACTACCCAAGAAGATACGACTGAGTTGGTTGGATTTTAAGGCATTTCAACACTTGTTAGGTTATTTAAAACCGAAGAGATTGCTTTATTCATTCTTCATGGAAACTGAATTTTTTAAACATTTTTAAACTCATATTTTCTATTTAATACATTGATGATACCCTAACAGGTACTACCACTTCGAGTCTGAGTGGATGTTGGAGCAATGCGGATGAAGGGGTACTTCACATTCCCCTGAGCTCCAAAATTAGAACTTCACCATCAGATAGGTGACCCTCAGCCACCGCCTTCTAACACATATATAATAAAAAGAGTTGGGACAATCATATGTGCTAGGGTTTACCAGCCGATTGATCGGAGGGGCCTCTCCGACCGCCCGTCTAAGGGTCAAAGTGGAGGGTTGCATGTCATGGATTATTGCTCAACTACCAGTTCTAACATCCTTAAGCATCACGGGTTGACACCCACGGCCAATAGGTCGTACCCCTCTGCAGAGGTGCAGTCGATGTATTCTAAAGCAATACTGACAGGGCTGAAACGTCTGAGTGTGTACATATCCATCCATACATGTATACACACACACAATATATATATATATATATATATATATATATATATATATATATAGCAGGGTTTGTTAAACCTCGGAATATTTATAGTTTTCAAATGTCGACGCTCAAATTTTCTTTTCCTAACAAAGGGGTTCAGAAGGTAGAGAAAATGTACCGTATATTTTACACAAGTGCTTTCAACCGTTCCACTGGTCGTCATATATATATATATATATATATATATATATATATATATATATATACACACACACACACACACACACACACACACAGGGTATGCGGGAGAAATTTGACAGTTTCATAAGGAAAAGGAAAAAGTGATTGGTAACTACAAAATGGATTGTAAAGAAATTCAACCGGCACGGAAATTACACTACTGTCAACAAGTTTTACTCAAAATAACCGCCATTAGCGTCAATCACAGCCTCAATCCTGCTCCGGAATGGGGAATGTGTGCCTGTATAATCCTAATACGCCATAAAATACAGAGAAAACCCATAATAAATTCGATTGAGGATATTTCATACATCACACAGGTTTAAACAATAAAGTGTCCGGGTTTGTTCAATTAAAACTAAAAATGTTAGTAACGAGCTGTGGTTTCCAAACCGCCAAACTTACGAGACAATCTTCATCCGTCAAAACAATAGCTCATTCCCGATCTACAATATCTAATTCACATATTCATCATTAGAATAATAAAAGGTTTGAAAACCAACATATATTTATTTTGTGAATATTTATTTTCTATTTATTTTCACCAAATATTTGTTTACAATTCTTCTATTTTGTCGGAAAATGTATCCAATACATTCATTCCTATTCGGGATTGTGAAAATAACTTTTCTTATTTATCTTTAATTTTGTCTTTTGTTATGTAAATAAGCAATCATTTTGTTGATAACTTTAATTATGAAACTGCTTACTTATTTAGAGTTACTTATTCCTTTGAAATTAGTATTCATCTTTGGGAGTCCTACTGGAGTGTAATGTTTAGCAAGCTAGTCTCGCAGAACCATTACTTCTGAATATAGAGTTTGATCCTCACTCGATGACCCATGCTCACGGCCTTATGTAAAGTTTTTAAATGCCATCCTTGGCCAGTTGAAAAAGGCTTTAAGAAAGTCCTGTGTTATGGAATCCTTTGGTAAGCGTATAAGTCCTATCCCGCGTATTGGTAAAGGTCCAGTAATTTAATCCTATGTCCGTCGTCCACGAAGGTCAAAAGTAATTATGTCCAGTAGGGTTGGTTTAAGTATTGTATCAACCTCAGAGTACTGCCAGTGATTGGCCAAGAGATAGATCATATGATTATGTCCTAGTCTATAAGTAGGAGCGGGGATCCATCACACACCTTATATGCTGAAAAATCCTCAACAACATCCCAGCCATGGCGAACGGGATGGGTAAATACCGACTAATCTTCACCTTTATCTTTTCGTTACAATTTCCAAGTTAAAAGGAAAATCATTCCTTTTAAATGTTTTCGAACGTTTTTTATGATTGATTTATTGATTTTTAACGGCATGTCAACCAGTCTGGGATTATTCTATGCATAGGGGTTATGGAATCATTTTCAATGTACATCTATATTTACATTTGTGTGTAGTTGTTTATTAAGAGTTTTTTTGTACATGGATAAGAATGCCTATATCATATAACTAATACAAATATTTTGGACAGTTTGTTATGGTTTAGCGATCGTCGCATTGTTTTGCGCGGGAAGTTCGAAAAGACAAAGGAAAATTGAACAAAGAGACTGGAAAGGGAAGTAAGGACTTCCGGCTGAGAGACAAAGAGAAAGAAGAAAACGCGTAGGCGTTTGAGAGATACAAAAGACAGTCAACGGTCAGTGGGGACAGCCAGTCGGTTGAGGGAGTTCATTCGGATAGCAGTCGTGAGAGAGTTGACACGCTCTCCCCTCCCCTCCCCTGGGGGGGGGCGTACCCGTTACTTAGCCACCATTCAACAAGGCCCCACGTGTGGCAGATAACAGTTTTGTAGTCCCATCTTGACTTCCTCATTTAGTAGCCGTCAACGTCAAGTTCCATGTCCTGTACACGCATCACCGAGTTAGAAGAAGAAGCAAATAAAGCGTACCTTTTAAATATGATACAGCATGCCTTGTGATTTCATTGAGCAGTATACCAGCAACGTATACGATTCAGCGTGAGTTTGAAGATGCCAGTATATAACATATACGATTCAGTGCCAGCGAAGAAGGCGCTATGCAACATACGTCTGATTTGGTACCGTGACAACCCCGCTATGCAACAAGTTGTGTCATTTTGAGTATTCTTTTCAAAATACAAATAATTTAGACTGTTGTATGGTTTCAAATATTCTTCTCTCATAGTAATTATTATTTAGTTTCAAGTAATTATTTCCATTGAATAATAAATTGTTTACACAGTTATATAGTTATAGTAAATAATCATAGATTCAACTATTCTTAAGAATTAATTCACAGTTATGTGACCTCAAACATTTCAAACCAATACGAATAATTTTTACACAGATTTATTTGACCTATAAATGGGACCTTGATAGGTACTACCACTTAGGTTCAGAATAGACCTGAGAATAATGGCAATAAAAGGGTACTCCCCAGGTCTCCAGAACTGGAGCCTCACCATCAGATGCAATTTAGTGTCATACTCCGGGCACCCTATTTCGGGATATGTCTTATCCCTCTCAGTTGTGGATACATTCAGAGTATTGTAAGTCCCGCTGAATTGGTGAGACAGTTTTATGGGTTAGTCTGAATTTAAGTTGAATAAAATCGAGCTAAAATGGTTTAATAATATTATTATATGTGCTTGTATGTCTATAACCGATACAACGCCACTACCGATGTCACAATCCCCTAAGTTATTTACTTCACATTCCCAATCAACAATTAATCTTAAGTAGCATCTTTATCTATCAACAATGTCTCTATTAAAGTCTAGCTAGATTTGTGTTCAAAACATCCGGTGTTATTAAACAGTTTAAGACCCTGCAATGTGTCTTCTATATCACTAGGAAATAAAGGTTTACGTAGTATATGGAGTGGTTAATTTGCATACTAGTTTTAATAAAACAGTTTAATAAATAATTACTTAGTTCTAATATTTTTTGTTTTATTCTCAAACGTATTAAAATCAATCCTATTTATAGTTTTATATAGAGAAATCAATTAAGATAAAAAAAAAATAAGACTAATCTCTGTATGTGCATTCTTATTCAGTTTCGTTAGTCTTTCTAATTTCGTGTAATATTTTATTACATTAGAATTTACGTTCGGTGGAGGGTACATATTTTGCAAGCAGCATATATATGGCAACACTTTGAATAAAAGCTGTTAAAATTAACTGACCAGTAGCGCTAGCGAAAAGGGGATAGACTCCCTCGCTGTCCGGCCGATACCGACAATAGGCCACTGCGCCGATTTGACTACTTTACACTTACATTAACACTGAAACACTTTCGCCTGGAAACGCATATTTTTGCTTGTACAGTTAAGTTCATCTTGAATCATAGTTTTCTAACTAAAACATCATAGTCTTTAGACTCTTGAAGAAAGATAGCACAGTTTTGAAGCAAGTAAAATTCACGAAACAAACCGTAGACAGCAGGATACACCCGAGCAGAAAAAAAAACAATGTGTTTAAGTAAGTTGGACACGCCTCTCCCTATCCTTTTATTTTTGTATTAATGGAGAAAGTGGATTTTACTTGGATATTCCCTCAGTTGGGAATAAAACAAAAATCCGTTTTCTATGTGGATTTTTATGCATATCAGTTCTATTCAAATTAACTTAATGCACTGCGTTGGTGTCAAGATTTGTGCCAACACTTTTGTTGTTGATATGCTTACATAAATAAAACCTCAACACAAATGCGTGGCAGAAGAATTCAACAAAATAAAATAAAAAAATACTTTCCCATTTTTTAAGACATTCTAAGATGGAATAATGCTATATGAATTTATTTCCTTATATAAAAAAAATCTTGAAATTCTTCCATTTGTTTTTCCTCATAAACAACGACTATTCTCACTCAGACTTAACAAAAATATTCTTTGTTTATGAGTAAGAAATCAGTTGGCTGGTTGGTTTTACGGTATATCAACTCTTATTGGATTATTTAATGCTGAATTCAAACTTTTCCAGGCAATTGTGTAATGAACGACCTTATTAGACCAATTTTTGCACTTAAAAATTAGGAGTCGTTCATTACACTGTTCTTTAACACAGTGAAGCGTACAGTCATTCATTACACGCAATCTTATTATAATGGAGATTCGATGTCTGATTGTCTGTCAATGCTTACGTCACAACATCAGAAATTGTTTATCAATGAGTATTATAGTCAAAATTATTAATATACAGAATAAATCTTATTTATTAATGATGTGTATGAAAATTTGAGTTAGATTTGCCTCAAAACAGTCCATGTTATTAATGCATTTAAAATCCTGCAATGTGTCTTATATTTCACTAAGAAATAAAGGTTTACATAATATATGGTGCGGTCGATTTGTATACTGGTTTTAACAAAACCGAGTTTAATGGCTGTGAACATAATGGATAATGATGGATATTCATCTAGCACCCTATCCTTCCAGATACAAGCATGGAATATTCCAGAGTGCTATAAATACCACTTGCTCTATGTACACATTCTGATATATTTAGTTGTTGTTCTTCAGATCAACTCGCTCAAGAGTTCCAAAAATGAGTCTAACCAATGGATGCAGATTAGTGTCATTCCAGGGCAAATTAGTAATAAAAAAAAAATAAAAAAATTAAAAAAAAACTCAGGCGTGTAGGTATTTACGAAATCCGTTAACTATGGGTAGGATGTGCTACAAGGTCGCAAGTAGAGGGAATCCGATAAAGATCGAATTTGCTATTTAGTAGTAATTAATATGCGAGACTAGCTTTCTAAACATTACACTACGATGGGACCCTCTTTACCCAATCCATTTCACCCCATGCATAGGATGTGACACATAAATAAAAAAAATCAGGTGTGTATGTATGCATCTCGCCATTATCATGTCGTGCTGGCAGTACGGATATCCAAGACAATCTCTCGCAACCATTCCTATCAGCCATCGTCCCAGGACAGCCTCTGTGCAGCATCCAGAATCGACGCAGAGCTGATCGATGTCCTTACCGAGCGACCCACACTGGCATGCCCATGTGCAGGTTTCCACAGGAGGATGTCTTTTATTAGTTCGTCTCAATCGGATATTTTATGCGATAGGGGGCAAGTGGCCGTATAGATGCTTTCTTGTGGGGTGTTGTTTCCACGAATTGTCTAAGACTAAATGCAGCATTCTAGTGCAGCTCCCATCTAGCTTATTCTCTCGGAACTTCGTTTGGGTTCAAGTGGTGCAGCCGTACAGTAGTACTGGTAAAACTACGGCTTGGAAGAATTGGCGCTTTAACTTCTAAATTAATGCACAGTAAATAATGTTAACTTTCTTTCTCTCGTGTGTTTGTCTCCCGGGTTACGTCGGGTATTTCTGCTAGTAAGCGAATATGTACAGCAACTAATGTGAATTTGTGCGCGCGCGCGCGCTCCGGACAATGCCGGAAACTTCCAGTATTTTATATAAAAAATAAACCAGTGCGATAAATAAATTGTGCTCCGTTTTTTTTTTTGGCCAGATAAAAAGTATATTAGGGTTTAAGATGCCGGGCAAAAAATATCTATTTCAACTAACTGCGTCAACAATAGGCTTTAAGTAACGCCATATAATGCTTTGCGTTATAACAACGGAATCCATGAGTCTATAGTGAGATTACGTTTCCATACATATAATGAAATGGAGGCGCGTAGTGTAGGAAAATGAACTCGTCGACCAGAGTTCAAATCCTGGACGAAGTTACATTCCACATAATGCTAATACTCCTGGGAAAGGTATGAATAACTATTCTCCCTACAGCTATGAGGAAATACTAGGGCAGACTGGGCTCTTTAACATTGGCTAGGTAACCAGTCTAGTAGAAGGAACACTCTGAATTTAAACCTTTTAAACTCCGCTAAAAATTGACCTCGTGTCACATCCTACTCATGCGGAAGGGTTGGTATACAGATAGATAGATAGAGATTAATATTGATAATACAGTTTGCTATATTTATAAGTAAAGCGTGCTCAATATCATTGATAGAACATATACATCTAAGTTAGGGTAGCGGAGACAACGTCAACGGCACTTGGTAACTGTCAGTTTCTCACCTATTTTCATAAAATATTCAAAAAATTGTAAATAAACTTGACCAGGGGTTTTCTAACTATAGGTCCTGAACCTTCAGGGGGTCGCAGAACAAATAAATTGGGTCGCAAAATAATTTTTTCATTTACTCATTTTACACTTAGATTTAATTGAGTCACAAATCAAATTGTCGTTCTGGTTGTGGGTCGCAGTAAAAAAAAAAAAAAAGGTCTAGTCATTATTAACGGTGTAAAACAACAATCTGAAAGTTTTGGACATAAGCAACGAAATTGCAGTAAAAGGAAATATGAGTAATGATAATAATCTTCTATTAATAATGGAGATTCGCTTCCGGTTTTTGTAACAAAAATTACGTCACTGCTTACGTCCCATTACCCAAAATCGTCATAACATAGAATAAATACACTCAAAATTTGAACATGCAACATTAGACAGTCCTCATTGGGTTTTTTTTAACAAATTTTAATAACTACATGACTAGTATTATATATCTATATATTTTATTTTAATACATATTTAAAGTTTACATTTCAAATTGTTTTATTTTTTAATCCTTTAATAAATTTGATGATTTTACTTACTTAGGGTACAAACTCGCTGACATTGAATCTTTTACTCCCACCCCTCAGGCAATGTTCCAAAAATCTATTTTTATATCGCCCGGAGGGTGTTTTGTATTAATAATAATAATAATAATAATAGGAAGAAAGAAGTTTTATTCGGCAGAATCCAAATATGGCGTTGTTGATTCCCGTCAGTGGCGTCGTAATTCACGTGACGTAATAGAGCCTTTTTATTCTGTTAGTTTTTACCTAATTTTCCCGGCTACGTGAACATGCGATACACACTCCTAGGCTCCATTCTGCACAATACAATTTTTTGCTGTTGTTGGGGGCGGGGGGCTTAACACCTCTCAGCCTCTTTTGGCAGAGCCTAACAACAACAAAAATAGTTTTCATTTATCACAATCATCGCTTTTACTGCGATACGTCACTTCCGAATAAAGAGTTCTTCTGTTGTGTTGAACCAAGCGACCAAAGAATGCAAACATGCAATTTTTTATCCCAGGAGAAATGCGGAGGTGAGGTAGGAGGTATTATAGACAAGCAATTATATTTCAAGGGAATGAGAAACCACTAAGAGATATTACTATTTGAATATTCAGAGAAAAGAATCTTTGTGAATCCGAATCACTGGATTCGATACTCAAATGGGAAAAGGACTTGGCAATTTACGAATATATTCATCCTAAAAAAAATAAAAAAATATTTCCTCTGCTGGTTTTATTTTATTTTATATATGTATATATATTTTATTTGAGTTTTACTTTTTCGGAAGTCAGTAAATCTGTAGATAAAAAGCAATTCGTCTTCCGAGGGGCGTTTAAACTTCCCACCAAAAGACGATCCCAGTGTCTAAGGAAGAAACCAGCATTTTCTTGGCGGGGTGGAACAAATACTACTTAATTACTAGGTCTAGTATTAAAATCCTATGTACGGTTAGTATTATCTGCGTTATTCGGATTATTGTCACCATCTTCATTGTTATTTGTAAAACATTTCGGCCGATATGCCCTCTGGCCTTCTTAATTGGGAACCTTCTTGTCGTAATCGGGAGTCCGACAAGAAATACCTGAAGAGGCCGGAGGGCATATCGGCCGAAACGTTGTACAAATAACAATGAAGATGGGGACAATAGTCCGAATAACACAAATAATACTAATCTTCAAGCCTCATCTCAAACATTCAGAGAAATCCTATGTACGTGTATTGGGGAGTAGGTTTCACTTAGCTTAATGTGTTGCATAATATTATTGCTTATTGGCAACACCATGGGAACTTTGACCCCCAAAGGCAGGAATCTCGTAAGTCACGTGAGAACTAGTTGTAATCAGTTTACAACGTGTCCTACTTCGGTTGTGACTCCCCACGCGGTGAATTAAAATGGACTAAAATAAAGCTTTGTCAAATAACAAAACGTCTTGTTAATTAATTATGCATGACTTAAAAGATGCTCTTAATAAGAAGCCATTAGAATAGAAGAGACGACAAGAACAAAGAAGATAGAAGGAAGTAAAGAGGAAACATTAGACGATCACGAGAGCCGAAATAGAAAAGAAAGAAGATGGCGACTAAACACAAAGCAAGTAAGTTACACGACTATGTATATGTGTGTGTGTATCACGAAGCAACTCCCTCTCTCTATCACTCTTGTTTGTGTGACCGCAATGACTACATAAATGTATATATCCCTTTTTCCACTTAGTCACGCCAAACACTGGATGCAAATATAAATAGGTAGATACAACGGCATCAATGTGTACAGTTTCGAAGCTGGGCTTTTAGAATACACCGACTGCACCTCTGCATAGGGGTAAGATCACCCTCAATGAGGCCATCTGTTTGCCGTGGGTGGCGACCCGTGGTGCTTATGGAGGGAATTCTGGTGACTGAATAGTACCTGACATGCAACAGTCCACTTTGGTGCTTACTTAGGCTTAGACGGTCGGTCGGAGAGGTGCCCCCCGATCAATCAGTTGGTCACGTCAAGCCCTACTGCCTATATGATTGTCCCACCCTACTGCTTTTATGGAAACCCCCCACCCTTTTTATCATATGTGCTAAAAGGTCGTGGCTGAGGGTTTTAGTGTCATGAGTATGGCATTATCTGATGGTGAAGTTCTAATTCCAGAGCTCCGTGGAATGTGAGTACCACTTGATCATCATTACACCCAGGGTCCACCGACACGGAGTGGTAGTACTTGTTAGGGTTCGATCCATCAATCTATGGGTTTAATAGAAAAAAAATGACTTAAAAAATTGAGTTTGAAAAGAAAAATGAATATTCATAAAGACTGAATAAAACAAAACGTCTTCGGCATAAAATAACCCAACAAAAGTTGACATGCCGTAAAATCCAATCAACCATACAATCGAAGGGAATTGGTATCCCAGGTTAGAGTTGTATTTCATGAACCATCACTTTTTTTCCGATCTCAATTTTCCTTGCTGACTTCTATAACGCGAAGACACTTAGAGATAAAAGAAAAATAACACTCAATCTTTATATAGATTGGTAAGATTAGATCGATAATTATCGATTCTTCAATATAATTTTATTAAAGTAATCAATAAGAATTCCATTTTCGTTAGTTAAAAGAAGAAAATAAAAATAATGGAAAATCTTTATTTTCGGGATAAGAGATGATTTAAAAAAAAAAAAAAAATTACGAAAGTGACTCAAACATCCTCACGGGACTGATATTATGATAATCAATATATATATATATATATATATATATATATATATGTGTATGTATATGTGTGTGTGTGTGTGTGTCTGTATAAGAGAGAGAGAGAGAATAAATCCGATAGTATGTAAATATAAAATATGAAAACACAAGGTACTCTGAAGAGGTTTTATTAGCCAACATTAAATTGAACCATCACCAAGGCATTGGTAATGCGATATAAATTAACACACCCACACACGTGTGCGTGTTAATAATATATATATATATAACTACTAGAAAGCAATATAAATTTTCTGTATAGAAAATATGCACGAGTTAATTAAAAACAAAGCATCATGGTCCAGATGATATCACCCCCCCCCCATAAAGATTATTGATACATAGATAGCATATACAGTAAGTAAAGTTGGTGGAATGTCCTATTGTCAATATCAGCCGAACAGCGAAGGAGCCTTTCCCCTTTTCGCTAGCGCTAGAGATTGTGATGAGTGGAGCACCACACCTACTGTCAGCTCCCCAGTTTACCGCACAGACCAGATTATCTGAACTGTTCTACTCATATGCTAAGTTGGTGGGGACCGGTATCGAACCCGTAACCTTTCGATTCCTAGGCGAGTGCTCTACCGACTGTGCTAAACCAGCTCCTATTGAATGCAAAACCTTTTCTACCAAGCTTTTATTAAAGCTCGAATGAAGCCAGTAATGTTTTGGTTTAGTTTGTTTTACGGCATATCAACCTCAGTGGGTCATTTAATGCAGACTAAGTTTTGAAATAAAGTCATTCTTAATGGATACTCAATTTTTCTATTAAACTCATAGATGGGACACTAACAGGTACTACCACTCCGGGTCAGAGTCGACATGGGAGTAATGATGATGAAGGGGTGCTCCACATTCCCAAACCTACAGAAGCCAGTAATGTATACATTTGGGCTACTGAGAAGCTTAATAACAATTGAGCTTATTGGTGGAGTTTTTGTTGGTCGGCTTACGCTAGTGTGTCCATAGGAAAGCATCCTTGCTTCTCTAGCAAGGTCTTGTTCGTCTTATTTGGATGGTTTGTGTAATAGGATACAAGGGACGTCCATTTCACTATTGGGTTTTTGTTTATACACTGCATTGCATAATCGAAGAAGTATGTTGTCATATTTCCTTGTCTTTCATACATCGGCGGGATATTTCGTGGAAGCCTGTGGTTTTCTTCTTTTTTTTCAGAC
Organism: Doryteuthis pealeii; assembly: GCA_023376005.1. NCBI lineage: Eukaryota > Metazoa > Mollusca > Cephalopoda > Myopsida > Loliginidae > Doryteuthis > Doryteuthis pealeii. The sequence continues at coordinate 115,291,592 of CM042150.1, read as the reverse complement.
TTCAAATGTCGTAGTATGATGTCTAGTTTGCTATTAATAATTTTTTAAAGTGTTATCACCTGTGGTTTTAGGGGGGGTCCCAAACAGTTTCTCTAACTGTTCTCATAGAATCTTAATTGCTTCGATACCTTGGTTTTGGGTTTCATATCATAAGTCCGTGACAGCTGTTGCTATATGTGACTTTTCTATCTTTACTATATGGATGGTAAATTAAATCTATTTCACACACACACACACACACACACACATAATGTTGAACAAGACGGACATTTTATGTCTGGCGAGTTTCTTTTCGAGCTTTTCTAGTTTTATGGTCAGTTTTTTTTAATATCGGTACTAGGGACGAAAACATTCGATTAATTAACAGACCCTACCCAGATATCAAGAAGCTGTCCAGAAAACTAGAAAAGATCGAAAAGAAACACGTCAGACATGACATGACCGTCTCGTTCAACACAGTACGCATAAAAGAAAAATGGTGCACATATGTCATGGAATTTAGACTCACTGAATATTAATCAGAAAATCAGTTGTCATGGTAACACAAAGTCTAATTCAAGTAAACTGAAAAAAAAAAGGATTGAATTAAGGAATGGAATAAAGAAAGCATTGAGAGAATAAGTAAAATGAAAAGAGAAAATTGTACCAGTAAAAACATGAATTGACGTAAAAAAGGAAATAAAAAACAGAAAGACATTAAAGATGCTGATCCCCAAGTCTATATTATGATTATATATGTGGAATATAATTAAGAAAAAAAAGGATGGAGTTATCATGGACGGAAACTTAGCCAACGTTAAAACGTTTATTTGTTTGGGGGGGGGGGGTCAGAATGAAAACGAGAAGGGAGAAAGTATCAAAGAAAAACCTATTTTATATTAGCAACTTTCAAAAGGCTGCAAAAGGAAAAATATTATTTTACTTGTAAAAAAAAAATCGTAATTCGAAAATTTGACATATACCAAAAAATTACAATATTAAACGAAGCCGTTGTTCCTCCATAGTCCCCAAAACTGATTTTTAAACGAATACTCTTCCAATTTATATATTAACTTTTAATCAGTCTAACTCAAAGCTTTTTTTTTTAATTCATTGAAGAAACGAATAATGTTCATTTGAACTGATAAACGAAATTTTCGACCAAAAAATAAGGACACATGTTCAATTCTTAGCTTCTTTTTTATTGTTACATTTTTATACGGTAAAAATTAAGTTAATTAAACGAATACATGTTATCACCGTAATTCATTATGCTATTAAGAACTAGTCTTAAAAAAAGGGAAATTATGTTTAATAACACAATTTTTTAAATTTGTCTATAATCTTTTGTTTTCCTACAGTTATATCAAATATCCCTATATAATACAAATAATTTGCTAACATTGTATGGCTTCAAGTAATTCTCTTATACTAATAATTATATTGTTTCAAGTAATCATTTCTATTTGATAACAGTGATTTGTTCGCACAGTTATATGGTTTTAAGAAACTAATAACAGTCCGGAATATATATATATACATATATATATATTAGTTCTAAGTAACTATTCGTATTACAATCTACAGTTATATGGTTACACGTATGCCTATCCAATACTAATAATTTTCCAACATATCTATTTGACCCATAGATACGAATAACAGGTATTACCACTCATGGTCAGAGTGAACATGAAGTAATAGCAATGAAGGGATACTCGATATTCTCCAGAACAGGAGCCTCACCACAGAATTGTAGTCTAATGTCATACCCAGGACACCCAAAAATTACAGTATTAACGTTATAGAAAAAATATATATCTATCCTGACTATTTGCCTTCTCTTTGGTAAGAACATATATAAATAATCAACAGAATCTACTTGTTCTTAGGTTTCGTGTATATATTTGGTTTCGTAGATCTTCTCTCCAAGAATGGCGCAATTCTTAATCTATGAAAAATATAATCACGTAACATTTCAACAATCCTAAAGCAAAGAATACACATTTTCACCATTTCTTTCTTTTTTTTTTCTATTTTACGAAAGGGAAAAAATTGATGGCGTTTCATTGAAAAAAAAAAAAGAAGATTGTGGCGATTGAATGATGAACACCGTTACCCTTCTTAAAGGGTGTCACACCTAAGGCTGGCACGAATGCTACATAAGTCGCCTTTTGTGATTTGCAGACAGAAGCCAACATATACAATCGTTTTTGCTCGTTGTTCGTTCCTTACCATCATTAGTGCCACTTTTACAGAACTTTTATTGATTTCTTTTTTTCGCAATATTCCCCACATTTCCGGCCTAAATCTGTGATGGTTCAACAACTCCAAGACTTGGAATTGCATTATTTCGCTTGTGTTCGACAAGAAATGCGTTAACACTTTTGTTGTTTTCGTGACTGACAGTTCTTCAGTAAATAAATAAAATAAAATCTATAGCCAACTCATTTTTTTTTCGTGAATTTTATTACGTCTTCTCCATCTTTTTGTTCCATCGTATATTTATTTAGGCAGCAATTTTCTTTTCTTGTTGTAAAGTCGACAGAGTGGCCTATTGTCGGTATCAGCGAGAGAGTCTATTCCCTTTTCACTCGTGCTAGATCAGAGAGTCACCACCCACGACCAGAAGGTTGCGAGTTCAATCTCTGTAGCCAGCTGCTACACAGAAGTATCAGCATGTGCCTCATTCTACGAGGAAACATATGACGTCATTAAACTTTACCTACAAGTTCATTTTGTGTTACTATGGCCCATTTATCAAATATTGTTAAGTTTCGTATTAGTTATGTTTAAATAAACAAAACCGCATAGGTGGGTTATTTATCGAATAAGGACGTATTTCCTTAACTTGTTTAGCTATCTGTATATCAATACTATTGTTCCTTAATCTACTGATGCAAAAATGTAAATCCTGATTATATGGTGTCGCTTATCCGCCGAATTCCTATTCCTTATGAGTGTAGTCACCTCAGCTAAATAAATGGACCATTCAGTTTTATTAGAAAGAAAAGGCATGTTACACAGGGAAAATATAATATGAAAGAAAGAGTAGAGAGAGAGGTCAGCGCGCGGAGGCGATGATGTTTATCTGTATAAATCGAACAAAGAAATAGAAATAGCCAGAGAAAGTTAATTCAATATTGAACTATTTTACAATAGCTCTTAAGTAAACATATCAAATGTAATAATTAAATCCTCTTAAAGTGGTATATCCACAGGTCCTGCTAGTCTTTTTATACTACTATACACACATCCATGCACATAAACATACATAAACTGTGTTACTCATACACACAGTTAGTATCGAACTCAAAACCTTGCGATTACCAGGTGGATGTTCTACCAACTGAGCAAAACCGAACCCTTATATTACTGAATATAACATTCTGATAATTAATTTCAAATCAGTAAAAAGATCATTTAGTTAAACAACATTATGTGTATTCTGTTTAGTAAATTTGATAAAGAAAAAACAAAAAAAAGAGTAACCCTTCTTTGCAATTACTCCCAGGTCCACCTGTGGTAGTGCCTGATAGAGTTCCATCTATGGGGTGTCCTAGGTATGAAGTTAACCTGTATCTAATGTTGGGGTCCCTATTCTCGAGCTATAGGGAGTGTGGAGTACCCCTTCACAGCAAGTACTTCCAGATCCACCCTGTGAAAGAGTGGTAGTACCTGTTAAAGTCCCACCTATAGGGTGTCCTGGATATGATGTTAAACTGTATCTAGTGTTGAGCTTTTAATTCTGGGGATTGTGGAGTACCCTTTCATTGACATTACTCCCAGGTCCATATAGCACCCATATGTATATACATATCCTGTGCGACTAAACGCATATAGACATGCACGCACCTACATGCAAATGTATCAATGCACTGAAATATGTGCACCAAGAGGCAGAAGATCTTATAGTGTCACGATAATCTTCAAGAGGTCAAATATAAAATCCCAGACTACTTCAGTCCAAATTTAAATCTCGACCTTTAAAAAGATAAAGATAATAATAATACAGATACACTGTTGACATTTAGGAGGCGTGTTCTAAAGAGGAGTTTTAATAACATCACACCACTGAGACGATTTACCCTGCTCGTAACCAGAAAGTTGTGCAGCATGATTTTAACCTTTTGCATTAAAAAAAAAAAAAAGCTGCATCACATCACGTTGGTTAGTATTGAAATTCATGGTTATTTAACTAGAAACAGAGATGATATGAATACCAGTTTTACTAGAACAAACTTAATGAACATGAAAGAATATTCATACAGTCATACACCGCCCGCAGTGCGTCATTAATTGTTTCCAAAAGTTGTGATGTAACCCAGGTTTTGTCATAAACAAGAGTAACACTTTAAGAAGAGAACATACACCATAAAATTTGGGCAGATATCTCGCGAAAGAATATAACTATCGATCGACCTTAAAGAACACTTAAAACACATTTTAGTTAAATTTAAAAATACGATTACAGTATTTTAAATTCTTTTTAGATTTTATCTTTGATTGTTAATTTTTAATTGTAATTTATTTATTTCGGGTATATTTTAAAAGGAAAAATTTATATCACATTTTTTTATCATGACGTAGGTGAGTTTACCTAGTGTCGTCACGTTGGGCATAATGATGTTCATCGAACTGAAACTTGAAAAGAAGCGTAACGGCGAATTTGACGTAGGCCGAAATTACGTATTATATATGATGATTGCCGCTTCTTCACAGAATAAGGCCATTTCTACAAGTAGAGCAGTTGTGAGCACGCAGATGGCCCACGGATCCAGCTTGTTTTTATGTACCCTGTCACACATATGAAACCCTCGACATACATGCCCTGCCACATAGGTCAGACTTCAATGTAGGAAATGTTTCTATGGCGTCCGTCATGTGTTTCTTCAGGATGGAGGGCTCGAGTCACCTTTCCTCAAACTTCTTACAGCTACCATCGGCCTGTCTTTCCATGATGATGTGTATCCAGCCCACTCCCTTCTGTCAATTGGTCCTTATCGCTGAAACTTACTTTCGCAAGGGCATCGATGTCGGCCCCATATCGAGATACTCCCCTACCAGTACGTAGTTTTGGGGGTTTCCCAATCTCTCAAGATCGGGAAGTGTCCAGACGTTCCAGGTGGCTATTCTTAGCCTTGTTTTGTGTTGTAGTATTTTCTTGTTTTCGCCCAGCTTATGTGGACATCCGTCGGAACGCTGGTTTCTGGTTAGCTTGATAGGTGAACCGGCATTTGTTTAGGTCACCTTTTCTAGACACTTCCCAAATGGCTGGGTGAACAGTGTTAACCAAGGGGCTGCTCATTCACCCACAACCTCGCCGAGGCACGTTGCTGTTCAATCAGCAAGGCGATGACGTTAAGTAGGTCACAAGTCACGCCAAATGTAGATTCACATCTGCGTGCTTCCAGTCCGTCAGGCCTGCACACCTCACCATTCCTCCGGGACTTGTAGAAATATCTGCACATGTTTTTTGTTTTACATGTTGTGCGCTTGTGCGAAACGCACCGCATGCTCTTCTTCTCCAAAGTCAAGTCTCAGTGACAAGCCGAGGCAAGATGACTGGGAGACTTTGGGGAACGCAAGTGGATGATCTGACGAGATCTACGGGTCCACCACACCGAGGGGAAAAAAAAAAGATTTTCCCTAATATTTTCTAAGTTTTAACTTAGAAGTCTACAGGTACAATTTTCTATTAAATAGGTGACATACAATTTTATAATTTCACCATATATTACATTTAAAACAAAACAAAAAAACAACAATAAGACCTATTCAAATATTGAAAAGAAAATGAACAAGTAAATAAGATTAATATTGTTAAATGTCAATGAAATTAAATGTTATGACAATTTAAATCACTAAATAATAACAAATAATATTATGAAACGTATTATATATATATATATATATATATATATATATATATATATATATATATATATATACACACCCCTCAGAGTGAGCTGTATGTGACTAGGTCAATTTTTTAAGCGAAGTTTAATAGTTTTGAATTCAGAGTTGAATTCATCTTTTTATCTATATATGGTATCCTAACTGGTACTCCACAATTGGAACCTCACCACTAGATGCAGTTTAACGTCATACACAGAGTACTACGACATTCAATCACCGCATTCTAGCACATGTATGATAAAAAAAAGAGTTGACGTTTACCCATAGCTGGAGGGAGAATAGTTTGGGGTATTACTGTATATGTAAGAAGATTATCTGAATTTCTAAAATTTCAATATAAAACACACACATTATATATATCTGAATTCTCTCAAACAATTGTGTAGGAATAATCAAATTATCAGTTAACTGAGCCAGGGACTCAATCGCACATCCCCTAAAAGGCTTTTTATAGTAGAAAGATTGCGGGGGGGGAGAGCTCTCTAAGTAGCTTCTATTTTTACTTATGGGAAGAACTCCTTTGGTTTGAATTTAGAGTTTTCCTTTAGACCTGTTGCAATACCAAGGTTAAAGAGCCCTGTCTACCCAACTATTTAAACATAGCTAGAGGGAGAATAGTTGGATTCATGCCTTTCCCAAGGGTATTAGTGGTATGTGAAATGCAAACAGCTGCGTCTTCTTTGTCCATTTCTTACGGCGATAACCATTACCCCACGTACCTCCAACATTTTAAAATTGGATTGGAAATTTTTATGTTATCTCTACACTGTCATTTTTGTTTTGTTTAGGTGAAATATAAAACATACAAACAAAATCAGATTATAATATAGATTTTCTTTGTAATAGTTTTCATATTTTCCTGGTTAACGAAACAAACGTTATTACTGGAACTGGAAAAGCTTTTATCTTTCAAAAGATTATTCCTAATCGCAGACTTTCTTATATTTAATTATCTATTATACTAATTAATGTCGGTGATTATTCGTATACTTCATCTATTGTATCATTTATATGTTGATATCTAACGAAGTTGCTTTTTTAAGAAAGGAGATAGAAAAACTGAGAATTAAGGAAGTCAGAATATCATGAAGTCTGTTTAATCGTGGCTGGTTGGTTGGATTTTGCAACAGGTCAACCCTTGTTGGGTCATTTTATGCCGAAGACGTTTGTTTTATTCATTATTCATGGATACTCAATTTTCTTTTCAAACTCAGATTTTTTAAACACATTTTTTCTATTTAACCTATAGAATGGACACTAACAGGTACTACCACTCAGGTCAGAGTGGACCTAGGAGTAATGGTGATGAATGGGTACTACACATTCCCCAGAGCTCGAGAACTGGAACTTCACCATCAGAGAGTTTAACGTTATATCCAGGACAATAAGACTCGTTGCTTTCTAGCTCATATGATAAAAAGGGATGGGACAATCATATCGGTGCTAGGGTTTGACGTGACCAGCTGATTGATTGAAGTTTCAGTTTATCAATATTATTCTTTTTCAAGTCACATCTGTTGTCAGTCGATAGTTTTTTTTTGAACATAGGTTCGTTTCAGAGTCACACATTAGGGTGAACGGACAAATAAATTTAATGACAATGGCCTTTATATATATGAGGGTATGCCGAATAGTCCATATGATGACGTCATATTTTTACGAATAGGATCCAGGCACTACAACACCGATGAAAGAAGCGTGTGGCTCACAAGTAGGACTATGTTGAAAAATAAACCTTGGTCAGCCTATGAACTTTTCAGCCGGTCCTCGAATATACATGTGTGTGCGTGTGTGTGTGTGTGTTTATTAAAAAGACTAGATTATGATGTTTATTTATCTATTCAACTAATTACTTAATAAATAGATTAAAAAAATAAACTGATAAAAGAATAAATTGATAAATCTATCAATGAAAAGTATTGATCAGCAAAATATACTTTCACTTCTTATACAGAGCCACCTGGTCCCATATCAAAATGTAATATCTGTGTCCGGGCCGGAAAGTCGTAAAAGCTTCTTGCTTTTCCACCCAAGGAGAAGCTGATCTCTTGCCTAAAGGAGACAGAACTGGTGCCTGCTTAGAAGTGCCCAAAAAGAATGCCGATGGAGTTTTAAGCAATCTTTAGATCCGCTGTGGAATCACACATTAAACGATCTTTTGTTACATTTGGACCAATAGTTAGCCAATAATAGCACAGATGTTTTTTTCTTTGGGGAGGGGGATGATTTGATTATTACTGAACGTTTCTTTATAAATTTATCTGGTTGGTAACCAACGACTATAAACAAACGTTGCACCAGTTCCGTTCTTTTTGTGTTAAAAAAAATTAGATAAAGCTTGATAATTTTTATTATTTGGATTTTACGGTCTACAGTCCGTATCTTTACTGTTTCGACCGATGTGCCCTCCGAACTTCTTGGGTGTTTCTTGTCGGACATCATGGCGCAACAGATATAAGGGTTGAGTTAATACAGTTCTAAGTGACAATCATCTGTAGGTTGAAGGTTCCATCTTGGCCAAGGGTGATAATGATATAGAATACTTAACATAGCTTAACACTTGTACCCGGTCATGGTTAACGGAATAAGAACAGTCTACCCTGATGGATTGAATAAAGGTTTTGGTTCGAAGTTCCGTGAAGGCTCCCGAGTTCGACAAGGAACACCTGAAGAAGGCCGGAGGGCATATTGGCCGAAACGTAGTGTATATAATAATAAAGATGAGCAAAAAAAAGTCCGAAAAATCCAAAAAGATCAGTTATTGTCTATTTTATTTTTTTGTGTTTGCACAAACACAATTTTGCTTTGTAATATTTGGAGTAAGACCCCGCCCCAAAAAAAAGGGTGCCCTGGGTATGACAAACTGCGTCTGATCATGGGATTCCAGTTTTAAAGAGGGTGGAGCACATCATTAAAACTGCATTTGATGGTGAAGCTACCGATCCAGGGAGTGTGGAGTACCCCTTCTTTGCAATTACTCTGACCCGGAGTGATAGTAACTTTTAAGATCTTATATACGAATCAAATCCTCCAGCCATGGATAAATAGTAGGACAGACTGGGTTCTTCAACCTTGGTTAGGCAACCTGTCTAGGAGAAGGAAAACTCTGAATTCAAACATGTTAAACTCAGCTTAAGAAATTGACCTTGTTTCGCATCCTGCTCGCGCGGACGCACACACACAGTTGTCAAATAGATCTGTTTAAAAATCATTCCGATTCGGAAGGAATACTTGATGCCTGGTAATTTAAGTATTTGTATTAAGAATAGTTACATAAAGCTATAATTATTTACTAAGGATTATTATTAGTTACTTGAAACTATATAAAATTTGTCGGAATGGCCTATAGTCGGTATCATACGGACAGCGAGGGAATATATCTCCTGTTTGCTAGCGCGAGACCAGGGGATTTGTTTTTTTTGGGGGGGTGCTAAGCAGGAGCACCACACCTACCGTCAATTCCTCACTTTATTGCACAGTTCAGAATATGCAATCTAGGTTACTCGTGCGCTGTTATCGGAGACCAGTATCGAACCCGGATTCTTGGGATTCCCCGATAGTGCTCTACCGACTGAGCTAAACCGGACCCTACTAACTATATAACTTTGTAAAAACCTGACTATCATTGAACAGAAATAATCATTTGAAATCATAATTGTTAGTACCGTGTTTCCCCGAAAATAAAACCTACTTGCAAAATAAGACAGCGTCATTTTTTAGGATGATTTTGATTTAAGCCCCCCCCCTTAAAATAAGCCCTAGTTGAGATCAATAACATTCGAGAGGATGATATGATTATTTTTAATGAATTTGCGTTAATGAGTTTTTAAATAAAAGAACATGTTAATATTAAATAAATGAAGATCGTTTTTCGTAATTTCTGTTTATTTAGAATTTTCGTTATTTTCCACTTTGTAATATCGTTTTTCAATAAATGAAGAATAAGACATCTTCCTGAAATAAACCCTAATGTTATATTTCTGAGTGAAAATTATTATAGCTCTCGTTTTATTTTTGGGGAAACACGGTATTTGGAATATTTTCAACCATATAATTGTGTGCAAATTATTTGTGTTAAGAATATCTGATATGATAACTGAACAAAAAAAATCTTAAGAAACAACTACACAAAAAATATAAATGTACAATGAATGCGACTAACTTCTAGACATGAACATAACCAGAGACGGGTTGACATGCCTTAAGCTTGTGAGGATTAAAATAAAATTAGAATAAATAATAATAAATTTAAAAAATAGAAAAATTAAAAAAAATAAACTCCCATAAGCCTTCACCGGAAGAACCAACCGTGCATGTGCGGCAAAGAGGACCGACTTCCGACCCCCAAAAGAATCTCTCGGTCACTGACATAGGCCTTGTCTGGGACAAGAACACCACTACTGGCCAGGTAGGAAGTTCCTTGCCACGAGGTGGCTATGATCCGTGAATAAAGCCTAAATCATAAAACCACCTTCTGTTTTTGTCTCTTCCGTTTTCGTTCCTTCAATTCCTTCCTTTTAAGAACGACCATCAATTATGATGGGGGTTAAAAGCAGACCCCTAAGAACACTTCACCAAGAACAACCAGCAACCTTTTTAACTTAAAACATAAGAACTCTTGCCACCCCATAAATTCTTTTTCATCATAATTCTTCTCAACTAAAAATTTTGACAGATTCAACTCTCAAACTAATATAAGATGGAATTAAACCAACCTAAAACTTAAACATAATTATGTTTCTTTTTTCTTTATTTACATTCCAACCGAGACTGGAGATTGAAATATTTGCTTTCCTCGCAATTTCTTTCTTCCACCTTCATCGCCCGCCCCCCCCCCCCCCACTCTACAAAGTTCTCAAAAGCAGAAGAACAACACCGAAAGAAAGATTACAGTCATTTGGGATTTTCTCAAGTGTCATGAAAAGGATTTGCCAATTTTCTCTCTTGAAAGTCGGCTATTGTAAGCTTCCTAAGAATAGATGTAACTATCCGTGTGATTGATAGACCGTAGGATTTTAAGATTACCGTTATGGAAATGCAGGCACTTCAATTTATCTGTCCAATTAAACCCTTGTGCAGCTACAGGAAGGATATTATATATATATATATATATATATATAAAAAATGTGTGTGTTCGGGTAGAGTGGACAGGAAGTCAACAGTGGTTTGAAAATCGCATAGACGAGAAATTGTCGGTAACCAAGCACTGTTGACTTCTCGTCCACGTTATTGTACTCTATTTACTTATAAATAACCATAAAGAGTTTATTTGTCTCATACCCCACCTATATGGACTGGGCACAAGGCCTCGTTTTAACATGGGCCCACCCACAAGCCGAAGCTAATGGGTGGGAGAGAACAAAAATTGTGTCGGTCCCGTCGGCATTCCCCCTCAAGTGGGCGCCTCAGGCGCTGGTCAATAAACCCAGCCCTGCCCCCAAGATGGCCCTCTGGGATCGACGCTATTAATTTAAAACAACTCACCGGTCCAGTGGCCGAAGCACACCGGACCCCCGTCCCGAAGGACAGTTTGAGATTGCATATATAATATATATATATATAAAGAGAGATAGGGGTTTACGGCATATCAACCCCTATTGGGTTATCTTATGCTGAAGAAGTTTCGTTTTATTCATTCTTGATGGGTATTGAATATCTTTTCAAACTCATTTTTTCTATTTAAACCTTAACAGGTACTACCACTCCTAGTCAGAGTGGACCTAAGAGTAATGGTGATGAAAGTGTACTCCCCATTCCCCAGAATTCGTACTTAACAGAGAGAGAGAGAGAGAGAGAGAGAGAGAATATTTGCACGCACTAGTGTATGTAGATTAACGAGTTTGTACATGCGTATTTAAATACAAGCTGAGGTAAAGGTACTTGAAAATGATGTGAAATGTAAACAGCCTCATCCAGGATTTGAACTTGGGTCGACGAATCCATTTCTTACTACTCTAACCATTACACCATGCACCTCCAACCGACAAATAGGATTATAATAACGGTTCGGAGATGAGGAGTAGTGTTAGTAACATCTTCCTTAAGGTCATTTGCCGAGATCCTAATGAAAGACTTCCTTTTACAGTGAAAGCTTTTATTCTAAAAGCGATCGCTACTGCAATCCGGATGCCGTCACTTGCCGGTTCCTTGCTAATTGAACCGAACTTACGGAAAAGAGTTATCTCCGTCGAGGACATTAAGAGCACCCCCCCCCCTCTTTTTTTTTTTTGCAAATGGCGGATAGGATATCTCAAATGAAGTATACAAACAAGTAGAAAAAAAAAAGATAAAAATCAAGAAAAATATACAATCGATAAATAAACAGCGGTAAAGAATATATTGATTTTTTTTAATATCAGTTTTATCGAACCTTTCCTGTTCAATAAGGATTTGGTCGACCGTATAAAAATACTTGTCCTTTGGAAAAGAAAAAAAAAATCACGTGACAGATGGTATGACCCAAATCTTTTTTTTTCTTTTTTTTACCGCGTTGAAAACCAACGTAAGTAAAAGTTGATACATTTTGTAGATCTAATACAGAGCTTTCTTTCCCTAGAGTTTCATTCTGATCGGTTCTTTAATTACCCGATATGAGGTAGAATTAAAATAAATAAAAATGTTGCTTACTACTAGGTCTACATGCTGTTAAAAAAAAAGAGAAAAAAAAAGAAACGGTAAATTGTAGAGTCAGTCTCTCCTCAACAGACGGTCAAGCGGTTTACGAACTTACCAAATTTGCTATGTATTGTTATTGAACCTAGATAAAGATTTTAGCGTCTCTTTCTTTCTTTTTCTTCATTAAGAAAAACAAAAACGGAAGGGCCCATTATTTAGCTGAGGCAACGACACAAAAACAAGAAATAAGAAATCGGCGGATAATCAGGATTTACATTTTTCCATTTAATTTTGGGCGATTTCCTTTTTTTGTGCCTTGTGCATCCGACTGATGGCTTGTACGGTTTCAACCTAAAAAGGCGAACGACTGTTACGAGTATTGTCACCATTTTAGGCACTTTAGTTCTGCTGTTGTATCGAGAGCAGTTTCAGTGGATATTTCTTGTGGCATAAAGTTTGATTTATTCATTGACGAGAATTGGCTACCCGGCGTCGCCTGGGTAGAAGGGGGGTTTTTAAAAGTTAGTCTCGCAAATCAATTATTTTTAAAAGTTAGTCTCGCAGATCAATTATTACAAGTTAGATCCTCACTGTATGCCCCATAAAATCCCCACGTAAATATATAACAATATACCAAGACATTTAATTCAATAATTTATAAAAAAAAAAAAAAAAAAAAAAAAAAAAAAAAAAAAAAAAATATATATATATATATATATATATATATATATATATATATATATATATATATATATATATATATATATATATATAGGAGGCGATTAATTCAATCAATCAATATCATATTTCAATTACCTTCTGTTACTATACAAATTTTAATTTGTAAATATCTTCCCAAATATAAATAAAATCATTATTTTTGCTCAAAAACCAACCCCTGGTAATAGTGAATATATATATATATATATATATATATACACTTTGTAGTTAATTGTTTTATTTTAAAAGTTTCCTCCTGACATATACACAACTGCTCATTATATATGTATAGATAGATATAGATGTAGAAAGATGTAGTATCAGTTTAATCCTTGTCTGTTGATCCTTCTGGGAAGAATCCATTAGACAACCATTTTAGGACAATTTATCAACGACCTAAAATACACGTTTTATCGTTTTTTTGTTTGTTTTTTTCATTGATCAATCCTGCTCTTACTATGTTGTAGAGTCTATAAATATGTCGTGACTTTTCGTACAGCTTATACCTACGAGAAATCCAACAACGACTCATATGTCTTAAAAGATTCTTACACCAAGTGGATGTGGGTGAATAGTTTTTCAGCTGAAATAGTGCAACTGTAACAAAAATTCTTCCACATAAAGAAAGGTGTTCAATATCGGTGATAGAACATACATTGATTTTGGTTATAATAGCGTAGTCACAGAGTCAACACCTCTTGGTGACTTTAAGCATTCATCAGACTAAGTGTTCGGTCTGATGGTCACAGAGGCGAGAGACCGTGACGAAATGCCGTTGACTCGGTGACTACGCTATTGAAACTTAGATCTATATTTGTGAATATTCACTGTCGGATGAAGGCCGAAATAAAAGGCCAAGGTCATAGAATTACTTCCATGCAATATATATATATATATATATAATATATATATATATATATATTCGCACACAAACTAATATTTTGCAGTATTATTAACAGTTTTCGGTATAAGTGATAGAGCTATAATATAATATGAGATAGAGAGATAGATAGAGATAGATAGATAGATAGAGATAGATAGAGATAGATAGATAGAGAGAGATAGATAGAGAGAGATAGATAGAGAGAGATAGATAGAGATAGAGATAGATAGAGATAGAGATAGAGAGAGATAGATAGATAGAGATAGATAGATAGATAGATAGAGATAGATAGATAGATAGATAGATAGATAGAGATAGATAGATAGAGATAGATAGATAGAGATAGATAGATAGATAGATAGATAGATAGATAGATAGAGATAGAGATAGAGATAGATAGATAGAGATAGATAGATAGATAGAGATAGATAGATAGATAGATAGATAGATAGATAGATAGATAGATAGATAGAGATAGAGATAGAGAGATAGATAGATATAGATAGATAGATAGATACAGTGATAACCATACATTACTGATTGTGTGTGTGTGTGTGTGTGTTGAGGGGGGGTGATAGGGCCTCTGTAGTGTTTCAGAACCAACGTCTTTGCTCAATGAGCCACGACACCCACCATTTATTTAGGTGTTCTATTTATTTTTTTTCTCTCTCTTTTTTTTTCGTTCTCCTTCCGCGGAATATGCCACTCTCGACACGAGCCATGCATGGGGATTAGTTTTGTACATCAGTAAACCTGCCGTGTGCTTTGCATGTTAATGATGCTGACTGCTTCACCATTCTTTCTTTCTCTTTTCTTCTCTCCAGTTTTTATATCTAAGCAATTCATGTCAGAAGCAGATCACGGTGTCTTTATCCCTTTACAATGACGATGTTTTCCATATTCCTCCCGTCCCCCACCCAACTTCATCTCAATTGCCAACGATACGGCACGGTTTTGAATTCAGCGTCATTTTCTCAATGGCTAATGGCCATTGTTGTTGTTGTTGTTTGCGCGCGAAAACATGTTGCCACTGATGGCATCTCTAGAATTGATACATTGACCAATAGATGCGGTCATTGATTATTATAAGAATGGATTTCTTTTTTAGACAAACTCTTTAAAAAGATGCAGTTTTATATCGGTTAGTTACAGGTTTGCACGTACCACAATCTTACCTCATCAGCCGGGAATATAAACTCTATTTAGGTTTCGGTGACGAGAATAAAGTTCTGACGTGAAAATCAAACGAGTTTTACGTTCTTCCAATCAATCTGGTAATTATGAGATTAGTCATATTCTAAATGAATATCTTCCGCTTAAAAATTGACCATCTTGTCCGTGACAGAGTGATCGACTAGAATACATACTCATTAGTCGGTATTTTTGGTTCAGATCCAAAAGAAATTTTGGTTACTGACACTATTTCTGTTGGGCTTTTTTTTAGGAGGAGGTGTAACTCAAAGTCCCCACTAAAGGCTAATACCCATAATTGAAAAAAAAAAAAAAAAAAAAGTTTCAAAAGAAAATTTTTTTTTTCTAATTCGCTGACGAGTGACTCAATTTGGGCCGTTCATTCATGATCAGAATTTATAATTTTATGAGAAATTTGATCTTGGAAAGTCAAAACATTTCAACTGTTCGCTCATAGTTTAAGACAACATTCGGTGATTATTTGGTTTGATTTTACAGCATGTCAACCCTTGCGTTTTTTATGCTGAAGACGTTTTTGTTTTATTCATTCTTTTTTTGGTATTCAATTTTTAACTCCTTCTAAACACATTTTCAAACCTATTTTTATCTATTTAACAGATACTACCACACCGGGTCAGAGTGGACCTGGGAGTAATGTCAATGAAGAGGTACTCTACACTCTCCAGAGCTCCAGAATTGGAACCTCATTACTAGATGCAGTTTAGGCTCACACCAGGACACTAGAACCTTTAGTCGTCGAGTCTCAAAATGTTAGCGACCATTCCTGGTTTCCAAAATGACAAACATACGAAGACAACCGTCAGTCTTCGAGAATATAGTCCGTCAGCTACATATACAAAAATAAATGACGTAAAAATATCCTGACTTGAGATGAGCTCAACTTTACAGACCTATTTAATTTCAATCGATTTTTAAAAGTTTGTCTAAGGAATCTCATTTCAAGGGATACACCCTAAAGGTGTCACTGACCACATTGTCAGTGATGTAATCCCAAGATCATTAGGTATTTCGGGTCTTTCAACATCATACACTTTCACCTGAGTGAGTCAGCTAGTGTTGATCAGCCACTAGCTAGTGGTCATGGAATGAGATCTCAGCAGCAAATAAACCGTACTAGCAGGACCTATGAATATACCACAGTATGTTAACTTAATTATTACAATGTTCGATATATTTACTTCAGTGCTATTTCAAAATAGTTCATTATGTAAAAAGTATAATAATCTTGATTTAATCACACTTTTTTCTTTTTTGATTTACTTTTCATTTTGTTCGATTGAAACAGGTTAGCGTTATCACCCCTCTCCCTATCTTTCTTTCTCCTTGTAATTTTTCTTTCTAGCATGTCCTTTCTTTCCTTTCTTTCTTTATGATAAGAACGGAATGGTCCATTATTTAGCCGAGGTGACGACACGCACATAAGAAATAATAATTCGGGAGATAATCATAATTTACATTTTTGCATTTCATCTTGGATGATTTGGACGGTCTCAATTTTTAACCAGAGGGTGTTGCAAATGATAACGGTCAGAAGATTAAGGAACAAGCGTATTAATATATAGATATAAGATGACAAAGCGCTTTATGCTTTAATCTTATTCAAATTAATCAGCGGTCTACTTTCTCTGTAATCAGAGAGGAAAATGTGATCAAATGACTAAAATTGTAGGTCTATGATGCCAGAAAGAAAGAAGCTCTAAACTTTATTCACCAAGTTTAGTTGTAGTAGAAGACCAGGAGTTCGCCAAGTGTACGTAGATTAATACAAAGCTTAGCTTAAGCCGGTCAGAGACCATATTAGTGGGACATCCTGGGAATTCTACACGAGCGAATGATCTCAGAGACGCTTGCTAATCCTCTCTCTCTCAAGGCAGAGAGAGAGAGAGAGTTGAAATTTCAATCGAACTGTTGAGAGAAATCTGGCTCAAGCGATCATCTTACACCGTCGCGTATGACGTAGGTAAAAGTATGTATAAATCTTCGAATAAGCAGCATGAAGAACTACCGAATCAGCTCCACAATATTTCTGTCGTGATGATAGATAGATAGATAGATAGATAGATAGAATTAAATTTTCTGTTTTTGTCTCGTACGTATTAATTTTTTGTCTCGTACGTGTTAAATTGAAAAAAAAGTTTATATTTTGATATGTAAAGTAAAAGTAAAGTTGGCGAAGTGGCCTATTGTCGGTATCAACCGAAGAGCGAGGGATTCTATCCTAGTTTCGATAGCACTAGACCAAGAAGAATTTGTTGCTTAGATGGAGCGCCACACCTGCCATCAGGTGCCTACTTTACTGTACAGATCAGATTATCCAATCTGTGCTACTCATACGCTGACTTGGCAGATACCGATATAACTTATATATATATATATATATATATATATATATATATATTTATTACTTTCCAACCCTTCCACATGAGCAGGATGGGATTGAAGGTCAATTTCTCAAGTGAAATTTAACAGGTTTGAATTTAAAGTTTTTCTTCTCCTAGAATCGTTGCCTAATCAAGATTAAAGAGTCCTTTGTGTCCTACTAGCTGGGTTGGAGAATAGTTGGTTTTATACATTTCTCATGGGTATTGGCGCTACGTGAAATCCTAACAGCCTAGTCCCGGAATAGAACTCTGTTCGTCTTGTCCATTAACCGTAACTATTACTCTATGCGCTTCCACTAAGTTTAGATATATAACAAACTGTGAGAAATTTACAGGTAACCGAAAAATTTTCGGATATAGAAAATAGAAATATACGATGCTAATCAATCTAAAAAAAAGCTGGTTCTAAGTGACAGCAAGTCTCATGTTACATAATCTATGCGGTTGCATAAGATTATTGCCAATCCCCTGTATTTCTAAAGGGATGGCCCTTTCATATCACAGGCGGGACTTTCCATGGAATATTACAGAAAGCCCGCGAAATACGTGAAGTCACGTGGGACCTGGTTTGGTGTTCAGTTTCAGTTGGACGTCAGGCAGAGAAGATGTACTGCCTTAACTGGAACTCACCTGCATACGCGCGTTACATGAAATGTTTAGTTAAGTAAATAAAAGCTTAAGAAAATAACACAGTTTTGTGGTTGGTGAATGTCTTGGTAACAAGACTGATCTAGAAGAAGAAATGAGTTAAGTGCGACCGACCACCAAGACGAAGTCCAGACGCTAGAAGAGACGCTAGAAGAATAGAAGAAGTAAGAAAGTAAGTAAAGAGGTATGCAACACTCAGCTCTTACTTCTTAGTATTCTGGTCGATCTCAACAGTGCTGGGGTCTGGATGTCTTCGAACCTTCCTAGGATCTCAAGTTTCCACAGTCTCTTCCAGATTGCTTAAAGCAGGGGTTCCCTAAGTGGACGGTACCGCCCCTCTCGGAGTGGTGGAAAGATCTAGGGATTCAGACAAAAAGGGGTGGTGGGGACGATAGGGTGTTATTGAGAGCAGTTAAATAAATTGTTTTTTTTTTTAATCTAAATGGCAAAATATATGTCATAAATGCTAAGGTAAAGGAACGCGTGTGCAGTTTATACAGAATAAAACTTACATAAGAATTATAAACGAATGCATAGTTTTGTTATTATATTTAGTTGAACAGGTTTTCATTGCAATCGCCTAGCTTCTTTTCAAACAAACAAAAAACAAACAAATTGAAAATTACTGAACGTGGCAAGCTAAGGGGGCCATAGCTTGAAAAAGTTTGGGAACCACAGATTTAAGGGGCTGATATGACTTGTATCACTGTCACCATCACGTTCTATAGCTCTAAATCATTATTAGATTGGTACATTTTAGATAGAATATTTTATTTTTTACAGACTAGTGCCTTATTTTAGGTTTGTTTTTTTTTTGTTTTTTACTAAATTCAATTTAAAATTAATTACTCGTTTCCAACTTTACACTATTAAATGCCAACTATAGTTCTTTCCCACCCATGAGCTTCGGATTAAGGGTGGGTCCACGTTAAAATGAGGCCTTGGGCCCCGCCAATACAAGTCGAGTATGAGGCAAATACCTATAGTGTAATTCTACTTGTTAATTTATTTTCAATTGATAATATAAATTCTACAAATAAAAACGTGACATCAAGCTTAATCGACACGGAAGAGGGCCTTTAAGTGAGCATTAATTTAAAAAAATGCCTATTTAAACAGATTTTAAAAAGTTATTGCTCTTGGGATTCTTATTCCAAGTAATATTACTACAACTAATAATGATTAACATGAAGGTCAAGGTTGAATCAATCATAATTGGTGCCCTTGGAAAAATGCCCAAGGTTTTGGAAAAATCTGGATGTACTGGAAAGAACTGAGGGAGAATCGAGACCATCCAAACAAAAATATTCTTCAGATCGGCTAGAAGACTTGTGGAGACTTACTGTCACCCATCCTCCAGTGAAAGACCACCAGCTCAGGCTGGTGTGAAAAACTCTTAAGGAGTGAAATAGTAGCGAAAATGGGCAAATACATAGGTCTTGCATAAAACCTGAAGAATATCTCATATTAATGTGATGGTTTTACGAATTGTAGTTCCCTTAGAACGGCTCCCAAAAGAATGGAATGGGAACTGGAGATTAAAGGAAGAACAGGATCATCTAGACAACAGCAAAAATTAAATACTTAGAAGAGTCCTGGAGATCTGAAGAAAATAATAATCGCGGGTAGTAGGCGCTGGATCTGACTATAAACAATATCTATACAAGTTGTGTCATAAAAGTGCCGAGTTTGAAGCTATATTTACCAAGATAGAAATGAACAATGAATGGAACGTTAATTTTTTTTCTGAACACAAGGTGTGTCAAAAAGTACAAAAAAATCTCGATACTTTTTTGACACCTTGTATAACACTAACATTTTATTATGGTTTGTATGAGATCCTAACACAGCAAAAGATGGTAACGAAATTTACAAACATAACAGTTTATGTCACTTAGACTTCAGTGAAAAACCAACAGTTAAAACCAGTATGAAAAATTCACAAGGCTTGAAATGATAATGATATCAGACCTAGAGTTGTTTAACAAGGAAATAACTTTTCATGTAATGGATTTATCATTCCAGCAGAGCAAAGAATGAAAATCAAATAAAAACATTTTTAAGATCAGATAGAAAAGGATTCGATACCCGAGGAGAGTTGCTATCATTCAACCTTCAGTCAAAACAACTGGCGTAAAAAAAAAGTTGCAAGGAATAATATAATTCTTCCCAATGAAATTGCCCTAATTGCGAACCCCAACCCTTTTTATTATATATGTGCTAGACTGCGATGGCTGAGGGTTTTGGTGTCCAAGGTATGACGTTAAACTCTCTGATAGTGAAATTCCAATTCTGGAGCTCTGGGGAAAGGTGAATACCCCTTCACTACTCCCAGGTCCACTCTGACCGGAGTGGTAGTACCAGTTAGGGTCTCATTTATGGGTTAAATAGAAAAAAAATGAGTTTGAAAAAATTGCTTAAAAAATGAGCTTAAATTCTTTAAAATCGAATACCCATCAAGAATGAATAAAACAAAACGTCTACGATATAAAATAGCTCAACAAGGGTTAACATACCGTAAAAATCCAACCAACCAAATAAAATTTGCATCTTGATTAGTATGTGGATCATTGTTTGCGCTCATTCGATCGTTATACTTTTTCAAAGGAAATGGCTATTAAATGCTAATCACAAAGTGATTCCCTGTTTGCATTTAATAATAATAATCTAAATGTGATGCAACTCAACATCGAACTTAATGGATATTAAATTCGTTGCTTAATAAGAGAAGCTGGTGTCTTTCTCATTAGCTAAAAAAAAGATCTAAGAATCTTAATGTAGTTGTCGTTGAGTGATTGTCCGAATGAATTGCGACGAGAAAAAAATATTTTAAAAAGTAACAAGAATTAAGATCAAAGAAAATAGTCGCCAAAATTAATGGTTGATAATGCTTCATGTAAAAATAAGAATGAATAAAAAATTATAAAAAAAAAAAAAGATATCTTCAGAGATGTTCAGTAACAGCTATCTTCGCTTTATAAAGTCACTAATGGAAATACCGGAAGTCATTTGCTAAGGAGATGAGGATGTGCCGGAAGTGTCCTCAGTCACCGACCAAACTGTTCGTTATGCTTCCAAATTTCGATGAGTTAGTAATAAAAAATAAATAAATAAAATAAAAACACCTTCTGACACACCATTCTGTCGCAAGACGTCTCTAAATGGTTCCTGAAATATCAAAGCCAATGTTTAACAATAGTCAAAATATGCAACATTTCGGGACGGCCAGGGGTGAGGGAAGAACTAATGATTTCGGATTGACAGTCACGTGTCAAAGCAAATGATTGAACGGGACGGCCATTCGATGAGGAAGAGGAGGAAGAGAAGATCGATTTATAGCAGCCAACTCACCAAGTTTCCTGATCGTCTTCGATTGATGCAGAAAATTTACTATTCTCTTTATTTCCTCCTCACTTTCTCTGCGTCTTAAATAATCGAAAATTACATTTAACCATCTCTCTCTCTCTCATGCCCCCCCCCCATCCGCTCTCTCTCAAAATTATCTGTCTCTATATCTTGATTTGTCTCCGTGTGTTATTCCGTCAATATAAACTAACTGGGTCTCTTAATATGCTATTTTCCTGTCATCTTCTATTGATCTCTTCAGACACGGTCGACTCTCTCTCATCCTGCACCATTTTACGCCCAAATGCTTAACCCTTTCCCCTCGACCATTCAACTCTAATTACTCGCCTCTGTCTCAATGAATTAATCTACCTGACCATACATATTCATCTCTATTCTTTCCTCTCTCTCTCTCTCTCTCTCTCTCTCTCACACAATAAATGAATGAATATATCTGACTATCCATATTTATTCTTTCCTCTCTCTCACTAAATTAATCTGACCATTCATATTCATCTATTCTCCCCCCCTCCCTTCTCTCTCTAAGCATACATACACACATTTTTTCATCTATTTTTTCCTCTATCTCTCCATCTAGAAGTATGCACGCACATATTTTTGTTACTTATTTTCATTTGGGATTTTACGGTATGTCAACTCTTGTTGGGTTATTTTATGCCGAAGACGTTTTGTTATATTCATTCTTTATGGGTACTGAAAATTTTTTAACTCAATTTTTTTCAAACATTTGTTAATCCATTTTCTTCCATTCAACCAATAGATGGGACCCTAAAAAGTACTACCACTCCTGGTCAGGGTGAACCTGGGATTAATGGCGATGAAGGGGTACTCCACAATATCCAGAGCTCCAGAATTGGAACTTCACCATTCGATACAGTTTAACGTCATACCCAAGATACTCAGTCACCACATTCTTGCATATATATGATTAAAAAAAGGGGGTTGGGGGAGAATGCCATAAGAGCAATAGGATCAGGACAATCATATTAGGTGCTTGTTCATCTGCCAAGATTCTGACCTTATGCACCACGGGTCGCCAACCACAGCCTACATGTGGCCCCATAAGTGGAGGGTCTTACCCCTCTACAGAGGTGCAGTCGGCGTATTCTACAGACCCTGATGACAGTCCTATAGAAATCAATCTTTCTCTTTCGGTCTTCCTTAGTCTCCTAGACTTTTGTGCAACAAAACTCTTTCATTCATTTCTTCATCTTCACTTCTTTTCATATCCATTTTCATCAAACAGTAGTAGCCCTCCTATACACATTTGTGCCGGATTTTACATTTATCTCTCTCATATATATATATATATATATATATATATAGGACGTTTTTCTTCCCTCCCCCTTTCTATCTCCCTTAAATTTTAATTTATTTTGCTATCTTTCCTTTTCTTTCTTTCTACTGTCTGAATTCTCTCTCTCTCTCGTGGACTTTTTATTCTCTCCTTATTTCTCTTGATTCCTCCTCCCCTCTCCATCTCTTCCTTTCTATCTCTCTTCAATTGTCATTTCTTTTGCTCTCTCTCTCTCTTCTGTAAATGCTAAATTATCTTCCAAAATGCAATATTCTTTTTGATTGCTTATCAGAGGGAAGCATCTGCGCATGTGCGAAAATCCTGCGTGACGAATACTAAAAGCGATGACATTAGTTTTTTTTCCTTCTAGCATCAATTCCATTTCTTTTAATCTTTTGTTGGTGGTGTTGTTTTTATAATTATTATCTCAGCTTTTTCGCTCTACTTTTCTGCTTTTTCTTACCTACCCTCATTATCTCACCTGCCTTATGTGTTTCGTTCACTTCCCATCAAGATTTGTCCAAAATGAAAAGAAAAAAAAACAAGTAACACAATGCTTAAGTAGATTTCGGCAAGACATATTCATACAACATCATAGGGTTAGACCCTACGACTGGCGTATACTTCTACTACCAAGACATATTCATACATCATCATAGGGTTAGACCCTACGACTGGCGTATACTTCTACTACCAAGACATATTCATACATCATCATAGGGTTAGACCCTACGACTGGCGTATACTTCTACTACCAAGACATATTCATACATCATCATAGGGTTAGACCCTACGACTGGCGTATACTTCTACTACCAAGACATATTCATACATCATCATAGGGTTAGACCCTACGACTGGCGTATACTTCTACTACCAAGACATATTCATACATCATCATAGGGTTAGACCCTACGACTGGCGTATACTTCTACTACCAAGACATATTCATACATCATCATAGGGTTAGACCCTACGACTGGCGTATACTTCTACTACCAAAGACATATTCATACATCATCATAGGGTTAGACCCTACGACTGGCGTATACTTCTACTACCAAGACATATTCATACATCATCATAGGGTTAGACCCTACGACTGGCGTATACTTCTACTACCAAGACATATTCATACATCATCATAGGGTTAGACCCTACGACTGGCGTATACTTCTACTACCAAGACATATTCATACATCATCATAGGGTTAGACCCTACGACTGGCGTATACTTCTACTACCAAGACATATTCATACATCATCATAGGGTTAGACCCTACGACTGGCGTATACTTCTACTACCAAGACATATTCATACATCATCATAGGGTTAGACCCTACGACTGGCGTATACTTCTACTACCAAGACATATTCATACATCATCATAGGGTTAGACCCTACGACTGGCGTATACTTCTACTACCAAGACATATTCATACATCATCATAGGTTAGACCCTACGACTGGCGTATACTTCTACTACCAAGACATATTCATACATCATCATAGGGTTAGACCCTACGACTGGCGTATACTTCTACTACCAAGACATATTCATACATCATCATAGGGTTAGACCCTACGACTGGCGTATACTTCTACTACCAAGACATATTCATACATCATCATAGGGTTAGACCCTACGACTGGCGTATACTTCTACTACCAAGACATATTCATACATCATCATAGGGTTAGACCCTACGACTGGCGTATACTTCTACTACCAAGACATATTCATACATCATCATAGGGTTAGACCCTACGACTGGCGTATACTTCTACTACAAGACATATTCATACAATCATAGGGTTAGACCCTACGACTGGCGTATACTTCTACTACCAAGACATATTCATACATCATCATAGGGTTAGACCCTACGACTGGCGTATACTTCTACTACCAAGACATATTCATACATCATCATAGGGTTAGACCCTACGACTGGCGTATACTTCTACTACCAAGACATATTCATACATCATCATAGGGTTAGACCCTACGACTGGCGTATACTTCTACTACCACATATTCATACAACATCATAGGGTTAGACCCTACGACTGGCGTATACTTCTACTACCAAGACATATTCATACATCATCATAGGGTTAGACCCTACGACTGGCGTATACTTCTACTACCAAGACATATTCATACATCATCATAGGGTTAGACCCTACGACTGGCGTATACTTCTACTACCAAGACATATTCATACATCATCATAGGGTTAGACCCTACGACTGGCGTATACTTCTACTACCAAACATATTCATACACATCATAGGGTTAGACCCTACGACTGGCGTATACTTCTACTACCAAGACATATTCATACATCATCATAGGGTTAGACCCTACGACTGGCGTATACTTCTACTACCAAGACATATTCATACAACATCATAGGGTTAGACCCTACGACTGGCGTATACTTCTACTACCAAGACATATTCATACAACATCATAGGGTTAGACCCTACGACTGGCGTATACTTCTACTACCAAGACATATTCATACAACATCATAGGGTTAGACCCTACGACTGGCGTATACTTCTACTACCAAGACATATTCATACAACATCATAGGGTTAGACCCTACGACTGGCGTATACTTCTACTACCAAGACATATTCATACAACATCATAGGGTTAGACCCTACGACTGGCGTATACTTCTACTACCAAGACATATTCATACATCATCATAGGGTTAGACCCTACGACTGGCGTATACTTCTACTACCAAGACATATTCATACAACATCATAGGGTTAGACCCTACGACTGGCGTATACTTCTACTACCAAGACATATTCATACAACATCATAGGGTTAGACCCTACGACTGGCGTATACTTCTACTACCAAGACATATTCATACACATCATAGGGTTAGACCCTACGACTGGCGTATACTTCTACTACCAAGACATATTCATACATCATCATAGGTTAGACCCTACGACTGGCGTATACTTCTACTACCAAGACATATTCATACAACATCATAGGGTTAGACCCTACGACTGGCGTATACTTCTACTACCAAGACATATTCATACAACATCATAGGGTTAGACCCTACGACTGGCGTATACTTCTACTACCAAGACATATTCATACATCATCATAGGGTTAGACCCTACGACTGGCGTATACTTCTACTACCAAGACATATTCATACAACATCATAGGTTAGACCTATATACTTCTACTACCAAACATATTCATACAACATCATAGGGTTAGACCCTACGACTGGCGTATACTTCTACTACCAAGACATATTCATACAACATCATAGGGTTAGACCCTACGACTGGCGTATACTTCTACTACCAAGACATATTCATACATCATCATAGGGTTAGACCCTACGACTGGCGTATACTTCTACTACCAAGACATATTCATACAACATCATAGGGTTAGACCCTACGACTGGCGTATACTTCTACTACCAAGACATATTCATACATCATCATAGGGTTAGACCCTACGACTGGCGTATACTTCTACTACCAAGACATATTCATACAACATCATAGGGTTAGACCCTACGACTGGCGTATACTTCTACTACCAAGACATATTCATACATCATCATAGGGTTAGACCCTACGACTGGCGTATACTTCTACTACCAAGACATATTCATACATCATCATAGGGTTAGACCCTACGACTGGCGTATACTTCTACTACCAAGACATATTCATACATCATCATAGGGTTAGACCCTACGACTGGCGTATACTTCTACTACCAAGACATATTCATACAACATCATAGGGTTAGACCCTACGACTGGCGTATACTTCTACTACCAAGACATATTCATACAACATCATAGGTTAGACCCTACGACTGGCGTATACTTCTACTACCAAGACATATTCATACATCATCATAGGGTTAGACCCTACGACTGGCGTATACTTCTACTACCAAGACATATTCATACATCATCATAGCCCTACGACTGGCGTATACTTCTACTACCAAGACATATTCATACATCATCATAGGGTTAGACCCTACGACTGGCGTATACTTCTACTACCAAGACATATTCATACAACATCATAGGGTTAGACCCTACGACTGGCGTATACTTCTACTACCAAGACATATTCATACATCATCATAGGGTTAGACCCTACGACTGGCGTATACTTCTACTACCAAGACATATTCATACAACATCATAGGGTTAGACCCTACGACTGGCGTATACTTCTACTACCAAGACATATTCATACATCATCATAGGGTTAGACCTACGACTGGCGTATACTTCTACTACCAAGACATATTCATACATCATCATAGGTTAGACCCTACGACTGGCGTATACTTCTACTACCAAGACATATTCATACATCATCATAGGGTTAGACCCTACGACTGGCGTATACTTCTACTACCAAGACATATTCATACAACATCATAGGGTTAGACCCTACGACTGGCGTATACTTCTACTACCAAGACATATTCATACATCATCATAGGTTAGACCCTACGACTGGCGTTACTTCTACTACCAAGACATATTCATACATCATCATAGGGTTAGACCCTACGACTGGCGTATACTTCTACTACCAAGACATATTCATACATCATCATAGGGTTAGACCCTACGACTGGCGTATACTTCTACTACCAAGACATATTCATACATCATCATAGGTTAGACCCTACGACTGGCGTATACTTCTACTACCAAGACATATCATACATCATCATAGGTTAGACCCTACGACTGGCGTATACTTCTACTACCAAGACATATTCATACATCATCATAGGTTAGACCCTACGACTGGCGTATACTTCTACTACCAAGACATATTCATACATCATCATAGGGTTAGACCCTACGACTGGCGTATACTTCTACTACCAAGACATATTCATACATCATCATAGGGTTAGACCCTACGACTGGCGTATACTTCTACTACCAAGACATATTCATACATCATCATAGGTTAGACCCTACGACTGGCGTATACTTCTACTACCAAGACATATTCATACATCATCATAGGGTTAGACCCTACGACTGGCGTATACTTCTACTACCAAGTCATCATACATCATCATAGGGTTAGAGACCCTACGACTGGCGTATACTTCTACTACCAAGACATATTCATACATCATCATAGGTTAGACCCTACGACTGGCGTATACTTCTACTACCAAGACATATTCATACATCATCATAGGGTTAGACCCTACGACTGGCGTATACTTCTACTACCAAGACATATTCATACATCATCATAGGGTTAGACCCTACGACTGGCGTATACTTCTACTACCAAGACATATTCATACATCATCATAGGGTTAGACCCTACGACTGGCGTATACTTCTACTACCAAGACATATTCATACATCATCATAGGGTTAGACCCTACGACTGGCGTATACTTCTACTACCAAGACATATTCATACAACATCATAGGTTAGACCCTACGACTGGCGTATACTTCTACTACCAAGACATATTCATACAACATCATAGGGTTAGACCCTACGACTGGCGTATACTTCTACTACCAAGACATATTCATACAACATCATAGGGTTAGACCCTACGACTGGCGTATACTTCTACTACCAAGACATATTTATACAACATCATAGGGTTAGACCCTACGACTGGCGTATACTTCTACTACCAAGATATATCCATACATCATCATAGGGTTAGACCCTACGACTGGCGTATACTTCTACTACCAAGACATATTATACAACATCATAGGGTTAGACCCTACGACTGGCGTATACTTCTACTACCAAGACATATTCATACAACATCATAGGGTTAGACCCTACGACTGGCGTATACTTCTACTCCCAAACCGGGGCGGAGAGATTCTGCTTCGGTGCACCGGAAAGGCCGGTTTCATATAGTTTCTCAGAATACCATTCTATGAAAATTGACACGTATCATAGATTGGAGGACTACCGCATATAATGAGGTTTAAAAGAAACAACCAGCGAACATGCACCAAAAATAACTCAAAGCCTAAAACTACATAAAACTACACATACACCGATACATTGCCCTTATTGCATTCACATACTTTTACACACAACTCCAATGTATAGAAAATGCTTTGTAGTTGACAAGCCACTCTCCAAGGACAATATTAGCATTAGTATATCCGTGATATACTTTGAACAAAACGGAAGGAAAGACAAAAATAAACTCGGTTACACATACAAAGTAAATATCTTATATGAACAATATACATACAGGTGACATTACAAGGGGATAATACAATCATGTCTCAGTTGAATTATACCTATTATTCCATGAACAAGCAGTATGTGGAAGAGGGACTAAACGGAAGACCCATAGATGAGACCCCAATAGATACTACCACTCCAGGTCAGAATGGGCGTGGACGTAATCTCAGTACTTCTTAGAACTAGAGCCTCACCACCAGATGCAGATTAGTGTCATGCCCAGACATCCATTTGGGAAGAAGGGTCTTAAACCTCTACAGATATGTCTTTAAAGCTCTGCCGACAGGGATTTAGCTGGGTCATAGAATGTCTCTACTGTTCAAAGAACAGAAGCAAAAGAAGTCGAGAATGGGATTCCTTAACTGTATTGTAACATCCTACAAAGACCCTAACAAACATGCCGATTCTCTATGGAAAGTAAGTATTTATTCTATCCCGACAAACGTATTTATTTCCTACTAGTACCTTTCCTTTTACGGTCAGTCTTCAAATCGGTGCTTTGGCTGTCCGAGTTTCATTTTCCGATTTTTCTAACCCTGACTGCTCCAGATAAAATCTTGCAGCGGTCCACTTATTGTTTGGTCTGACCATCCCACTTCCGGCGGTGATCTTTATGGCCGAGAGCATCGTCCAACCCCCCCAGATTAAGTGTCAGTTACAGAAATCGTTAGACATTATTCAAAGTCGACGTCCGATTCTGTGCTGTCCTTTTAAAGCGGACAATCTGAATATCAGAGACTTAAGGTAAAAGACATTTTGATCCCCTGGGTGACAACAAACGGTTGCTTGAAAAGATGACCACGTGGTTCAATTTCGTGTCGTATTGACTAAACATTTCCCGCATCCGATAATAAAGTATATATATATATATATATATATATATATATATATATATATATATATATATATATAACTTATACAGTGGGGAGATTAAATAATTTAAATTTTTTTTCTGTTTTCTATACACATTTAGGAATTATGCATATGGGAACAGTTAATTATAGGAAAAGTATGAAGGCTCCAGATTTTGACGAGAAGGTTCTCGAGTCCGACAAGAAGGCCGAATCGTTGTGTATATAACAATGAAGATGAGGACAATAGTCCGAATAATCCAAATACAAAAGTATGTTTATTCATTAGTTGGAAATACAATAAACAAAACATTTGTACGTGTACAAATATTTGTTCCCCCCCACCACCACCACCACATACTGTATAATTGTGAATTTAGTGAACCAGATTTATATATATATGTATGTGTGTGTGTTCACACATCCCTTGTAATAAATATACTGGTATAAATGAGAGGATACTCAGGCGGAAAGTTGGCCCATGTACGTGCATACATTGACGAGATTCCTAGTCAGCTAAATTCATACAGTTGTCACCATTATTGAAACCATTAAATATTTCGTGTAACCCATACAATAGCTTCAGAAAATAATAACTGATTCTGGGATTGTTCAAATAGTTATGACCAGTACTTTCTATGCGGTTAATACTCATGTTCATGAAGCAGTTGGTGTGTATATATATATATATATATATATATATATGACTCAGGAATATTCCATAATTACATCTGGTTGATACCATTCCTTGAGTCTAAATTGGCTGCTGACTTTAGTGTGGTTATGGTGCTTAGATAGATAATCCACCATTCTGCACTATGCTTGTGGCAATGCATGAACTGTATCGAGTTACAGCTTGCTTGCTACCCTTTTCTGCCAACCCGACGATAATTGGAATGGCGAGTATTGCTTCTGCATCTCCCCTCTCCCGGTCCCACATGCAGGCAGGGCTCTAGGAGAGCTGTGTCATTCTTTAACATCAATGTATAACTCCCTTCACTTACAACTATAACAAACTTTCCTATAATTAAATATACTCCAAATTTAAAACAATGAGTGATCATGCGGTATTTCATTATATATATATATATATATATATATATATATATAATGTGTCTGAGGGCATGTGAAAAATGGTTATTATTAATTATTATTATATAAAAGAGTGCGGGGGAATGAAAGAGCTAACTCTGTAGCTAAATCGGCTCTAGATTTGATCCGACAAGTTCAAGATGCCATATACTGACTTGAAATCTGAAGTTAATAGATTCCTTCATACAAAATGACAATAACACTGGAACAACAACATCCACAATAAACTCTTCCTAATCAAACCCACTTTGGAGGCTGGAGACCAACTTTAAGGAAGTCTAGAAAGGAACAAGTCATTGTTCCGATTACGCATTGGTTATACAAGACTAACGCTCTCCTATATACTCAAACAAGAACAACAACCACAATGTGGAACGTGTCAAACACCTTTGACAGTTAAACACTTATTCATGGAATGTAGTGTTTTTGCTCACATCCGAAATGGTTATTTTAAAGCAAACAATATGAAAGATCTGTTTGAAAATGTCAACATGGAGGATATTCTCTTTTTTGAGGGAAATAAAATTATACCATAGAATATAGACATGAAACAAATCAATACCATACAACATAATCCCCAATAATGCTAACACATTTTTAAAACCAATTACTAAAAAGTATAAATATATACACGATATGTATTACTTCCTAACCGTTAGGCAGGACAACCCGGACGGGTTGATATGGCGTTAAAATCAATAAACCAAACCAACCAAGGGTAAACGGAATGATTAGCTGGGTGGTTAGAAATTTTTTATCTCAAGGGAGGCAAATTTTGTTAAAATATACAAAACTCTAATATGACCTCATTTATTGCAGGTGCGCGGCATAATGGAAAGAGTCGTAGAATGTCACCAGAAAAAAAAAACAGACAAATAGAGTACAGCTAGTTTTGAATTCAGAGTTGGCCTTCTTGACCAATTGCCACATCAAGGCTAAAGAGCCCGGTATGCCCTACTACTTAACCGTAATTGTTAGGCACCTAAAAAAAATGTCGACTTCGGTTCCTCTGCTTTATCACTTCAGCTGAACCTGCTGTGTCATTCGACTGAGAACAATTTTGTGACTGAATTAATCTTAACATTGAGAATCCGGAAAAGGTTTTATTTCTTTTTGTACAGAAATATATATATAGAGTCAACATGCAGTTCTCCAACAGTATGACTAGCTACTCGATTAGTAGTGACTTGACTATGAATACTACTACTTTATTCGACCACGAATAACGTTCGCATATTCCTATCTTCATATGTGTTCCGTTAGACGAGTCCAATTATCTTGTAGGGGAAATATCTTCCCTTACAACAAACAATATAAATGCACAGTTCATTTGCCTCTCCTATCCAGCTAGTTCGATTTCCATCAGACTTGCAGCAGACAGTTTTCCTTAATGCTTCATTAAAATCAACCGCTTCCTTACCTAACCTTCACTGCAGCCTTCAAACGGCAATCGGCAGTCGAATTGATCTCCCTCTATTTCCACAAAAACCACAAGAACTGTGTCTTTAATTTGCCAGCCGAAAAGTCGTCGTTACTTCCACCGAAAACCTTCATTTATTGTCTGGCTTTACATCTTTTTTTTCTCCGCCTCTACTGAATTTCTCATCTTATTTCATCTCTTTCGTCAATTGAACGCAATTATTCTTGCGATGTCTCCCCCCCTCTCTCTCTCCCCCCATATATATCTGTCTGTGTGTCTCTCCTTTTGCAGTCTTTCTCAAACCCAATTCCCATCTTCTGTTATGGCGGTAAAAAGGAACCAATTAGAAGGGAATATAATTCAGAGCTAAAGACATCTTTTTCTTGATGCTCAATCAGTTGGTCATTTCATGAAACTAATATATATATATATATATATATATATATATATGGGGGGGGGTGCGGGGTATAATAATAGAAAAATACTGGAGATAAATTACGAGTACCAAACAACAAAGGAGTTGCCCTGGACGAAAAAGACATCGTTTTCTCGATGCTCAATCAATTGACCATTTCATATATATATATATATATATATATATATATGAAAGATGCTAGAGAGAAATTACGAGTAGCAAACAACAAAAGGAGTTGCCCTGTGATAGAAAAACTCCGGAAAGCCACTAATCAACAATAACAATATTCGAATCTAATGCATTTCTTTGGTTGTATCAAAATGCTTTTTCTTTATTACAATATGAAAGAAAAAGTTGGTTTCTATTGTTGTAAATAGTTTGCTTAATCAGATGATGAATTAATTCAGTGCATTTAAGTCGATTTCAATCGGCAATTCTTTACCATCTTTCATATAATAATGCACAATCAGTAGCGATGATTTATTAAGTCTCTCTACTTCACAAGGACAAATACCATACAAGGTTGTGTAGGGAAAACAACATCCACAGTCTGAACGACTTTTGCCGTAGATTAGGACATTTCCCCTGGCCCTAAACGGTTATTGTAATGATGAGGTATTGCCTGGGAGAATGAACTCCAGAGACTAGACAGGATTGATCCCTGAAAGAAGATAAAACAATATGCTTACTCGTCACTATTAATTACCTGTGATGAAAGTAGCAAAGGGCACCGATTACTTCCTAATATTAAAAAATTACTGGAAACACAAATACAATTTCATTAATTACTGAAATTATTAAAGACAAACTGTGATAAAATCTTATTTGGACACCATATATAATTATATGGTTTAAGGTAACTATTCCTATTTAATAATAATCGTTTGCTTACAGTTATGTAGTCTCAAGTATTCCCATCTAACACCAATAATTTGCAAGCAATTATATGGTTCCAAGTAACTAATGATAATTATCCTAAGTAAACAATTGTTGCTTGAAATAACTATTCATAAAACAAATAATTTACACAAGTAAATGTTCATATGAAGAAATGCACCCTAAAGCTGCACCTGATCATATATTCAGGCACCCAGTCGGTTAGGGCTGTAGAATACTCCGACTATACCTCTGCAGAGAGGTAAAATCCCCCAATGAGGCCACCTGTTCGCTGGGGGGGGCGTGATGCTTAAGGACGGAAGCTTGGTAGCCGAGCAGTCCATGACTTGCAAAACTCCACTTTGGCCCTTACTTGTGCTAGACGGGCGATCGGATAGGCCCCCCCAATCGACTGCTCACGCCAAGCCCTAGCACCTATATGATTGTCCCAATTCTATTACCTTTATGGAAGCCCCAATCATTTTATTATATTTGTGCTAGAAGGCTGTGACTGAGGATATTGGTGTCTTGGATATGATTTTAAACTGCATCTAATGAGGAGGTTTTAATTCTGGAGCTCTGTGGAATGTGGAGTACCCCTTCATCACCATTACTCCTGGTACGAGTGGACCTCGGAATAATGGCCACGAAGGAGTTACTTCACGTTCCCCTGAGCACCGGAACTGAAGCATCATAACCGGATGCCGTTTAGTGTTATACACAGGAAGCAGAAAATATTTGGGGCTTCTTCAAATTCAAGTGATATTGCTCAACGCAACCGTTCGTTCCAGCATAAATTTTTTCCTGGATATGGCGTTAAACTGCATCTAATAGTGACGTTCCAATTTTGGAGCTATGGAAAGTATGGAGTACTCCCAAGTCCACTGACCCGGAGTGGTAGTACCTGTTAGGGTCCCATCTATGGGTTAAATAGTAAAAGGTGAGTTTTAAGAAAAAGAATGCGTTTAGATTCCTTTTTAAATATCCATAAACAAAACAGAGCGTCTTCGGCATAAAATAACCCAACAAGGGTTGACAGGCCGTAAAATCCAACCAACCAACATAAACAAAATTGATATTTTATAGGTAACGGCCCAAGATATTGGCAAATTCCTAATAACAATTAGTTTCTTCTCAGAGACACTTTGCAAATGGTTAATGTACCGACGAACCTATCTATATTGTCGTCGTACAGATTTAAA
The DNA here is from genome assembly GCA_023376005.1 of Doryteuthis pealeii. Lineage (NCBI taxonomy): Eukaryota > Metazoa > Mollusca > Cephalopoda > Myopsida > Loliginidae > Doryteuthis > Doryteuthis pealeii. The sequence goes on along the minus strand of CM042150.1, from coordinate 115,256,424 downwards.
ACATCAGTGTTCCAATCACCTAAAATAAAATCAAGTTCACAATATCAACTGGTGACCAATATAACAATATTGACATTTTGTATTGTCTTTCCTCAGACAATGAATTAACACAAGAACAACACCTACTTCACTGGAGAAACTTAGTACTGATACCCAAAAATAAGGGCTTCTATATATTTTCACTCGGAAATATAACACTATGGGGTATTAATGCAAATAGCGCGCAAGAGATAATATCATTAGATTGTTTTGTTTTACGGCATATCAACCTCGGTGGGTCATTTAATGCCGATAAAGTTTTGAAATAAAACAATTCTTAATGGATAATACAATTTTGTTTATCAACTCATGTTTTTCTATTTAACCCATAGATGGGATCCTAACAGGTACTACCACTCCGGGTCAGAGTGGACCAGGGCAATGGTGATGAATGGGGTGTTCCACATTCCCCAAACCTCCAAAACTGGAATACCATCAGATAGAGTTTAACGTCATTAGGCAAGCACCATATGATACTTGCCATAAGGGCAATAGGCATATAGATTATGTATAAAAATCATTACATTTCACGGAAATACCAGAAACCATTAAAATGCTTGCATTAGGGTTAGTGTTAGGCTATTCAGGAGTTTCCGTAATCTAATGCTATTCTGATAATATAATCTCTTGCAGGCTATTCTGCATCTTTATCCTCTAGGATTTATTTTCGGGGGAACTTTTTATTCTTTATATATCGAAAAATGACATTAAGTAGAAAATTATGAAATTTCTAAATAAACAGAAATTACGAAAAACGATTTACATTTATTTACCATTAACATGTTCTTTTATTCAAAAACTCATTAACGACAATTCATTCAAAAATAATCATATCATCCTCTGGAATGTTGTTGCTCTCAACTAGGGCTTATTTTAAGGGGAGAGCTTATATTAAAATCATCCTGAAAAATTATGCTAGGTCTTATTTTGCATATAAGTCTTATTTTGGGGAAAGACGGTATAAGTATGGTCAAAAAGGAGGCGCTCGTATCATATCGGTTATCGTTCTAAGAAATGGGTTCAGCTAATCGAGTTCCAATCCAGGACGAGGCTGTTTGCAATTCATCTAAGTGAAAGAAAACTCAGAATTCAAAACATTTTTACGCTCGAGTGTTGAAAGACTATGGATATGAAGCAGAAACAATGAACAATCATAGAATTCTTGACAAAAAAAGAAAGATGTACTCCTGGTTTAAAGGGGGCGCACATGACGTAACTATTGTCATCATAGAAAGTGGACTTGGTGATCAGAGTTCAGATCCTGTACAAGACTGTTTCACTTCACACTTAATGCCCTTAGGAAAATCATGAATCCATCTCTTCTCTCTCTCCTATGGCTAAATAGTAGGGCAGACTGGGCTCTTTAACCTGAGGTTGACAAACGCTGAAAGTTTTTATTTATTTAAATCACTTAAATAATATCATCATTATTATTATTATCGGTTTAAATGATAAGGACAGAATAAACAGCTCTAATAAATAAAAAATGATAGAAATAAACGTTAAAATTAGAGACGTCACTACTAGAAGAGATTATATTTATACATAAATTATCAATAACATTCTGAGAAATCATTGTATTTACCCAACACATCCGTTATGGTCAGGATGTGACACGAAGTCAAAATTCAAATTTTACCTTCTCATAGACCAGTTGTCGTACCAATGCTTAAGAACCCAATTTGCCCAGGGGAGGGGGGGGGGCAAAGTTTAGGTACCGGATATATTTGCCGAAAATGAGGTTGGGGCCTTAAGGAAAAATTGTAATATTGTAAAAAAGAACCCAGTACCTCTAAAGTAGGGACACTTCCAAAATGCGGTAACCAAGCGAGTACCCGATACTATTAGTATTTCTTTAATAATTTAACCATTGTAGTTCTTTTAACAACAACAAAATAGATCAATTATTGTAATAATTCTTATTTGGATATATAGATTAATTATTTATATTATATCTACATCAAGATAACTATCCTGCTGAAATAATAGATACCAAATACATTTTACAATATCACAATCCTTCCTTAAAGGAATACCTTTTTGGCGTACATGTCTGGTACCAAAACATTCCCCCCCCCCTGGTCTACCCAGTTATTTAACCAAATTCTCAAAGGCATATAAACTTGTAATAACCAAAAACTAGCGACACATGTGACGTATTGGTTATCGCTGTAGGAATTGGAATTGGTGAACAGAGTTCAAATCTTCAACGAGGCTGTTTGCATTTCGCATAACGCTAATACCCTTGGGAAAGGTGTTGTTAGATAGAGACAAATACAAACTGAACTATATCTCAGTCGAAGAGACTCGAACTAAAATAAATACGCACTGATAATCAAAAACAATAGGCCAACGGCGTATGCCAATAAAACGACGGGATGACAGAAAATATATCAAGCACGTGTGAATAAAAGCCACTATTATAGACTGTAGAATAATCATACTGGTTCCAATTACCGAATTGGTAAGACAAGGCAGCAAGTAGTTGTAACTCAATACGAATCTGTCTTGCTGCAAAGGACTACAGCAAAATGTCAGGTTATTTACGAAGCCTCATAACATAATAGAAACCAAGCAGCCAATCAGGACTCAAGGAATGGAATCACCCAAATGCATGAGTGGACTATTCTGGATTCCCATAAGTACCAATTGTCTTGGCACTGGTTCAGTTGTGCTTAGCTTGTTGTTCAAACCAACAGTACTCTAACTCACTTCAACATAGAAATTATATAGAAATCAAATATGTGCCTGTTATTCAAATGAGAATACGTATTAAACCATATATTCTTCTCCAGCTATAGATAAATAATAGGGCAGAGAGTTCTTTAACTTTGACATGGCAATTGGTCTTAGAGAAAGAAAGCTGAATTTAAACCAGCTATACTTCGCTTAAAAATTAACCTTGTTTTGCATTTTGCCCATGTTGTATGCATACTTTTCTCGAACAAGGGCGTACCATTGTAATGCAATGGTTAGCAAGCTAGTCCTGCAGATTTACTTCTGAATAGCGAGTTTGATCCTCGCTGGATGCCCCACATCCTACTCATAACTAACTGGTTGTGTAAATACCCAGTGGCGTGCTAACGTCGCGATCGTGAGGGGGGGTAAGAGGTTTTTTTTTTTTTAAATTAAATACCGATTCAGATTTTTCAAAGCTTCACCAACCCGCCCACTTACAAATTCTACGTATTTAGAGTTCAGGTGTATAGTGGTAAAAAGTTAGGCAATACATTTCAATGATACATAATGTTACATACATATTTATCAACCCCTCCGCACGAGCAGGATGTGACACAAGGTCAATTTCTTAGGCGGAGTTTAAACAGGTTTGAGTTCAGAGTTTTTCTACTCTTAAGCTAGTTACCCAGCCTATGGTTAAAGAGTCCAATCTGGCCTACTATTTACCCATAGCTGGAGGGAGAGTATTTGGATTCATACTTATCCTAGGGTATTAGCGCTCTGTAAAATGTAAATAGCCTTGTCCAAGATATTGAAGTCAGTCAGTTAGACAGTCAACAATTGGTTTGACTGGCCAAGCCTAACATGAAGTTACTAGTTCATTAATGAACCCACTATAACAGCTTAAATAATTCCTGCCACTTAAGCTGAGGAGGTGTTTGACTGTTCTACTGTCCAATAGTTAACAATCTGTAACAGTCATTTCCAGACTGCAGGTTCAATCCTGGCTAAGGGTGAAAGTAACACAGAATAACAATTATCAGTATTCTACACAAGATTTGAACTCGCGTCAAGGAGTCCATTTCCTATGACTAGTACACAACACGCTAGCTCCTATAAGATTAAATTCCGGATATATTATTGAAATATTTCGATATTAAAACAACGCAAAGGCCTTGGGTTAAGGTAATTTCGCATCCCGGTAGCTGCCTCCAACCTAGACCCCTCACACACATTTGTTCAGCCACTGTAAATACCTACTTATATAGATATGCATACGCATTATTGCACTTAAATGTGCACCTAGGGTCAGAAAAAACCTATCGTGGTATAATCTGTCGTTTAAAAAATAAAAATTAAAAACAGATGATTAAAAATAAAACAAGAAAAGGAATAAAACAATTAAGTTTTCATCCTTTTTTTTTTTCCTGATAAACTTTTTTCTTGGATGTTTTTAATATGCGCAAAACCCCATTAAGAAGAAATCGTTACCGTTGTCATGTTATATAGCAGGCGAGTCAGAAAAGTGTTCAAGTTGGAAACAAGTAGTTATGTTGAGAAATAGTTTTTATAAAAAAAAACGAACCCAAACAAATATACCCAACGGATTTATGTAAATAGATAATTCAGATCTTGATTTAACTTTCAAAAAACTCCTTGAATATTCTGGATAACTATTTTCTCATGAATATTTATAACATTCACATCATCTCGCCAACATTTGCAGAACTTATCCAAACATGTTAGTTATTGACCTTATAGAAAAAGATCAGAATCACTGACGCCATTTTATCGATAATAATATGCTACAATGTTCTTTTTTCCCCCATTTATCACCATGTGGAGGGGGGTCATCTTTTCTCTAGTTTATTCTAAAAGAATAATTTTCATTTGCCTGTATATTTTAGATGAGGCTTGATGTGAATAATTATGATTTTTCGGACTGCAGTGCTCATCTTTATTGTGGTATGTATATTTACCAACCCCTCTGCATGAGCAGGATGTGATACAAGGTCAATTTCTTAAGCGGAGTTAAACGGATTTTAATTTAGAGTTTTCCTTCTCCTAGACTGGTTACTTAGCCATGGTTGAAGAGCCCAGTCTACTCTACTATTTACCCATAGCTGGAGGGAGAGTAGTTGGGTGCATACCTTTCCGAACTGTATTAGCGCTATCAAATGCAAATAGCTTAGTCCAGGATTTGAACTCGTCGTCCATTTTCTACGACTAACCATTGTATCACGCACCTCCTAATTGCGGTATGTATAAACATATATCCTCCGACCTTCTCGGGTGTTTGCTATGTATCCGAGCATAGTAACGATCCAACCTGAGAAATCATTTTTAATAGTTTGACAGTTGGATCATTACTATGCTGGGATACACAGGGAACACCCAAGGAAGGCCGGAGGATACAGCGGTCGAAACGTTGTGTTTTTGTTATACATACCACAGTAAATATGAGGACAATAGTTCGAAAAATCAAAATTATTCAAAACAATTTTTTTATTTCTAAGTCTCTTTAAGTATGTATTTACGCAACCGATGTGACGCAAGGTCATTTTTTAGCGGTGTACAACTGGTTTGAATTCAAAACTTTCATTTCCTTAGATTAAAGAGTCCAGTCTTCTCTACTAGGTCAATGAGGCGCCCTTGTCGTTATGGTTGTAAGAAATAGAATCGGTGACTAGAGTTCAAATCCTGGACAAAACAGTTTCACTTCACACCAGACATGAATCCATATTTTCTCCTCCAAGTATGGGTAAATAGTTGATCATAATGCTTTCTTTAGCCTTGGTTAGGCAACCAGTCAAGGAGAAGGAATACTCTGGAACCAAACCAACTGTGTTCCGTTTTAAAGTTGTCCTGGAATAGCATCCTGTCCATGGTAGAAATGTTGGTTAAATTCATATTAGGCCATATGTTTCAGCGGAGTACAGCTGGTTAGAATTCCCTTCTTCTCGACTGATTGCCTAAACAAGGCGATATAACCCAATATGTCCTATTTACCTATAGCTAGGGAATGACAGATAAATGCATACCTTTTCCAAGGGTATTAAAGTGAAACGCGAACAGCCTCACCCATGATTTGAAATCGAGTCACGGATTCCATTTCCAACGAGGATAACCGTTATGCGAAGCGCGCCTCCATGTTTTTTTTTTTAAGTAAATAAAAAAATAAAAATAAAAAATGGAAACATCTATATTTGCATCGGAGAAGTTGAAATAAATTTCGGTTCTTTCCTAGATGAGTAACATACTACAGAGTGACCCTGAAAAAAAAAATTTTTTTAAACCCAAATTATTTATTTTCCCATTAAACTAACCCTAAACCCCAACCTTCCCTAGTTGAGTAACAATATAACAGGATGACCCAGAAAAAACAGAACCCACAAATTTTAAATAAAACTTTTTTTTTTTTTAAGTTTAAGTCCAACAAGGGTTAGGGTTAGTTTAATGGGAAAATAAATAAATAAATTGGGTTCTGTTTTTTCTGGGTCACTCATGTTACTCAACTAGAAAATAACCTAAATTTCTTTATACAGGTCCGACAGAATGATCTCTTTGTTTAGGAACATAAACAGTCTCCTACAGGATTTGAACTCGGATCGTTAACTCTTTACGTCGATAACAGTTGCGCCACCTGCGCCTCCATATTGATCACAACGAATGGGATAAAGACCATTATGGGGTTACAATGCTTCTGAGATCTTGTTTCAATGAACATTATGCAATTTTTTTCAGAGACTATACATCCTGGCGGTTCTTCAACACGAAACTTCGTAGTACCTCGAGACACCAGCAAACTCAACCTATACACATAAAAAAATAGTAATGCGTTTGGATTTCACAGAACATGTCAGTGTTTGATTTACTGTTTTGGTAAAGCAATAGAAATGGAAGAAATATGAAAAACCGTGTGAAGTCTTAAAGTAGAGAAAAAGACCAAAATGGAACAAAACAAAAAAGTTCCAAAAATAAATAAATAAAACACAAAAAGATACTTAAAGTAGCATGCGATACTATTTGATTCTTTGAAGTTTTTCATTTGTTTTGTTTTTTGGGTTTTTTTGTTTTTTACATGAAAATGTCTTTAGATTCCTTTAATATTGGCTGAAACAGCGGAAGAGGGAATTCTGGGAGACACCGCATGAAAAGACAGAAGAGATGTAGTGATCACCAAATTTAATTTTGGTTGAATGCAGATTCTGAATCGTATTAATTCCACACTGTGTGTCATATTTCGTTACCATTTTATCCAAAAGAAAATACCAGGAACCGGATTCTTGCTTGGATATTGACTTGACCTCGGGTCCTAACAGAATATTCAAGGTTTACCTCTTAGGTCACTAGAGGTCATCAGATGGCAAAGTATCTCATTGCTGGCTAAACGGAGTGACATGGAGATTTTGATTCGAAACACTATTTTGTTGTTACTTAATAAATTATGGAAAGGGTGTTTTTCACATAGCCAGCTGTATGTTGGCAAGTAAATAATGAAAAAAGAACTACATATTTTCAAAAGATGTCAAAAGTGAAAGCTAAGCTAAATATAAAAATAATATAATAACAATAACTAATATCATGGTCTTGAAGTTATATCAAAAGAAAATAAGGGGGAATCCCCGTGGCGTAGTGGTTAACATGCTGGTTGGTTTATTGATTGATTATTTTGTTTTATAGCATATCAATCCTTTTCGGGTTATTTAATGCTGAATGAAATTATTTTGATATCAGGTTGATTACAGTACCTGCTGTTGCTTAAATAGTCACCCATCTAAGTATTGAACAGCCTATCACTGCTTAATTTAGAAATTAACCAAGAAATTCTGCATACAAAAAAGCTCTCAGAAATTAATCAGAATTTTTCTTTATGCTTAAAAACTCTTTTCGTTGCGTATTTCCGTTTATATTTCTGCATTCTAACAATTTTACTAAACTATATATCAAAATTATTTCATAATGCCTGTTGTGTTGGTAGAGAATGACATTTGGATACATACATCGTTTATTTGTACAGAATAAATGTGAAAAGAATTCCCGACGAAGTTATAACGAGACTATTTATTGTCGGAGAAAACTTAATAGAATAGAATACAAGTATGGCATGATCGTATACGTATTCAGAGAGAGATTTCTTAATCGCCAACTTGAATTAGTTACTTGTAATATGATTTGAGTTTGTATTTAATACACAGACTCTATAGCATGGTTGTTTTCCTGTACCTCTTGTGTTGATCATTTGGCACATTTTTACGTATTACCGGAATTGTATGGAAAAAATTATTATTGTCTTGGGTATAGGCCATAGACAACATCCTGTCTGAATTAAATAACCATCGACGTGGCATTCGGGAAAATGAATCTTCTAATTACTATATTTAAAAAAAAAAACCTAACTCGTGTAAGGGTAATTCCATGTCAAATCATACAAGAAAAAAGTAAAATTGTCACCCAGCCCCTTCAATCTTTTGGGGATTTTGTACACCTATCCCCAAATTTTGAGCTTCCAATTCCCCAAAATGCCGGACTTATGTGGATTTTTAGCTCTCCATATTTAAGGTGGGTTGCGAAAAATGGCGACTGTTTGTATTATTTTGTTTGTGAAACGAGTTCTAGAGCTTCCCTATTCCTAAAAATTGGTTTATAAAAGCATTTATACCTAAGGAATCCAAAACTGCTATCAAAAAAAGGATTTCTGATTTTTCATAGGAAAATGAATATCTCAATGTGGCCCTGCATCTATGACAAAATGTTTTTCAATTATTATTTCACATATATTGAATATTAAACAGCAAAAGCCATTTTGGCACAAATCAAACATGATGGAAAGAAGAATGAAAGAAAGAAAAAAAAGAGTGAGATTTAAATCAAGATTATTATACTTTTTACATATTCAACTATTTTGAAATGGCTCTTAAAAGTAAACATATCAAACATTGTAATAATTAAATTATCATACTCTGGTATATCCACAGGTCCCGCTAGTCAGAATATAATAAAATCTATGTATAAGTGCCAAATTCTTGTTTCTTGTGAGTGTTTTTACCTCATCTGAATAATGAACCATTCCGTTTTTATTATAAAGAAAGAAAAAGAAAAAGGACATAATACATAGAAAAAGAAAGAGTAGGAAGAAAGATGAAGAGAGCGAGAGAGGGGGTAAACACATAGAAGCGATAACACTAATCTGTTTCAATCAATCATAATGAAGATATGAAATGAAAATATGAAACGAAAGAAAGAAAAAAAAAAGAGTGAGTAAACATTGTAATAATTATCATACTATGGTATATCCCCAGGTCCTGCTAGTATCATTTAGCGAAATAATTATTTCAACTTACTTTGTCTTCTCAATTTTAATATTTTTGAAATTAAACATTTCTTTTAACAACATCTTTCCAAATTTATTTACAATTTCATATTAATTACTTATTGTGATTTATTGGGTCGAAATGTCAATAGGAATTAATATTTAGCTTAAAATTGCAGACATTTTACTAAATAACATTTGAGATAAAATTACAAATATAAAAAAGTTATATTTCAACCTCATAAAATCTAATTAGACTCGGTAAAATAAAAGTAAGAATTAAAACACTGACTATATTAACAACTTGCAAATATGGCTAATTTTACTGATGGTAAACATTAAAAAGATATATATGGAAGATTCGATTTAGCTCAGTTGGTAGAGCATCAGCCTAGAATCCACAAGGTTCTGGGTTCGATACCGGGCCTCGCCAACCACAGCTTGGATCTGTGTGATAAAGTGGGGAGCTGATGCTAGATGTGGCGCTCCACCTCAGAATCAAAAACAATCTCCCTGATTTAGCGCTAGTGAAAAGGGGATAGATTCCGTCTCTACCCGGCTGATACCGACAATAGGCCCCCCCCCCACCGTCTTTATTTATAATCATCAACGGATCACAATGGCAGCACGGATGTCCATGGCAATCTCTCGCCGACCGTCTCTGTCGGTCATCGCTTCCGGTAGGTCCTCTGCACAGAGCTGATCGATGTAGGTCATCGCTGGACAGCCCACACTAACGTGCTCATGTGTAGGTTTCCACAGGAGAACATCACTTCCGAGTTCGTTCTTGCTTCTCCAGGATACAGCTTTAAAATATTCTACAAGCATACCAATGATCATTTTTCTCTTCTTTAAAAACAAGTTATGATGATAAAATCTAAAGGATTATAATAATACAACAGCGACAAGCGATTTCATGTATCTTTAATTCGTTACAAATTTCATGTGACTGATAAAGTTAAATTTAAATAATCCCTGAGAGAACTAGGGACTGTCATTTTTAAAGAATTACATGCTTAGAGAATTTAATGTTTACAATAGAACCAAATGTAATCTATGTTCACAAATTACATCAAGGTAGAGTTAGTATTAATTATGATTATCTAAAAATATTTATTAGCACAGTACCCGTCAAAAATGATTGGATTGTTGTATAGAGAGTTGTATAGTCATATACTAGTACATTCAACTACAGTTTGTGCCAGACAGAGTAACTTGCAATAGAGTGCTAAAACATCGAGGTAGACGGTTCGCGTAATGGTTCCGTAATCTTTGCAGTTTCAGTAATCACCCCGATGTTCTCAGACAGCAGTGTATAAATAGTCCTGTACCAGTGCATTCACTCTCTACAAAAGTCAAGCTAGGCTAGTCCATAACACAGTATATGTGTGGTCTTCTTAGGATTAAAGTGTTCTTCTTCCTAGGATCAGACTTTCGTATTGTGGTTGATTGGAACAATCACAGTTTCAAATAAATATTCTTATACAAATTTGATACAAATAATGTGCACAGTTGTAGGGTTTCAAGAATTCCTATTTAATCTAAATAATTTGCTCACAGTTATATAGTTTCAAGTAATCTTTCGTTTGCACCAACAGTTATATAATATCAATTATTCGTATCTAATACTAATAATTTCTACACGATAATATGATTTAAAATATCTTTATCAAACACAAATAATTTTCAAACTGATCCACTTGACTCGTAGATGGGATCCGAACAAATATTACCACTCCAAGAGAAAATGAAACAGGGAGTAATGGAAACGAAAGGGTGACTGCCCACTACGCAGATTTCCAGAACTGGAGCCTCATCACAGAATGCAGTTTAATGTCACACCCAGAACATATTTTTGGGGGGGAGGTATGGTCATATATATATATATATGTGTGTGTGTGTGTGTGTGTGTGTGTGTAAATTAAATCACCACTGCCAAACCTTTGCAATGACTGTAAAAGGCTACATGACCATACAGGTTACGCGGCTGCACGATTACCATCGACTAGATTATTCGGCAATCTTCTTGTGTGGCGTGGGCCATTGACCAAGGGGTAGAGTTTCAGGCTCTGCCTTCTGGTGCCATCAGTTCGAACTCTAGTGGTGGTGATCGTGGTATATATTGCTGATTATACTTAATAAGGTCGAAACAGCTGTCCAATATGTGTGTGTGTGTGTGTCAGGATATTCACAGCCTAATGATTTTATAAATACATCTTAAACAGCAACCATTAATTTGCCACGGTCATCTTCCTTGTCTTAATTCAGCTGTGACTTAACCGGATACATAGAACATTATACAATGAAAATTTCAAATTAAATTCATAACATACAATGGACTAATTAATTCACCCTCATACATATAACAGTATAATTATTATACATAATATATGTATATACAATAATTTAAGAAAATAATGTAATAAATAATAAACAACACTGACGATGTCAATCAATAATTGAGAATTGATCCATATCAAAATCCATTTACATATATCGAAGGAAATTCCAGATTTTGTGGATAATTGACATCAAATTTCTCAGGGAAAATAAAAACCATCAATTTATGATTTGAACTCACAATATCAATAATCAAAGCTCGATTTATCGATATGATTTCATTAAAATTATTGATCAAAAAAAAAAAAAAAAAAAAAAAAAAAAGGTTTGGTTTTGTGTCATTTTTTAAAGGTTTGTTCTTTCTTTTTTTTTGGGGGGGGGGTCTGTTTTTGTTTTGTTCTTCGCTCTTAATCCACTGATGCTGAGTTATTGAATTTTTGCCAAGTTTAATCAAAATCTATTTCTTTTCGTTAAATCATTTATTTTTCTTAGAAAAAAGAATTCGGCACAAAAAAGAAGAGATGTTTATGCATGTTGTTTCTTCTAATTATTATTCTAAAAGAATGACTTTAGCCAAAATGATTTGTGTCCATTAAATGTTCCAATAATTAACAATGAACTCGTCAAAGCAAACAAAGCAACAACAACAAAAAACTGTGATAAAGTGAAAATATGAGAAGGTCAGTAAATGAGGGAAATAAAGCAATGAAAATCACAAAATGTATATGTATAAAAAGAAATGCATAAAATCAGAATGATTAGAGAGAGAGAGGGGGGTAAAGAGATTGCAAAGAAAACGAGAGAGGAGGGGCTTGAGTGCAAAGAAAACGAGAGAGAGAGAGAAGGGGGAGAGCAAAGAAAACGAGAGAGAGGGAAGAGAGGGAGAGCAAAACAAAACAATAACAAGAGTGAGTAAAATAAGTAAAATTTGAATATGTTCCCTCAAATTCATAACACGTATGTAAAAGGTGACAGGGTTATACCAAACTTTATGGTCCAAAGTCGAATTATCCGTCATTGTACATTATTGGTCAATAAGGTTTGTAGGAATTCGTACAAATTACTTGACTAACAGATCAACAAAAGGCATTAACAAGTTGTAACCTATCAATCAGAAGGAGACAAGGTAACGAATCAGATTCTAGAAGCACGTCGGAAAAATTAGAAGCTTTAGGAAAGTTCACAAAGTTCGTTGAAAAGTCATGCCTATGTGAAGAGAAGAGAATCCTAAGAAGACAAAAAGGGCAGCCACCAAATGTTATGTATAGATGAAAGAGGAAAGTGCAGGAGTCCCACGGGCAATTATCAGAATTACTGACAAACCAAGGAAAACCGGAGGGGATGCAGCCAAAACTTTGTTAGAAAGCATCACACACACACACACACAAAGTATTTAGTCCATACTTACCTATACACGGGATATATCTAGAAAGTTGCCAGCCAATTATTATTAACTAAAAATACTTTACCTTGGGCAATACTTATTTCATACTCTCCTCCTTGTGACCTCGCACATGAATAGGTCTCTGATTAGTTATCTCAAATCTTTGAATTGTAACTACACAAAATACAAAGTGTGATCAAAATGTATCGGGAGTAAATCTTTATTTTTTTTAATTTCAAAATTTAAAACAAGATTTATAAAAATGATTATAATGGAGGTGTTTGTCCTGTAATGGTTATCGTCGTAGAAAATAAACACAGCAAACCAAACCTAAAACGTGTGCACATCTGTGCCATTTGATATAATAAGGGATGCAAAGATGTCTGCCAGTTTTTTGGTAAAATACGTATATATATCCTCTATACTCATCCTGAACATTCATTTTAGAGATATGAGGACTTGGAGGTCATTCACGGTTTCTCACTTGTGACGGAGAACGAGAAAGGAAAGGGAGCAAGACGTTGTCTTGCCTGCCGGGATCGAACCCGCGTCCTCCCGCATGCGAAAACAGATGCGATGTAGGAACTGGAAGGACGCGAGGTTTGACTGACGTGCCCGGATGTTTGGCTAATATGCCCATAAAATAACAAGTGAGTCAAGCGCTGGGCAGTCAGCAGAAGCAGTCGACGACGAAGCGCTTTTTAGTAAAGAAATGGATTTTAGTCGAACAGAAACAAAACTAAATAGGAAATGTGATTTTGAACTGCTAACGATTATTTCGACTACGACGACAGATTTTTTTAGCTGCTAGACGAAGAATGTGTTGACCAACAGAGTCTGACTTGTGAAAAGACCGAGAACTCGTTTGTTTTTGGTCCCCCCTTGGCGGGAGCTTGTTGATTCCTCTTATATCATATACTGATTTCTATATCACTATATCAAAAGTAGAGTTTTAGTAATATTTCAACTAATAGAAAATTTGTTTGAATAAGTGTGTTGAATGCCAAGGGGCTATTTTAAAGGTTTCCTTCGTGGTTTGCTCTGTCTTGTGTAGCAAAAGAAATGGCATACCTCGGAGCTTAAAGTGGGCACGAACGTGTTTTGTGTGCAAAATGAGCGAAGGGCTCGAAAGTAAAGAAAATATTGCTGCCTTAGCATAGTAATTCAATGAAACGCGATTTCGGAGCCAGGAGAATTGGCGAGAATATATTTGCACGTATGCAAATTTTCTTCGAGATCAAACTTTGCATAAAATACCAGGCGCAACAAGGAAAGAGGAGAGATGCTTTGTGGCGTGTTATTGAGTTTACGTTGGAGACTGTTGTGTTATTATTGCAGGTGATAGACCATTGCCGGACCTCTTAAATTGCAAAAGCGATTAGTTTACATATATCGTCTTGGTACAGTTTCAGTCTCAATACATTTTGCATAGTTTCAATATCTTCATATAATTTCCATTGTCGTAAAGCCACTTTTTTTTGTTATTGTTTTTTGTTTTGCTTCTTTTTTTTTTTTTTTTTTTTTGCTTTTATTATATGTATATTATCAATTAAGCAAATAACAATTTAAGAGAAAGAAAAAAAAAATTAAATAAAATCAAACTCACCATTGCATAAAAGATATTCATAAATTCTTCGCTGGAAACAATTCCATGACACATTCACCAAAAAAGAAATTGGTCCCTAAAGATAAACAAAAGAATACAACACTCATCAAATATGAACACCTGATTGACAGGTAGCATTTTATTTTCGAAGAATTTTCAAATGAGATTTGTTTGGATAAAGTTTACTACAGTTGTTATCTAATAATAATAATAATAATAATTGGGTGCCGTTATAGTATGTGGCCTACCTCAGTAAGAGTATATTTATAGATATAAGTAATAGGCAATTTATTGAAACTAGTCATTTTTCACATATATTCAATTTCAAGAAATGCAATTCAGTCATAAGCTGTATATAGTAATTAAGAATAATTTTTTTTTTAAATTTATCCATAATTTACATGAATCAGAGATCTATTTAATTCTAAAATATTCTGAAATAGGGTTAGCAGTTATAACCTTATAATATACTTTTTATGGTAGGCCACATACTATAAGAGAGTGACAGGATTTCGTAGGCCATATACTATAATTGTACTCAACTTATCTATATACTAGGATTATTAATATTCACTAAACTTAGCTAAGTACGGTACAAGGCAACAAATGTGGCACCCACTAATCTATTTGTTCAATGGCATATAAACCTTCGTAGATTATTCAATACCAAAGCCATCCTTGTAGAAGAACAGTAGTGGTACTATTTAACCCATAACTGTAGGGATTAGGAGATTCATACCTTTCCCAAGGGCATCAGAATCCAGGTGAACGAAGTGGTGCGACTGAAGTTCGAACTCATGTACTACATTGTTGCAGTCCAACACGTTAGCCATTACGCCACGGAGAATCGCACTCAAGCACCTTGTTCCTCCGAAAATAAGACCTACCTGCAAAATAAGACATTGCGTAATTTTTTCAGGGTGATCTTAATATAAGCTCTCCCCTTAAAATAAGCCCTAGTTGAGAGTGGCAGATAGGTGAAGGAAATAAGCATTCTTTACAATCACATCATGTGACGCAAACACTCGACATCTCTCGAAAGTAAGCCCTAGTGTTATATTTCAGAGTGAAAATTAACATAAGCCCAGTTTTATTTTCGGGGAAAGGCGGTCATTATGGTTGTTTAAAACAACCACAGTTATATATATATAAAAGAGAGAGAGAGAGAGAGGTTGGTCGGTTTACAAATATTTTGATCAATAATACTCTTGTTCCTTAATTGTACGGCTGTTATCTTGCTACATTCTATGAGACCGTTCAAATCGTCCAAGATGAAATGCAAAAAATGAATCCTAATTATCTGGTGTCACTTAAACATCGAATCCTTTCTTATGAATGCCGTCACCTCAGCTAGATAATGGCACATTCCGTTTACATTATAAATAAAGAAAAAGGTTATGCTACACAGAAAAAATATAAGAAAATAAGAGAGTAGGAGAAGGATATAGAGAGGGGGTGAGCACGAGGAAGTGATAACGTTAATGTTTTTCAATCGAACAAAATGAAAAGAAAGAAAAAAAGAGTGAGAGAGAGTTAAGATTATTACACTTTTTACATATTGAAGTATTTCGCAATAGCTCTCAAGTAAACATATCCAATGTTGTAATGATTAAATCCTCATACTGTTGTATATCCACAGGTTCTGCTAGTTTTGATCAATATTTTCTTTCTCTAACTTGTTAACTGCGACGAAAAAGAAAAAAAAATAGTTTTGTGTTTGTTTAGAAAGAGCTAATTCAATAAATCTTTAATTAGCTGTCCCTTTTAGAAAAATAAATAATCCATTTGCTGATAGTCACATCTGTAAACGTTTCAAATTTCAAAGATAAAGAGAGAATGCAGACCATCTCAGCAAGAGACAGTCTGCAGGTGGGCAGCACACGTTGAATTTTATAATGGTACTAGAAGCGGCTACCCAGCATTGCCCGAGTAGGGGGGAATTTCTGGTGTATCGATTTGCTTACAAATTAGATTTACAAATTTAAGTGGAATTTCAATTTTATTTCTATTTTTAAATATCTTCGAATATAAATCAAATCTTCATAATTTTTGCATTAAAAGCAAAAACCGGGGATATTTAATGTGTGTCTATATATAAGTCTAGCCACACTGAAGAGACGTGAATATGTACTAGGAGTGGCTACCCAGCATCACCTAGTAGAGGGGGATTAAAAAACGTGGTGTAATGGTTAGTAAGTTAGTCTCACAGATGCATTATTATTATTATTATTATGTATATTTTAGTTTTTAGATATATTTGTAAATATAAATCAAATCTTCATAATTTCTGCACAAACAAAAAACGTCAATATTTAATAATAATAATTTATTTATTATATATATATATATATATATATATATATATATATATATATATATATATTACATACACTTTGTCGTTAATTGTTTTATTTTCATAGTTTCATCTGGACATACACTCATAAATACATGCACACCAACTGCCCTTTATATATGTATAGATAGATAGATTTTCTTGTGAATTATGACAATAATTTTCAGGCCTAACAGATTTATTTCACGCAGCAATTTGAGAAAACAAAAATCTTTTCCGTTTAACAGTCAAACACACGTTTCCCCGAAGAGAAGACCTAGCGAGATTTTCCAGGATGATTATAATATTAGCTTTTCCCTTGAAATTGTAATATTATGGGGTTTGACGGTATGGAATTAATAAATGATAATACAGTGTTAACTTTTAATGTTGGTTTATTAGGCAAGGTACATAAGTGTATGAGTAATGTTTATATATGGGCTGGAAATTACTCTTATAAAACTAGAGAGTTCATACTTTGTTATTCGAGGATTTAAGGGAAGTAACTTCAAGTTACACCACAAAAATTAGCTCTAGTTAAGAGCGGTAGAATTTTCGACTCCAGTAACTTACAGAACAATAACATTCCAGAGGAGGATTTTTTTTTAATGAATTGTCGTTCAGGAGTTTTTTTGAATAAAAGAATATGTTAATGGTAATAAATTTAGATAGTTTTTCGTAATTTTTGTTTTAGAAATTTCGTAATTTTCTACTTCATATGTCGTTTTTCGATATATGAAGAAAAAGACATGCCCCGAAAATAAGCCCTCATATTATATTTCGGAGTGAAAATTAATATAAGCCCTATATTATTTTCGGGGAAACACGGCATTTACTACCTCTTCCTCACGAGCAGGATGTGACACAAGGTTAATTTCTTAAGCGGAGTTTAATAGGTTTTAATTCATAGTTGCTTAACGAAGGATAAGGAGCTCAATCTGCCCTACTATTTACATAGCTAGAGGGAGAATAGTTAAATTCATGCCTTTCCCAAGGGTATAAGCTCTATGTTAAATGCAAACAACCTCGTCCAGGATTTGAACTCGAGTCGCAGTGTCCATTTACTACGACGATAACCATTACACAACTTAATAGTGAAAGACAGAAAGCAAATAAAATATTTTTTTTTTAAAACACGCAAAAGAGGAAACTAAAATTCCAAGCATATATCTAAATAATAAATCTTAGCTCAGTCGGTAGAGCGTCCGGCTAGGTTCGATACCGGCCCTCGCCAACTCAGTGTATTTAAAGTGAGGAGCTGATGGTAGGTGTGGTGCACCACCTCAGACGCTAAAATAATTTCCTTTGTCTAGCGCTAGTGAAAAGGGGATAGACTCCCTCACTGTCTAGCTGATACCAACATTAGGCCACCCCGACGACATAATGGAGATTCAGTATGTCTATAACTGAAACTATATCACTGCTCACTTCCTAATACCCTCGGGAATTGCGGAAGTTTACCAATGAGTATTCAATTTATGGTCAAAATCATTAATATATATAAAAGATCTTATTTATTAACGATGTCTATGAAAATTTGAGTTAGATTTGCTTCAAAACAGCCCATGTTATTAGTGCGTTTAAAATCCTGCAATGCATATCACTAAGAAATAAAGGTTTGCAAAATATATGGTGTGGTTAATTTGCATACTGGTTTTAACAAAACCGGGTTTAATTAATTGGTTGTTATTGATATAATAGTTTTATTCTCCAACGTATAAAAATCAATCCTATGAATTAATTTTATATAGAAACCAATTAAAATATAATTAAAATAAGTGATCTTTTTTATATGCGTTCTTATTTAATTTTGTTAGTCTTTCTAATCTATTTCATTACATTAAAAGTTGGATACTTACACCCGGCGGAGGATGTATATTCTTGCTAGTTTTCATTAATAGAAAAAGATTTACAGTTTTATTATTTTATAGAGATGTTCATCGTGTAATGTTTTGTATCGCGGGGAATGTACAGGGTGACCCGGGTTCAAATCCTAGATGGAGATCGTTTGCTTTATAACCTTAGTATGGCAACCGGTCTAGGAGGGGGAAAAAACTGAATTCAAACCTGTTAAAAACCGCTTAAAATGGACCTTGTGCACCCTGCACGTGCAGAGGGGTTTAGTAAAAACATTTTAGTAGGTTGATTAATTAGCCTTCTATAGAAAGGGGGGAACATAGAGGGGAGAAAATAGATATTTGAGTCAACAGTCTTCGACCAGCAGCTGAAAAAGTCGCCGTCGTCGTCAAAATACTCTTTACTGACTGCCGTCCCACGTAGGCCGAAAGCTTCTCTCCTTGTTACGCCACGCTCCACTCGCTTTGGTTATTTTATGGGCACATTACCCAAACATCCGGGCACATCAGTCGAACCTCGCGTCCGTCCAGTGCCCAAATTGCATTTGTTTTTGCATGCGGGAGGACGGGGGTTCGATCCCGGCAGGCAAGACAATGTCTTGCTCTTTTTCCTTTCTCGTTCTCCGTCATACCTTCTCAATTTTACAAGGAAATATAAAAATCAGTTTCGTTCTGGGCGAGTTGTCACTTGATCCCAAACATGACTCAAAAGCCGTTGATCATCGTTTACATACAGGTGAAAGTAGTAGACTAACACGTTTTTAAATTTTGATCTGTCACATTATTTAGTGTTTCGGTTTCAAACAGGTCCTTATAAATTTACCTAACCCCTCCGCATGAGTAGGATGTGACACGGTCAATTTCTTAAGCGTAGTTGAACAAGTTTGAATTAAGAATTTTCCTTCTCCTAGACTAGTCACCCGACCAAAGATAAAGTTGGTGGTGGGGACAATATTTGGATTCATACCTTTCCCAAAGTTATTAGCGCCATGTGAAATGCAAACAGTCTCGTCCAGGATTTGAGATAACCATTACACCAAGCAAGTCCATAAAATGTACCATTCTTTTTCAAATCTGACCATAACCACCCACCCACCCTCTCACCGGCATTTCACCCTCGGGTTAGGAACCAAAGTTCTAATCGCCTCCAGGGAAGAACCTAAACTTACTGAGTGAAAAAAAAAATTAAGATTAACTTTTTTTTTTTTCGTCTGTCTTCTATCACGTGACACTTATCAACCAATTGAGTACACGCCCACATTCTCATGAAATGTTATTTTCCTCATGAAAACTAGTCCCAGGTAAAGCAAGACATCTATGACCTTGCTTGACCCCGACCTTGCTTGCTTGGATTATACGGCATGTCAACCTCTGTTGGGTTATTTTATACCAAAGACGTTTCATTCATTAATGATGGGTATTCAAAAAAAAAAGATCTTGACTCCATTTTTTTTAAATTCATTTTTTCTATTTACCCTATATATGGGACCCTAATAGGTACTACCACTCTGGTTTAGAATGGATCTGGGAATAATGGTGATGAAGGGATACTCCACACTCTTCATAGCTCCAAAATTGGAACGGCACCATTAGATGCAGTTTAAAGGAGACTTGATCCCGGGGTCATACATCCATTGTTGATTCCTGCACAGATCTCTCAATTTCCTTTGCCCATTGTAAAGTAAAGTCGTCGGAGCGGCCTAATGTCGGTATCGGCCAGACAGCGAGGGAGTCTATCCCCTTTTTACTAGCGCTAGACAAAGGTGATTATTTTAGCATCTGAGATGTTGCGCCACATCTACCATCAGCTCCTCACTTTACCGCACAGATCCCTGTGCTACTCATACGCTGAGTTAGCGAGGGCCGGTATCGAACCAGGAACCTTGGGATGCCTAGCCGAACGCTCTACCGACTGAGCTAAACCGGCCCATAAGTGAAGTCGTCGGGGTGGTCTAAAGTCGGTATCAGCCCATCAGCGAGGGAGTCACTAGTGCTAGAGAAAAAAAAAGTTTGCCCATTATATAATATCAGTTTTGAAATACTTAATCAATGACAGTGATACTGAAAATAACAGAAAATAAAAATCAGGGATTTAACATTTATCACAGACAACTCGAAGGCTTTGGGGGGACAGGATCAGAGTATGGTATATACGGCTCTGTACTTTGCCTGTGTTAACATCTTCAAACAAGATAGAGAGGAAATGTTTTCGTTTGGTACTGGGGATTCTGACCTCAGGATGACACCTCCCCACTGCACTAAAGAGAAGGGTTGGAGTAGTCCGATGCCTTCTTGAGACAAGATGTGATGATAGTAGCAAATTTTATTCTTACCCACTCATTCCATGGGGATATACTTTAATATCAAGTCAACATTTATCAACAATTAAATCTGTTTGAATATTTATCGATAACTAGCAGGACCTGTGGATATACCACAGTATGATTAATTATTACAAAGTTTGATATGTTTACTTAAGAGTTATTGCAATATACTTCAATAAGTAAAATGTATAATCTTCATTTAAATCTAACTTTTTTTTCTTTCTTTTCATTATGTTCGATTGAAACAGATTAGCGTTATCGCTTCCGCGCGCTCGCCTTCTCTGTATCTTTCCCCATCACTTACTTATATTTTTTCTCTGCAGTATGCCCTTTTTTCCTTTCTTTATGATAAAATCGGAATGGTCCATTCTGAGGTGATGAAACATAAGAAATAAGAAGTCGGCGGATAAGCAACGCCAGATAATTAGGATTTATATTTTTGCATTTCATTTGGACGATCTCATTTTTAACTAGTGGGTGTTGCAAGACGATAACGGTCATATTTTTAAGGAATACGGTAGCTCAGTCGGCTAAGAATCACAAGGTTCCTGGTTCGATACCGGCCCTCGCCAACTCAGCGTATGAGTAATACAGGGAACTGTGCTATAAAGTGAAGAGCTGATGGTAGATGTGGCGCTCCATCTCAGACGCTAAGATAATCTCCTTGGTGAAAAGGGGATAGACTCCCTCGCTGTCTGGCTGATACCGACATTAGGTGGCCCCGACGACTTTACTTACTTTTATATATACATACACTTTTCCCGAAATGTAACGAACAAAAATGGTCAAGAATGGATTTAAATGAAACCCAAAAGGTTTATCATACAAATAAAAATGTTTGGTTTCTTTGTTTAATTGTATATTAACCTTCATAAGTTATTTAATATCCGAAACCATCCTTTTAAAAGAATAGGCGTAACAGTCGATGTTAGGAATGATTTTTAAGCAGGACCGTTTTTTTTACGAAATGTTAAAACTGATATAGCCCAATTGAGAGCTCAATGTACAAAACACAGGAATTGTATGTAGAGCAACATAATTAGTAAAGAAAAAGGTTTAAATACCGGTGATATTAGCAGTTATGAATTTATTTCCACCCTAATTATATATAAATAGGTGGAAATAAGTTTATAACTGCTATTTAAAACTTTTTTATTATATATTATATATATATATATATATATATATATATATATATATATATATATATATGTGTGTGTGTGTGTGTGTGTGTGTGTGTGTGTGTGTAGAAGCCGAAACACGTCTCTGTGGATGTCTTATTGATATATGCTCCCATAACATTTGGTATGAGCTCTCAAAGGGGCGATTTAAATTAACTTTGTTCGTTCGCAAGTCGGTAGAGCGTCCGGCTAGGTTCGATACCGGCCTCGCCAACTCAGTGTATTTAAAGTGAGGAGCTGATGGTAGGTGTGGTGCACCACCTCAGACGCTAAAATAATTTCCTTTGTCTAGCGCTAGTGAAAAGGGATAGACTCCCTCACTGTCTAGCTGATACCAACATTAGGCCACCCCGACGACATAATGGAGATTCAGTATGTCTATAACTGAAAACTATATCACTGCTCACTTCCTAATACCCTCGGAATTGCGGAAGTTTACCAATGAGTATTCAATTTATGGTCAAAATCATTAATATTATAAAAGATCTTATTTATTAACGATGTCTATGAAAATTTGAGTTAGATTTGCTTCAAAACAGCCCATGTTATTAGTGCGTTTAAAATCCTGCAATGCATATCACTAAGAAATAAAGGTTTGCAAAATATATGGTGTGGTTAATTTGCATACTGGTTTTAACAAAACCGGGTTTAATTAATTGGTTGTTATTGATATAATAGTTTTATTCTCCAACGTATAAAAAATCAATCCTATGAATTAATTTTATATAGAAACCAATTAAAATATAATTAAAATAAGTGATCTTTTTTATATGCGTTCTTATTTAATTTTGTTAGTCTTTCTAATCTATTTCATTACATTAAAAGTTGGATACTTACACCCGGCGGAGGATGTATATTCTTGCTAGTTTTCATTAATAGAAAAAGATTTACAGTTTTATTATTTATAGAGATGTTCATCGTGTAATGTTTTGTATCGCGGGGAATGTACAGGGTGACCCGGGTTCAAATCCTAGATGGAGATCGTTTGCTTTATAACCTTAGTATGGCAACCGGTCTAGGAGGGGAAAAAACTGAATTCAAACCTGTTAAAAACCGCTTAAAATGGACCCTTGTGCACCCTGCACGTGCAGAGGGGTTTAGTAAAAACATTTTAGTAGGTTGATTAATTAACCTTCTATAGAAAGGGGGGAACATAGAGGGAGAAAATAGATATTTGAGTCAACAGTCTTCGACCAGCAGCTGAAAAAGTCGCCGTCGTCGTCAAAATACTCTTTACTGACTGCCGTCCCACGTAGGCCGAAAGCTTCTCTCCTTGTTACGCCACGCTCCACTCGCTTTGGTTATTTTATGGGCACATTACCCAAACATCGGGCACATCAGTCGAACCTCGCGTCCGTCCAGTGCCCAAATTGCATTTGTTTTTGCATGCGGGAGGACGGGGGTTCGATCCCGGCAGGCAAGACAATGTCTTGCTCTTTTTCCTTTCTCGTTCTCCGTCATACCTTCTCAATTTTACAAGGAAATATAAAAAATCAGTTTCGTTCTGGGCGAGTTGTCACTTGATCCCAAACATGACTCAAAAGCCGTTGATCATCGTTTACATACAGGTGAAAGTAGTAGACTAACACGTTTTTAAATTTTGATCTGTCACATTATTTAGTGTTCGGTTTCAAACAGGTCCTTATAAATTTACCTAACCCCTCCGCATGAGTAGGATGTGACACGGTCAATTTCTTAAGCGTAGTTGAACAAGTTTGAATTAAGAATTTTCCTTCTCCTAGACTAGTCACCTGACCAAAGATAAAGCTGGTGGTGGGACAATATTTGGATTCATACCTTTCCCAAAGTTATTAGCGCCATGTGAAATGCAAACAGTCTTCGTCCAGGATTTGAACTCGAGATAACCATACACCAAGCAAGTCCATAAAATGTACCATTCTTTTTCAAATCTGACCATAACCACCCACCACCCTCTCACCGGCATTTCACCCTCGGGTTAGGAACCAAAGTTCTAATCGCCTCCAGGAAGAACCTAAACTTACTGAGTGAAAAAAAAAATTAAGATTAACTTTTTTTTTTCGTCTGTCTTCTATCACGTGACACTTATCAACCAATTGAGTACACGCCCACATTCTCATGAAATGTTATTTTCCTCATGAAAACTAGTCCCAGGTAAAGCAAGACATCTATGACCTTGCTTGACCCCGACCTTGCTTGCTTGGATTATACGGCATGTCAACCTCTGTTGGGTTATTTTATACCAAAGACGTTTCATTCATTAATGATGGGTATTCAAAAAAAAAAAAATCTTGACTCCATTTTTTTTAAA
Organism: Doryteuthis pealeii; assembly: GCA_023376005.1. NCBI lineage: Eukaryota > Metazoa > Mollusca > Cephalopoda > Myopsida > Loliginidae > Doryteuthis > Doryteuthis pealeii. The sequence continues at coordinate 115,232,080 of CM042150.1, read as the reverse complement.
TTCATTTTTTCTATTACCCCTATATATGGGACCCTAATAGGTACTACCACTCTGGTTTAGAATGGATCTGGGAATAATGGGATGAAGGGATACTCCACACTCTTCATAGCTCCAAAATTGGAACGGCACCATTAGATGCAGTTTAAAGGAGACTTGATCCCGGGGTCATACATCCATTGTTGATTCCTGCACAGATCTCTCAATTTCCTTTGCCCATTGTAAAGTAAAGTCGTCGGAGCGGCCTAATGTCGGTATCGGCCAGACAGCGAGGGAGTCTATCCCCTTTTTACTAGCGCTAGACAAAGGTGATTATTTTAGCATCTGAGATGTTGCGCCACATCTACCATCAGCTCCTCACTTTACCGCACAGATCCCTGTGCTACTCATACGCTGAGTTAGCGAGGGCCGTATCGAACCAGGAACCTTGGATGCCTAGCCGAACGCTCTACCGACTGAGCTAAACCGGCCCATAAGTGAAGTCGTCGGGGTGGTCTAAAGTCGGTATCAGCCCATCAGCGAGGGAGTCACTAGTGCTAGAGAAAAAAAAAGTTTGCCCATTATATAATATCAGTTTTGAAATACTTAATCAATGACAGTGATACTGAAAATAACAGAAAAATAAAAAATCAGGGATTTAACATTTATCAGACAACTCGAAGGCTTTGGGGGACAGGATCAGAGTATGGTATATACGGCTCTGTACTTTGCCTGTGTTAACATCTTCAAACAAGATAGAGAGGAAATGTTTTTTTTGGTACTGGGGATTCTGACCTCAGGATGACACCTCCCACTGCACTAAAGAGAAGGGTTGGAGTAGTCCGATGCCTTCTTGAGACAAGATGTGATGATAGTATTTTATTCTTACCCACTCATTCCATGGGGATATACTTTAATATTCAACAATTAAATCTGTTTGAATATTTATCGATAAACTAGCAGGACCTGGGATATACCACAGTATGATTAATTATTACAAAGTTTGATATGTTTACTTAAGAGTTATTGCATATACTTCAATAAGTAAAATGTATAATCTTCATCTAACTTTTTTTTCTTTCTTTCATTATGTTCGATTGAAACAGATTAGCGTTATCGCTTCCGCGCGCTCGCCTTCTCTGTATCTTTCCCCATCACTTACTTATATTTTTTCTCTGCAGTATGCCCTTTTTTCCTTTCTTTATGATAAAATCGGAATGGCCATTCTGAGGTGATGAAACATAAGAAATAATTCCAGATAATTAGGATTTATATTTTTGCATTTCATTTGGACGATCTCATTTTTAACTAGTGGGTGTTGCAAGACGATAACGGTCATATTTTTAAGGAATACGGTAGCTCAGTCGGCTAAGAATCACAAGGTTCCTGGTTCGATACCGGCCCTCGCCAACTCAGCGTATGAGTAGTACAGGGAACTGTGCTATAAAGTGAAGAGCTGATGGTAGATGTGGCGCTCCATCTCAGACGCTAAGATAATCTCCTTGGTGAAAAGGGGATAGACTCCCTCGCTGTCTGGCTGATACCGACATTAGGTGGCCCCGACGACTTTACTTACTTTTATATATACATACACTTTTCCCGAAATGTAACGAACAAAAATGGTCAAGAATGGATTTAAATGAAACCCAAAAGTTTATCATACAAATAAAAGGTTTTGGTTTCTTTGTTTAATTGTATATTAACCTTCATAAAGTTATTTAATATCCGAAACCATCCCTTTTAAAAGAATAGGCGTAACAGTCGATGTTAGGAATGATTTTTAAGCAGGACCGTTTTTTTTACGAAATGTTAAAACTGATATAGCCCAATTGAGAGCTCAATGTACAAAACACAGGAATTGTATGTAGAGCAACATAATTAGTAAAGAAAAAGGTTTAAATACCGGTCATATTAGCAGTTATGAATTTATTTCCACCCTAATTATATATAAATAGGTGGATATATAAACTGCTATTTAAAACTTTTCTTATATATATATATATATATATATATATATATATATATATATATATAATATATATGTGTGTGTGTGTGTGTGTGTGTGTGTGTGTAAAGCCGAAACACGTCTCTGTGGATGTCATTGATATATGCTCCATAAATTTGGTATGAGCTCTCAAAGGGGCGATTTAAATTAACTTTGCAATGATCATTTGTTCGCAAACTAGATCTCTGTGATCGTAAAATATATAAAAAACAAACCTGTGTATTTACTAGTTTAAACACCAGCCCTGCTACAGCAGCTGTCAGTAGCCGAGGAGATAAGAATTCAGCTGGCAAACAGTCAGTCGGAGTTCGACCCTAGCCAAGTATAGTTGTTGTGTTTAGCCACACTGAAGAGGCATGAAACGCCGAAACACGTGTCTGTGGATGACATATATATATATATATATGAGAAGTAAATACACAAACGATGTGTTTTGATATGGCTTTTTTAGCCGACAATTATATTAGTGTAATTAACAATTCCTAATTTTTAACTACACAAAGGAGTTTTTTTTTATTGGCAAGGTTATACGTAAAATTGCAAGCTTTGAAGTTTCAAAAACATATTCCGGTTAATGAACGACGACTTAAAAAGTCGTTTATCCCACGAGTATGTACGGTATGAAATGGATTTGTAATTTGACACTTTTAGTGTCAATCAACTAAATTATATATTATATATATATATATATATATATATATATATATCTGCAAGCCATGAACCTGATAAGTATTTAGATGGTTGATCACTTCATAAAAGGTAATGTGTAGCAGACTAAGAAAATCTTAATTGATAACAAAAGTGTCAAAACTGATTAGTCAACACCTGCCATTTGAGTCAATTTAAATGTTGACTTGCACCTAAATTGGATTGAAAAAATTGCACTTTGTCTTTGAGATAAAACTCTGACCATCTTCTTATTCCTCTTATTTAGCTTTGTCCCAGATTAATTATATATTCATTAAACCCGCTCTACTAACGTATTGAGCATTTTTATATTCTTTATAACCCCGACTTATTCGGTTAATAATTGTATCGACGATCGATGTTGCGATTAACTCGATATTCTATTCCCCGGTGTCATATATATATATATATATATATATATATATCCTCGTCAAACAAAGAACGAAAAGGAGTGAGAAAGAGAGAAAAGTAGCGCCACAGAAAAGAAAGCCAAAAGGAAGGAGAGACAACAACAACTCCAGCAAGCATCACTGTTTATTTGCGGTCACTGCACCAGAGATTGCCATTCAAAAATTGGTTTGATCAGCCACTCACACAGCTGCAGATAAATAATAATGGAAAAAAGTGGACACTACGCAATCGTCTTCAGTAGACGGGCGGGTGCCAACCGTGTGTGTGTGTGTGTGTGTGTGTGGAAATATATTGGAAAGGTGAATAACGAACACAATCAGTTCAGTTAATATTTCATCTTTGTTGTTTTCAGAAATTTCATCAGATTGATTTTATTAGTTTATACAGATAGGTATGTAAATGAGGATAAGGTACAAGGGACAGACGGAAGAGAAAGATAAATTCATAAAATCATTCTAATGAAGTTTCTGAAATAAACAGAAACGAAATATTAATTAAATTGATTGTGTTCGTTATTCACATTTCCAATATATTTCCTTACATTTCTTCGAATTTTTCTTAATCTTATTTTATACACACGCGCGCGCACACACATATATGGAAAATGAGTGACACCGGGGAATAAATATCGAGGTAGTCGCAACTTCGACCTTGAATATAGAGTGCTCAATACGCTAGTAGAGCGGATTTAGCCCTGATGATCAGTTTGGTGAGACTGAGTAGGTTATGACTAACATTTTACTTATATATATATATAATATATATATATATATATATATATATATGATAAACTCCTATCAACCTTTAGATATAAGGGTTCAACAGGTCAGTTGAAAATGCAATGAATTGAACTACTTAAACAAGTGATTTGTTTATAATGATGATAACTTGAGTTGAATCAGCCACACTTTGGAGTTGAAGAATGATAGGTATTCACCCAACCACAAGTTTGCAAGTGTGGAGTATCCAGTGAGGGTCAGACTCTACGTTGAGTAGTAATGGATCTGCAAGACTAGCTTGTCAACAATTACACAATGATTGGAATGGTATAATGATGCACCACTCTCCAAACAAACCATCTCTTCCATCACTTCAACAGAGTTCTTTAACCTTGGTATTGTCTAAGAGAAGGAAAACTCTGAATTCACCTGTATTTTACTAAGAAATTGAGCTTGTGTCACATCCTCAATCCGGTAGAGGGGTTGGGTAAATAGAAACTTATTAAATGATAACATCTAGACTGCCGTCTCGACTTCATTGAGTGGAGATAATTGGGGTAAAATGTATGAAGCCAGTGTGGATACTTTTGAATCACATTTTTTTGTGTTTTTTTTTTTTTTTTTTTTTTTACTAAACAGAAAATCACGAAAGTGCTGCCCCCACAGCAGCCGACGCCCCCGCCCCCCGGGGGCGGTGTTTTCTTGTTTGAGAATTTGGTAAGATTTGAATATATGAGAAGAAATACAATGGCACAGCTTCACACTATTCCAGAAGAAGAGCATCAGATGTGCTTCAACCAATGAAAAACTCTATGGAATAAGTATTTAATGCAAAGGAAAGTATTTCCAAGAAAATTTACATTTCAATGTCATTTCCACTTTTGGTAAATGCAACTTCAATCTCATTACTTTTAGAGCATTATATATAGAGAGTATTGTACGTGGTTTGCTATGGTTAGTGCGTTAGTTATTAAAGATGCTGATTATATTTTGCCACAAAATATATATATGTAAAATGGAATTGAATCCGACGATATGAGGAAGAATGAATAAAGAAAAGAAAGTACATAATGGATAATTAAAGATGAATTTAATCAATATCACTTACACATGTGTTTCGGTCAGTTTATCTATGTGTACACGATTCAAACTATTATAATTAAATAAATAAATGAAATGAAATAATAGAAAAATGTAAAAATATTCCGTACAAAAATAAAATTTTCGAAATAAAATTTCACTCTGATGAAGGTCGAATTTTCTCTGTATACGGAATATTTTTACATTTTTCTATTATTTTTCATTTATTCATTTAATGAATATAATAATTTTGAATCGTGTACACATAGATAAACTGACCGAAACACATGTGTAAGTGATATTGACTAAATTCATCTTTTATTATCCATTCTGTACTCTTTTCTTTATTCATTCTTCCTTTATATATAATATATGAGACTGTCAACAATATAATAAACATCTGTAATAACTAACGCACTAACCTTAGCAAACCACGTACAATAGACTCCTAAATGAATAAACAAAAAAAAACTTACAAACGAATAAAACTCGCACCAAACAAACAAAACACTACAACCAAATATACCCCTAAGGACGACCAGTGAAATGGTTGAAAGCGCTTGGGTAAAAATAAATATGTGACATTCTTCTCTATCATCTTGATCCTGATGTACGAAAATCAAGACTCGAATGTGTACACTTGAAAATTATAAAGAAATATTCCGTGGTCTTTACCAACACCTGCTTAAACAATATATATATATAAGTATTTGTTTAATTTGAGAATCCCAAAGGATATACACTAGATATCAAACTTAATTGTACATTCATCAGGGGAAAAAAAGCCAAAATAATGCAGACAGTTACTTTCTTTTCAACTTTCACTGCTCTGTTGTTGTTTTTTTCACTAAAGTTATTTGAAGCAATAGACAAAAGAGAAAAAAAAAAACAATTTCAGTAATTTCAATAGAAATCAATTTCAAGTTGGTCCAACTATTTCAACAAAATTCAATATACAATACATATATTTACCAACTCCACCGCACGAGCAGGAAGTAACACAAGGTCAATTTCTGAAGCGGAGTTTTCCTTCTCCTAGGCTGGTTAAAGAGGCCAGTCTGCCCGAGTATTTGCCCATAGCTGGAGGGAGTGTAGTTAAATGCATACCTTTCCTGAGAGGTATTAGCTTTATGTGAAATGCAAATAACCCAGTCCAAGACTTGAACTCGGGTCGACGAATCCATTTCCTACAACTCTAACCGTAACACCACTCGCCTCCATATATATTCAATATACAGTATAGACCATTGAGAGACATCCCATCGTGGTTTGATGGTTAGCAGGCTAATCTTACAGATCCATTACTACTGAAAAGACAGTTCGATCCTCGCTGGATGCCCCCATACTTGCGATATTGTGTCATATCCTGCCTGTGGCGAATGGGTTGGATAAATAGTTATTTTTTAATAGAAATTTATAGGGCAGGATTCATCCGTATAAAAAGAAAATAGAATTAATTTTTGTTTCGCAAAATGTGTTTAAGCATATTCTGTTTATCCTGGGTAACACCAAGTTCTCCTGCAGAAAGCAAATTCACAGTTGAGGAAGGTAACCACTGTCTATACGAGACTTGTTAAAAAAAATTACCGTGTTTCCTCGAAAATAAGACATACCTGCAAAATATGACCTTGCGTCATTTTTTGGGATGATCTTAAAATAAAGCTTAGTTGAGAGCGGCAGACAAACTAAGGAAATAAGCATTCTTCACAATCACATGTAACGGAAACATTTGTCTTTCGTCAATGATTAAGGCGACGCGTAAGGAGGATAATGATAGGATTATTTTTAAATGAATTGTCGTTCATGATTTTTTGAATAAAAGAACATGGTTTGGTTTAGTTTGGTTTAGTTTGGTTTTAAGGCATATCAACCTCAGTGGGTCATTTAATGCCGATAAAGTTTTGAAATAAATCAATTCTTAATGGATAATACAATTTATAAATATATGTTTCTATTTAACCCATAGATGGAACCCTAACAGGTACTACCACTCCAGGTCAGAGTAGACCATGGAGCAATGGTGATGAAGGGGTGCTCCACATTCCACAAACCTCCAAAACTGGAACCTCACCATCAGATAGAGTTTAACGTCATTCCCAGGACATGTAGACCCTCAGTCACCGCCTTCTAGAACCCATATGATAAAAAGGGCTGGGGTTACCATAAGGGCAATAGGGTTGGGGAAATTATAGGTGCTAGGGCTTAACGTGACCAGACGATTGATTGGAGGGGGCCTCTCCGACCGCCCGTCTAGCCCAAGATAGGGCCAAAGTGGAGTATTGCAAGTCATGAACTGCTCATCCACCTGGGTTCTATCCTTAAGCATCACGGGTCACCACCCACGGCCAACAGGTGGCCCCATTGGGGGAGTTTTATCCCTCTGCAGAGGTGCAGTCGGTGCATTCTAATGCCCCACCGACTGAGCGGTAAAAGAACATGTTAATGGTAAATAAATGTAGATAGTTTTTCGTAATTTCTGTTTATTTAGAATTTTCGTAATTTTCTATTTCTTCATGTCGTTTTTCGATATATGAAGAATAAGACAGAACTCGAAAATAAGCCAGTGTGTTATATTTCGGAATGAAAATTAAGATAAGTATTGTCTTATATTAGGGGGAAACACTATAGTAACCAATAGGGATCTCTAATTTGCCCGGTCAAATTTAACCCACCCCCACCTTCACACACTCAATTTAACACAATGAAACTTGCATAAAAGTTAATATTATCTTGAAATTTTTAGACCATTCGAAAGAAACATTTAAAAAAACTCCTGATGATTTCAAACATTATTTTTGAATGAACTGAGGTTAATGAATTTTTGAAAAGAACATTTTAATGATAAATAAATGTTTAACGTTTTTCGTAATTTCTGTTTATTTAGAAATTGAGATTTTTTACTTCTTAATGTCGTTTTTCAATAAATGAAGAACAGGACATCTCTTGAAAATTATCCCTAGTGTTATATTTCGGAGTGAAAATTGATATAAGCTCTGTCTTATTTGTGGGGAAATACGGTATCAAGACTAGAGTTGTATTTATCAAGACAGGAATAAACAATGAAACGTAAAACTTTTTTTTTTTTTTCAAAATAACGTGGAGGGGGGTAGATAGCTTCACCCACATTCGAGTGAAGATGAAACAATTCAGAGATCATCTCTTGGACGAAAATTTCTAAATAGCTCTCTCTCTTCACTACAGTCAGATGTTACAGAATTTGTTCCTTACTTGGTATCCATATACACATTGGGTTGGTGTATAATTAGTGCGGCTTTTTTTTTTTTTTTTTTTTTTTTTAACAAATTTGTTGAAAATAAAGTAATAATTATGCACCATCCCAACAACTTTGTACCATACTAATAATGGCTAAGTAAATATTTTAGGTACCTCATTGTGGTATAATGATGAACAAGTTTGTCTCAATACGATTTTTAATATACAATGTAATTTTTAAAACTGAGCCTCTCACGACCGTCAGCCTTTCGCCCTGGGGTCCTGCCTTGAAAAATATCGGATAACGTAACATGTTGTAATCTATTATTTAACCACTCTACAGATTGTTAAATAACATCTTACAACATTCTATTGACGATTACAGATATATTCACAAATTACAAAATTATGAATAGAATATAAAATTCTATTATTTTATTGGGAATAGTGATGTAAAAGTGGGGAAATCCACGGTCGAAATCCAAATTATGTTACTTTCAGTTTGCGGCACTAATACCAACCGATCGGCTCCAAAGGGTTAAAAAATAATAATTTAATCTTAATAAGAACGTTAGTGAAATCTATATAACGTGATAAAGTGTAGATTTGACAACTCAAATTGGTGTTGAGGGGGGACTTGAGATGGCAGATAATACATACAACAGATAGAGGTGTGCAATGAAAAGGGAGGCTGCTAGCCCCGGGCATCGATTTTTTGGGGTTTGAGGGACATCTAATCAAATGGAGAAATATAATCTGGCAAAATATTTCCCAATTATTACGTCTATTGTATAAATTTCCATGTAGATAATGTGGCAATTCATGTTTAATTTGAATTTTTTTTTTTAAAACTAATTTCATATATTTCTATCATTTCTTTTATTTTTCAATTATTCTATTTTATTCTTATTTATTTATCTAAAAATATTTCGTGAAATAAATTAAGTTGTTGAACCGGGGTATCATATAACCTCTGCACGCCACTGACAGTAGAACGTGGGAAATTTGTTTTGTTTCAGAATGTAAAAAGAAATAGATTTGTCAACTCTGGAGAATATGTACCCAAAATGACAGAGAACGCACATACAAAATCATTGAAAACCTTTGATAACGGATTGTTGAAATGGGATAAAATGTTGATTTTTTTTTTTTTTGCCTTTTGAGATATCTAAAATAGAATTTATTGCAATTTATCCATGAAATACAATAAAATGAAATTCATCAAAATTGAAAAGGGGGCATAAAGGGGAATTTATCAAAGTAAAACGGAAGATTTATCCCCTTATATTTTGTACTAATTTACATATCCCAGTTGTTAATATACGTATTCATTTTGATGAAGAAAAATAAGAAAATAACAGCCTTTCAGTTGTATTACAGATTTGCCTTATAACAACTTGTTAAAATCATGCCCTCCTCCTCATCTGACTTTTTGTCGGCTTCTCCCCAAAATGTAATGGCCTTTTTGAGTTTTTAGACCCCAATTGTCATGATTAATCTTGAAGACAATTACTATCATGTATTTTAATTCTCAGTGTGTGATCCCTACCCAACAAAAAAATAAAAGAATATTTTAGTTCACCTTTGCACCAACAGAGTTTATCGCCCCAAAAATTAAAAACGACATTTTTTTTATCGTCAGTTAGTTAGTAAATCGGCCTTCAAAATTGTTTAACAAGAAAATTAATATTAATTAAAATTTATCAACTTGACTCGGAACTTCTTTGTTGAAAGTAATTCGATTAGACAGACGTTGTGTTTCTTATCTCACCGACGACATTTTATTTACTTTATTCAATTCTGACTTTTCTTTTTCAATTTTGGTCGACCATTAGAAAAAAAAAATGAACAAAACAGACAACACCAAATATCAAGCAAACAAAAATTGAAAATAATGCTATGTTGCATTTGGAACAGGAAGTACACGCGCCAAAGTTCCTTGAATATAGACAATTCAATATTTTAAGCGACGTTATTTGAAATAAAAGGAAAAAAAATCCTAATCCTCACATTGCCTTGAACATGTTAATAAAAAAGCATCGACCAGTTTTCTTTCTGTCTCAATGCTTCCCTTCAATTTAGGAATTCTAATATATCTTCTTTTTTTTTATATAAATAGACTTACAAAATGTTTGAATCTGTTAAAAAGAAAAGAAAACTTACCGTTTTTTTTCTTTTGTTCTTGTTTTTTTTTTGTTGTTTTTTTTTCCTTGATATTTTTTACTTTAACTTTAGCATTTTCGTTCTGAGACTTTTCACGTATCGCTTCACACATTTTTTTCGGCGCCGTGACTTGTCTCGTTACTGAAATCCCATTTAAATAGTCACGTGCTCTCTTTGGCGCGAGAGGCCGGTGTTCCAGTTCAGTAAAAAAAAAAAAAAAGCCAGTTTTGAATGCTGATTTTCTAAGTAAATTCTCGCTTCCAAGACTTACATAACAATAATCTCTCCTCCCCCCTCCTCTTTCGGCCGATGTGCCCTCCGGCCTTTTCAGGTATTTCTTGTCGGACTCGGGAATCTTCTCAGACTCGGGAACCTTCTTGTCATAATCGGGAGCCATCACGGAACTTTGAACCTAACCCTTGTTCTCATTTCGCTAACCATAGCTTGGTTAAGCTGGGTTTAATTATTCTATGTTACTGCTGCCAGGATTGAACCTGCAGTCTAGAGATAACTGTCACTTAGCACTGCCTTAACCTAACTCCTTTATCCACATGTACCCAATTGGACAATCCAGTGTGAATTTTGGGAACTTATAAACCTAATGTCTTATTTTGGCTAAAATATCTACCTATTCACTTATGTATGATTTTTACCTAGACTCATATTGATTTTTAAAAATCTAATGTAGCCTTTTTAATTATGGTTTTTTATTGTTTTTTTTTATATATATTCTTATTTTATCATTAGTTCTTATTTTTAACACTAATTCATACCAAATTCTATGTAGGCTTATGGTCATGTTGAAACATTGGTTCTCTCTAGATCACCGAAGTTAAGCAGCAATGAGCCTGTTTTTTTAGATGGGTGACCATTTAAGCAACAACAGGTACTGTAAAAAAAAGAATATCAAAATGGTTGACTTGATTAGACATTAAATGACCCGAAAGAGGTCGATATGCCATAAAACAAAAAACACCAATTTATATATATATATATATATATATATATATATATATCAAAGAAAAAGGCTTTAAAAACTGGTCGTATTAGCAGTTACAAATTCATTTCCACCAATATATATATATAATGTTCTTGTATGTATGTGTAAATGTATTTTTCTTGTTTCCCCTTTCGCTGTGTCCACTCTTAATCTATCATGTATCTATATATTTATGCTAATATTGGATTTTGGTGAGTGAGGACTCAACAAAATATCTTCCAGTAAAATTACAATATTAGGATACACTGTAAGCCAGATATTTCGGGCTCAAGGATAGAGTAGGGCTTAGACCTTAGGGTTCCCGGGGCACTTTTGGTAAAAGAAGGCAGCTGTACCTCCTATCACACAAATCATCTAAGTAAAACGAACAAGGTATTCTGGACACTGCTAGAGAAGCAAGGACGAGCTCATAAGTGACGTTCTTCAAATAACTCATATACATGGACACGCTATTATCAGCCGACCAGCAAATACTTGCATTCATCAACTCTGTGCGGATACTGGGTGCCAACAGTGATGGCCGATGAAGTTCTTTTGTGAATCCAACTATTCTCCCTCCAGCTATGGGTAAATAGTAGGGCAGACTGGCCTCTTTAACCTTTGTATGGCAACCGATCTAGGAGAAGGAAAACTTTGAATTCAAACCTGTTAAGCTTTAAAATTGGCATTGCGTTGCATCCTGCTCGTGCGGAGGGGTTGGGTAAATATAATGATATTTTTTGTAAAATATTACAGCTTTTCTTTCAGCTTTGTAGCGCTGAAGTTCAATCCCGTAGGTCCATTACTACGAACTCCAGCTATGGGTAAATAGTGGGACAGACTGGTCTCTTTAAACTTGGTATGTCAACCGATCTAAGAATTTGAAAAAACACCATGTTCGTGTTGAGGGGCTGGGCAAATACTTTTTTTTTTTTTTTAATATTTCAGCTTTTGGTGCTGAAGTTTAAGGTTCAATTCTCAGTGCCAACTGAATAAGGTCCATTACTACGAAGCCAATGGCCCATCGGTTATTTTAAAACAAAATAAAGCCAACTTAAACCTTTCAGTTAAGTGCCTTTAACATTAATTAAAAATTCCTACATCATCGCCCCCGACTGTAACTTCACACCCAATTATGAATTTCATCGAATAACTACATTACCTGTTATTTAATTAACAGGTGTCCACTGATAAAGAGCCAACAACTCGACAAATGATCTACATGCAACTAAATATAAGTGTCGCATTTCATTGTCCAAATTGTTTCGAGCTGGTTTATGAGATTAACACCAAAGTTTACAGCCTATCTTTAACAAAATCTTTCATCATATAAATTCATAGCGTCATTATTCAACCATTAAATAATTTCACTACTTTCCATGAAAGCGAAGGTATGTATTCCGTCATAAAAGAATGATTCCAGTTTTGATTTGATGAAATATGTAATTTGATGTTTCAGACTGTTGTCCTCATCTTTATTGTGGTATGTATAAACACAACGTTCAGCCCGCTGTATCTTCGGGCCTTGTTTAGGTGTTCCCCGTTTACCTTAGACTAAAGTCCTCATCACGCGATAACCCTGAGGTCAAGCGTGGTTTCGGAGCTTTAATATCGTTACTAGAATAAATGTGTACCACAATAAAGATGTATCTTTTAAAACTGTTAGATTGACCTCGTGTCGCATCCTGGTCGTGTGGAGGGGTTGAATAAATACATAAAGAAGAATTTCATTTGAATCTCACTAAACATCAAACTTTTCTCTGGTAAATTCCATTAAATTTTAGATACTTATATTTTGGATTCCTTTAAGAGATCCTTTTTTTTTTTTTATATTTTATAACTGCTACTACAAAAACAACAGATGTAATGCCACCAGCAAAGTTTTCTTCCGATAATGACACTGGGGTCAGACATGGTTTCAGAATGGAGGAATTACCACGAACCCAGGTCACCCGAGCAGTAAATATTTATTGGCATTCCACCATGCAAGTCGAATGCAACGATAATTATAATGGGGAACAATGCACAAACCGAAGCTCATGCATGGCTAATGTTTAAAAATTGTATGAATCCCTTCAGCATTCCTCTTTTGAGGCGCCTCAAGCTCTGTGCAATAAACTCAGCACCCACCCACCCCTTTAAATTGAGGGACAAGTGCTGCTTGTGGGGGGATGTCCTCCAGAGATCATGCTGATATTAAATATCTTACCAGTTGTATAGGCCAAGACCACTTGATACGACACTATCCCACAATAATACTAGGCTTTGTTAGTCTTACATCACATTGTGGGAGTATCTGATCCATGCAAATATTGCTTTGAACTGATCTTGGAGCCTCTTAATAGATTTTCTTTTTAGGTTAATAACAAGCTGAGTTTAGACACACACACACACAAAACCCTCCTTTTTAAATCTATATATAAATACGGTTATACCTAAATCTTCCATTCGTTATCATCCTGCAACACCCTCTGGTTAAAAAGGAGACCGTTCAAATCGTCCAAGATGCCATGCAAAAATGTGAATACTGATTATCTGGTTTCGCTTAATCGCAGATTTATTAACTGTACTATTTTATTTCACCCAATTTTTAAAATGAAACATTCCAATTGGACTTGCGTTGCTTAAATGCCCAACGTAAAATTAAAATGAATAATAACAAAAATAAAAGGTTTGTTTTATTTGTAATATTGAAATTGTGAATTATGGAAGATATTTTGGTAATTTTGATCTAATGTCGCCCGGGACTCCAGCCCTAATTTACACTATGTTTCAGTGAACCAGCGTCAGGCAAATTTCCAGCCGAATTTTTTTCAGAGTCATATTTTTGTCACTTTTATTTTTGTATTATTTATTGCAAAGACAACAGTAGGATTTATATGTAATGGAATTGCAAATCATCATTTCTGGCTTAAATAGCTCCTCTTGATTTTTGTTTCGTTTCGTGAAAATTCTATGAGTCCTGCTTGTATTAATAGATTAATTGTATCCATTTGTCTTTTGAGGAAATGAATCTAGTTGTAAACCTGAGCAACACTGTCTGGAAGACCAACAGTTGCCTATGCAGCAAGTCTCCCCTTTTAATGCCACTGTAGCGTTAGTTTCGTATTTGCCTGGGAGAGTTGTCTGCCCGTTTAGTTTGCTGGTGCCCGCTAGGGGCTATAGTATTTAAGCGCCAGGTTCAAACGCTTCTGGCTCTTTTCCTGTTCCAGTAACCACGAGACACATGGGGTAGATTTTGGTCTACCCCTTCTACCCCCCTTACATTACTGTAAGTGAATTATACAGCATGGACTATTCTTAGTCTCATGTCTGTACTTTTTGTATATCTTGTACCATTCATGAATGTGTATTTATCTTTCTACATGTAACTTTGTTTTACCTATGTATTATGTATCTTGTTATATCTATGTGCTGTACCATATTAAATGTTTTGTCTGTCAACCTTCGTCGGAGTCTTGTATTCAAGTATATATAACTTCGACCTTTTCTTACACCACCAAGTTTATCCACTGGGAAGAGCAAGGCCCAATACAGTTTAACACTTGTATCATTATAACAGTTGCCAAGACATTAAACTGTGTAAACAAACTCTAGCACCTGGTTTTGAAACAGATATATTATTCTACTAGACTTGTCCCATCATGGTGTAACGGTTAACAAGCTAGTCCTACCAGTGGCGAACGGGTTGGTTAAAAGCATGTCCTATCATGGTATAATTGTTAGCAAGCCAATTCTACAGATCCATTACAACTGAATAGCGAGTTCACTCCTCACTGGATTCCCCATATTTGCAACCATGTGTCACATCCTACCAATGGCGAATGGGTTGGGTAAAAGGATATCCCATTGTGGTGTAATGATCAGCAAGTTAGTCTGGCAGATCCATGACTACTAAATAGCAAGTTTGATCCTCACTGGATGCCCCATACTTGCATCCCTGTGTCACATCCTATCCGTGGCAAATGGGTAGGGAATAAAAATAATTAAAGATGCTAAATTTAGAAAAGGGAAGAAAAAGAGGATTATTATTGTGCCAATGTAGTAGTTTGTACAATCGTTCCTCACCTGAAGCCCGTCTATCCTTAGTGTCGTTAGCTCCATCAATCTCTTGCCAGATCTTAATGTTCCCAGTCTTGCATTTTAGAGTCTACTAACCAGGTAAGTTTGTGCAGTAAGCAGCCCCTTCATACCTTGTAGTTGTTTGACCCTATTACAGCAAATTCCAGAGATTTTTGTTGCAGATTGTTATATACTGGCTTCAAATTCACGGCCCTACTTCGCGTACGTTAGTCATCGGGGATATATATGGTCACGTAGTCGGACTTAAGAAACCACAACACATGAGTATAGTAGGAGTTGACTTTATTTCTCTCCCTCGGCTGGTGGGCGGTAAGCGTTGACAATGACTACTGCTGGGATGGTGAGGTAAAGGAGTGGCTGGTGGCGTCTCACCGCCCTTGGCCGCGACGGACCGTGTCAACGGTCGCTTCTTGTGCTCTGTTCACCGTCCGCTGTCTGACTCTCTCCTGACATGGGATCCCTGACTTCCTTTTATATATATATCAAACGCCTACGCGTTTTCTTTTGTTATCTTTATCAGTGGATAAATCTATTTCCGAACTTATTGTTACCCATCCTTCTTTGTTCGCTTTACCCGGAAAAAGTCCTCTGCTACTCTTTTCGTCTTCTCCCTGCCTCGATCCAACCGGAAGACCCTATTTCCATTTTCAACTTCTTTTAAATATCTTCAATATACAACAGATGATTTTTCAAGCATCTGTAGCACATGACCAAACATTGATCATCATAGTTGCACCCCCCCACCTTGTTGATAATGGAAGGGAGCTTGGAGAAAAAAAAAAAAAAAAAAAAAAAAGCCTTACCTTTAAATTACGGTCAACTCACGCTGAATACACTGGGTCAAACTAGATCACCAAAGTTAAGTAACAATGAGCCTGTTCAATACTTAATTGGATGACCACTTAAGCAACAGCTGGTACTGTAAGCAACCTGAGTCCTTTGCTTATCAAAACGACTTGATTCAGTATTAGTTAAACAAAGTCAGCGGAATTACCTATTGTCGTATCAGCCAGACAGTGAGGGAGTCTATTCCCTTTTCACTAGCGCTAGACCAGGGAGATTGTTTTTCCATCTGAGGTGGAGCACTACACCTACTTTCAGCTCCCCACTTTACCACACAAGCCCAAGTAGTAGTTCTCATGCTAAGTTAGCAAAGGTCAGTATCCAAGTTAGTTACCAACTGAAATCACCTGAAAAGGGTTGATATGTCATAAAACATAGACGAAAAAAAGAAAAAAGAAAAACAGAAAAAAAAACAACTTATGTTTAAAACCGAATTGGCAACAAATAAAAACAAAAAAGATTTAGACAAAGATACAACCAATTTTATTATTTTACATAATTACAATTCTTTTTTTTTTTCTGTACAAAGGAAATTATGATGTTTAATGGATTTAAAGGATTTTTTGCATAGTTGGATTATGACATTTGTCATCTTTTTTATTTATTTTTTTTATTAAAAAATGTTGAAATGGGGGGGGGGGGTAGGTGTGGTCAGGATCAAAAATAAATAAATCGAGTTTCAGCAATCAATGATGACTTAGTTGAAAGCCTTAACATGAAACTTGAAATATACACAGGATATGTTCAGGAATTGGGTTGTCGTTTGATATTACATATTCTTATTGACTTCCCTGTTACTTAAGACCCATCCTGTATATATATATATGTATGTATGTATGTATATAAGTATATATGGGTTAAATTGGTGAAAAAACGTGGTACAAGGCTGTTGTGGATGGTAGAAAGAGAGAGAGAGAGAGCATAAACAGGCCTAACTTCAAAGATTCACTTCACAAAACAACAGTCAAAGTATTTTTCTTAAATCCTGACTGTTTGAAAATAAAATAAAATAAATAAATAAAATAAATAATAAACATTCAACTTTCTAAGGTTGATTACTTTCAATATGAAATCAGAAGTTCTAAGTTTAGAGTAAATATTTGTTAATATCCGGCATCTTATTTAGCATTCAAGAGCTTTCCTTTTTTTTTTTTTAATCTTTCAGACAATCTTTGATTCTGCCTACCAGATGTAAAGGGGGAGGGGGGTAGGAACACTGTTTCTCATAATTCCAGAGTTAAGCAACAAGTTATAACTTAGGGATGGGTGGGGGAATTACCAGGTACTTTTGAAAAAGTACTTTTGTGTCCTTGGAATTTCTCTTTTGAAGAACTGGTCCCAAAGCCCAGAGTGGGGAAAAAGAAAAAAAGGGAGAGAGAGAGAGAGAGAGAGAAGAGGGAGAGTGAGGGAGAGTGAGTGAGAGAGAGAGAAAGGCAAGTAAAGAGCATCGTCTATTCACAAAAAATAAGTTTTAGCCACTTGTGATTGTGTCATTTTATTTGAACTGTCTGGAACTGGTTTCTCAACGGAAAGAAATATTATTTGTCTGTATTTTTGAGATGAGGCTTGATGTGAATAATTTTGATTTTTCAGACTATTGATAGTTATCCCCCCCCCCAAAAAAAAATGTCATCTTTTGAATTTGATCTTAAAAAGTTCTTTGACACCTGTTTTAATAGCTGTCCAACAATTAAAAATGGTTTCCCAGGTTGGTTCATTACTATACTCGGATACACAGGAAACACCTGAGGAAGGCTGGAGGATACCTTTAAAATTCCACTTAGATATTGACCTTGTGTCACATCCTGCTCATCATAAAAGGGTTTGGTAAATACATATACTCACAGCTCCATACTACTGGCCTTGTGCTAAACTACACTAAGCTTAGTACATGACAAATTGAGAGATGATAAAGAAAATTGTTGATAAAGAGAAATTACTGAAGATTAATTTTGCACCCAAAACAAAAATCATTATTATTGGGTTCAATTTTCAATTCTTTAAGTTATCAGTTGCCTTAAAAAGTGACTAAAATGAAAGAAAGAAATGACTAGTTACAATTAGACAAGAAATATGTTTAAATGAAATACAGACTGAATTGATGTCAAGTTTGTAGTGACTAAAACAAAAATCAAAATATAATTTCTGGCTACATTGTTTTATGATGTTTTTGTTATTTTGTTAACCCTTTCACTGTTGTGAATGAAATTTCATACTACATTCCATTTGCTTCTTACATATTTTTCCTCAAATTTCCTTTTAAGTTTTTTATAATCCTAACATCAGTTAACTATAATATTTATATTGATTATCAGAACATTTCTAGGTTGATTTAAGGTTTTTAAAATAATTTCTTTGTCTTAGTTGGAAACTTGTTAGAGCATTCAAGTAGAATGTATCTCCCCCCCCCCCACACACACACTTAGTAAATTGCATTTGACAGAATAAAGAACACCCGAAGAAAGGCCAGAAAGTCAACAGCTGAAACATTGTAAAAAAAAGATTAGCAACATTGACAATGAAAATAGTCTGACTATACTGTAGAATAATGAATATTTTAGATAACTATTTTCTATATCCACTCAATTGACTAAATATGAATTAGAATGACCTATAATAATATATGTAGAAATTTTTTCTAAATTCAAAATCCACAAATATAAAATGTAATATCTGAAGGAATAAATATAAAATGCAATACTGTCAATTAAAAAAAATCAAATTGACTACCAATATTTAAAAACTGTAAGTGCTCAAAATCAAGTGATAGAGCAATCTCCTCTTATACACATGGGAATATATGTAGTCACTTCCACTGAGAGTACATTAGTATGCTAACTAAACCAAATCTATCATTTACTAGTAAATTACTATTACAGTAAAAAAGACATATGTCACTGTCCTGATTATGACACTAAACATCATCTAGTAGTGAGGCTCAAGTTCTAGAACTCTGGAGAGTGTGGAGTCCTTCTTTTATAGCCATTACTCCCAGGTCGACTCAGACCCTGAGTAATAGTACTTGTTAGAATCCCATCTATAGGTAAAATAGATGTTTGAAAATAATTAGAATCAGATAAGAATACTTGAAACCATATAACTGTGCAAATAAATGATCATCATTATTGTTGAATTTTAATAGTTACTTGTAAGTGTTTGCAAATTATAATTATTACAATGGAATACATAAGGCCATATAACTGCTTGAAAATTATTAGGTTTGGTTTCTTTGTTTATTGGCATATCAACCTGTATGGACTATTTAATGCCAAAACCATCCTTATAGAAGAATAGTAGTGGTACTATTTAACCCATAACTGTGAGGGGAAAGTGGTTTCATACTTTTCATAAGAGTATTAGTCTGTAAGTAAATGTAACCCATTACTACAATGTCGCAATCCAGCATGTTAATCACTACACCAAAGAGATTCCCCCTACAAATTATTTGTATTAGAATGGAATACTTGAGGCCATCTAATTGTTTACAAATTGTTGGTATGAGATTGAAATGCTTGAAATTATATGAGTGCACATTATTTACATTAAGAGTATTATTTTGAGTTGTAAATGTTAGCGGCTTAAAGTAGGCAATGTGTTAATCTAAGAAATTGACAGATTAATAGAAAAAATAATTTAAAGTTAAAACTTTATTGTCTAACTCTTTGCCTACCAAATTTCCCGTACATTCATACCAAATTTTCTTGGTATTTTTACTTGTATGATGGGATATTTCAAAGTTCACTTCTATTCACCTCAGAACTCATTCTATTCAAATAAAGTCCTATTATCTTTGTAATCTGATTCCTTCTTCTCAATTATAATGAACTAATCATCAGTTTTTGTAATTTGCTTGGGTATGGTATGCATAGTGGTGGGAGAGCCACTGTGGGTGGTTTAAAGTAGCCATAGAGTTAAGAGTAATTGTTGGTGGTGTAAAAAAATAGTTACTTGGGATAGAGCAGTTGCTTCCAGGAGAAGAGAGGACTTCATAGTATGGAATTGTACAACATATGTTGACATGCCATAA
Organism: Doryteuthis pealeii; assembly: GCA_023376005.1. Taxonomy (NCBI): domain Eukaryota; kingdom Metazoa; phylum Mollusca; class Cephalopoda; order Myopsida; family Loliginidae; genus Doryteuthis; species Doryteuthis pealeii. The sequence continues at coordinate 115,211,894 of CM042150.1, read as the reverse complement.
AACGAACCAACTAATCGAGGAACTATTGGGAATTTTCCTCCTTTTTTATATTTATTGAAATGTAACATTTCTCCTAAAAATTGGAAGGGTTTTTTTTGGTGGGTGTGGGGTGGTCAAGAAAGAAGTTTTTTTAGCCGCTTTAAATTAGAGATGTAGGGCCTGAAACACTAGACTAAAGACTATAATAAAAATTTAAAATATGTCACCAAAATCATACTAGGAAAATGCCAGATCACTTGAACAGAATGGATAAATCCTAAATCAATAAAAGTCTTAGAAAAATTTTTTTTTTAAATTTAAAAAATACCAATTTAAGAAGCAAATGAAAAATCAAGTGCAACAACAATCTACTCAAACATCTACCCTTTTCTTCTCTGTACACCCTTATTTAATCTTCTTTTGTTTCTCATATCCACCATTGCTCTCTCAATAAAAAAAATTTAAAAAAGACAATGAGGCATGAATTTTGGATTCTGATGATTTTTCATATTTTTAAGTGTTGAAAAAATAATTAAATTATGACAAAAAAAAATTCTAACTCACTACCCACCCACCCAAAAAATGGAATTATAAAAATTGGCCTCTCTTGATTCACCAGTTGGGAATTAAATAAATAAAAAAAGCTTTCGATACTTAACATGATGATATAATTTACAATTTAAATTGTATTTTTTAAGATTCTTTTTTTTTCCTTTCTCATTTTAGTTATATGCTGCACACTTTTACTATAGCAAAAAGTAGTGTCTGAAATTTTGTACAAGAGTTAAGACAACATTGTTAGTAAAAGTAGGCAGTATGGCCTATTGTCGGTATCAGCTGAACAGCAAGGGAGTCTATCCCCTTTTTACTAGCACTAGACCAGGGTGATTGTTTTGGTGAAGTGAAACACCACACCTACCGTCAGATGCTTCACCGCATCAAATTACCCAAGCTGTGCTACTTATTCGCTAAGTCGTTGATGACCAGTATCGAACCTGGAACCTTCATAGTGATTCATAGGTGAATGCTCACCGACTGAGCTAAACTAGCCATTTTATTATACATACAAAAAGAAAAAAAAAAAAAAAATGTAATCAAAATTAATTCAGTGGAACCTCAGTTCTCAAACGACTCTGAAGTTGAACAATTCAAAGTTCAAACAAAAAATTTGAGTAAAAAAGGCCTCAGTTGTCTAACAAATTTTTGGACTTCGAACACACAAGTTGACCAGATGAAAACGGTAGTCATGCGAATAACAGCCAAAGCAAATCATAGACATCTGAACGGCTAGTCGAATCTACCCAAGCAGCATCAGTCGCTATCTTGAACGAGAGTATGATATTATTTTTGTGCAAATTCTTTGCTTCGTTTATGTTTATTCTCTATTTTACAACTCCTTATTCATAGATCCTAACTGAGGCAGCATTAATACTATCAGAGAAAGAGGAAAGTTGTGAGGTCTGATGTTCATGAATACATAAATGTACTTTACACTATTTCGTATGGGAAATATTGTTTCAGTTCTCAAACATAATTGAGGAACGAATTAGAACCAACATTCCACTGTATTTATAATTTTATCCCCCCGCCCCCATTTTCATCAATGGACAGTGAATATAGTAAAGAGGCCATTTGTGTGTGTTATGAATAGAAAAACTGAAAGGAATAAAATTGGATGAATGATTGATTGACAAAGAAAAAAAGAAAAAAAATAAAACTGGTTGGAGCAAGGAAGAGAACAAAGAGTGTAGTTTTGAGTTTTCCCCTCCTAGAACAACAGAAACAATTGACCATCACATGGAATGATACAATAAGATAAGAAATAATTATGATATTTCAGACTGTTGTTCTCATCTTTATTGTGTATAAAAAAAAAAGACGTTCAGGCCACAGTAACCTCGAGCTCTGTTTTAGGTGTTATTATTTATTATTTGAAGTAAATTAAAATAAGTCATCTTCAGACGATTACCCATGAATTTAAATGCAGTTTCGGAACTTAATCGTTACTGCTCAATCAAGCAGCATAAATGCCACCACATTTATTGAGAAAATTGTGATTAAAAAAAAAAAAAAAGCACCTAAACAGAGCCCGAGGTTACAGTGGCCTGAATGTTGTGTTTATACACAATAAAGATGAGGACAACAGACCGAAATATCATAATTATCCATATTAAGCCTCATCTCATAAAGACACATAAAAATAAGCTAAGAGATGTAAAATCCAAGTTATTGGGTGGGTCTCAATAAAGGACTTCGGGGGGGAGGGGTTAAAATTTAAGTACTGGACATGTATGCTGACAAGAGTGATCTCCCTTGAAAAAAATTTGTGATATTGTAAAAAGTATCTGGTATCTCCTATGCTTAAGGGTCACATGTACTTTTCACAATATCACAATTTTTGATTAAGGGAAACCCCCTTTTCGGCATACATATCCAGTACCTAAACTTTGACCTAGCCCTGGCCTTTCGTGGCAAGGTGGGTTGAAAAACATGTTGCTGGCAGAACATTGTCATGGTAACAAGTACCAATGAATTATGAGACAGTGAAAAAAAAAGCGGGGGGAGGCAAGAGACACATGGATTTGTTGCAATAAAAAAACACATTTGGAGGTGGCATTATCAACAATAAACCCTAGAAAGAGAATGCGTTGTTGTTCCTCTTTTCTCTCTCCAATTGAAATGAAAAACAAAAAGCCTTCACTTGAGAAGGTCACTTGTTTCATCTCTTGAGCTGCTCCAAATACTGTAGTAATTGAGTGTACCTGGTGTGAATCTGAAAATATCATGAAAAGATAGCATAAATGTTTAGCAAACAGAATAATCTTTACACATTTTTTAACCCCCTTACCAAACGGTGCACAAGCAATAAATGCCCCCACCCTCTACACAAACACACACAACTTGTCATGTAGACTGAAAACTATACAATTGACACTTTATATAACAGAAAATTAAAAACACCTCTCAAACCCTCACCTGATAGAAAAGGTTGGGGGGGGTTGATATAAGAGCAATACAATCAGAACAGTCATATAGGTGCTAGGGCTTGACATGACCTGCCGATTAATTGGAAGGGGTCTCTTCAACCACCCGTCTAGCCAAACTGGAGTATTGCCTGTCATGGGCTGCTCAGCCACCAGGATTCCGTCCTTAAGCATCATGGGCCGCCACCTCCCATGGCCAACAGGTGACCCCATTGTGTGTGTGTGGGGGGGGGGTCTACCCCTCCACAGAGGTGCAGTCAATATTCTACAGCCCCAGCTGACAGGGCTCATAAGAATTGGATATTGCATTGTACATGATACTGTATTGTACCCAAATAAATACAAGATGCTAGACATGGGTGACAAGAAAGACTCATGATGATCCATGCTGTCTGCACAAATTGATGATGATTTTCTGTTTTATCAAAATATATGAAATACTTTGTTCTTTCCTAAACTTTAAATATTTCGATATATCTTTCTTATTTATGTGATTAGTTTGCTTGGCTAATGACTGAAATGTTAAGTTAGTTTAGCCACAAATATTATATGTAAATATGCTTAGTTTATAGTTAGTATTTTGAACAAGACATGCTGGACACTGCTGGAGAAGCAAGGACAAACTCATAAGTAATGTTCTTCTGTGGAAACCTGCGCATGGGGCACACCAGTATTGGCTGTCCACCAAGGACCTACATTGATCAGCTCTGTGCAGATTATAGATGCTGCACAGAGGACCTCTCAGAGGCAATGACCAATAGGGATGGTTGGCGAGAGATTGTCATGGATACCCATGCTGCCAACACATGGTGATGATATTTAGTATTGATTATTTTGCTCAATGTATTCTATTATTGAAATAGTTAAAAGAATTATGTTAGTGCAAACTTATGACATATATTGTATACTAAAATCGGCCACCCGACGTTGCCTGGGTAGAGGGTATAATAAAAATGTTAGTCTCGCAGATCCATTGATTGTTTTGGACTTACATAATTGATTTATGTTTTAATCACAAATGCAACCAATGACTTCCTCTTTTCTTACTATTTAAATCCCAATTTTTAAATATCTTCATGAATATAAATAAAATCTTCATTATTTTTACTCAAAAAGCAAGCTCTGGTGATAGTGGATGTGTATATATATATTTACTTTGTCATTGTTTTATTTTCATAGTTTCCTACGGACATACATACACACAAACTACCCTTTATATATGTATAGAAGACCGATAGGGACAGGCGACAAGGAAGACTCGTGGAGATCCGTGCTGTCTGCACAACTTTATGATGAGATTATGATGATGATTATTATCAATGCATAAATCTATGGATGCATAAAATGAAATAAGAAAATTGATTATATTTACCTCTTCAGGTGTTTTGCCTTGGATTTTTGTGGATAAAAATTCAAAAACCTGAGAAGTGGCTCCATGATCTTTTGTTGTATCAAGAATTAGTTTATCCATAATTCTGGAAAGAAAATGTTAAATGATTAAAAAAAAGATGATCATTCAAATTGTCTTTGTTAAATAAATTTTAGGGAATCAGTAAAAGAAAAGAGAAAACAGCTAGATGGGAAGTATACAAGTATATTACATGCTGTTTTAAACATATCCTAGAAACAGCACCCTAAAAAACAGCAGCTATATGGCCACTAACCTTTCATCTCATAAATTCTCCAAGCAAGACAAACAAGACATGATGGATACTGCTGGAGAGCAAGGATGAACTCCTGGGATGTTCTAATAAAATTACAAATAATGTGTCACATCCTACTAGCATAGTGGGGATTAGTTAATACATATTGTTGTAAGTCGAGTATCAGAGTTAAAAGAGAAATTACAAGTATTAACGATGGTGGAAAATGTTTACTAAGTAAAGATACAAAGTGAATCGAGTAATTAGCAATTGCTAGGTTGAATTAACAAATCCCTAGACATATCGTTTCTCTTTTCCAAGGTTTTGTCAGAAGCACAGGGATCTGTGCGGTAAAGTGGGGGAGCTGATGGTAGGTGTGGCACTCCACCTCAGACGCCAAAAACAATCTCCTTGGTCTAACGCTAGTGAAAAGGGGATAGACTCCCTCACAGTCTAGCTTATACTGACTTTAGGCCACCCTGACGACTTTATTTATAGGAAAAACAGACAATTCCATTGTCATTATTTAGGAACTATATGACATATATATATATATATATATATATCCACATATCATATCAGAGGGTTATCTAGGGATTCTTGTACGATACAGATGAATGCTTGAGTATTAGTCACCCCTAAAGTCAACCTTAAACTACAATTTTTGATGGGATACATACGCAACAGGATTTCTTTAAGCAAAGTTTTAAAAGACAAAACAAAAGTAGTACATCCATGATATTGTGGGAAATAACTATAACAAAAAATATAAATAATGATAATAATTAAATTATGTGTAGTCAGGAAGCTTGGTTTATTTTTCCTATATTAGGTTTTATGTTTGTTTTGTTTTGTTTTTTACGGCATATCAACCTTGTGGGTCATTTAATGCCAACAAAGTTGTGAAATAAATTCATTCTTAATGCATAATACAATTTTGTTTATAAACTCATGTTTTTCTATTCAACCCATATATGGGACCCTAACAAGTACTACCACTCCAGGTCAGAGTAGACCAGGGAGCAATGGTGATGAAGGGTGCTCCACATTCTCCAAACCTCCAGAACTGGAACCTCACCATCAGATAGAGTTTAACGTCATTCCCAGGACATGTAGACCCTCAGCCACTGCCTTCTAGCACCCATATGATAAGAAGGATTGGGGGTTGCCATAAGGGCAATAGGGTTGGGGTAATCATATAGGTGCTAGGGCTTGACATTGCCATCCGATTGATCGGAGGGGGCCTCTCCGACTGCCCGTCTAGATCAAGAAAAGCCTAAAGTGGAATATTGCAAGTCATGGACTGCTCAGCCACCTGGGTTTTATCCTTAAGCATCACTGGTCGCCACCTACAGCCAACAGGTGGCCCCATTGGGGGAGTTTTAACCCCTCTGCAGAGGTGCATTCTCACGCCCCAGCCAACAGGGCGGTGGATTTTATTGAGAAGAGTGATTGATTGATTAATTTTAACGGCATGTCAATCCATCCATGGTTATTTTATGGCAAGTGATAGGTTGTGAGGGATGGTCAAATTTATTGTAATGTCTATTTCAAAGATTTTTATTGATTTTTACAGTAGGTTGTTTGTTTATGTTGCTAAGTGGATTGGAACTAAGTTTATAAGGTAAAGTTCAGGTTTGTTATAAGTGATAGTTTGGTAGAAAGTTTTTTTTAAACAATTTTTATAAACATTTTTTTTTCTATTTAACCCATAGATAGGACCCTAACAGGTACTACCACTCCAGGTCAGAGTGGAACTGGAAGCAATGCTGATGAAGAGGTGCTCCACATTCCCAAACGTCCAAATTTGGAACCTCACCATCAGATAGAGTTTAACGTCATCCCAGGACATGAAGACCGTCAGTCACCACTTTCTAGCACATATATGATAAAAAGGGTTGGGCCTTGCCATAAGGGCAATAGGGTTGGAGCAATCATATAGGCACTAGGGCTTGACATGACCAGCTGACTGATCAGAGGGGCCTCTCCGACCGCCAAAGTAAGTGTCTAAGTGGAGTGTTGCATGCCATTTATTGAGAAGTGTTGCTATGCATGTTGTTTTGAGGTTTGTTTTGGTTCGTTTTGTGCATATCAACCTCAGTGGGTCATTTAATGCCAATAAAGTGTTGAAATAAATCAATTCTTAATGGATAATACAATTTTTTTTTTTTAATAAATACATTTTTCTATTTAACCCATAGATGGACCTAACAGGTACTACCACTCCGGTAAGAGTGGACCAGGGAGCAATGGTGATGAAGGGGTGCTCCACATTCCCCAAACCTCCAAAACTGGAACCTCACCATCAGATAGAGTTTAACGTCATTCCAGGACATGTAGACCCGCAGCTTCTAGCACCCATATGATAAAAAGGATTGGGGCTTGTCATAAGGGCAATAGGGTTGGGTAATCATATAGTGCTAGGGCTTGACTTGACCAGCCGATTGATCGGAGGGGGCCTCTCCGACCGACCGTCTAGCCCAAGATAGGGCCAAAGTGGAGTATTTGCATGTCATGAACTGCCATCCACCTGGGCTCTATCCTTAAGCATCACGGGTCGCCACCCACAGCCAACAGGTGGCCCCCATTGGGGGAGTCTTACCCCTCTGCAGAGGTGCAGTCGGTGCATTCTAACGCCCCACCACAGGGCGGATGTTGTTTTTGATTGCACATTAAAAAATACATGGAAAATAGAAACCAACTTACTTTGTCCATCTTTCAACAGTTTCAGGTGCACACTGCAATTTGACAGCAGTGACAGATTGGGTGAAGATGTCTCCGTACTAACTACAATTGGAGAGGCAACAATTTGTTGATTCTTTTTACCCATGGCCATACTCAGAATAGAATTAAGGGTTGCCTTTTTTTGCCCTTTGGTGACAAACCTAATTCTACTTTTTGATATCACATTTCTGTTAAGGCTGATCCCATTTCGATGGGATAGCTGTGTATAATCTGTCTGCCTACAGTCAACTGATTGTTTATATTTACAGTTTACATTCGAGCTACTGGCAGTCTGTGGTATGAGAGTCACTGAAGACAATGGAAGAACGGTCACTGCATTAAGTGGAGATTGAGAGTTCACGTTGAGTTGAGCAGCATGATTTGTGACGATGGAGTGTAGAGGAATGATGATGATGATGACGATGATGAAGAGGTGTTGCAGTTGGGTTCCTGTTTCCAAGTGATGATGAAGGTGATGGAGCTTCAGGAGTACTGGGAAGAAGAAAGTCTGTGGCATTGCTGGACCAACTGTAGGTGTTACAGTACAGGTACCTGAAAGAACAAGAGAAAAATTATACATTTAATTGAAACCTTTGAAATGAAAATATTGGATTTACAAGTAGCTTTTTTACATATAGAATTTACTAAGAGTGAAAAACATTGAAATCCGATCAATAACAGTTTAATAATTTGTTTCTTTTATTAGAAAAGGCATTCATGGGAACATGTTTTCCTCTTTATTTGTTTTCTTGGGCAATTATGAGGTTTGTACAAGGGAATTGCTAACCTCATTACCACAATTTTTTTAGGGGATGGAGTCAAATAAAACTCAAGCTAATTTCTTAACAAAAAACATTATTCTTTCAATTGACCCCTTTACACCACATCTTATTATAATAGAGATTATGTGTGTATCTGGCCGTAAATGAAACTACACCACAATTCCCTTAGTTATTTAAGATATATTCTCAATGGTTATTAAAAAATAATTATTTAATCTTGATCAGCATCTTATTCATTAACAATGTCACTATAAAGGTCTAGCTGAAATAGATTTGCCTAAAAAAAATCTTGCAATGTGCGTTATATATCACAAAGAAATAAAGATTTACTAGTATTATGGTGTGATAATTTGCATACCAGTTTAACAAAACCGTTGTTTGATAAATAATTACTTGGTGTTATTGATTTCTAATATTATTGTTTTATTCTCAAAACATATTAAAAGTAATTCTAATGTATAATTTTTTATTGAATTCAATTAGAATTAAAGTAAAAATAAGTGTCATCTCTTTTGTGTTCATATTTAATTTTTATTAGTCTTTCTAATTCAATATTAATATTAATCATATTAAAACTTAAAATTACTTGTGCACAGAGGGCACAATATTATTACTAGTTTATAAACAAATCTTCTGGTTTTATCAAAAAATGAAAACAAAACAAATGAATAGTTTACCTTGAGGTGTGACTGAAATGGTGGTTTGGGTGGGTTCTGGAGCTTTGGCTAGATTTCATTTAACTGGAATCTGAAGTAATTCCTGCATCAGATTATCATCCAATTCTGCAGCTTCCATAGGACTTTTGCCCGCCTGTTCCCAAGCTTTGCTAAAATGTCATTGCTGGTACCAGAACTGATTTCTGTCACCGTTGCTTGTGACTGTTGATTTATCAGGGCTGCCAGAAGCAGCCTGTTTTAAACACAGTTGATGCCAGAACCGCTTTGCCAGAAACTTCACAGCCCTGATAGACTTGTTAAGAATCCGTAGAGGAATCCAAAAATTCTTGATTGGATGAAAGACTGTTGATCAAGTGGTTTACTTATCTGCAAACAAAAACAAATCTTTAATTAATTTTATTTCCAATGTTATGCAAGAATATTTTGGATTATTTTAGACTATTGTCCTCATCTTATTGTTATATACACAATGTTTTCGGTCGATGTTCCTTCCAGTCTTCTTCAGGTGTTTGTCATCGCCGAAACGTTGTATATATAATAATAAAGATGAGGACAATAGTCTGAATAATCCAAATTATCAAGCCTCATCTCAAAAAATTCAGAGAAATAGTATGCCCCATGTCAAATCATCCAGGCCATGTCACCCATCCTTCAATTTTTCTGAAATTTTGTACCGGTGTGGATTATGTAAAATTTTAGCCTCCAATTCCAGAACTGCAGAGTTATGTCGATTTTTAGCTCTCCAAATTTGAGGTGGTTCGCGAAAAATGGCGACTTTTTGTAATCTATTTTTGTTTGTAAAATGAGTTCTAGAACTTCCCTACTCCTAAAAATTGGTTTATAAAGTATTTTTGCCAGAGGAATTCAAAATTGCTATCAATAAAGCCTGAATATCAACCAATTTTAAGTTATTGATGATCTCAGATTTTTTCATAGCAAGATCAATATCCCTGCATCTATGACAAATATTTTTTTAATATTTCATATCTATTGAACATTATTTTGTACCAAAAAGATAGTTTGGTTTTTGCTCAGAACCTAGCATGGGTAGAATGTGACACAATGCATCCAGCAAGAATCGAACTTGTTATTCAGTAGTAATAGATGTGTGCTACTAGCTTGTTTATCCATTGCACTACAATCGGACAACCTTGTCCCTTCTACATTATATATCATTGATTTTTTTTTTTAAGTATTTTCTTGCCAAAAAGAAACTTAAAAAAAATATACAACAAACATTTGGTAGATGATAAACACATCTCATCATTCAACTAGTTTAAAGAGAGTTATTGCCCCTTTAAAAACGATTTAACTCCAATTAGCTTTCCATACCAAAACATGTTATCCAATGAAAAACAACACTGGCTCAAATATGAACGGTATGTATTTACCAACCCATCCACATGAGCAGGACACAATACAAGGTCAATCTTTTAAGCAGAGTTTAACAGGTTCGAATTCAGAATTTCCTTATCGAAGACCAGCTGCCATACCAAGGTTAAAAGAGCCTGGTTTACACTATTATTTACCCATAGCTGGAGGAGAAATAGTTGGATTCATACCTTCCTAAGAGTACTGGGTATGTAAAATACAAATCCCCTCAATCCAGCTATGGGTAAATTAATAGTGTAAACCAGGCTCTCTTAACCTTGCCGTATGGCAGCCTGGTTCTTCGATAAGGAAAATTCTGAATTCGGAACCTGTTAAACCTCTGCTTAAAAAGATTGACCTTGTATTGTGTCCTGCTCATGTGGATGGCCGTTCGCGTAAATACATACCGTTCATATTGAGCCAGTGTTGTTTTTCATTGGATAACATGTTTTTTTGGTATGGAAAGCTAATTCGGAGTATAAATCTTTTAAGGGGCAATAACTCTCTTTAACGTAGTTGAATGCCATGATGATGTGTTTTATCATCTACCAAAATGTTTTGTTGTATTATTTTTAAAGTTTACTTTTTGGCAAGAAATACTTAAAAAAAAAAAAAAAATCATGATTATATAATGTAGAAGGACAAGGTTGTCCGATTGCTAGTGCAATGAAAACAAAGCCTAGTAGCACACATCTATTACTACTGAATAAAACAATTCGATTCTTTGCTGGATGCAAACTTGTGTCACATCTACCCATGCTAGTTCTTGAGCAAAAACCAAACTATCTTTTGGTACCAAATAATGTTCAATAGATATGAAATATTGTTAAAAAAATATTTTCATAGGATGCAGGGATATTTGATCTGCCTATAAAAAATCTGAGATTGAGATCAATCAATTAACTTTAAAAATTGGTTATATTCAGGCTTTATGATAGCAATTTTTAATTCCTCTGGCAAAAAATACTTTATAAACCAATTTTTAGGAGTAGGGAAGTTCTAGAACTCATTTTACAAACAAAAATAGATTACAAAAAGTCGCCATTTTCGCGAACCACCTCAAATTGGGAGAGCTAAAAATCGACATAACTCTGCCAGTTCTGGAATTGGAGCGCTAAAAATTTTAACAATAATCCACACCGGTACAAAATTTCAGAAAATTGAAGCGTATGGGTGACATGGCCTGGATGATTTGACATGGAATTACCCTTTTGCATACGTATTTCTCTGAATTTTTTGAGATGAGGCTGATAATTTGGATTATTCAGACTATGTCCTCATCTTTATTATATATATAACAACGTTTCGGCCGATGACAAACACCTGAAGAAGACTGGAAGGAACATCGACCGAAACATTGGTATATAACAATTAAAGATGAAGGACAATAGTCTAAATAATCCAAATATTCTTGCATACATTGGAAATAAAATTAATTAAAGATTTGTTTTGTTTGCAGATAAGTAAACCACTTGATCAAACAGTCTTTCATCCCAATCAAAAATTTTTGGATTCCTCTACGGATTCTAACAAGTCTATCAGGGCTGTTTGAAGTTCTGGCAAAGCGGTCTGGCATCACTGTGTTAAAACAGGCTGCTTCTGGCAGCCCTGATAAATCAACAGTCACAGCAACGGTGACAGAAAATCAGTTCTGTACCAGCAATTGACATTTTAGCCAAAGCTTGGGAACAGGCGGGCAAAAGTCCTATGGAAGCTGCAGAATTGGGATGATAATCTGCATGCAGGAATTACTTCAGATTCCAGTTAATGAAAATCTAGCCAAAGCTCCAGAACCCACACCCACCATTTCAGTCACACCTCAGGTAAACTATCATTTGTTTTGTTTTTCATTGTTGATAAAACCAGAAGATTTGTTATAAAAACTAGTAATAATATGTGCCCTCTGTGCACAAGTATTTAAGTTTTAATATGATTAAATATTATATGAATTAGAAAGGACTAATAAATTAAATATGAACACAAAGAGATGACACTTATTTTTACTTTATTCTTAATTGATTTTCAATAAAAAAATTATACATAGAATTACTTTTTAATATGTTTGAGATAAAACAATAATATTAGAAATCAATAACACAAGTAATTATTATCAAACACGGTTTTGTTAAACTGGTATGCAAATTATTCACACCATTATACTATGTAAATCTTTATTTCTTTGTGATATATAACGCACATCTTGCAAGATTTTTTTTTAGGCAAATCTATTTCAGCTAGACCTTTATAGTGACATTGTTAATGAATTAAGATGCTGATCAAGATTAAATAATTATTTATTTAATAACCATTGAGAATATATCTTAAATAACTAAGGGAATTGTGGTGTAGTTTCATTTACGGCCAGATACACACATAAATCTCTATTATAATAAGATGTGTGTAAAGGGACGTCAATTGAAAGAATAATGTTTTTTGTTAAGAAATTAGCTTGAGTTTATTTGACTCCATCCCCTAAAAAAAATTGTGTAATGAGTAGCATTCCACCTTGTACAAACCCTCATAATTGCCCAAGAAAAACAAATAAAGAGGAAACATGTTCCCATTGATGCCTTTCTAATAAAAGAAACAAATTATTAAACTGTTTATTGATCGGATTTCAATGTTTTTCACTCTTAGTAAATTCTATATGTAAAAAAAGCTACTTGTAAATCCAATATTTTCATTTCAAAGGTTTCAATTAAATGTATAATTTTCTCTTGTTCTTTCAGGTTACCTGTACCTGTAAACACCTACAGTTGGTCCCAGCATAGCCCACAGACTTTCTCTTCCCAGTACTCCTGAAGCCTCCATCACCTTCATCATCACTTTGGAAACAGGAACCCAACTGCAACACCTCTTCATCATCGTCAATTCATCATCATCCCTCTACACCTCCATCGTCAACAATCATGCTGCCTCAAACTCAACGTTGAACTCTCAATCTCCACTTAATGCAGTGACCGTTCTTCCATTGTCTTCACAGTGACTCTCATACCACAGACTGCCAGTAGCTCGAATGTACAAACGTAAAATATAAAACAATCAGTTGACTGTAGGCAGACAGATTATACACAGCTATCCCCATCGAAATGGGATCAGCCTTAACAGAAATGTGATAAAATCAAAAAGCTAGAATTAGGTTTTCACCAAAGGGCCAAAAAAGAGGCAACCCTTAATTCTATTCTGAGTATGGCCATGGGTCTAAAAAGAATCAACAAATGTTGCCTCTCCAATTGTAGTTAGTACGGAGACATCTTCACCCAAATCTGTCACTGCTGTCAATTTTGCAGTGTGGCACCTGAAACTGTTGAAAGATGGACAAAGTAAGTTGGTTTCTATTTTCCATGTATTTTTAATGTGCAATTCAAAACCCAACAGCCGCCCTGTCGTGGGGCGTTTTTAGGGAAGCCCCCCCCAACCCCGGACTGCACCTCTGCAGAGGGGTAAGACTCCCCCAATGGGGCCACCTGTGGCTGTGGGTGTGCGATCCCTTGATGCTTAAGGATAGAGCCCAGGTGGATGAGCAGTTCATTGACATGCAATACTCCACTTTGGCCCTATCTTGGGCTAGACGGTCGGTGCGGAGAGGCCCCCTCCGCATCAATCGGCTGGTCAAGTCAAGCCCTAGCACCTATATGATTACCTCCAACCCTATTGCCCTTATGGACAAGCCCCAATCCCTTTATCATATGGTGCTAGAAGCTTGCGCGGTTCTACATTCCTGGGAATGGACGTTAAACTTCTTAATCTGATGGTGAGGTTCCAGTTTGAGTTTGGGGCGAATTGTGGCAGCACCCCTTCATCACCATGCTCCCTGGTCCACTCTTACCCGAGTGGTAGTACCTGTTAGGGTCCCATCTATGGGTTAAATAGAAAAATGTATTTATAAAAAAAAAAAAAAATTGTATTTATCCATTAAGAATGAAATTTATTTCAACACTTTATTGGCATTAAATGACCCACTGAGGTTGATATGCACAAAACGAACCAAAACAAACCTCCAAAACAAACATGCATAGCAAACACTTCTCAATAAATGGCATGCAACACTCCACTTAGACACTACTTTGGCGGTCGGAGAGGCCCCCTCTGATCAAGTCAGCTTGGTCATGTTCCAGCCCTAGTGCTATATGATTGTTCCAAACCCTATTGCCCTTATGGCAAGCCCAACCCTTTTTATCATAATATGTGCTAGAAAGTGTGTGACTTGACGGTCTTCAATGTCCTGGGAATGGACGTTAAACTCTATCTGGATGGTGAGGCTTCCAAATTTGGGACGTTTGGGAATGTGGAAGCACCTCTTCCATCAGCATTGCTTCCATGTCCACTCTGACCTGGAGTGGTTTAGTACCTGTTAGGGTCCTATCTATGGGTTAATAGAAAAAAAAATGTTTATAAAAATTGTTTAAAAAAAACTTTCTACCAAACTATCACTTTATAACAAACCTGAACTTTTACCTTATAAAACTTAGTTCCAATCACTTAGCAACAAATAACTACAAACAACCTACTGTAAAAATCAATAAAAATCTTTGAAATAGACATTACAATAAATTTGACCATCCCTCACAACCTATCACTTGCCATAAATAACCATGGATGGATTGACATGCCGTTAAAATAATCAATCAATCACTCTTCTCAATAAAATCCACCGCCTGTTGGCTGGGGCGTTGAGAATGCACCTCTGCAGAGGGGTTAAAAACTCCCCCAAATGGGCCACCTGTTGGCTGTAGGTGGCGACCAGTGATGCTTAAGGATAAAACCCAGGTGGTGAACAGTCCATGATTGCCAATATTCCACTTTAGCTTTCTTGGGTTTAGACGGGCAGTCGGAGAGGCCCCCTCCGAATCAATCGGCTGGCCACGTCAAGCCCTTAGCACCTATATGTTACCCCAACCCTATTTGCCCTTATGCAACCCCAATCCTTCTTATCATATAGGTGCTAAGAAGGTGGTGGCTGAGGGTCTACATGTCCTGGGAATGACTCGTTAAACTCTATCTGATGGTGAGGTTCCAGTTTCTGGAGGTTTGGAGAATGTGGAGCACCCTTCATCACCATTGCTCCCTGGTCTACTCTGACCTGGAGTGGTTAGTACTTGTTAGGGTCCCATATATGGGTGAATAGAAAAAACATGAGTTTATAAACAAAATTGTATTATGCATTAAGAATGAATTTATTTCACAAACTTGTTGCATTAAATGACCCACCTAAGGTGATATTGCCGTAAAACCAAAACAAAACCAAACATAAAACCTAATATAGGAGAAAATAAACCAAGCTTCCTTGACTACACATAATTTAATTATTATCATTATTATATTTTTTGTTTATGTTATTTCCCACAATATCAGGGATGTACTACTTTGTTTTGTCTTTTAAAACTTTGCTTAAAGAAATCCTGTTGCGTTATGTATCCATCAAAAATGTAGTTTAAGGTGACTTTAGGGGTGACTAATACTCAAGCATTCATCTGTATCGTACAGAATCCCTAGATAACCCTCTGATATGATATTGGGATATATATATATATATATATATATATGTCATATAGTTCCTAAATAATGACAATGGAATTGTCTGTTTTTCCTATAAAAAAGTCGTCAGGTGGCCTAAAGTCAGTATAAGCTAGACTGTGAGGGAGTCTATCCCCTTTCACTAGCGTTTAGACCAAGGAGATTGTTTTTTGGCGTCTGAGGTGGAGTGCCACACCTACCATCAGCTCCCCCACTTTACCGCACAGATCCCTGTTTGCTCTGACAAAAACCTTGAAAAGGAGAAAACGATATGTCTAGGGATTTGTTAATTCAACCTAGCAATGCTAATTACTCGATTCACTTTGTATCTTTGCTTAGTAAACATTTTCCACCATCGTTAATACTTGTAATTTCTCTTTTAACTCTGATTACTCGACTTACAACAATATGTATTAACTTAATCCCCACTATGCTAGTAGGATGTGACACATTATTGTAATTTTATTAGAACATCCCAGGAGTTCATCCTGCTCTCCAGCAGTATTCCATCATGCTTGTTTGTCTTGCTTGGAGAATTTATGAGATGAAAGGTTAGTGGCCATATAGCTGCTGTTTTTAGGGTGCTGTTTCTAGGATATGTTTAAAACAGCATGCTAATATACTTGTATACTTCCCATCTAGCTGTTTTCTCTTTTCTTTTACCGATTCCCTAAAATTTATTTAACAAAGACAATTTTGAAATGATCATCTTTTTTTTAATCATTTAACATTTTCTTTCCAGAATTATGGATAACTAATTCTTGATACAACAAAAGATCATGGAGCCACTTCTCAGGTTTTGAATTTTTATCCACAAAAATCCCAAGGCAAAACACCTGAAGAGGTAAATTATAATCAATTTTCTTATTTTCATTTTATGCATCCATGATTTATGCATTGATAATAATCATCATATATCATCATCATAAAATTGTGCAGACAGCACGGATTCTCCCACGAGTCTTCCTTTTCACCTGTCCCTATCGGCCTTCTATACTATATAAAGGGTAGTTGGTGTGTATGTATGTCCGTAGGAAACTATTGAAAAATAAAACAATGACAAAGTAAATATATATATACACATCCACTATCACCAGAGCTTGCTTTTGAGTAAAAATAATTGAAGATTTTATTTATATTTATGAAGATATTTTAAAAATTGGGATTTAAATAGTAAGAAAAGAGGAAGTCATTTGTTGCATTTGTGATTAAAACATAAATCAATTATGTAAGTCCAAAACAATCAAATGGATCTGCGAGGACTAACATTTTTATTATACCCCATCTACCCAGGCAAACGTCGGGTGGCCGTTTTTAGTATACAATATATTCATAAGTTTGCACTAAATAATTCTTTTAACTATTTCAATAATAGAATACATTGAGCAAAATAATCAATACTAAATATCATCACCATGTGTTGGCAGCATGGATATCCATGACAATCTCTCACCAACCATCCCTATTGTCATATGCCTCTGAGAGGTCCTCTGAGCAGCATCTATTAATCTGCACAGAGCTGATCAATGTAGTCCATTGGTGGACAGCCAATACTGGGTGGCCCCATGCGCCAGGTTTCCACAGAAGGAACATCACTTATGAGTTCGTCCTGCTTCTCCAGCCGTGTCCAGCATTGTCTTGTTCAAAATACTAACTATAAACTAAGCATATTTACATATCATATTTGTGGCTAAACTAAACTTAACATTTCAGTCATTTAGCCAAGCAAACTAATCACATAAATAAGAAAGATATATCGAAATATTTAAAGTTTAGGAAAAAGAACAAAGTATTTCATATATTTTGCATAAAACAGAAAATCATGATCAATTTGTGCAGACAGCATGGATCATCATGAGTCTTCCTTGTCACCCATGTCTAGCATCTGTGTATTTATTTAGGTACAATACAGTATCATGTACAATTCAATATCCAATTCTTATGAGCCCTGTCAGCTGAGGCTGTAGAATATTGACTGCACCTCTGTGGAGGGGTAGGACCCCCCCTCACACACACATGGGTCACCTGTTGGCCATGGGAGGTGGCGGCCCATGATGCTTAAGACGGGAATCCTGGTGGCTGAGCAGCCCATGACAGGCAATACTCCAGTTGGCTAGACGGTGGTGAAGAGACCCTTCCAATTAATCGGCAGGTCATATCAAGCCCTAGCATCTATATGACTGTTCTGATCATATTGCTCTTATATCAAACCCCCCAACCTTTTTATCAGGTGAGGGTTTGAGAGGTTTTTAATTTTCTGTTATATAAAGTGTGAAATTGTATAGTTTTCACTCTACATGCCAAGTTGTGTGTGTTGTGTAGAGGGTGGGCATTTATTGCTTGTGCACCGTTTGGTTAAGGGGGTTAAAAATGTGTAAAGATTATTCTGTTTGCTAAACATTTATGCTATCTTTTCATGATATTTTCAGATTCACACCAGGTACACTCAATTACTACAGATTTGGAGCAGCTCAAGAGATGAAACAAGTGACCTTTTCAAGTGAAGGCTTTTTGTTTTTCATTTCAATTGGAGAGAGAAAAGAGGAACAACAACGCATTCTCTTTCTAGGGTTTATTGTTGATAATGCCACCTCCAAATGTGTTTTTTATGCAACAAATCCATGTGTCTCTTGCCTCCCCCCCTTTTTTTTTTCACTGTCTCATAATTCATTGGTACTTGTTACCATGACAATGTTCTGCCAGCAACATGTTTTTCAACCCACCTTGCCACGAAAGCCAGGGCTGGGTCAAAGTTTAGGTAATGGATATGTATGCCGAAAAAGGGGGTTTCCCTTAATCAAAAATTGTGATATGTTGAAAAAAGTACATTTGACCCTTAAGCATAGGAGATACCAGATACTTTTTACAATATCACAAATTTTTTTAAAGGAGATCACTCTTGTCAGCATACATGTCCAGTACTTAAATTTTAACCCCTCCCCCCCCCCGAAGTCCTTTATTGAGACCCACCCAATAACTTGGATTTTACATCTCTTAGCTTATTTTTATGTGTCTTTATGAGATGAGGCTTAATATGGATAATTATGATATTTCAGTCTGTTGTCCTCATCTTTATTGTGTATAAACACAACATTCAGGCCACTGTAACCTCGGGCTCTGTGTTAGGTGTTTTTTGTTTTTTTTTAATCACAATTTTCTCAATAAATGTGGTGGCATTTATGCTGCTTGATTGAGCAGTAACGATTAAGTTCCGAAACTGCATTTAAATTCATGGGTAATCGTCTGAAGATGACTTATTTTAATTTACTTAAAATAATAAATAATAAACACCTAAAACAGAGCTCGAGGTTACTGTGGCCTGAACGTCTTTTTTTTTTTTATACACAATAAAGATGAGAACAACAGTCTGAAATATCATAATTATTTCTTATCTTATTGTATCATTCCATGTGATGGTCAATTGTTTCTGTTGTTCTAGGAGGGGAAAACTCAAAACTACCACTCTTTGTTCTCTTCCTTGCTCCAACCAGTTTTATTTTTTTTCTTTTTTTTCTTTGTCAATCAATCATTCATCCAATTTTATTCTTTCAGTTTTTCTATTCATAACACACACAAATGGCCTCTTTACTATATTCACTGTCCATTGATGAAAATGGGGCGGGGGGATAAAATTATAAATACAGTGGAATGTTGGTTCTAATTCGTTCCTCAATTATGTTTGAGAACTGAAACAATATTTTCCCATACGAAATAGTGTAAAGTACATTTATGTATTCATGAACATCAGACCTCACAACTTTCCTCTTCTCTGATAGTATTAATGCTGCCTCAGTTAGGATCTATGAATAAGGAGTTGTAAAATAGAGAATAAACATAAACGAAGCAAAGAATTTGCACAAAAATAATATCATACTCTCGTTCAAGATAGCCGACTGACGCTGCTTGGGTAGATTCGACTAGCCGTTCAGATGTCTATGATTTGCTTTCTGTTATTCGCATGGACTACCGTTTTCATCTGGTCAACTTGTGTGTTCAAAGTCCAAAAATTTGTTAGACAACTGAGGCCTTTTTACTCAAATTTTTTGTTTGAACTTTGAATTGTTCAACTTTCAGAGTCGTTTGAGAACTGAGGTTCCACTGAATTAATTTTGATTGCATTTTTTTTTTGTTTTTTTCTTTTTGTATGTATAATAAAATGGCTAGTTTAGCTCAGTCGGTGAGCATTCACCTATGAATCACTATGAAGGTTCCAGGTTCGATACTGGTCATCAACGACTTAGCGAATAAGTAGCACAGCTTGGGTAATTTGATGCAGTGAAGCATCTGCGAGCTGACGGTAGGTGTGGTGTTTCACTTCACCAAAACAATCACCCTGGTCTAGTGCTAGTAAAAAGGGATAGACTCCCTTGCTGTTCAGCTGATACCGACAATAGGCCATACTGCCTACTTTTACTAACAATGTTGTCTTAACTCTTGTACAAAATTTCAGACACTACTTTTTTGCTATAGTAAAAGTGTGCAGCATATAACTAAAATGAGAAAGGAAAAAAAAAGAATCTTAAAAAAGTACAATTTAAATTGTAAATTATATCATCATGTTTAAGTATCGAAAGCTTTTTTTATTTATTTAATTCCCCAACTGGTGAATCAAGAGAGGCCAATTTTATAATTCCATTTTTGGGGGGTGGTAGTGAGTTTAGAATTTTTTTTTTTTCATAATTTAATTATTTTTTCAACACTTAAAAATATGAAAAATCATCAGAATCCAAAATTCATGCCTCATTGTCTTTTTTAAATTTTTTTTATTGAGAGAGCAATGGTGGATATGAGAAACAAAAGAAAGATTAAATAAGGTGTACAGAGAAGAAAGAGTAGATGTTTGAGTAGATTGTTGTTGCACTTGATTTTTCATTTGCTTTTCTTAAATTGGTATTTTTTAAAATTTAAAAATTTTTTTTTTTCTAAGACTTTTATTGATTTAGGATTTATCAATTCTGTTCAAGTGATCTGGCATTTTCCTAGTATGATTTTTGGTGACATATTTTAAATTTTTATTATAGTCTTTAGTCTAGTGTTTCAGACCCTACATCTCTAATTTAAAGCGTCTAAAAAAAAACTTCTTTCTTGACCACCCCACACCTACCAAAAAAAAACTTCCAATTTTTAGGAGAAATGTTACATTTCAATAAATATAAAAAAGGAGGAAAATTCCCAATAGTTCCTCGATTAGTTGGTTGGTTTTATGGCATGTCAACATGGCATGTTGTACGATTCCATACTATGTAGTCCTCTCTTCTCCTGGAAGCAACTGCTCTATCCCAAGTAACTATTTTTTTACACCACCAACAATTACCCTTAACTCTATGGCTACTTTAAACCACCCACAGTGGCTCTCCCACTACTATGCATACCACAGCCAAGAAAATTACAAAAACTGATGATTAGTTCATTGTAATTGAGCAGAAGGAATCAGATTACAAAGATAATAGGAGTTTATTTGAATAGAATGAGTTGTGAGGTGAATAGAAGTGAACTTTGAAATATCCCATCATACAAGTAAGGGGAAATTTGGTTGGCAAAGAGTTAGACAATAAAGATTTAAATTTAAATTATTTTTTCTATTAATCTGTCAATTTCTTAGATTAACTCTTTGCCTACTTTAAGCCGCTAACATTTACAACTCAAAATAATAATCTTAATGTAAATAATTTGCACTCATATAATTTCAAGCATTTCAATCTCATACCAACAATTTGTAAACAATTAGATGGCTTCAAGTATTCCATTCTAATACAAATAATTTGTAGGGGGAATCTCTTTGGTGTAGTGATTAACATGCTGGATTGCGACATTGTAGTAATGGGTTATGCTATTACATTTACTTACAGACTAATACTCTTGTGAAAGGTATGAAACCCCTTCCCCCCTCCTAGTTATGGGTTAAATAGTACCACTACTATTCTTCTATAAGGATGGCTTTGGCATTAAATAGTCCATGCAGGTTGATATGCCAATAAACAAAGAAACCAAACCTAATAATTTTCAAGCAGTTATATGGCCTTATGTATTCCATTGTAATAATTATAATTTGCAAACACTTACAAGTAACTATTAAAATTCAACAATGATGATCATTTATTTTCACAGTTATTTGGTTTCAAGTATTCTTATCTGATTCTAATTATTTTCAAACATCTATTTTACCTATAGATGGGATTCTAACAAGTACTATTACTCTGGGTCTGAGTCGACCTGGGAGTAATAGCTATAAAAGAAGGACTCCACACTCTCCAGAGTTCTAGAACTTGAGCCTCACTACTAGATGATGTTTAGTGTCATACTCAAGACGGTGACCTATATGTCTTTTTACTGTAATAGTAATTTACTAGTAAATGATAGATTTGGTTTAGTTAGCATACTAATGTACTCTCAGTGGAAGTGAGTACATATATTCCCATGTGTATAAGAGGAGAGATTGCTCTATCACTTGATATTGAGCACTTACAGTTTTTAAAATATTGGTAGTCAATTGATTTTTTTTAATTGACAGTATTGCATTTTATATTTATTCCTTCAGATATTACATTTTATATTTGTGGATTTTGAATTTAGAAAAAATTTCTACATATATTTATTATAGGTCATTCTAATTCATATTTAGTCAATTGAGTGGAATAGAAAATAGTTATGTTGGTTAAAATATTCATTATTCTACAGTATAGTCAGACTATTTTCATTGTCAATGTTGCTAATCTTTTTTTTACAATGTTTCAGCTGTTGACTTTCTGGCCTTTCTTCAGGTGTTCTTTATTCTGTCAAATGCAATTTACTAAGGTGTGTGTGGTGGGGGGGGAGATACATTCTACTTGAATGCTCTAACAAGTTTCCAACTAAGACAAAGAAATATTTTAAAAACCTTAAATTTTCAACCTAGGAAATGTTCTGATAATCAATATAAATATTATAGTTAACTGATGTTAGGATTATAAAAAACTTAAAAGGAAATTTGAAGAAAAATATATAAGAAGCAAATGGAATGTAGTATGAAATTTTCATTCACAACAGTGAAAGCGGTTAACAAAAAACAAAAACATCATAAAACAATGTAGAACCCAGAATTATATTTTGATTTGTTTTAGTCACTAAAACTTGACATCCAATTCAGTCTGTATTCATTTAAAACATATTTCTTGTTAATTGTAACTAGTCATTTCTTCTTTCATTTTAGTCACTTTTAAGGCAACTGATAACTTAAAAGAAATTGAAAATAATATAATTGATTTTTGTTGTGGGTGCAAAATTTAATCTTTCAGTAATTCCTCTTTATCAACAATTTTCTTTATCATTTCTCTCAATTTGATCATGTACTAAGCTTAGTGTAGTTAGCACAAGGCCAGTAGTATGAGCTCAGTGAGTATATGTATTTTACCAACCCTTTTATGATGAGCAGGATGTGACACAAGGTCAATATTCTAAGTGGAGTTTTAAAGTATCCTCCCAGCCTTCCTCAGGTGTTTCCTGTGTATCCGCAGTATAGTAATGAACCAACCTGGGAAACCATGTTTAATTGTTTGCGACAGCTGTTAAAACAGGTGTCAAAGAACTTTTTAAGAATCAAATCAAAAGATGACATTTTTGGTGGGGGGGGGGGGATTAACTATCAATAGTCTGAAAAAATCAAAATTATCACATCAAGCCTCATCTTGCAAAAATACAGACAAATAATATTTCTTTCCGTTGAGGAAAACCAGTTCCAGACAGTTCAAAATAAAATGACACAATCACAAGCTGGCTAAAAACGTTATTTTTTTGTGAAATAGACGATGCTCTTTTAACTTGCCTTTCATCTCTCTCTTACTCTCTCTCACTCTTTCTCCTCTCTCTCACTCTCCTCCCTTTTTTTCTTTTTCCCACTCTGGGCCTTGTGGGACCAGTTCTTCAAAAGAGAAATTCCAAGGACACAAAAGTACTTTTCAAAAGTACCTGGTAATTCCCCCACCCATCCCTAAGTTATAACTGTTGCTAACTCTGGAATTATGAGGAAACAGTGTTCCTACCCCCCTCCCCCTTTTACATCTGGTAGGCAGAAATCAAAGATTGTCTGAAAGATAAAAAAAAAAAAAAGGAAAAGCGCTGAATGCTAAAATAAAGATGCCGGATATTAAACAAATATTTACTCTAAACTTAGAACTCTGATTTTCAATTGAAAGTAATTCAACCTTAGAAAGTTGAATGTTATATTTATTTTATTTAATTTATTTATTTTATTTTCAAACAGTCAGGATTAGGAAAAAATACTTTTGACTTGTTGTTTTGTGAAGTGAATCTTGAAGTAGCCTGTTTTATGCTCTCTCTCTCTCTCTTTCTACCATCCACAACAGCCTTGTACCACGTTTTTTCACCAAATTTAACCCATATATACTTAATACCATACATACATACATATATATATATACAGATGGGTCTTAAGTAACAGGGAAGTCAATTAAGAATATGTAATATCAAAACGACAACCCAATTCCTGAAACATATCCTGTGTATATTTACAAGTTTCATGTTGAGGCTTTCAACTAAGTCATCATTGATGCTGAAAACTCGCATTTATTTATTTTTTGATCCTGACCACACCACCCCCCACCCCCCAATTTCAACATTTTTTAATAAAAAAGAAATAAAAAATGTCATAATCCAACTATGCAAAAAATCCTTTTAAATCCATTAAACATCATAATCCTTTGCTACAGAAAAAAAAAAAAAATTTGTAATTTATGTAAAATTAATTAAAAAATTGGTTGTATCTTTGTCTAAATCTTTTTGTTTTTATTTGTTGCCAATTCGGTTTAAACAGAAGTTTTTTTTTTCTTCTTTTTTTGTTCTATGTTTATGACATATCAAACCCCTTTTCAGGTGATTTCAGTTGGTAACTAACTGGATACTGACTTTGCCAACTCAGCATGAAAACTCCCAACAACTTAGGCCTGTGTGGTTAAAGTGGGGAGCTGAAAATAGGTGTGCGTGCTCCACCTCAGATGCGAAAAACAATTCTCCCTGGTCTAGCGCTTAGTTGAAAAGGGGGATTAGACTCCCTCATTGGCTGATTACCGGACAATAGGCCATTTCCGCCGACTTTGTTTTTACTTAATACTAAATCAAGTCGTATTGAATAAAAACAAAGGACTCGCGTTGCTTACAGTACCTGCTGTTGCTTAATGGTCACCAATTAAGTATTGAACAGGCTCATTGTTCACTTAACTTTGGTAGATTCTAGTTTGACCAGTTATTTCAGCGGTGAGTGACCGCTAATTTAAAGGAAGGCTTTTTTTTTTTTTTTTTTTTTTTTTTCTCCAAGCTCCCTTCATTATCAAACAAGGTGGGGAGGACGTGCAACTATGATGATCAATGTTTGGTCATGTGCTACAGATGCTTTGAAAAATCATCTTGTATATTGAAGATATTTAAAAGAAGATTAAAAATGGGAATAGGTCTTCCGTTTGGATCGAGCAGGGAGCAAGACGAAAAAGAGTAGCAGAGGACCTTTTTCCGGGTAAATGTAACAAAGAAGGCATGGGTAACAATAAGTTCGGAAATAGATTATCCACGATAAAGATAACAAAAGAAAACGTTGTAGGCGTTGATATATATAAAAGGAAGTCAGCGATCCCAAGGCTCAGGAGAGATCCAGACAGCGGACGGTGAAACAGAGCACAAAGAAGCCGACGTGACAAGGTCCGTCGCGCCAAGCGGTGAGACGGCCACCAGCCCACTTCCTTTACCTCACCATCCCAGCAGTAAGTAGTAGTCATTGTCAACGCTCACCGCCCACCAGACGAGCGAGAGAATAAAGTCAACTCCTACTATGCCCATGTGTTGTGGTTTTTCTAAGTCCACTACATGGACAATATATCCCGATGACTAAGGTATGTGAAAGGCGCCATGAATTTGAAAGCCCGTATATAACAATCTGCAACAAAAATTCTCTGGATTTGCTGTTAAATAGGGTCAAACAACTACAAGCAATGAAGGCGGCATGCACAAAGTAGTACCGGTAAGCTTGTGAGTAGACTCCAAAATGCGGAGACAGGGAACATTAAGATCTGGCAAGAGATTGATGGACGCTAACGACACTAAGGATAGACGGGCTTCAGATGAGAACGATTGGTACAAACTACTACATTGGCACAAACAGTAAATTTATTCCTTCGTGGTTTTTTTTTTTTTCTTCCCTTTCTAAATTTAGCATCTTTAATTATTTTATTCCCCTACCCATTTGCCACGCATAGGACTGTGACACCGGGATGCAAGTATGGGGCATCCAGTGAGGATCAAACTTGCTATTTATATTCATGGATCTGCCAGATAACTTGCTGGACCATTACACCACAATGGGCATGTCCTTTTACCCAACCCATTCGCCATTGGTAGGATGCTGACACATGGGTTGCCAAATATGGGAATCCAGTGAGGACTGAAACTTCATTCAGTAGTAATGGCATCCTCTCT
>CM042150.1:115088623-115185656 GCA_023376005.1 Doryteuthis pealeii | reverse complement strand
TATCCACTCAATTGACTAAATATGAATTAGAATGACCTATAATAATATGTAGAAATTTTTTCTAAATTCAAAATCCACAAATATAAAAATGTAATATCTGAAGGAATAAATATAAAATGCAATACTGTCAATTAAAAAAAATCAAATGACTACCAATATTTAAAAACTGTAAGTGCTCAATATCAAGTGATAGAGCAATCTCTCCTCTTATACACATGGGAATATATGTACTCACTTCCACTGAGAGTACATTAGATGCAACTAAACCAAATCTATCATTTACTAGTAAATTACTATTACAGTAAAAAGACATATAGGTCACCGTCTTGAGTATGACACTAAACATCATCTAGTAGTGAGGCTCAGTTCTAGAACTCTGGGAGTGTGGAGTCCTTCTTTATACTATTACTCCCAGGTCGACTCAGACCCAGAGTAATAGTACTTGTTAGAATCCCATCTATAGGTAAATAGATGTTTGAAAATAATTAGAATCAGATAAGAATACTTGAAACCAAATAACTGTGAAAAATAATGATCATCATTGTTGAATTTTAATAGTTACTTGTAAGTGTTTGCAAATTATAATTATTACAATGGAATACATAAGGCCAATAACTGCTTGAAAATTATTAGGTTTGGTTTCTTTGTTTATTGGCATATCAACCTGCATGGACTATTTAATGCCAAAGCCATCCTTATAGAAGAATAGTAGTGGTACTATTTAACCCATAACTAGGAGGGGAAGGGGTTTCATACCTTTCACAAGAGTATTAGTCTGTAAGTAAATGTAATAGCATAACCCATTACTACAATGTCGCAATCCAGCATGTTAATCACTACACCAAAGAGATTCCCCCTACAAATTATTTGTATTAGAATGGAATACTTGAAGCCATCTAATTGTTTACAAATTGTTGGTATGAGATTGAAATGCTTGAAATTATATGAGTGCAAATTATTTACATTAAGATTATTATTTTGAGTTGTAAATGTTAGCGGCTTAAAGTAGGCAAAGAGTTAATCTAAGAAATTGACAGATTAATAGAAAAATAATTTAAATTTAAATCTTTATTGTCTAACTCTTGCCAACAAATTTCCCCTTACTTGTATGATGGGATATTTCAAAGTTCACTTCTATTCACCTCACAACTCATTCTATTCAAATAAACTCCTATTATCTTTGTAAATGATTCCTTCTGCTCAATTACAATGAACTAATCATCAGTTTTTGTAATTTTCTTGGCTGTGGTATGCATAGTAGTGGGAGAGCACTGTGGGTGGTTTAAAGTAGCCATAGAGTTAAGGGTAAATTGTTGGTGGTGTAAAAAAATAGTTACTTGGGATGAGCAGTTGCTTCCAGGAGAAGAGAGGACTACATAGTATGGAATCGTACAACATGCCATGTTGACATGCCATAAAACCAACCAACTAATCGAGGAAACTATTGGGAATTTTCCTCTTTTTTATATTTATTTGAAATGTACATTTCTCCTAAAAATTGGAAGTTTTTTTTTGGTAGGTGTGGGTGGTCAAGAAAGAAGTTTTTTTTTAGACGCTTTAAATTAGAGATGTAGGGTCTGAAACACTAGACTAAAGACTATAATAAAAATTTAAAATATGTCACCAAAATCATACTAGGAAAATGCCAGATCACTTGAACAGAATTGATAAATCCTAAATCAATAAAAGTCTTAGAAAAAAAAAATTTTTAAATTTAAAAAATACCAATTTAAGAAAAGCAAATGAAAAATCAAGTGCAACAACAATCTACTCAAACATCTACTCTTTTCTTCTCTGTACACCTTATTTAATCTTCTTTTGTTTCTCATATCCACCATTGCTCTCTCAATAAAAAAAATTTAAAAAAGACAATGAGGCATGAATTTTGGATTCTGATGATTTTTCATATTTTTAAGTGTTGAAAAAATAATTAAATTATGACAAAAAAAAATTCTAACTCACTACCCACCCCCCAAAAAAATGGAATTATAAAAATTGGCCTCTCTTGATTCACCAGTTGGGAATTAAATAAATAAAAAAAGCTTTCGATACTTAACATGATGATATAATTTACAATTTAAATTGTACTTTTTAAGATTCTTTTTTTTTCCTTTCTCATTTTAGTTATATGCTGCACACTTTTACTATAGCAAAAAGTAGTGTCTGAAATTTTGTACAAGAGTTAAGACAACATTGTTAGTAAAAGTAGGCAGTATGGCCTATTGTCGGTATCAGCTGAACAGCAAGGAGTCTATCCCCTTTTTACTAGCACTAGACCAGGGTGATTGTTTTGGTGAAGTGAAACACCACACCTACCGTCAGCTCGCAGATGCTTCACTGCATCAAATTACCCAAGCTGTGCTACTTATTCGCTAAGTCGTTGATGACAGTATCGAACCTGGAACCTTCATAGTGATTCATAGGTGAATGCTCACCGACTGAGCTAAACTAGCCATTTATTATACATACAAAAGAAAAAACAAAAAAAAAAAAATGCAATCAAAATTAATTCAGTGGAACCTCAGTTCTCAAACGACTCTGAAGTTGAACAATTCAAAGTTCAAACAAAAATTTGAGTAAAAAAGGCCTCAGTTGTCTAACAAATTTTTGGACTTTGAACACACAAGTTGACCAGATGAAACGGTAGTCATGCGAATAACAGCCAAAGCAAATCATAGACATCTGAACGGCTAGTCGAATCTACCCAAGCAGCGTCAGTCGCTATCTTGAACGAGAGTATGATATTATTTTTGTGCAAATTCTTTGCTTCGTTTATGTTTATTCTCTATTTTACAACTCCTTATTCATAGATCCTAACTGAGGCAGCATTAATACTATCAGAGAAAGAGGAAAGTTGTGAGGTCTGATGTTCATGAATACATAAATGTACTTTACACTATTTCGTATGGGAAATATTGTTTCAGTTCTCAAACATAATTGAGGAACGAATTAGAACCAACATTCCACTGTATTTATAATTTATCCCCCCGCCCCCATTTTCATCAATGGACAGTGAATATAGTAAAGAGGCCATTTGTGTGTGTATGAATAGAAAAACTGAAAGGAATAAAATTGGATGAATGATTGATTGACAAAGAAAAAAAAAAAAAATAAAACTGGTTGGAGCAAGGAAGAGAACAAAGAGTGTAGTTTTGAGTTTTCCCCTCCTAGAACAACAGAAACAATTGACCATCACATGGAATGATACAATAAGATAAGAAATAATTATGATATTTCAGACTGTTGTTCTCATCTTTATTGTGTATAAAAAAAAAAAGACGTTCAGGCCACAGTAACCTCGAGCTCTGTTTTAGGTGTTTATTATTTATTATTTTAAGTAAAATTAAATAAGTCATCTTCAGACGATTACCCATGAATTTAAATGCAGTTTCGGAACTTAATCGTTACTGCTCAATCAAGCAGCATAAATGCCACCACATTTATTGAGAAAAATTGTGATTAAAAAAAACAAAAACACCTAACACAGAGCCCGAGGTTACAGTGGCCTGAATGTTGTGTTTATACACAATAAAGATGAGGACAACAGACTGAAATATCATAATTATCCATATTAACCTCATCTCATAAAGACACATAAAAATAAGCTAAGAGATGTAAAATCCAAGTTATTGGGTGGGTCTCAATAAAGGACTTCGGGGGGGGGGAGGGGTTAAAATTTAAGTACTGGACATGTATGCTGACAAGAGTGATCTCCCTTTAAAAAAATTTGTGATATTGTAAAAAGTATCTGGTATCTCCTATGCTTAAGGGTCAAATGTACTTTTCACAATATCACAATTTTTGATTAAGGGAAACCCCCTTTTTCGGCATACATATCCATTACCTAAACTTTGACCCAGCCCTGGCCTTTCGTGGCAAGGTGGGTTGAAAAACATGTTGCTGGCAGAACATTGTCATGGTAACAAGTACCAATGAATTATGAGACAGTGAAAAAAAAAGGGGGGGGAGGCAAGAGACACATGGATTTGTTGCAATAAAAAAACACATTTGGAGGTGGCATTATCAACAATAAACCCTAGAAAGAGAATGCGTTGTTGTTCCTCTTTTCTCTCTCCAATTGAAATGAAAAACAAAAAGCCTTCACTTGAAAAGGTCACTTGTTTCATCTCTTGAGCTGCTCCAAATACTGTAGTAATTGAGTGTACCTGGTGTGAATCTGAAAATATCATGAAAAGATAGCATAAATGTTTAGCAAACAGAATAATCTTTACACATTTTTTAACCCCCTTACCAAACGGTGCACAAGCAATAAATGCCCCCACCCTCTACACAAACACACACAACTTGGCATGTAGAGTGAAAACTATACAATTCACACTTTATATAACAGAAAATTAAAAACCTCTCAAACCCTCACCTGATAGAAAAGGTTGGGGGTTTGATATAAGAGCAATATGATCAGAACAGTCATATAGATGCTAGGGCTTGATATGACCTGCCGATTAATTGGAAGGGGTCTCTTCAACCACCCGTCTAGCCAAACTGGAGTATTGCCTGTCATGGGCTGCTCAGCCACCAGGATTCCGTCCTTAAGCATCATGGGCCGCCACCTCCCATGGCCAACAGGTGACCCCATTGTGTGTGTGGGGGGGGTCTACCCCTCCACAGAGGTGCAGTCAATATTCTACAGCCTCAGCTGACAGGGCTCATAAGAATTGGATATTGAATTGTACATGATACTGTATTGTACCTAAATAAATACAAGATGCTAGACATGGGTGACAAGGAAGACTCATGATGATCCATGCTGTCTGCACAAATTGATCATGATTTTCTGTTTTATCAAAATATATGAAATACTTTGTTCTTTCCTAAACTTTAAATATTTCGATATATCTTTCTTATTTATGTGATTAGTTTGCTTGGCTAATGACTGAAATGTTAAGTTAGTTTAGCCACAAATATGATATGTAAATATGCTTAGTTTATAGTTAGTATTTTGAACAAGACATGCTGGACACGGCTGGAGAAGCAAGGACGAACTCATAAGTGATGTTCTTCTGTGGAAACCTGCGCATGGGGCACACCAGTATTGGCTGTCCACCAAGGACCTACATTGATCAGCTCTGTGCAGATTATAGATGCTGCTCAGAGGACCTCTCAGAGGCAATGACCAATAGGGATGGTTGGTGAGAGATTGTCATGGATATCCATGCTGCCAACACATGGTGATGATATTTAGTATTGATTATTTTGCTCAATGTATTCTATTATTGAAATAGTTAAAAGAATTATGTTAGTGCAAACTTATGACATATATTGTATACTAAAATCGGCCACCCGACGTTGCCTGGGTAGAGGGGTATAATAAAAATGTTAGTCTCGCAGATCCATTGATTGTTTTGGACTTACATAATTGATTTATGTTTTAATCACAAATGCAACAAATGACTTCCTCTTTTCTTACTATTTAAATCCCAATTTTTAAATATCTTCATAAATATAAATAAAATCTTCATTATTTTTACTCAAAAAGCAAGCTCTGGTGATAGTGGATGTGTATATATATATTTACTTTGTCATTGTTTTATTTTCATAGTTTCCTACGGACATACATACACACAAACTACCCTTTATATATGTATAGAAGGCCGATAGGGACAGGTGACAAGGAAGACTCGTGGAGATCCGTGCTGTCTGCACAATTTTATGATGATGATTATGATGATGATTATTATCAATGCATAAATCTATGGATGCATAAAATGAAATAAGAAAATTGATTATATTTACCTCTTCAGGTGTTTTGCCTTGGATTTTTGTGGATAAAAATTCAAAAACCTGAGAAGTGGCTCCATGATCTTTTGTTGTATCAAGAATTAGTTTATCCATAATTCTGGAAAGAAAATGTTAAATGATTAAAAAAAAGATGATCATTCAAATTGTCTTTGTTAAATAAATTTTAGGGAATCGGTAAAAGAAAAGAGAAAACAGCTAGATGGGAAGTATACAAGTATATTACATGCTGTTTTAAACATATCCTAGAAACAGCACCCTAAAAAACAGCAGCTATATGGCCACTAACCTTTCATCTCATAAATTCTCCAAGCAAGACAAGACATGATACTGCTGGAGAGCAAGGATGAACTCCCTGGGATGTTCTAATAAATTACAAATAATGTGTCACATCCTACTAGCATAGTGGGGATTAGTTAATACATATTGTTGTAAGTCGAGTATCAGAGTTAAAAGAGAAATTACAAGTATTAACGATGGTGGAAAATGTTTACTAAGCAAAGATACAAAGTGAATCGAGTAATTAGCAATTGCTAGGTTGAATTAACAAATCCCTAGACATATCGTTTCTCTTTTCCAAGGTTTTGTCAGAAGCACAGGGATCTGTGCGGTAAAGTGGGGGAGCTGATGGTAGGTGTGGCACTCCACCTCAGACGCCAAAAACAATCTCCTTGGTCTAACGCTAGTGAAAAGGGGATAGACTCCCTCACAGTCTAGCTTATACTGACTTTAGGCCACCCTGACGACTTTATTTATAGGAAAAACAGACAATTCCATTGTCATTATTTAGGAACTATATGACATATATATATATATATATATATATCCACATATCATATCAGAGGGTTATCTAGGGATTCTTGTACGATACAGATGAATGCTTGAGTATTAGTCACCCCTAAAGTCAACCTTAAACTACAATTTTTGATGGGATACATACGCAACAGGATTTCTTTAAGCAAAGTTTTAAAAGACAAAACAAAGTAGTACATCCATGATATTGTGGGAAATAACTATAACAAAAAATATAATAATGATAATAATTAAATTATGTGTAGTCAGGAAGCTTGGTTTATTTTCTCCTATATTAGGTTTTATTGTTTGTTTTGTTTTGTTTTACGGCATATCAACCTTGGTGGGTCATTTAATGCCAACAAAGTTGTGAAATAAATTCATTCTTAATGCATAATACAATTTTGTTTATAAACTCATGTTTTTCTATTCAACCCATATATGGGACCCTAACAAGTACTACCACTCCAGGTCAGAGTAGACCAGGGAGCAATGGTGATGAAGGGATGCTCCACATTCTCCAAACCTCCAGAACTGGAACCTCACCATCAGATAGAGTTTAACGTCATTCCCAGGACATGTAGACCCTCAGCCACCACCTTCTAGCACCTATATGATAAGAAGGATTGGGGGTTGCCATAAGGGCAATAGGGTTGGGGTAATCATATAGGTGCTAGGGCTTGACGTGGCCAGCCGATTGATCGGAGGGGGCCTCTCCGACTGCCCGTCTAACCCAAGAAAAGCCTAAAGTGGAATATTGCAAATCATGGACTGCTCAGCCACCTGGGTTTTATCCTTAAGCATCACTGGTCGCCACCTACAGCCAACAGGTGGCCCCATTGGGGGAGTTTTAACCCCTCTGCAGAGGTGCATTCTCACGCCCCAGCCAACAGGGCGGTGGATTTTATTGAGAAGAGTGATTGATTGATTAATTTTAACGGCATGTCAATCCATCCATGGTTATTTTATGGCAAGTGATAGGTTGTGAGGGATGGTCAAATTTATTGTAATGTCTATTTCAAAGATTTTTATTGATTTTTACAGTAGGTTGTTTGTAGTTATTTGTTGCTAAGTGGATTGGAACTAAGTTTATAAGGTAAAGTTCAGGTTTGTTATAAGTGATAGTTTGGTAGAAAGTTTTTTTTAAACAATTTTTATAAACATTTTTTTTCTATTTAACCCATAGATAGGACCCTAACAGGTACTACCACTCCAGGTCAGAGTGGACATGGAAGCAATGCTGATGAAGAGGTGCTCCACATTCCCAAACGTCCAAATTTGGAACCTCACCATCAGATAGAGTTTAACGTCATTCCCAGGACATGAAGACCGTCAGTCACCACTTTCTAGCACATATATGATAAAAAGGGTTGGGCCTTGCCATAAGGGCAATAGGGTTGGAGCAATCATATAGGCACTAGGGCTTGACATGACCAGCTGACTGATCAGAGGGGGCCTCTCCGACCGCCAAAGTAAGTGTCTAAGTGGAGTGTTGCATGCCATTTATTGAGAAGTGTTTGCTATGCATGTTGTTTTGAGGTTTGTTTTGGTTCGTTTTGTGGCATATCAACCTCAGTGGGTCATTTAATGCCAATAAAGTGTTGAAATAAATCAATTCTTAATGGATAATACAATTTTTTTTTTTTTTTATAAATACATTTTTCTATTTAACCCATAGATGGGACCCTAACAGGTACTACCACTCCGGGTAAGAGTGGACCAGGGAGCAATGGTGATGAAGGGGTGCTCCACATTCCCCAAACCTCCAAAACTGGAACCTCACCATCAGATAGAGTTTAACGTCATTCCCAGGACATGTAGACCCGCAGCCTTCTAGCACCCATATGATAAAAAGGGATTGGGGCTTGTCATAAGGGCAATAGGGTTGGGGTAATCATATAGGTGCTAGGGCTTGACTTGACCAGCCGATTGATCGGAGGGGGCCTCTCCGACCGACCGTCTAGCCCAAGATAGGGCCAAAGTGGAGTATTGCATGTCATGAACTGCTCATCCACCTGGGCTCTATCCTTAAGCATCACGGGTCGCCACCCACAGCCAACAGGTGGCCCCATTGGGGGAGTCTTACCCCTCTGCAGAGGTGCAGTCGGTGCATTCTAACGCCCCACCGACAGGGCGGATGTTGTTTTGATTGCACATTAAAAAATACATGGAAAATAGAAACCAACTTACTTTGTCCATCTTTCAACAGTTTCAGGTGCACACTGCAATTTGACAGCAGTGACAGATTTGGGTGAAGATGTCTCCGTACTAACTACAATTGGAGAGGCAACAATTTGTTGATTCTTTTTACCCATGGCCATACTCAGAATAGAATTAAGGGTTGCCTCTTTTTTGCCCTTTGGTGACAACCTAATTCTACTTTTTGATATCACATTTCTGTTAAGGCTGATCCCATTTCGATGGGGATAGCTGTGTATAATCTGTCTGCCTACAGTCAACTGATTGTTTATATTTACAGTTTGTACATTCGAGCTACTGGCAGTCTGTGGTATGAGAGTCACTGAAGACAATGGAAGAACGGTCACTGCATTAAGTGGAGATTGAGAGTTCACGTTGAGTTGAGGCAGCATGATTGTTGACGATGGAGGTGTAGAGGGATGATGATGATGATGACGATGATGAAGAGGTGTTGCAGTTGGGTTCCTGTTTCCAAGTGATGATGAAGGTGATGGAGCTTCAGGAGTACTGGGAAGAAGAAAGTCTGTGGGCATGCTGGGACCAACTGTAGGTGTTACAGGTACAGGTACCTGAAAGAACAAGAGAAAAATTATACATTTAATTGAAACCTTTGAAATGAAAATATTGGATTTACAAGTAGCTTTTTTACATATAGAATTTACTAAGAGTGAAAAACATTGAAATCCGATCAATAACAGTTTAATAATTTGTTTCTTTTATTAGAAAGGCATCATGGGAACATGTTTTCCTCTTTATTTGTTTTCTTGGGCAATTATGAGGGTTTGTACAAGGTGGAATTGCTAACCTCATTACCACAATTTTTTTAGGGGATGGAGTCAAATAAACTCAAGCTAATTTCTTAACAAAAAACATTATTCTTTCAATTGACCCCTTTACACACATCTTATTATAATAGAGATTATGTGTGTATCTGGCCGTAAATGAAACTACACCACAATTCCCTTAGTTATTTAAGATATATTCTCAATGGTTATTAAAAAATAATTATTTAATCTTGATCAGCATCTTATTCATTAACAATGTCACTATAAAGGTCTAGCTGAAATAGATTTGCCTAAAAAAAATCTTGCAATGTGCGTTATATATCACAAAGAAATAAAGATTTACATAGTATATGGTGTGAATAATTTGCATACCAGTTTAACAAAACCGTGTTTGATAAATAATTACTTGGTGTTATTGATTTCTAATATTATTGTTTTATTCTCAAACATATTAAAAGTAATTCTATGTATAATTTTTTTATTGAAATCAATTAGAATAAAGTAAAAATAAGTGTCATCTCTTTTGTGTTCATATTTAATTTTATTAGTCTTTCTAATTCAATATAATATTTAATCATATTAAAACTTAAATACTTGTGCACAGAGGGCACATATTATTACTAGTTTTATAAACAAATCTTCTGGTTTTATCAAAAATGAAAAACAAAACAAATGATAGTTTACCTGAGGTGTGACTGAAATGGTGGGTGTGGGTTCTGGAGCTTTGGCTAGATTTTCATTAACTGGAATCTGAAGTAATTCCTGCATCAGATTATCATCCAATTCTGCAGCTTCCATAGGACTTTTGCCCGCCTGTTCCCAAGCTTTGGCTAAAATGTCATTGCTGGTACCAGAACTGATTTCTGTCACCGTTGCTGTGACTGTTGATTTATCAGGGCTGCCAGAAGCAGCCTGTTTTAACACAGTGATGCCAGAACCGCTTTGCCAGAACTTCACAGCCCTGATAGACTTGTTAGAATCCGTAGAGGAATCCAAAAATTCTTTGATTGGGATGAAAGACTGTTGATCAAGTGGTTTACTTATCTGCAAACAAAAACAAATCTTTAATTAATTTTATTTCCAATGTATGCAAGAATATTTGGATTATTTAGACTATTGTCCTCATCTTTATTGTTATATACACAATGTTTCGGTCGATGTTCCTTCCAGTCTTCTTCAGGTGTTTGTCATCGGCCGAAACGTTGTATATATAATAATAAAGATGAGGACAATAGTCTGAATAATCCAAATTATCAAGCCTCATCTCAAAAATTCAGAGAAATAGTATGCAAAAGGGTAATTCCATGTCAAATCATCCAGGCCATGTCACCCATCCTTCAATTTTTCTGAAATTTTGTACCGGTGTGGATTATGTTAAAATTTTAGCCTCCAATTCCAGAACTGGCAGAGTTATGTCGATTTTTAGCTCTCCAAATTTGAGGTGGTTCGCGAAAAATGGCGACTTTTTGTAATCTATTTTTGTTTGTAAAATGAGTTCTAGAACTTCCCTACTCCTAAAAATTGGTTTATAAAGTATTTTTGCCAGAGGAATTCAAAATTGCTATCAATAAAGCCTGAATATCAACCAATTTTAAGTTATTGATGATCTCAGATTTTTTCATAGCAAGATCAATATCCCTGCATCTATGACAAATATTTTTTTTAATATTTCATATCTATTGAACATTATTTGTACCAAAACATAGTTTGGTTTTTGCTCAGAACCTAGCATGGGTAGAATGTGACACAAGTGCATCCAGCAAGAATCGAACTTGTTATTCAGTAGTAATAGATGTGTGCTACTAGCTTGTTTATCATTGCACTACAATCGGACAACCTTGTCCCTTCTACATTATATATCATGATTTTTTTTTTTTTTAAGTATTTCTTGCCAAAAAAGAAACTTAAAAAATATACAACAAACATTTTGGTAGATGATAAACACATCTCATCATTCAACTAGTTAAAGAGAGTTATTGCCCCTTTAAAAACGATTTATACTCCAATTAGCTTTCCATACCAAAACATGTTATCCAATGAAAAAACAACACTGGCTCAAATATGAACGGTATGTATTTACCAACCCATCCACATGAGCAGGACACAATACAAGGTCAATCTTTTAAGCAGAGTTTAACAGGTTCGAATTCAGAATTTTCCTTATCGAAGACCAGCTGCCATACCAAGGTTAAAAGAGCCTGGTTTACACTATTATTTACCCATAGCTGGAGGGAGAATAGTTGGATTCATACCTTTCCTAAGAGTACTGGGTATGTAAAATACAAATCCCCTCATCCAGGATTTGAATCCCGGGTAACCATGACCATTTCCTCTGACATTACACTACAACCACCTCCAAACAAGAAAGGTATGACCCAAAGTGATGAAACATGTTTATTCCACATATTCAACCCACAGCCATTGTTTCTTTAGTTTCTTTAATTCTTTTATAAATAAGTCATTAAAAAATATTTTCTTGGTTAGGACAAGAACTGTTCAGCAGCTACACTTTGTTAGAAGCTTAAAATACAAAAGAAAAACTGATAGAAAATCTTTAAAATTACCATAATTGTATTACATGTACTTGTTAGAGTACAAGGGGCAGATTGTGTTGAAAATTTCCGTTGATCAGTATTTGAGCTCACTCCAATATCAAGATTACTGTTGTTGCTGATGCTGATGGTGCATGATGGAGATGGTTTATCGATAAGTTTCAGGTCCCCTAGCAAAACATTTGGCTCTTCAGGTGGTTCAGGTTCTTTCTCTGGAGTACTAAGAGAGAACGGTTCAGAAATCATCGCTCGGGCCTGTTTCCACTTGCCAGGCATTTTGAAGTACAGTTTGCCATCTTTTACCTAAAATCGAAATAAAAGTGAAAAGTGATTATAGATCATTTTAAAAAAAACATACACAGATGTACATAGACACTTTTCCAGATAAATCAAAGTAACTTAGATGATCACCCCCCTGATTAAAAGGTATGGACAAGAAGGAGGGAGAGAAAGATATATATATATATATATATACATACATACATACATAGATGCTGCTAGCTATGCGTTCTACATTCCTGACACATAAAAATCTAAAAGGACACAGTAAAATCGTATCCATGCATCCCGGGGACACACAAGGGATGCAATTTTTCCATAAAAAAATCCCAATACATTTATTTTTTGTGGGGGACTTTTGTAAAATTGACAACCATATAAACATTTCAATTAAAGGGAATACTGTATAAAACATGCTTA
Source organism: Doryteuthis pealeii (assembly GCA_023376005.1). NCBI lineage: Eukaryota > Metazoa > Mollusca > Cephalopoda > Myopsida > Loliginidae > Doryteuthis > Doryteuthis pealeii. The sequence continues at coordinate 115,172,872 of CM042150.1, read as the reverse complement.
AAAATAACTTTACTATAAGTTCACATTCTGTTAGAAAAAATATATTGACTATTTCTTTAAAGAAAAATTTGAGAAAATTTTTGCTAAGATTACCCGGTAAGTTTACATGAAAGAATCAGTCACCGCATTTCAGATATTCCCTAAAAAAAAACTAAAAAAAAAAAAAACAATTCTCAAAAATTATTGTTTCTTGATTAAATTGTGATTAAGTGTAAATGCTGTTTTTCTTTTAAATGTATGAATTTAATTTTTTTAAAAACCCAACTTTTGTACTGTCAATTTAAGTGATTCAGGACGATTTTTCATAAAATAGTTCATTTTCTCCCATTGGACCCATAGCAACACTTGTATGTGTATATATATATATATATATATATATATACATACACACACACACCTGTGGGTGTGTGTGTGAGATGGAAATATATATATATATATATATATATATATATATGTGTGTGTGTATGATGGAAATATATATACATATAAGTAAAAGTAAAAGTAAAGTCGTCAGGGCAGCCTAAAGTCGGTATAAAGCAATCAGCGAGGGAGTCTATCCCCTTTTCAATAGCGCTAGACCAAAAAGATTGTTTTGGCATCTGAGGTGGAGCGCTACACCTACCATCAGCTCCTTACTTTACCGCACAGATCCCTGTGCTACTCATACGCTGAGGAGGACCGGAATCGAACTAGGAACCATGTGGTTTCTAGCCAAACGCTCTACCGACTGAGCTATGAGTTAGACTGAAATTACACTCAAAACGAACATTCCAAACTTCTTTTGTCCTCCAGTTATAGAAAAATAATTCTTTTAAAAACATGCACACTTTCAATCAATAAAAAAAAAAAAAGAAAGAAAGAAAGAATATGAGTGAGTTTCTGGATTCTGTTTTCATTCTCAAGAGATGTCAAGAAAATATTTTCAAGACCACAAAATCTGTCTAAAAGGGGGATAAACTAGTGAACAATGGTTTTTAATGAAAAGATAATCATTAATGAATATCTGAATTGAATTCAATCTTTATAAAATGTGGGGCATTTTAACTTTCTACAACATATGTTACAAAAAGGATACAAACTGAATAATTATTGTTTTGGGAAGTTTTAATTAGGATTGATGTTAGAACACAGATTTTCTCTAGGCTGAGAAAATGGGATGAAAGAAATATTGTTTTGTTAAACCTATTAATAGCAACAAGACTTGAGTGAGCTGTTATCATTATGTTCACTTGTTGAATATCACAGTAATATCAATGACATATTATTTTCGGCCAGGGAAATGGACATTATAAATCCTTGTTTTATTAATTATAGATAATTTTTTTTTTGTTTATTATTTTTCAATATAGAAGGATATATAAGAAATTGCCCTGACAGATGAAATCAGTTCAGGATAGGATAGTGATAAGATGAAACCGCAATAAGAATGGGGCAACAGGTGGAACAGGGAAGAAACCAGACCAGGAGCACAAAGACTGCTAGTTTATTCTTCTACTTAGTCACTTAGCCACCCTCAGATTTAGAGGATTTGGTTGGTTGGTTGGTTGGTTGGATTTTACAGCATGTCAAACCATTGGGTTATTTTATGCCCAAGAACTTTTGTTTTATTCATTCTTGATGGGTACTCAATTTTTTTTAAAACTCAGTTTTTAAAACACATTTTTTTAGAACTCATTTTGTTCGATTTAACCCATAGATGGGACCCCAATAGGTACTAGCACTCTGGGTTACAGTGGACCTGGGAGTAATGGTGATGAAGGGGTACTCCACATTCCCTGAGCTCCAGAACTGGAACTTCATCATCAGATTTAGAGTAAGCAATTTTCTGTTGTTAAGAAATCAAAAGTCATTCATCAAACATGCCAAAACAAAAGTAGGAGAATTGTTGGTTGGTTGGTTGGTTGGTTGGTTGGTTGGTTATTTTGTTTTATGGCACATCGATCCTTTTGGGTCATTTAATATCATTTTGATATTTGGTTTCTTACAATACGTACTGATGCTTAAATGGTTATCCATCTAAGCACTAAACAGACTTATTGCTACTTAACTTCAGTGATCTAGTGGGAACAAGTGATTTCAACATGACTTGACGGTAAGCATAAATGAGAAATGCATTTCATTATTACATAAATGTGGATTTATATCATTGAATTTTGTCATTCATTCATTTTCTTCTTAGTACAATAATAGAAAACCAGGCCTACTGATTTTAATCATAAAATTTTATTGGCGGGTAAACAACCGTATTGGTGAAAGAGACGTCATATCATTTGAAGTTGTGTAGACAGACAATCTTCAAAGAAGGAAGACACTTTTTTGGACAACTTCCTAGAATGCAGCCACTTTTTTTTAGACAGCCTCCCATAAAGGCAGCTGTTTTTCCAAGCCACCTCATAGTATTACAATTCAATACCAAAGACCAAATGGAAAACATTGTTATTTAAAATCTAATGATCAAGCTGAAAAAAGCTATCAGTGCTCTCAGTAGGTATTTACACAACCCATTCCCCAAGTAGGATGTGGCACAAGGTCACAAATATGGGGCATCCAGCAAGGATCAAACTCGCTATTCAATAATTATGGACCTGTAAGATTAGCTTGTTAACCATTATACCATGATGGGAAACCTATAAGTGGCTCCTGTATGAACTGACAAATATTACTGTGTTTCCTCGAATATAAGACAAGGCTGATATTAATTTCCACACCGAAATATAATACTAGGACTTATTTGGGGGGGATGTCGAGTATTTGTGTCACATGATGTGATTGTGAAGAATGCTTATTTCTTTCATCTGTCTGCTGCTCTCTACTAGGACTTGGGGGGGGAGGGCTTCTTTAAAATTCATCCTGAAAAATTATGCTAGGTCTTATTTTGCATGCAGGTCTTATATTAAATTCATCCTGAAAAATCATACTAAGTTTTAATTTACAGGTATGTCTTATTTTCAGGGAAACACAGTAAGAACACATGTAAGAAATCAATTGGTAGAAATATTAACAATTAATAGGAATAATAGATATGATTAAATAAAAGAAATGATTATACATACAGTAAGTCCACATAAGGAACAATGAGTTAATCTTTTGTTGCTCTTTTTCTTCTTTCCTTGATTTTCTGCTTGTTCATTATTTTTATCTTTATGACACTGGCACGGACAACCAGGAAGTCCATAGCGGTTGGCTTCATCTGGCAATTCTACATCCTCAAAGCCAGTCAGCTTGTTGGTAAAATCAGATTCTGTACCATCAAGCACCACCTCTTCAAAATCTTCTGCATGGCTGAAATAAAATTAAAAAAATATTATTATTATAATTATCATATATTAATATGCTTGTTCCTTAATCTTCCAACCGTTATCATCTTGCAACACCCTCTGGTTAAAAATGAGACCGTCCAAATCTTCCAAGATGAAATGCAAAAATGTAAATACTGATTATCTGGTGTCACTTATCCGCCGAATTCTTATTATCTTATGAGTGTTGTCTTCTCAGCTAAATAAATGGACCAATCCGTTTTTATTATAAAGAAAGTAAGGACATGCTACCCAGAAAAAATATAAGAAAGAAAGAAAAAGAGTAGGAGAAAGATAGAGTGGTTGAGCACACGGAAGCGATAACGCTAATCTGTTTCAAATGAACAATGAAAAGAAAAAAAAAGGGTGAGAAAGTTAAATCAAGATTATTATACTTTTTACATATTGAACTATTTTGCAATAGCTCTTAAGTAAACATATCAAACATTGTAATAATTACATTATCATACTGGGGTATATCCATAGGTCCTGTTAGTTATCATAAATTATCTATAGGGAATAGAATAAAAATAGGGCATGAAAAGCAAAGATTTGGTGGAGCATTTGCTCTAACATTTCACTCTCTTTGGGCTTCATCAGAGAATGATTTGACATTTTTTTTTCTAAATACCATTGGTGGGTTGGTTGGTTGGTTGAAAGATTTTAACAGCATATCAACCCATCTGGAATTAGTTTATGCTTAGAGGTTAGGGAATAATATACATTATACATATATTACAATTTTGTAGTTATACATATACATATATACATATATAATATATATATATATATATATATATGACAGTTTTGTAGTTAATATTTAAATATCAGCAAAGAATATTGAGGGACATTAAAACCATCAAAGAGGTTGTCATGGTGTTCCTGTTTCTGTTATGGCATTTAACCTGGGTCAGTTGAGCCGGCTCTAACCAACAAATTCACCTGTGGTGAATTCATGGAAGGAGTAACAAGGGAATAGGAAATTTACTAACGGACCCAAACCCTGCATGCATATTCTGGTCAGAGGAAGGAGATGCTCTTGTTTACTGTAAATTTTCCATAGACACATTGCAAGTACACCAAAAGCCATTGATTCCAGCCTTTGAATTTTCTCCAGAGCTCCTTTGAGTGCCAGATCTGTCCGCCTTGGGTGATCCTACCAAGAACTTGAGTTCCCGACAGCGTCGCTCTGACACAACTAAGTTTACACAGCATAGTTTTCCATCTCCTAGATTGGTTGCCATAACAAGATTAAAGAGCCTACTCTGCCCTACTATTTACCCATAGCTGAAGGGAGAATCTGATGCATTCCTTTCTCGAGGGTATTAGTGCTATGTGAAATGCAACCTAGTCCATTTTCTATGATAACCAATACACCATATGCCTCTATAATTATTTATATCATAATATTCAAGAACAAAATTATAAATAAGCTATAACGAGTGATCTATTACAGTATTCATAATATACAGTGTTGTAATGTATTGTCTAACAAGATCTCATTTGACATGATTATTGGACCTTACCCAAAATTGACCCAAAGTTCAAAGAACATCAATGTAATACATTATTCCCATTACAATGTTTCTCAAAGACTTTTATGAAAGTGCCATTCTAGTAGAATAAACTGTAGTTTTAATCATCTTCAGGGTGCACTACAAAATACATCAATAAGGGAATGACAAGGTGGGGGGGATACAAATGCCTGATTAATTATTCATCAATATAAAAAGAAAAAAAGAGACAAAAAAGAAAAAAGGAGAGAAAAAAGGAAGAAGAGAAAAAAGAAAAAAGAGAAAAAAGAAAGAGAAGAAAAAAGAGAAAAACAAAGAAGGATGAAAAAAGGAGAAAAGAGAGGAGAAAGAAAGCAAAAAAGAGATAAAGAAAGGAGAAAGTAAAGTGTGAGAAGAGGCAAGAGAGAGAGAGAGAGGGGAGACAGGAAAGAGAAAAAGGGAAAGAGGGAGGGGAGACAGGAAAGTGAGAGAGGAACGAGAGAAAAGGGAAAGAGAGAGGGGAGACAGGAAAGTGAGAGAGGAAAGAGAAGGAAGGGAAAATAAAATTAAAAAAAGAGAAAAAAAAAAAAAAAGATGTCCAGTTCATATCTAACCTTTCAGGAGGTGAGTGAAAGCCAAAGAGGCCAGAAAATTCCGCTAAAAGTTGATCCTGGCCTTTGAACATTGGCAGCAACATATCATAAAGTTCTTTTTCCTTATGCATACTTCTGTGTTCCCATTCGGCAAATATCCGTAAGACTTTCTGGTATTGGCTCGGATGTTTCTCAAAGATAATCTACAAGAAAAGAAAAAAATTAATTTGGATATTTAGTATTATAGTCATACAGTATTTTCCAATTCTAAAGTTTTTAAGAATTTAAAATTACATAGAATTTATTACAGAAGTGAAATTTTCAAGCTTTTTTATCATCCTGATACAGTTTCATTAATTATTTTCCTATGACCAAGAACGGTAATTTTGTTTAATGGCATATCAATCCTTGTAGGTTATTTGATGCCAAAACCTTCCTTTTATAAGAAAAATAGTGGCACTATTTACCAACCCCTCCACACAAGCAGAATGTGACACAAGGTCAATCTATTAAGCAGAGTTTAACAGGTTTTCCTTCTCCTAGACTGGTTACCTAGCTAAGTTTAAAGAGCCCAGTCTGCCCTACTCTTTACCCATAGCTGGAGGGAAAATACCTGGATCCCTACCCTTCCCAAGAGTATTAGCGCTATGTGAAATATAAACAGCCTCATACAGGATTTGAACTCAGATTGACAAGTCTATTTCCTACGACTCTAACCAATATACCACACACCTCCATATACTCTATAAAGATGCTCATAACAAGAGATAGGTAGTAGATAGTAAATGACTAAAGCTGACTAAGAAAGAATCTAGAACTGACCAATCAAAAAAGTCACTTGGTTTGTTCCTATTAGCCCAATTGAACAAAAGAAATTAAAATTGCAATTCATTTTGGTTCTTTAAATTTGACACAAATAAAATGATTTGATTATCTGGTGACTGTTAGATGAAATTGACTGTACATTTTATCTTATTCAGCCAATGTTCAAACCATTTATTAGTTTCAATTTATTACTCTCATAATCATTATATATAAAACATAAGTAAAAAAAAGTAAAGTCATTGGGGCAGCCTAAAGTCAGTATCAGCCAGACAGCGAGGGAGTTTATCCCCTTTTCACTAGCGCTAGACCAAGGAAATAGTTTTTTGACGTCTGACATGGTGCGCCACACCTACTATCAGCTCTTCACTTTACCGAACAGATCCCTGTGCATCTCATACACTGAGTTGGCGAGGGCCAGTTATGCCTATTATACAGAGCACTTAATATTCAAAATAGAGTTGATTAATAATAATAATGAATTAGCTCAGTCGGTAGGGCATTCACTCAGAACCACAAAGTTCCAAGTTCAATACCAGCCCTCGCCAACTCAGCGCATGAGTAACTTAGCTTAGATCTGTGCAATAAAGTGGGGAGCTGATTGTAGGTGTGGCAATCCACCTCAAATGTAAAACAATCTCCCAAGTTTAGGTCTAGTGAAAAGGGGATAGACTACTCACTGTCCAGTTGATACTGACAATAGGCTAATCCACCTACTTAACTAATAATCTATCTATCTATATATATATATATAAAGGACAGTTGGTTTGTATGTATATATGTATATCCAGATGAAACTACGAAAATACAACATTTAACAATGAATTTGGTTTGGTTTGGTTTTATGGCATATCAACCTCAGTGGATCATTTAATGCCAATAAAGTTTTGAAATAAATCAATTCTTAATGGATAATACAATTTTGTTTACAAACTCATGTTTTTCTATTCAACCCATAGATGGGACCCTAACAGGTACTACCACTCGGGTCAGAGTGGACCAGGGAGCAATGGTGATGAAGGGGTGCTCCACATTCCCCAAACCTCCAGAACTAGAACCTCACCATCAGATAGAGTTTAACGTCATTCCCAGGACCTGTAGACCCACAGCCACCGCCTTCTAGCACCCATATGATAAAAAGGGGTTGGGAAAATCATATAGGTGCTAGGGCTTGACATGACCAGCCGATTGATCAGAGTAGGCCTCTCCAACCGCCCGTCTAGCCCAAGATAGGGCCAAAGTGGAGTATTGCAAGTCATGACTGCTCATCCACCTGGGTTCTATCCTTAAGCATCACGGGTCGCCACGCACAGCCAATAGGTGGCCCCATTGGGGGAGTCTTACCCCTTTGCAGAGGTGCAGTCAGTGCATTCTAATGTCCCGCAACTGGGCAGTTTAACAATGAAGTAAATATATATATACATTTTAAATTTCATCGGTTGTAGTTTTTTGTGCAAAAATTATAACGATTTGATTCATATTTGAAGATATTTAAAAATTAAAATATACATAGAAATAGCATTGAAGTTCTTGTTAAAAATGTTCAGCATTTGTAAATCTCAAAAGTAAACAAATCAATACACTAGGTATTTTTTCTCCCCCCTCTCTACCCAGATGAAACTGAGTAGCTGCATCTAGTAATTAATAAATTGTTTTTTTGTTGTTGTTTTTTTTACTTAGTCCATTACAACTGTTTCATGCTTATTCATTTTTCAAAAGGATCTTTTTGAAGATTTGAACCGGAATATTTCATCCTGTTTTTTTTTAAAGCAAATTGGTACAAAAAGAAAACATTAAAAAAAAAATCAAATCACAATACTATGACATGTTGAAAAAATCATTACCTCAATCTTTCGTAGGAAGTTGCGCGCTTTCAGAAAATCCATAGTAGTGTTATAACATCCACACTGTAAAGCATGTTCCGGGGAAAGGAAACCTGCCAGATCATGGATAAGCTCAGGATAATCCGATAAAAGGTAAGACAAACTTTTATAAAGCTGAAATCAGAGAGAAAATCAAAAATTGATAAAATAGCAAACCTTCCGAACAAGTTAAGAGAAGAAAAAAATAGAAATGTTTGATAACAAAAAATGATAAAAACATTGACAAAAATGTTTCCATTTGTTTAAATTTTTGAGATGAGGTTTGATAATTTAGATTATTCAGACTATTGTCCTCATTGTTATTGTTATATACACAACATTTTGGCTGATGTACACTCCAGCCTTCTTCAGATGTTTTTTTGTCAAACTAGGGAGCCTTCATGGGACTTTGTGAAGGTTCCCCAAGTTCAAAGAGAAGGTTCCTGAGTTTGACAAGAAACACCTGAAGAAGGCTGGAGACATATCAACCGAAATGTGTATATAACATTAAAGTTGAGGACAATAGTCCAAACAATCCAATAATACAAAAAAATGTTTCCCCATTAACGAATGTCAAGAAAAATGTTTATGTTGATGCAAAAATAAAAGCAGTTTTTTGACATTTTATTTTTTGTCTCCAATTATAAGAGATTTGCTATCAATCAAAATATCTCTATTCATTGTGTTCACAGAAATTGGAACCAGTCAGCTAGAAATCTTAGAAGGTCCTTCTTTTTAAAATGTGCTGCTCATTTTTTTACTTTGAGTATGAGTTTTGTTTAAAAGCATATCAACCTCTGTGGGTCATTTAATGCCAAAAAGGGTTAAATAGAATTCAGTTTTTCAAATGGGTTTCAAGATTTAGAGTATGGCTTTTATGGTGGCATTTGGTTATGTTTGGGCAGTTTTGGTGAAAGGGTCTATTTGGTTAGATCTTGATGAAAAGGTTGCTTTTTAAAAAAAATTTTTAAAAGAAAATTCAAGACATCTTCTGGTTTAATATTTTTGAAGAGGTCTCTTAAGTTGTTTGTCCAGTAATATCTGGTGCGGGTTTGTCTGAGACTTGCAGTTTAGGAAGATGTGTTTAACAGTAAGTGGTACTTTATATTCTGAGCATACTGCTACATCTTCCCTTTTTATGTGTGAATGGGTGATGTGGGTATGCCCAATAGGAAGTCTGAAGAATATCACTTCTTTTTACAGGTGTAATGGTTATCATAATAGGAAATGATAAACAGAAACCAGAGTTCAAATCTGTATTAAAAAAAGTTTATGGTCATTGTTTGATGGTTGTCAAGTGGAATAATACATTAGAATTTCTTGAATCCTGGAAAAATCATTCCAATAGAAAATTATTACTCCAAAAACTGCAACATTTATGTTGAATGTCAATAGAAAAGGACTAATTCTTCCTGTTGAAAGTGTCTGACCATATCTTACAAATGACTGCAGAAACTGAACACAGTGAACTATTACTCAACTTACTCACCAGATCTGCTTGTTTATTTTATCTATATATTGATATGCGTGTTCCTAAATCTTCTAACCATCATCATCCTGCAACACCCTCTGGTTAAAAATGACACTGTCCAAATTGTCCAAGATGCAATGTAAAAATGTGAATACAGATTATCTAGTGAGGCTTAATCGCAGATTTATTATTTGTCCCATTTTATTTCACCCACTTTTAAAAATGAAACATTCCACATGGTCTTGCATCGCTTAAATGCCCAACATGAAATTAAAATAAATTAAAATGAATTTAAAAAAAAAAAAAAAAAAGAACTTACGTGTTTGTTTTATTTGTAATATTGAAATTGTGAATTACAGAAAATATTCTGGTTATATTGGTAGGATTTATATGTAATGAAATTGCAAATCATCATTTCTGTCTTAAATAGTTACTCTTAATTTTTGTTTTGTTTCATGGAAATTCCACAGGTCCTGCTAGTAACATTATTAATTGGTAGAAATTAGTACAAAAATAACAGAGTTAGTTGGTTGGTTAGATTTTAAGGTATGTCAACCCTTGTTGGGTTATTTTATGCCAAAGATGTTTTATTTTTTATGGATATTCAATTTTTTTTTAAATTCATGTTTTTTAACCCATAAATGGGACCCTAATAGATACTACCACTCCAGGTCAGGGTGGACCTGGAAATAATGGTGATGAAGGAAGAGTGCGGAACTCCCCAGGGCTCCAGAATTGGAACTACACCATTAGATGTAGTTTAACATCATACCTAAGACACAACAAAAGTAAATCAACATAAAATATAATGAAAGTAAATCTCTTACCACAACTGGTGAATGATCACTTTTTCCAAATTCAAAAAGAATTCTTAAAAACTTTTCATATCGATCCATATCATTCTTCAAAGTCTGTTTCACTTTAGTCAAGTAAGCCTGAGCAAAAATCGTGTCCCTATGATCTCGCTGAAAGAGGAAGAAAAAAACAATCTAAATTATTTGGGAACAAATCATAATATTCTTAAGAGCAAAATTAAGTAAAAAGTAAATTGGCAGATTGGCCTATTGTCAGTATCACCTGAACAGCAAGGGAGTCTATCCCCTTTTTGCTAACACTAGACCAGGGAAATTGCTTTTTTGCTGAGGTGAAGTGCCACACCTACCTGTAGACCTATTTTACAGATCAGATTACCCAAAATGTGCTATTCATATATTGAGTTGGCGGGGACCAGTATCAAACCTGGAAATTTGCAATTTCTAGGCGGACACTCTACCAACTGAGAATGATATATAGTTCTAAATTAACAACTGACTCTTTGGGGTTTTTTTTGTTAACATAAAAAGGTATGAATACTTAAAATTTAAATGAAAATTCCAACATCTAAATTGCCTAAGAGCATTTGGTGCTACTTAGGTATGAAAACTGTGAGAGGAAATTGATTTGGTATGTGATCTACCTAACCTGCTTCATTTTAATTTCTTTTAATAAGAAAGTATATAACTTTTTATTATCAATTTTTTAATTTTTTTTTTTTTGGTTGATGTATATTTGATTTGCCAATAAATTCAATAAATTATTTTAAAATTTGTGTAATTTTTAGTTTTTTTAATGTATAAAAATATAATAATGTCTTATGGGCCGGGTTAGCTCAGTCGGTAGAGCGTTCGGCTAAAAGCCACAATGTTCCTAGTTCAATACCGGTCCTCGCCAACTCAGTGTATGAGTAGCACAGGGATCTGTGCGGTAAAGTAAGGAGCTGATGGTAGGTGTGGCGCTCCACCTCAGATGCTAAAAACAATCTCCTTGGTCTAGCACTATTGAAAAGGGGATAGACTCCCTCTAGGCCGCCCCGTCGACTTTACTTTAAAGTCCTGATAAACAAATGATATATTTAGATCTCCTCCAAAAATAAAATTTGTCTTTTGTAGATCATGTTGGCACATAAATCACATAGCAAAGTATCACCAATCATTTTTAGTAATGATATTTTATTGAAATCATTAATCAATATGTTTAAATTCACTTGTCTATTACTTGAAAAAAAATTAAAATACGAGGGTAATCCCAAAGGTAAGGTCGCTAAAATATTTTTAAAAATCACTGAAACATTTACTGTATATTGTCAATGATATTTACATCATCTGAAAGTTTGATTTTTCTACATAATCGCCATTTTTGGTCAAATTGTAGGTATTGTGACAGTTTTTATATGTTGTTGAGGAAGAATTGAACCTTGTCATCATTGCAAACTCCATACACTATATGTGGACGTTTTAGATATCCACACACAACTCGCCATACACTTCCGTTAATTGGTGATGAATTTCAATCGGTTCAAAAACCGAACTTCATACTTCACAGAAGTGTCAATTGGTAGCTCCATCAGAAATAACTGCCAAACCAAGACTGAGTATGGCAGCAAGGTAGGCACAGGTGCATGCACAACAAACACAACAGTGTTGCCAATAGCAGCACAAACAGTTTACCTGTGTCCCCAGTGCTTTGGAGACCTTACATTTTGGATTACCCTTGTACATTAAGAAAGATAGCTCTTTCATTTATACAATACAAAATAAAGAAAGAAACATTACTGAGTTTAAGAATTACTTACCCGAGGATCTTTTTCTATCAGATTTGGTGCCAACATGGCCAGCTTTATATCATTCCGTTTCTGGGCTTTAGTTCGAGTGTCTTTGCTTCTTTTTAGATTAGAACTGAAAAATAGTTCAGATTTATTAAAGCAATTTTTAAACATAAACTTAAAAGTTATTATACACTCAATAAAAAGAAAACAATAATCAGATCATATTTGTCTGTATTTTCTATGTAAACGAGGAACCCTGAACAAGACCTGAGGATACAGCGGCCTGAACATTGTATTTTATATATACAATAAAGATGAGGACAACAGTCCGAAACATCAAAATTATTAATAATTAAGATAATACTGAAAGAAAACATTAAGAAACAATTAAGAATCAAAAGATGAAAAAATTAAATCGATTTTTATTATAACTGAATAATGTTAATTACAGGGCTGTGGAGTTAGAAGCAATTAAGAGGTTACTGGAGTTCCAACTCCAGTCGAATTTACACTTTATATGGCCCTAGTTTATTCTGTAAAGTTATACAGTGCACAATCTTATAAATAGATTATACAAATCATGGTTTATATTCATTAGGGGATTGTAATCACTTGATTACAAAAAGAGGAGTCAAAGGCGCCAAAAATAGAGGAATCGGAGTCAGAGGTATTATTTTCCGACTTCATAGCCCTGGTTAATTACGTAATAATAATCATAGAAACAGATTTAACAATCACATATTTCTATGAATTGTGATTTGATATAGAAAAAGAAAAAGAAAAAAAATAAATATTAACCTTCATTTTACTATCTCCAACTTTTAGCACTAAAACTGGTGGAAATTGTAGACCTGCTACCCACCTGATTTTTTTTTTGTGCAACGTCTCCTGGATTTTATGGCTCATTTGTGCCCTGGAGTTTGAGACCATTGGGTTAGAAGTAATAACTAAAATGCAAGTACAAATCATACCAAGTATTATATGGTTATTGATTTGTTGTAGTTTTGAAAATACGAGGGTAAGTCTTAAAATTTGAAATATTTTGTTATATGCTAGTTTGCAATTCAAGCTGGGGTTGGTATATTGTGGTAGTTGGTGCTCTGACATGTTGTGCATAACATCACTCCATGTGGAATTTCAAAGCCATACAGATGAACAATGTAATTTAATTTTGTAATTTATGCTTTATGAATTTGAACTGGGCCATTACACCAAAGAAGCAACCAAAAACTTTGTGTCAGGTGAAAAGCAAAGACACAGTTGATCACAATACAGTAACCAGATGGTTAAAGAAATTTTAATAAGGTTCCAAGAATCTCGATGATCAGGAAGGTCTAAAACTGTGGATTCCAAGGCCATGTTCCAAGCCATAGAGGTAAATCCAGAGAGTATAAGGTGAACTCAGTATCTTACAGTCAAGTGGAGTTTATCACCTGACTAACCAACCTTAGCAAAAACATCCAAAGCTGACAAATTGTGTCTAACACATTACCAAAACTAGCAAGAAGATGTGCCTCTTGGCATAAGTATTTCAGTTTTAATATAATGAAATATATCAAATCAGAAAGACTAACTAAATTAAATAAGAACACATTTAAAAAGATTACACTTATTTTAATTATATTTTAATTGGTTTCTATATAAAATCATTCATAGGACTGATTTTAATACATTGGAGAATAAAACAATAATATTAGAGTTCAATAACACCAAGTAATTAATTATTAAACCCGAATTTGTTAAAACCAGTGTCCAAATTAACCACGCTATATATTATGTAAACCTTTATTTTTTACTGATATATATAAGGCATATTGCAGGATTTTAAATGCACTAATAACCTGGGCTGTTTTGAGGCAAATTTAACTCAGAATTTCATAGAAACATTGTTAATAAAGAAGATTTCTTTTATACATTAATGATTTTTACTATAAATTAAATACTCATTGATAAATTTATGCAATTCCTAAGGGTATTGCGATGTACGCAATGATGTAGGTAGACAGACACCGATTCTCTATTATAATTAGATACTGAAAAATCTTGAAATCACCCTAGTAATAATTATTATTAATTTAGTGATTAGGTGGAATTCATGAACACATAATCAGGGGAAAAAAATATAAAGGGGATAACATACTTGATTGTGCTGCTAGCTGCCATGAGATCTGCAATGTGGCTATCTCCATTCTGCAATGAGTGGTTGGCCTCATCTTGTTGACAATGGCTAGGACCACCACTCCCTCCACTCATTGCTCCTGTAGAACTGCTGCCAGAATTGTTCTTATCTGATGACTTTGGATTCTGCCAATTGACTTTGGCACCAGAATTCGGTAAAGAATCCTCCATATTTTTCCTGTTGCTTCCCGAACGCGTTGAACCCAAAACTGGGCTGGATTCTTTGGACATACTGGGAATTTTTTTTAGCCTTTCCGAATTCAGGTTACAACAGGCGCTTGATGTACTGGGGCTTGGGGAAGAATTCTTGGGTAATATAGTTCTTGGCTCCCCATTCCTGGTCATCCGTGGTGATCGTGCGGCTCGTTTTCTGAGACCATATGCTGCCCTATTAGTCGGTGAGAAATGTGGTTTGATGACAAACCCTTTCGGGCATATCAGTCGAGCTTTCTGTTGTAACTCCTGCCTTCGAGGACTGCTGCGTTTCTTTTCTAAAAGAGGAGAGACCTGACGGAAAGCAGGCGGAGATATCTGTAGGGGCTTTGGGGCAAGGGGTTTGTATACAGAGGGAGAAACTTTGGGAGGAACTTTTTGAAAAGGTTTAAATACAGGCACCAAGTTTTTGGTAGGAGTTTTCTGAAGTTCTTGCTGTTTTGGGCATATGCGCCGGGCTTTCTGTTGGGACTCCTGCTTTCGGGGACTGTTGCGTTTTTTTTCTAAAAGAGGAGACACCTGGCGGAAGGCAGGCAGGGAAATCTGTAGGGGTTTGGGGGCAAGGGGTTTGTATATAGAGGGAGAGATTTTGTGAATTTTTTGAAAAGGTTTAAATACAGGCACCAAGTTTTTGGTAGGAGTTTTCTGAAGTTCTTGCTGTTTTGCTAAGGCCTCGGAGATGAAATTTGGATTGCTGGCACTAGCCAATGGACTAGTGGATAGAATCTGGGTGGCTACTGTTGCTATTGCATTGATCGAGCTTGTGACAACTACAACTGGTTTAGAAGAATCTGAAAAGAAAACAAAATTCAATATTGAAATATAATCTCATTTAATAAAAAGTTGTTTTTTTTATTGATTTTAATGGTATGTCAACCCATTGTTATTCAAATAATGACGTCATTGTTTTCGTACGGCTATCATTCCAACATGTGTCACGAGAAGAATTATGATCATTTAGTTTGTTTTTTTTCTAAATGATTGTGATTCTTCTTGTGACACATGTTGAAATGATAGGTGTGCAAAAATGATGATGCTATTATTTGAATAGGATCTTCAAAAGTTCTTTGATGCCTATTTAATCAACAGTCAAACAATAAAAAGTTATTTCCCAGGTTGAGTCATTACTATACTTGGATACTCTAGGAAGGCCAGGAGATACATTGTGTTTATACAACACAATAAAGATGAGGATAACAGTTCAAAACAACAAAATTATTCACACTGATTTTCAAGGCAGAGATTTCCACTTTGGGAAAAATTAACACAATACAAATTTTTCACAATTTGGCCTTGTACCATACTTAGTTTTGTAAATAGTGTAACACACCTATGAAAATGAATGGAAGTGCAGGTAATTGCTTATGGTGTAGATAATTAAATCAGTGAGACAAGTTCAAATCCCAGCAGAAATAGTTTGTGTTCAAAGTATATTGTAATTTTTTAACAATTATTTTATTATATACTATTTTCTTTTCTTTCATTGTATAAGCAATTGAATTTATATCAATTAAAATGGTAAAAATGATCTCGAAATTGGTAAATACTATTTGTACTAATAAAACAAAAAATAAAACCATTAACTGGTAAAGCATTATAAAAATAAATTTGAATTATTTGGATTTTTCAGACTATTGTCCTCATCTGTATTGTTATATACACAACATTTCGGCCAACCGGCCCTCTAGCCTTCATCAGGTGTTTCTTTTGAACTTGGGAACCTTGTTGTCATAATCGGGAGGCTTCATGGAACTTTGAATCAAACTGAAATGTTGTGTATATAACAATAAAGATGTGGACAATAGTCCCAAAAATACAAATTATCAAGCTTCATTTCAAACATTCAGATAAAAATAAATGTTGTCAATTTCGACATCACCTGACAAGACTTTAGGAAATGTTTATCAACTTGTGAAAAATTACGAGTGCTTACCTGATTGCTGCGGGGATGATTTTGGTGGCGTTGTTGACAGTTGTACGGATTCTGGACTTACAGATTTTGTTGAGGGTGATGAAAGTGTGATGGTGGGAGAAACCACAGATGAATTAGAATGATTCAATTGATCAGCAGGCACAGGACATGGCTCAGTCTGCATTACAACAACTGGTGGCACGGTTTTCACACTAAGAATTAAAAAATGTAAAATTTATCAAAAGAATTAGACAAAACTTTAAATATACCAGAGAATGCTTTTTCAATATTAGTTACTATATAAAAAGTATGTAGAGTTAGTGGAGTGACCTATTGTTAG
The DNA here is from genome assembly GCA_023376005.1 of Doryteuthis pealeii. Taxonomy (NCBI): domain Eukaryota; kingdom Metazoa; phylum Mollusca; class Cephalopoda; order Myopsida; family Loliginidae; genus Doryteuthis; species Doryteuthis pealeii. The sequence continues at coordinate 115,156,108 of CM042150.1, read as the reverse complement.
TATCATCCAAACATGTCAAGAATTATGAGGATAAATTTCCTAACAAATTTAGAGCCCCCAATAAGCTGTGGTCAGCTGAATGGCCTTCAAGTTTATTGAAACTTGTTCAGACAAAACACACAGATAATCTCGACCTGAGTTCATAAAATTTAAACTCAAACAAAAAACACATTCAAACTTTGCTCTAGGGTGTGAAGAGCTTTGTTTAAAAACTTGACATTCAAACTGAGATCAGATGATAGTGTCTGTGGTTGGTTGGTTGGATTTTACAGCATGTCAACTCTTGTTGGGTTATTTCATGCCAAAGACATTGTTTGATTCATTCTTGTTGGGTACTCAATTTTTTCAACACATTTTTTAATACTCATTTTTTAAAATCTATCTAACCCATAAATGGGACCCTAACAGGTACTACCATTCCAGGTCAGGGTAGACCTGGGAGTAATGGCAATAAAGGGGTACTCCACATTTCCCAGAGTTCCAGAATTTGAACTTCACCACTTCATTCTAGCAATTCTACCCCCAAGGGAGCACTTTTCCATTGCACTAAGAGTAAGGGTCAGAATAATCTGAAACCTCTATGATACTGCTCACAGCGGCAAGATAATTTTTATCTTTACCCATCCATACATGTGTCATATACAATCTCCATGGGGAAATGGTTAAAAAAAAAATTATTTTTCTGACCTACCATCAGGCCAGATTAAGCACAAGGTCTATTTTATGTGGGGACTTTTTTTATGGGGCATCCAACGAGGATCAAACTCACTATTCAATAATAATGGATCTGCAAGACTAGTTTACTAACCATTACACCATGACAAGACACTTATAGGGAAACAGTTAAATATCAACATATTTCTTTTAAGTATCTGACCCGATTTCACTGAGGCCAAAAATATAGTGTATCGTAAAATAGTGCCCAGCTGAAAATATTAAGCTTACGGATTTCAAAGGGTTACAATGAATTTCATATTTCAATTATATCACAATGAGAACAACAAAATTGTTTTGTAAATTATGTTTTAAAAAGATTTCTTTAGAAGTAAAAACAGAAAAAAAAAAAATGGAGGCATGTGGTGTAATGATTAGGCGTAAGAAATGGACTCATCAACTTGATTTCAAATCCTAGATGAGGTTGTTTGTATTTCACATAGTGCTAATACCCTTGGGAAAGGTATGCATCCAACTATTCCCCCTCCAGCTATGGGTAAATAGTAAGGCAGACTGGGCTCTTTAACCTTGGTTAGGTAACCAGTCTAGGAGAAGGAAAACTCTGAATTCAAACCTGTTAAACTCTGCTTAAGAATTTGACCTTGTGTCACATCCTGCTTGTGCAGAGGGGTTGGTAAATATATATAAGTAAAAACAGCAAGTAAAATCTCTCAGTCAAAACTTACCATGTATCAGACTGTTTCTTTTCCACCTCTTCATTTTTGCCAACTTGAATTTCTGTCTGTTTTGGGCCACTCTCTGGAAGTTTTTTCTTTATGTTAATATTTTTTCTATTTTCAGGTTTGGATTTTGTCTTGGATGCTGAAGATTGCTTCTTGGACGGAGGAGTAACAATTTTCTGAAACATTATTAGTGGATATTAAGTTTTTTTTTCCTGGTGGTGGTGATATTATACATATTAGCTGAATAAGAGGAAATTACAGGATTTAATCAGCATATACAATTATATATTATAAAATATATATATATTCAAACAAATTTGGTAAAAATAATGAAATCCTTATTGTTTATTCTTTTAAGTTTTCTAGCAACTTTTTAGATGTTATCATCTTGAAAGGTGTTAATGAATTGTCTGAAAGAGTTTTCATCAGTAAACCAAGTACTTTCAGTTCTTTTCTGAACGATTGTCAAAACTATTATTCTATCTTTGTCACTAAGGTGACGATAAATAACAGTGACAGTTTATTTTTTAAGTTGGAATTCTTTTCAAAATGAAAACAGGAAAACAAAAAAAAAAGTATAAGAGAAAATGCTCTTTTTTTTCTTTCCATTAGCAGCATTCTTTTTTTAAAAAAAGATTGGTATTCAAAAAATATTTGAAATATAAACTATTTTCCTAAAAAGATATGTAAATTAAAAGAAAAAAAGTAGAAAAAAAAAGAAAGAAAACAAAAAACTAACAAATCCATCCATGATTATGTTTAGGTTCACAACTTATAACTGTTACCTATATCTATTGGTATAATCTATATTTTTATAGTTTGATTTATCTATATAGATACACAAAGCATGAAAATATGTAGATATGTACTTCAGCTAGTGAATAAAAACAAATTGACTTTTATTGAAAGTTCTTAATATATACTTTAATATGGTATATTGGTTGAATTTTAAATGTCTTACCTTGAGCCAACATGGAGCAGAAGGATGATCTGCATAATCTTTTGGAGCAATCATTTCCTGAACACAAGTAAGTTTTGCATGGGGGAAATCATCAGGTAATGTTTTTGTCAACTGCACCGACTATTAAAATAAAGTTTTGAACAAATCAAATTACTTTCACATTTATAACTAAATTAAATTATTTTGAAGTATAGCAAAAATAAAAACTTGGAACATCTATCCAAATAAAAACAATACTTCAACATTTAATTTCTAATCTAACATGTGGCTTAGATTTAATCTTAAGAGTTTGTGGTAATAAAGACCTGGGGCGTCAAAAATGAAACTTCACCATTTCTAGTTTACTATCTTAACAATAACCCCACCCCCACCCTACTCCAAAGGTCCTGAAATACTCACAAATTAGTAAATATAAAAAAATATTGTGAGATTATTCTGTATATAAGGTGTGCTGAAGATTACAATTTGTATTTATAAACTCTTCCAAAACATCACTGGCTGAATCGGCTAATCAAAATGCTCAAACATATTTGATTTAATATTTAAAGGTGTTGATAAATTGTCACTCAATTGCTCATTGGATGTATTCTTTAACACGGATCAGCTGATGAGGATTATACAATTCTTTAACATGGATCAACTGATGAGGATTATACAATTCTTTAACACGGATCAGCTGACAAGAATTAAAACTGATACTACATCTTTCTACTTCAGGAAAGGATCAAACGTTGTGCCACAAGGAATCTCCACTGTAAAACTGCTTTCACCTACAACCCTAAAATGTCCACACAAATCATAACAAATATAAACTACAGATTATAACAGGATTGTCTTTAATCCTCACTCCAATTTAAAGGCATTGAAATAATCACAAATTAATAAATATTTAAAAAAATATAAACTACAGACCTTAACAGGATTGTCTTTGGCCCTTTTTGAACGTAGATTCTTGATACGGGTCCTGAGCTGCTTTTCTGTCTTGCACGGTATTAAAAGTTGACGTATACATTTGCACATCATGAAGGATGGAAAATGACGGAATTGCTCAAATCCTAATGCCAACAAACTGAAAAGAAAAATACATTTGTAAGAAGACAAATCAATTCATTGATTGTTTTTTTTTTTTAATAAAATAAAGAATTTGGTAAAATATGCCATATTCTTGAGGAACACAAGCAAAACTTTCATTGATACCACTGATTCTCAAAGAAAAACTCATTTCTATATCTGGATGCTGTGACTGAATTTATGAAATACAATATTGAAAATCCGGAAAAAGGTTTATTACTTTTTGTACAGGAATATAAATAGAGTCAACACGCAGTTCTCCAACAGTATGACTAGCTACCTGACTAGTAATGACTCGACTATGAATAGTACTATGTAACTTGACTATGAATAACCTCATGTATTTTATCTTTATATGTGTTCCATTGGATGAGTCCTATCTTGTAAAGGAAATTTCTTCCATTAGAAAAATATATCACAGCAATAATTCATCATTGTATTAATTTGGTGCAAAGATAATTACAGTTTTTAACTATCAAACTGAAAACAGTCTATCTCAGTTAAGAATAAGTTCTCTTAATCAAAATAAGAATTTTATGTATTGTGGCTAACAATAAATAAACAATTCTATTTATTCTTTAATGGTGTTTTGAGCTATTTAAAAAAGTGGTATTTAGTCAAAGAGAGATCTGGGCAGTAAAATCTTGTAATATAGATTATTCCACTAACATTCCAAGATAAACATCCGATATTTAAAAATAAAAACGGCTCAAATTTGATTTTTTTTTAAATCTTTAATTTGACAGCATTAAATAAATAAGAATAAACTGTGAAAACAAAACCATTAAAATAAATTGGTTGAGCAAGATTGATGCTTTAAAATTGTTTATTAGATGAACACATTTGTCTGAATTTTGAGCTGAGGATTGATAATTTGTATTATTTAGATTTTTGAGACTTGTCCTCATCTTGTTCAAAATTCCATCAAGGCTCTTGATAACTACAAGAAGGTTCCCATGTTCAACAAGAAACACCTGAAGTAGGTTATAGGGTAATGAACTGAAATGTTGCATATATAACAATAAAGATGATAACAACAGTCTGAAAAATTTAAATAATAGATGAACATAGTTAAAAAATTAATGGCATATCAAATAGTTTATTAATGGCATATTGCTGTATCAAATAGTTTATTAATGGCATATTGCTGTATCAAATTGTTTATTTATGGTGTATTGCTGTTTATTAAATTGTTTATTTCCAAATAAACATCAAACAAGAAGGACAATTATTTTCATAACAACCTTAATAGAAAGAGGAGAAAGTTTTTAAAAGTTCAGCATGTCTCTAACCATTTTGAACTGATTGCAATTTGATGTAAATTGGCAACCAATCAGTGTGCACTTTATTTTGCATTTATTTAGTATTGAAGGAAGACAAGAATTTAGTCTGAATATGACATACTCATTGACCTTTTGTCATTGGTAATTAAAAAAAACAAACAAAAAAAAACAGTTGGTACTTACTAGTCTTGTGAAGGATAAAATATACACTTGTCTTTTTCTAGATGAGGTTGCATATTCACCAGAGGAAGAAGTTCAGGGTACAAAAAACAGGAGTTATCACAGATGAGACGTTTTAATGGAGCTGGTAACTCTAAAAGAAAAAAGAAAAACATTTTTAGCTGAAAATGCTGTTTTTTTTTTGTTCAGCATAATAAAAAAATAATTTTAAATTGCTTAAAACAAGATAGAACTTAGTAATTAAAAAAAAAAAGACTAGATTGTATTTGTTAGTTTTTGCTTTCATTTTGACAAAATACAGAGAGATTAATCAAGTCATTTAGCCATACCTTTCGCATTGTCTTCTTTAACAAAAGTGACTTCTTTGTGAGTTTCTATCAGTTGTAAAGAACTCTCCAAGTTGCAAACTCTGAACACTGACTTATCACCAGCCAAACTATTCTGACCAAAACGATGAATCTCATTCTGTTAAAAAAAAAATAAATAAATAAATAAAAAAAAAATAAAAAAATAAAATAAAATAAAATAAAAATTTTACAAATATAAAAATTAACATTGCTTTTCCTGACTGCTTCACAATAGCAAAAAGTTTGTCATATTTTCAGAAAATAAAGGGAGATTAATCTATCCACAAATAAAAGTACAAATGTATTACCTTTCTTGAAAATTAAGTTTGCAAACTGAATTCCAATTTCTTTAAATCTACAATAATTATAATTTATATATATTCAAAAATTGTGTGGTGTAAAGTTATCATTAAATTAATTAAACATTTCAACTAAAATTTTGTACACTTGTGAATTTAAATTCATTTATATTTATTTTAAATTATTCTATTGAAAAAATAATGAATTAAATTTCAAATTTACTCTCTGAATAAATACAAGAATTTTTTGATGTCAAATTGTCAGTAATTTTAATCTAATCAGCAAATGAGTTATTTTCTTGACCTACCACCACCAGGTCGGATTAACACAAGGTCATTTTAATATGGGGGAGCCACACACAAACTAAAGCTCATGCAATGGTCAGTGAAAAAAAAAAAAATGTGTGCAACCATTGGCATTCACATTTAGAGCACCTTAGGCACTAGACAATAAACCTGGTCCTGCCCCTTTTAGGTGATGAAATGGGTGCTGCCTATGTGGAACAGCTCTCAGGGACCAATACAAGTTACTTTATCTCACTCACCATATCAGAGGCTGAGTGTCTCTAATCCAGTTAAGAGTAAATGACCATTTTCTGGGGGAAAGGGTAAAAAAAAAAAGAAAAATGTTCCACTTACAAGTAATTGGATGGCATTTGAATTTTCAGCAGGAAATATTCCTCGATTTTGTGTCAACAAAATCATTTGAGTTAAAAGTTGAACATGCTGCAAGAAACAAACAAAAAAAAAAGATATAAATCTAATGGCAGTAAAAAGAATTTAAAATTTTAAAAAAAATGTAAATAAATAAAAATTTAGTTTAAAAGTAACCAGATCTTTATTTCATGATCTTGTTCTTTTCATGATTATCAGAGAGAAACCCAAGACATATTTGTGTACACACTTTTTTTAGTCCTGATAATTTAATTTCCCAGAGTTACCTGGTCATGTGACTGTCTAGGTCAACAAGAGCCCGATTTCCAGATGACCCTGGGTTCAATAACTGTCTATCAAATTCTTTAAATCCAACTGTAATTTTCCAGTTTGATGTATAATTTCAAACTAACCAATACTACTTGCTAAAAATGATAGGCTATGCCTATGCATTATGTAAAAATTCTGCAATCCATTGTAATGGATTACTTGTATCAATTCTTATCTAACTTTATGTTAATTCTTCCTGATGCCACTTTTCTTCATTCTACAGGATTCCACTGCCTGAAACAGGGATTGAACTCACAACTGACAGGTAACCAGCAATGTTTAACCAATGCTTATATCCACTCAGCCATTGTTCTGTAGAACAATCAGATGATTAAATTTTAAAGCCGTACCCAATCAAAGTTTTCATATGATGTTCAATTCTATGCTAGACCTACTGCAAAGGTTATCATAGTCTAGCCCATGTTCAGACTCTTTCAGTCGCCTTAGGGGCCAATTGGTAGAGCACCCATCAAGGAATTATTTAGGAACAATCATTCTAAACAGCTAAACACTTTATGATTTCAAACAAATTTATTTGACCCATAGATGGGACCCTAACTCTCCCTCAGAGCAGACATGGGAGTAATGGGAATTAGTATATATATATATTACTATATAAATTCTATGACTATCTTTAAGTTTAATTTCAGATCCTAGAAAATATGAAAAAATAAATAAATAAATCACCAAAGGTAAAAAATATGTAAATTTTTTTTTTTTAAATCTTTAAACCATAACAAAATTTGTCTGCAAACTTCACACATTATTTTTTTTTTCTTACCTGTTTAATTTGTTCTTTTATAATCGCCTCTTGTTCGGTGGTGACCATGATATTCAAACTGGATGGTTGTCCACTTGAAGTGAAATCCATACTAAAAATACGAAAGCAAAAATTATCAAAATTAAAACGTTTTATAATAATTTGCATATTACTTGTTATTTTCATGCATCAATAAAAACAGTTTATTTCAATATTTGAGCAGTTTAACAGGATAAATTCTTATTGGATGCTTTACATTTGAGTGGGAGTATAAACCTTTCAATGTACCATATTCCATTAAAATGTGAGTGATCATGGCTCTCTACAGCTTCTTTTCCATAAATCATACAATAATTTGATTGTCCTTGAGAATGATAGTGAAATAATTTTTCCTTGCCTTATCCTGTATTTTTTATTGAGATACCATCTCTAGTTAACTGGCTGTTCGTTCACTTTTTGTGAGGTTTTATTTTCATTCTTATTTGACTGCTAATGGGGGGGGGTTTAACCATTAAAACCCCAAAAAAGCAGCTGTATTGCCACTTACCCCCATCACTCAAATCTTCTGAATAAGATGAACAAGACATGCTGGACGTTACTGGAGAAGCAAATACAAACGGTGACATTCTCCTGTGGACACCTATAATGGGCCAACCAGCAAAAATCTATATCAATCAGCTCTGAGCAGATTCTGGATGCTGTGCAGGAGACCAACCAAGAGCAATGTCCAATAGTGACAGGTGGTGAAAGAGAATCATGGGAATCCATGCTACCAGCCCAACATGATGAGGGCAATGACATTGCAGTCATTCAAATAACATTTATATAATTTGTTGTTTCTGTTATATATCATTTGTGTCAACAAAGTGTGCATATCACAATTTTCTCCATTGAAATAAACTGAAATGCCATTAATCCGTTACATCCCCACCACCACCAAAAATTTTCTTTGTTATGTTTTCTTTTTTTTTTTTTTAAAGAAAAATAGCACTATTGTATAAAAACATAACATAGAATGTAACGAATTATGAGCTGTAATACATTCCAATGTTTATTTTCTTTTTATGAATAATATTTTTCTTTGGCATAATAAATTTGAAAACTTAAATGTTTTAGTGAACTTATTAACATAAACATATCTGAAGCTTGGTTGTACCTCAAATTTTATGTCTCAACACAAAGCAAAAAATCAAATGAATGACAAGCTTGTTACTCAGAAAACTCAGAAGTTAGGGCACTTGTAAGTCAAGGTAGAACTGTATATTACATCTGATGAGAAAATAAAAGGATAAAGATTATCACAAATACAATTGTCTTTTGTTTTCCTTATCTTTATTGTTATACACATTTTCAGCTGATATGCTTCCCTTGGAAGCCTTCATAGAACTTCAAATCAAACCCTTTATTCAATCCACCAGGGTAGGCTGTTCTCATTTCATTAACCATGACCGGGTACAAATGTTAAGATATAATTAAGTATTCTATGTTATTATCACCCTTAGTCAGAATTGAACCTGCAACCTACAAATGATTGTCACTTAGAACTGTATTAACTCCATCTTTATATCTGTTGTGCCATGTGTCCAAGGGTACGATTTGAAGTTCCGGAGGGTTTCCAGAGTTTTCGACAAGAAGAAGGCAGGAGGGCATATCGGACAAAACATTGTGGATATAAGAACAAATATGAGGACAACAGTCCAAATAATACAAATTATCAAGCCTCATCTCAATAATTGAGACAAATAATAAGTTTCTGGTGGCATTTATGCTGCTTGGAGCCCCTTGAACTAGTGGTAACAATATTCTAGCTCCAAAACCACATTTAAATTCAAGGTTATCACCTGATGAGGACTTATTTTAAGGTAATTAAAAAAAAATACACTTAGACAAGACCTGAGGTTAAAGTTGCCTGAACATTGTGTTTATATATATATATATATCTCACAATAAAGATGAGGACAACAGTCGAAAATATCAAAATTATTCAAAAGAAAAGATCTAAGATATTTAGCAAGAATTAATGAACAGATTAATTTCTACTTACTTCATTAAAGGACCTGGTGGTTGGATAACCACCTCTTCTTCATCATTTCCTTCATCATTGAATAATTCATCCAATAAACTGTGGAGTTCCTTCTCTGAAAAAAAAAAAAAAAGAATTCAACTTTAATGTCATCAACATGTTTTTTTTTCCAATGTTCAAAATATAACTTTACACTTAATTAGATGCTCAACATAAACACACTACAAATAGAAAAATGTGAATGTGGAGTATATACAGGTAATAATATACTTACTGGTTACGCGTACCATCCGATCATCCCGGAAATCCTCATCATCTAGGCACTCTTGCTCAGCTTCAGCTAAATAGTTATATTCTGGATCATTGGCATCATCATCAAGCATCTCAGGTATATCTTCCACACCTGTAATAATAATTTTAAAAAATAGTATCTTTCTCTCATATATGTGTGCATGCATATATATATATATATATATATATATATACACACATATACAAAATGCAATGTGTGCAAACTACAAGTTATCCCCTTCAAAGTAAACCCCCCCCCGGAGTCTAATGCACTTTCCCATCCTTCTCTGCCACGCTTGCATGCACTCCTGGAAGGATTCTTCCGGGATTCTCCGTAGCTCTGTCATCATGGCCTTTTTGATGTTGTGTACATCCTCAAAACAGGTTCCCTTGATGACCCACTTGAGCTTGGGGAAGAGAAAAAAATCACATGGAGCCAGGTCGGACAAGTAGGGAGGTTGCTCCAGTACAAGGATGTTCTTCTGGGCCAGGAACTCTTGGATACTCAGGGCAATGTGGGCAGGTGCATTGTCATGGTGAAGCACTCACAAGTTGTCCTGACACATCTCTTACCTCTTCTCACACACTGAACAAAGCAAACGCTGCAGTATCTTTTTGTAGACATGCTGGTTGATCATCTGGCCCTGTGGCAAGAGCTCGCAGTGGACAATGCCCCTCACATCAAAGTTTTGACATACTGGAACTTTTCTGACATACCTAGTGTGTGTATGTGTATATATATATATATATATATATATATATATGAGAGAGATAGATAGAGAGATAGATAGATAGATAGATCTTCCGCACAGCATACAGAATCTACACAGAGATGATTGATGTAAGCTTTTACTGGTTGGGCAATACTGATATGTCCATGTGTAAGTGTCTACAGGAGAATGTTACTTATGAGTTCATCCTTGCTTCTCCAGCAGTGTCCAGCATGTCTTGTTCACTATGTGAAATGCAAACAGCCCTTCCAGGATTTCTATGACAATAACCATTACACCAAGGATTTAAGAATAATTATACATTCCATATAAATTAATCAAAACACAATGTCTCCATTGCAAAGAATATCAAAAGGAATGTATTTGCAACTTACATTCACTTTTTGTTAAAGACTTCAAGAAATCTTGCCAGTCTTTATCATTACATTCAGTGTCGTACATATCTTCTGTAATATCTGGAGCAACAAAATTTGCTTCCAGTTCCATCAAAGACGTATCGTGTAGTGGTAATTTTGAGCGAGTGCGTCGAGCTATGGTCTCCTCCGTTTCATCATCCTGAAAAGACACAACAAAAATATAATACAATCATAAACAATGGGCTTATAAAAGTCTTTTTAAATGTAAATTTAAAGCCATTAAAACTTTATTGTAACTCGAGTGTCAGAGTTAATAGAGAAATAAGAGGAAAAAACAAGAGTATTAAGAATAGGGAAAAAGGTTTACTAAGCAAAAATACAAGGTAAACAGTAATTAGCAATTGCTAGATTGAATTAAAAATCCATGAGATCTCATCGTTTCTCCTACTGAGGTTTCATCAGACATTATTTATAGGAAAAACTGACAATTCTATTCTCATTATTTAGGTTGGTTGGTTTTTAGGGCATGTTGGGTCATTTTATGCTGAAGATGTTTGTTTTATTCATTCTTGATAGGTTCTCAGTTTAAATACATTTTCTATTTAACCCATGGGACCCTAGCATGTACTACCACTTCAGGTCGGAGCAATGGTGACGAAGGGGTTCTCCACATTCTCCAGAACTGGAACCTCATTAGATAGTGTCCTGGGTATGACATTAAACTTGAAGACCCTCAGCCACCGCCTTCTAGCACCCATATGATAAAAAGGGGTTGGGCTTGCTAGGGTTAGGACAATCATATAGGTGTTAGGGCTTGACATGACCAGCCAATTGATTGGAGGGGGCCTCTCCGAACACCCGTCTAGCCTAAGTAAAGATCAAAGTAGAGTGTTGCATGTCATGGACTGCTCATCCACCAGTATTCTGTCCTAAGCATCACAGGTTGCCACGCCACCCCTTGAGGTGTGGGGCCTTACCCTTCTGCAGAGGTGCAGTCATATATTCTAAAGTTCCAGCTGATAGGATTCTTATTATTTAGTACAATATGACAAATTTATAGTCATCATGAAATAACAATTACTAATAAATGATGGAAACAGTAAACTACTAACCTTTTTCTCATCATCTTCAGTTAATGAAGCATTGTGATCGTCTGACATTCTTGAAAATGGAGATTTCATTAATTGTGAATTGGATGGTGAACAAAGAAGTGAGGAATTAACACTCTCTGTATCATCGTCACTTTCAACCTGAAAAATACAAGTAGACATTTGACAAAGAAAAAAATTGTAGCAGAGACAATAAAATGAATTAATGGTTAGGAAAACAAAAGAAATAGTTTCTAGTGTTTAACTCTTTGTTTAGTAAGGGAAGATATTTCCCCTACAAATAGGAGGATTTGTCCAATGGAACACATACAGAGATACGAATATGCAAGGTTATCATAGTCAGTTACGTAATAGTATCCCTAGTCGACAAATAGCTAGTCATACTGTTGAAGAACCTTTTGACTGTTATCTAATACAAAAAGTAAGAAACACTTTACCTACCCAATTTTCTTTTTTACCTGTATGATTGGATATTTCAAAGTTCATTATCTATTCACCCCATAGACCATCAGTTTATAAATCATTATTTATATTTTACTACAATCCAGCACATTGGGGACTATTGCAGGGACGACGCTACAGGGGACTATGCCTTCTCAACCATTTCTACTTTTCTCCACAATTAGATATAACAACTACAAAAGCAACTGAGCCATTAACTCTTTGCCTATCAAATTTCCCCCACAGCTGTACACAATTTTCTTGGTATTTTTTACTTGTATGATGGAATATTTCAAAGTTCACTATCTATTCACTTCAGAACTAATTCTAGTCAAATAAAGTCATGTTATTGTTGTAATCTGTGTCCTACTGCTCAATTATAACGAACTAACCATCAGTTTTTGTACTTTTTTAAGTGTGGTTTGCAGTGGTGGGAAAGCCACTGTGAGCAGCTTAAAGTAGGCAAAGAGTAAAATAGCAAATCTTTCCTAATAGAGTTGATCTTTTTTCTTTGACATCCTCTGCTTCTTAATCTCTTTCAATAATATATATTTTTTTTTTTTTTTACACAAGTAGTTGTTGGAATGTGTGACATTAAATAATAATAGAGAAAATAAACTTGAAAAAAGGGTTGAGTTTCAGTTAAGTCACAAATGATTGGTATCCAGTTCAGAGTCATGTTCCTTCTGTCTATCACATATTCACTAGCGCCATACCAGAGAAATTTTTTTGCATCTGAGGTGGAGCGCTACACCTACCATCAGCTACCCACTTAACCGCATAGAACCAAGCTGCGCTAATCATGTACTGAGTTGGTGAGGGTCACTCTTGAACTCTGAACCATGTGGTCCTTAGGCAGATGCTCTATTGACGGAGATAAAACTAAGTAAAAAATAAAGTTGGTGGAGAGTCCTATTGTCGGTATCAGTTGGACAGTGAGGGAGTCTATCCCCCTTTCGCTAACACTAGACCAGGGAGAATTTTTTGCTGAGGTGGAGCACCACACCTACCGTCAGATCCCCACTTTACCGTAAAATCAGATTACCCAATGTGTGCTAGCCATGCACTGAGTTGGCGGGGACCGGTATTAAACCAGGAACCTTGCGATTTCTACGCAGGTGCTCTACCGACCAAACTAAACCGGACCCTACAAAGTAAAGTAAAGTTGTCGGGGTGACCTAAAGTTGGTATCAGCCAGACAGCGATGGAGTCTATTCCCTTTTCACTAATGCTAGACAAGGAGCACCACTCCTACCATTAGCTCCTCACTTTACCGCACAGATCCCTGTGCTACTCATACGCTGAGTTGGCGTGGGCTGAGCTAAACCGGCCAATTCCTGCAACAAAAAGAAAGAAAATGAATTCATCATGTGAATGATTTCAACAGTTTACTTACCTCAGCAGTAACATCTTTATCTGGATTATAATCATCATCCTCTTCATCTTCATTAAAGGGAATATCCAAGATGCTGACCTTACTCTCAGATTTCGTCTTTGTGGAAGGTAGAAGCCACGGTGTAACTCCCTAAATCAAATAATACAAAATCAACTTTAGTTTTAAAACAAAAAATATAATCTCATCTACAACACCCAAAAAATGTCAATATATGAAATTGACTGTATTATAAAAACACCAATCAGAATATTCTGAATGAAATTTTACAATACTCTAAACATGCTTTCTGCTTCTTTTACTTTTAAGGTCTTGAAAGTAGATTTGAAAAATACTGAATTAAAAAGTGCTGTTAACATTATATTCAAAGAAACTTGTCAGATATTAGATAATGCTCCAACACAGTGCTTCTCAAACTTTTGGAAGTTACAGACTGGTTGACATTTTTTAGATTGATGCATGGACTGGTATATAAAATTAAAGAACTAAACTTCAAATAAAAGGCATTTTAAAATTAGGTTTATTTAATACAGAAATCTATCATCAATAATGTACTGTCAATGGGAATAGTGAGACTGTTTCTTATTTGTCAATTTGTCAAGTCTTGGCTCGATAGAAGAGAGTGCCTTGTATGTTAGATTTATTTCAGTAAGTGGTGAAGACTTGCACTCAATAGCTGCCATTCTCACTGGAGATCAAGGTGGCAGTCTTGAAATTTATAAAAATGAAATTAGTTTTCTATAAAATAATGTAGGCAAATAGATAGTAAAATAGACATTGTGGTAAAGTGCAGAAAATGAACAAAGTTGATACTTTTAGAAATATATTTCCAATTTTATTATATATACAATTGCTGTACTTCAAAAGTATACAATTTTTTTAAATCATGTGTGGCACGGACTGTCTATGAGAAGCACTGCTCTAACAATTTAAGGACCATATGACCTTTAGGCACCCCTTTTGCGATCTCAATTCATAAGGACATATTTTTTATTTACACCGTCAAAATCCGGTTGTTGGTTTCGGGTTAGAGATTAGTTTTATAATTAAAAAAAAAAAAAACTCTAAAATTTGTCTATTAACAAATAACCGGATTTTGGTGGTGTAAATGAAAAATATGTCCTTATGAATCGGGGTTCGCAAAAGGGGTGCCTAAAGGTCATATGGTCCCAATTTAAAAACAGAATGAAAGTATAGTGGTACCTTCACTCACAAGTTTAATTCATTCCACTCGTAACGCAATTTCCTCATATATCAAATCAATTTTTCCATTGAAATTAACTGAAATGCTATTAATCCATTACAGCTTTGCCCTTTAATTACCTTAATTTTTTTTACATTTTTTTAATAATAAAAATAGCAGTGTATTGTATTAAAACATAATAAAATAGAATATAATGAATTATGTGTTGTAATATGTTTAAATGATTCTTCTTTTATAAATAATACTTTTTGGTTAATTCCTCTAAGTCTAACATGATCAAAGGGGAACCACTCTTGACTGTTAAATTATCTATTTATTTATTGATTACTAGGAAAAAAGAAGATAGGGTTAGGGTTAGTTTAATGGGAAAATGAATAATTTATCAGTCAAGAGTGGTTCTCCTTTGATCATGTTAGACTTATAGGAAATAACCCACTTTTCTTTGGCATAATAAATCTAGAAACTTAAATGTTTTTAGTGAACTTATTAAAATACATTTAAATGAATCTCACTTGTACCTCACATTTTAGTTCATAACACAAAACAAAATATCAACCAAGTGACAGCAACATAAGTTGGGCTGCTGCTAAGTCAAGGTACTACTGTATTTTGTTGGTATAGTCCAATAATAATTATTGGACAAAATCTACTAGTTATTATAATGGGTTAAGTAAGCTTTTTACTTCTTTTAGCTTTTCACGTTTCTGTTTTTTTAATCATTCATATTTAATTACATCAGCATGTCAAAAAAGATCTGATAAAACGTAAACACTTTGCTCTTGATACACTGCACCTGAACTATTGGGGAAACACACACACACACACACTTCAGTCCAGGACACAGACATCTTTGTTTAAACCTATCTTATCATTTGTATTATTTAGATTTTTCAGACTGTTGTCCTTATCTTTATTGTTATACTAGAAGCAGCTACCCAGCATTGCCTGGGTAGAAGGGGGGGAGTTAGTCTCACAGATCCATTATTACTAAATCGTGAGTTGGATCCTCATAGGACGCCCCATTAAAATCCTTATGGGATCCCTGGTGGGGGCCTCAGAAGGAAAAAAATGCAGAGATACTCTGAAAAGAAAAATCAATGCCTCCTATTTAAAATACTAAATGCAAAAAAATCCATGCTGTTATTTAACTTTTATTTTTAGTTATCTTCATGAATATAAATCAAATTATTATTTTTGCACAAAAAGCAAATCTGGTGATAATGAATATATATATATATATATATATATATATACTTTGCCTTTAATTGTTTTATTTTTGCAGTTTAAGCCAGACATATACACAAACCACTATGCAACAGACCCCCCCCCCCCAAACAAGACATAGAGGATGAGTGACAGATTTACCCATAAAACCAGTCTGAACTGGATCTCCTCATATAGTTTTAAACTTTTTCTGGCATTACTAATAATTCCTCAAAGTTTGGAATCAAGCTAAAATTGGCAGTGCTTTAGCTATACAAACGGTTAGACATTAATGAATTATAAGATCAGTAATCTTTTCTAATAATTATTGCTTAAACAACTATAACAGCAAAAAAATCTCTAAGAAGTCAATTTTTAACTGGCAGTGGTCACAAATCAAAGTAAATCTCAATAAATATCTGGTACTAGTTTAAAAACCACCCTATCAAGCAACAACTAAGCTAACTCCTGCAAGGACTCTTGATTATGTCTTCAGCCCAACAATGACACTTCATGTATTGAATACATAATTCTTCTACTGCCACTTAATTTAAAGAGAATTTGATGTATGTAGTCCTTACTTTCTGTATAAACAATTATTTTGTTTCATGGATGAAATACGCTGGATTTTGCATTTTGATTATTCCTAAATTTATTTCCAAGTTATAAAAATTATCATACAAAAAAAATTTGTCACTAAAAATTACATCAAAATTTTTTTAAATCACCAAAAACAATTACAGTAATTAAAATTTGGGAATCTAAAATTTCAGGATTGTGGGTCGAAATTCAGTCCAGAATGTTTTTAATTTGCTCACAGAGTCAGCCAGGTTCCAAAATAGTATATGTTGGACTACAGCCTCTAGGAGTAAAGTTGAAAAAAATGTGACACACTGAAATTCACATTTATTATTAGATATTTATTGTTTTTGTGAATATGTATACACACCTCAGATTTTTCTAAAACTTCTTTGATTTTTGATCTTGTCATTTTTGGTTCATAAACGGCTTCTGTGAGTTCCCCATCAAATTCACCAGCAGATTTTAGAGTATTGTTCATCATGGCAACAACATGTTCATTTGTAATGACAGTCTGAAATAAACAAAAAAGAAGAAATCAATGCAGATTTATTTACAATGAAAAAAAAATACTTTGATTAATACAAAAAGAAATATTACCAAATAGACAAATAATAAACATTTTTGTCAAAAATATTAGTGTATCTATTATTATAATGGAGATTCAGTATGTCTGTCTGTAACCAAAACTACGTCACTGCTTATGTCACCATTCCCTCAGGAATTGTGTAAGTTTATCGATGAGTATTTAATCTATAGTCAAAATTATTAACACATAGAATAAACCATATTTATTAATAAGATCTCTATGAAAATCTGAGTTAGATTCGCCTCAAAACAGCCCATGTTATTAGAATATTTACCTCACATCCCACGTATGCGGGTATGACACAAGGTCTTTTAATGTGGGACCATCCATGAGCCGAAGCTCAAGGGATAGCAGGTGCAAAAAATGCATTGATCCCATCAGCATTACCCCTCAAGGGGGGCACCTCAAACACTAAGCAATAAACCATTAATTTAACAACACAGGTCCAGTGGCCAAAGTCACCTGACCCACAGTTCCTAAAGAGCCCATGTTATTAGTGCATTTAAAATCCTGCATATATATCAAGAAATGAAGGTTTATAATATATGGTGTGTTTAATTTGCATACTGGTTTTAACAAAACCAGGTTTAATTAATAATTGCTTGGTGTTATTGATCTCTAATATTATTTTTTTTATTCTTCAACATATTAAATTAATCCTATGAATGATTTTATATAGAAACCAATTAAAATATAATTAAAATAAGTGTAATCTTTTTACATACATTCTTATTTAATTTTGTTAGTCTTTCTAATTTAATATATTTCATTATATTAAAATTTGAATTATGACTGGAGGGCACATATTCTTGCTAGTCTAGCTAACAAAACATCATGAATGATTTTTGAAATTCCTTGGTCCTCAAAAATTTGTTGAATGACTAATTTTGTTTGATTTATATGAATGAATTTCTTCAAATCAAACTTTCACTTCAATAATAGAAATCAAATCCCTTTTTTTTAGGTTTAGTTTGGTTGATTGGATTTTACAGCATGTCAACCTTTGCTGGGTTAATTTAAGCCAAAGACATTTTGTTCTATTCATGCTTGATGGATATTCAACATTTTTTTTAACACATTTATTTTTAACTCATTTTTTCTATTTAACCCATAGATGGGATTCTAACAGGTACTACCACTCCAGGTCAGAGTCAGAGTGAACCTGAGAGTAATGGCGATGAAGGAGTACTCCACACTCCCCAGAGTTCCAAAATTGGAACTCCACTATTAGATAAAAACTTTTTTTAACAATTCCACTTTCTTCTGGATTGATATGGACAGAAGAAGAATAAACTACTCCCATAGATTAAGTAAATATTTTTATTCAAAATTCCATAATCATCAACTATGATAGACCACCCTCAAAGAAAGGCTAAAGAGTACAATGGCTGAAATATTGTGACTATAACAACCAAAATGAGAACACTAGTCTAATTAAGTCAGTGTATAATAATGATATAGACTGTTTTTCTACTACTTTTATGATATCACTCACTTAAAAAGCCCCTGCTTGGATAAATCCCGTAATCTATTGATTGTGTGGGTATCAAATGCACCTCCAAATTGAAAACCATAATCTGCTTCCTTTGCATACTAGAACATTAGAAACAAAGTTTCATTGAAGATATATACACTAATTCTCTGTGTGACAGATTTTTCATCAATATACACAAATAAGTATACTCAGAATTGGAAAGCCAGAACAAGACATTAAAATTATACATATAATAGTCCTATCAGTCTATCATTAACCCTTGCATTAATTCCTGACTGATTAACATGTTGCAAACATTTGCTCAAATGACAGTTTCTCCTCACTGACATTGCACCAGTTTTGTAAGTATTGCTGGCACACATAGTAG
This sequence comes from Doryteuthis pealeii, assembly GCA_023376005.1. Lineage (NCBI taxonomy): Eukaryota > Metazoa > Mollusca > Cephalopoda > Myopsida > Loliginidae > Doryteuthis > Doryteuthis pealeii. The sequence continues at coordinate 115,137,045 of CM042150.1, read as the reverse complement.
GCCAATAACATAACATGCCTATGTGGTATAATACAATACCAATATGTGTATGGCAATGGTAAACTGACTGTGTTAAATGTTGGTACACATTTGGCCCACATTTATCTGTGATTTATTTATGATCTGTATGATCTATTTCATACAATATAATAGCAAAATGTAATATAAAAATGATTTTTAACAGGTTTTAAGTTATATAAATAAATAAATTTATATATCTATATTTGGCTGTGAATGAATTCCTATTTTGTTTTATTTTTATATCACTTTTTTTAATAAAAGTTCTAATTATAACCATTTTTCATCATTTCCACCTTCTTTTAGTATATCTAGATATTGCTATATTATTATCAAAATAAATATTCTATATATGGTTTTAAAAAATGAAATGGAATATTTATAATCGTACATATATGTACCACTAGGTACATCAGTAATGTACAGAGCGGTATTCACGATTTTTAATGCATAACATATAAATTGAATATTGAAACTTGCAAAAATAAAGTTTAGATCTTTTTTTAATTTCAAAATTCAGTTGTGAAATCATCAAATTCTAAGTATTACAGTTCCTATAGCAATATCCAAACATTCATCAGTTTGTGAACAATCTTTATCTTCTTCCTCCCAGCAAACATTCACTAAGAATGGGTTATTACAAATTCTTCTGTGAGAAGTCAAAATGTAATCTTTCTACTTTGTGAATGTGCCAATAAAGTTAGCATTCATCTGCTTATAAATTAAGCACCACCTTATTTGTCATCAAATAATCTTATTAAATAAAAAATTTTAAGAATTAAAAAATATTTTAGTTGCAAACCCAATAGTTGTGACAGGTCTTTTACTGTTCTACAAGGTGGCCTATAAAAGATTGATACATAAAAAAAAAAATTTAATCATTTAGTCTTCTGAGTCATATAGTCGAGGAAACATTTTTAGCTACTTGTAAAATCTTGTAGATAGCCTCCATTTTCATAGATACAAAGTTGCACCTTAATTCGAGTACTTTGTGTGACTTTGCTTAAGGTTTCTGGGATCAATCCAATGTAGAAATATTATTCTTAAGCTGGAACATTGCTTTAAACTTATTGAAATAATTTTCTTTAAATAAGCCCACAAAAAGAAGACAAAACAGGTGAATGGGGAGGGCATTTGAATTTGGAATTTCTTGAAATTATTCTGCCACCAAAAATTTATTTTGGTTGAAATTATAAATCTCTCAATTGAATATTAAAATTCTATTATTTTGTTCTTTCACATTGCAAATTGACATTTTCAATTTGCTTAGGTTACTTATGTCTGAAATATAATAATAAAAAAATTAAATTAAAAACATAAGTTATGAGGGGTTTTTCTTTTAAATGTTTCAGTTTTTTGTGGGTCACCCTGTATTACAAGATTGAGAATTAAAATTTTTTTAAAAAGAATTGTGATTCAACTGTATATATTATTTAAAACAAACTTTTCAATGAGAAAATGCAGAAGACAAAACAAAAATGGGTGGAATATGAAAAACAGCAATGATATTTTGTATTATGAAAAATACAAGGCTATTTTTATTAACAACAGCAGATTTCTTTGACACAAATTTTTCATTAAAAAAAAATGTGAAAGTGAGTTTACTTGGAATTGGTAGGTAAGAGGTTAAATGTAAGAATTTGAGAACATCTGTCACTGTCGTGTAAACCAGTCACAAGAATTTAGGAAAAAAAAAAAAAAAAAAAACATCCTACCCACATGACGTGTGAAGATGCTTCGGTTTCAGTAGCGAGTAGATTTTTATGGAGTCAAATTACTAACCCCAAGTACTCTGGTTTTGAATTCAGTTTTTCCTTCTCCTAGACTGGTAGCTTTACCAAGGCTAAAGAGCCCTGTCTGACCAACTATTCGTCTATAGCTAGAGGGATAAGATAAGGATTCTTACCCTTCTGAAAGACATTAGCACAAAGCAAAAAGCCTTATCCAAGATTTGAACTCAGCTTGTTGAGTCCATTTTGAATTTTAAATAGTTTGTGTTGTAATTATGCAATTAAAAAGAAATAATAAAATATAAAAACTGTACCTATAAAGTTAGGGTTTGATTTGTTTTGTTTTTTTGTTTAATGGCATATCAACCTTTGTGGGTTATTTAATGAAAAAAGACACAAAACTTATCATTATATAGCTGTGAGTTAGTGTTCTATTTCAAAACTTTGTGTTCAAAATTATTAAAAAAATAAAAAATAAATTTTTAAAAATCTATGAATATTTATTTGTTAAAATGTTGCTCATGTCATTACTCCATTATATTTCCATTTTCCATATATAAGCAACAATAATGCATACTGATCTAATCTCTTAAGTAAATTCTTCAACTATGTTCAAAATGAAAGTCAAACAATATTAAAAACATTAAAAAGAACTTACATGAAGAATGCTTTTTACATTCATCACACTTAGATTATTTTTACGGGCATTCTCTTCCAATCTTCTGTCCATCTCAAACTCAAAATCAGAATTGAAATCGATTTCCAAATCAAGATCTGAGGAATCGGTAGAATCTGATAATTGAGGTTCAGTTCTCTTTTCCAGCTTTTCAGGTTTTCTGTATTTTTTTGATCTGAAACAAAAAATAGAAATAAAACAATCAAAAAAGAACAATATAATATAATTATCAAGTCTTATTAAATATTTTTTTTTATTATTATAATTTTTTTTTTTTTAAGGATAAAAGTAGACAATCATTGTGATAAACACAAAACTAAACCAAAATGTTAAATATCAAAAAGCTGTTAATGCCACAAATACTTAAAATTTCACTACGTTAAGATATAATTTTTATTATTTGGATTTTTGGGACTATTGTCCTCATCTTTATGGTTATATACACAATGTTCCTGCCTGCCTGCCTTCTTCAGGTGTTTCTTGTCAAAATCAGTAGCCTTCATGGAACTTTGTATCAAACCCTTTATTCAATCCATGGGGGTAGACTATTCATATTCCGTTAACCAAGAATCCAAATAATAAAAATTATTGAATCTCATAAAAAAATTCAGATAAATAGTTAAGATATCACTTAAAACAAGGATAAAAATTTTATAGAAATAAAGTATGAATACAGAGGATTTTTAAATCAGTAATAAAACTATTCATTAACATAGAAAGAAAAAAAAGACATATAGATTGATTAGATGATCATTTCATTAAACCTGATTTCATTTACTGACTTTTACACAACCTCATATTAAATATCTCATATTTGTATAAAGATCATGAAATAAAATTATTATTCATATTTCTTTTATTTAAAAAGGTCTGTAAGAATTTGTAAAGAAAACAATCAACTATTGAAGATATAAAATTAAAAAAATATTTGACAATAGATGAACAAACAAATACATTTTTTTTTAAAAAGATAACTTTTCTGCTAATATCTATTTATCAACCTGACTGCACAAGCATGATGTAACACAAGGTCAATCTATTAAGCAGAGTTTAACAGGTTTGAATTTAGAGATTTCCTTCTCTTAGACTGGTTACTTTAGCCAAGGTTAAAGAGCCAGTCTGCTATACCCACAGATGGAGGGAAATAGTTGGAGTCATACCTTTCCCAAGGGTATTAGTGCTATGTGAAATGCAAAAAGCCTCATCCACTTTTCTGTTTATACTATTTTTCAGGCAGCCTTCTTATTATTTCTAATAGTCTTTAGGGAATGAATTTAACACCCCCAACCAAAGTGAAACAATTATTGAAGTGATTCAAAATAGCTTAGCTCAATTGGCTTTCCTACTGAAGAGAGAATCAGCTATCACAGATTGGCCCTGGCTTTAAACTATCCAATTTTACTGCAATAGGAGAGGAACTATCGGGGGGGGGGGGGTATAGCCCCCTGAGGTTGAACCGGATTATTGTTACTAATTGGTTGGTAGGATTTTACAGCATGTCAACCCTTGTTGGGTTATTTTATGCCAAAGATGTTTTACTTCTTGATGGAAACTCAATTTTTTTTTCAAATACATTTTTTAAACTCACTTTCTTCTATTTAACCCATATATGGGATCCTAATAGGTACCACAACTCAGGGTCCTGGGAGTAATGGTGATGAAGGGGTACTCCACATTCCCCAGAGCTCCAAAACTGAAACTTCACCATCAGACAGAGTTAAGCATCATACCCAGGACACTAATACACACAACCACTGCCTTCTAGCACCCATATGATAAAAAAAGTTAAGGGGCTGCCATAAGGACACTAGGGTTGGGACAAACATGTAGGTGCCAGGGTTTGATGTGACCAACCAATTGATTGAAGGGGCCTCTCAGACCACCCATCTAACCTAAGTAAGGTCAAAGTGGGGTGTTGCATGTCATGGATTGCTCATCCACCAGAATTCCATTCTTAAACATCACAGGTCACCATCCACAGCCAATAGGTGGCCCCAATAGGGGGTGTTACCCCTCTGTAGATGTACAGTTGATGTATTCTAAAGTCCCAAATAACAGGGCTGATTCTTACTAGTCCTGTGCACCAGTTAAATCTTCAGTGTTTTAGTAGGCAACAGAGATTTGTTGACTAGCTAGAAATAGATTTTATCTTGCTTGCTTGTCAATTTTTTTAATTACATCATCTTTAATTTTCAAAGCCTTAGCATTTTCTTGAATTTGGATGGGATACTTACATTTTGCAATAAAGAAAAAAAAAGTTGATGATGGCTAAATTCTGGCGGTTGCAAGTATATTTTGATCTTAATTTATTTCTTGTTTTTATTTGTTGTTCTTCCACAATGTAAGAATCATTACCAGAAATGATAAGTGATTAGCAAATTTGACAAAAATTGGAAAATGAGGTTCAGTTGAATAACAGTCAGAAGATATTAGGGGTAAGTATTTATCAAACCCATTTACCACAGGTAGGATGTGACACAAGATAACAAGTATGGGGCATCCAGTGAGGATCAAACTCGCTATTCAGTATAATAAATTTGCAAGTTTGCTAACCAACTACAATGGGACACCACAGAAAATATTAAGGTATATTAAATCTATTTTAATTTTTGCAAACCTTCACTCCAAAGCTTGTTTCATATACACAAAGACTATCTATAATTCCAGTATATAATATATATGAAGGTGTTTGGTGTAATGGTTACTGTTGTAGGAAATGGATACAACAAGACAAGTTCATAGTCTGAATAAGGCTGTTTGCATTCCACATAGAAAATTATATATATTAATATTAACTATCTACAATACTGTCATTCAAATTTTACTTGACTTAGTCATAATTTGTAGGCAACCCACAAAGTATGTAACATTATATACTAATTAACATGTTGTCTATGAAATGAAAACACACAAATACTAGCAGAAAATTAACATTTTTTATGTCATAAGTCATTTAAAACTATCAAAAAAAAAAAATAAATAGAAAACATGAAAAATCTAAGAACTTACCCAAGTTTCTTTTTCTTGAGCATATTTCGCAGAAATATCCCTTTCCTTTTCCTCTCCATTCGTTTTTCTTTATCAGATTTATGAATCTGAGTCGCTAGTTTCCCACTTTCCGCATTCAGAAAACTGAGTTCTTCACTGATGAACTGAAAATCTGGCTGTGCCTGTAAGGTGTCATCACCGCCGATTTTAACAAGATGGCCAGATTTACTATCAGCAGCCATGGAATGTTTATTTTGAGAGACCAATGCAAACTCTCTTATTGCATGCTGCTTTCTCAAATACGACATAGTTCGGTGCTTTGTTACTCTGGCCGAAGAAGGAAGACTGAGTTTCTTTTTCACTGCACCCATGTTCTTTGCCATCGTACAAGTATAATTTCCTTTAACACCCGTAATTTTAGCCAACTCGGAAGACTTATCAGGTTCGACCCCCGACACTTTTTTGTCCGCTTCATTTATGAACTCTTTTGAAGGAGATATTAAACTTGGTAGACAGTTTGATTTAGCTTTTAGCGATTCAGGTTTGTCAACATTTTTGACGTCAACAGGTTTGTTTTCCAATTCATTGCTGCTCTTGTTTTTTAATTTTCCTTTAATTTTAAGAAATTTGTTGCTGCTGCTGCTGCTGCTGCTACTTCGTTTCGCTTGGGTTTTGGAATTTAATTCCTCAACCAACTTATCTTTGTGCCTGTCTCCTCTTTTTGTCTCTTACGATCATGTTTTGCCGATACGTTTCTCTCAGCAAAAATCCTTTCTTTCTTACAACTCAAGTCCAAGACAGAAACGCCATCATTATTGTTCGCTTTCTCGACTTCTGACGAGTGCTCATTGCAACCCGTACTTGACCTCTCAACATGGCTACCCTCCCTGCTCGACTTTTTAGGATGTACCATCTCTTCTTCCTCTTCATTGCTACCCATGCTGTTCTGATGGATAGCCTTTTTGTACGCCGCTTTTTCACAAAAGATTCTTTTATACTCCTTTAGCTTCAGTTTCTGTTCACGTGCGGATCCGTGAATTCTAACATCTTTACTTACTTTACACAAGAGACTTGTGTTTTTCTCAACTTCCATCTCACTTAAGACCTTACCTTTGTATCCTACATCTTTCTTGCTACTTTTTACTTTCGCCCTTTCGTTTACTGTATGTTTGCTCAATTTATGCATCTGCATTTCATCAGTTCTTTCTTACGAATCATCATGAAAAAAAATCTTTTAAATAAAAAAAATAAAAATAAAGTAATCAAGTCATGATGGCGGATATCATTTGTGAAAAAATTTCCATCAAAATCAAAAGTTCCTTCAACCAGTCTCATTCATTGTGAAAACTGCACAATTTATCCAAGGATCCAAAACATTTCAGGCTATTTTTATGGATCAGAATACCGCTGGATTTCAAGCACATGCACTTCCTGTCCGGTTGTGAATAATATTTGCTGTTATCTGCATTAAAGAAAGAAAAAAAATTTAAATACATTGTTTAAAAAAAAAAATGAATAGTGGTTACATGGCAATTTTTACTTTTTTTAAAATGGCCGCTTTGGAGTAGCAGACAGCATTTTTGGTAGTTTTTTTTTTTTTTTTTCCCCTCTCCCATACTTTTTTGCGGGGGGGGGGTTAGAGTCAAGGTTTGTTTTGCTACAGGTGATGTTGCGGCCTTTAAAAACGGGAAAGTAACAATTGTCAATTTGATACACATAAATAAATAAATAAATAAATAAATAAATAAAATAAAATTCATCAGACTCATTAAAAAAAATAATCAAAAGAAAAAAAAAATTTTTTTGGTATAATCACTTAATAAAAAAAAAAGTAATTGAAAAAAATATGAAGTTATAATCAAAAATCATATTGAAAATCTCTTATCTAAATAAAAGATAAAGAAATCAACGAGTATCGATGATATTGAACAAAGAAAAAAAATCAATATGATCGACGGAGTAATAAATAATAGCTGAACTTAAGCGATTTTCATGTTAAAAATTATTTGTATATCAAGTTCATACCAAAATAAAAATCAACATTTTTTTTTTTCATTTTTTTTATAAAAATAAAAAAAAATAGTTTATTTCGTAATCTAATTTTTCAGTCTAAAACCATTAAAAACTAACAATGCAACGCAGAATTACCAACGAAGCAACAAGATAAAAAGAAAACAACTGTTTGTTTACATTACAACTTAACGATACAAAAAGTTGCAAATTCTTCTAAAGTTTAAATTAAAAATGTCAAAAAAGGGCCATAAATACTTTCAATAACCCTAATCCCTTAAACGCGAAATGGAGAAGAAAAAGAGCTTTAATAATAATCTGGCTCTGTTGTACACTAAGCGTTTGCTTTTAAAAACTAATAAATACGCAACTTGGTTATTTTGTATAATATTTTGCTCAATGGATCAACTTCTGTTGATTTTTTGTTTTTGTTTGTTTTTTTATTCAGATATTGCACAAAATAATTTCTAATGATGAAACCAAGTAAAATCCATCTAAACTTATAATCACTATACTAGGAAAGACGTCACATACCAAGTAATAATTTTCATACAGAGTTTAACTTAGTAGAAATAAAGATGACCTACGTATTCGCACTAAACTTCTTTAAAACACTAAACTTTTCGTTTAGATCCATATTAACCAATTCATGTCCGATGTAACCCTATTTCATCGGATATAATCCCATACACACATTATTGCTATCGTATATTATTACAAAGGAGGCTTTTATCATAGTAGTAATACACCACATACACAACAAGTCTAATAATAATTCAATCAAAAGTTTTGTCTTTCGACAAAAAGCGGCGAGTAGCAAAATATCATTAAAATATATCTTATATCATACATCTCTATTTAGGTAAACGACGGGCTTCTGATAGGGTAAAAAAGGAAAAACAAAAATTTAGTTGGGGCTTTTCATAGAAAAAAACCTTCCCCTTCTATGTCCTAGTGATCTTATAAGCTTGATATGAAAACGAAAAAAGGGTATCATCAACAATACACACGGAATGCTTAGGTTAGTCGATCTGCAAAGGAAAAGAAATGAAAGTAAGTGATGAGAAAAAGCCAGTTCCATCACCACAAGCGTTTACCTCAATCAATGTGAATTCAGAATGTCTGTAACAGCCTAAGGACACAGAAAAACCAAAGAATTCTCAGCTTTCTAAATTGTCCACCATTTTTTCTGTTATTCCACTGCCGCCACTGATTCAAAACGAGGCTGGGTAAACATCCCGGTGAAAATCGGTGACATTTATTGCTATGTCCTTTACATAAACATATTCCGAGTAATTGTTATCGTTCTTTTTTGTTTTTAACCCTCGATATTGGCTTTTATTTTGTTGATTATATATTTTCCGCTTGATTAAATTTTATTCAAAGTGTATCATTAATAATTAATTTCTAAAGATATTTTACCGTATTGTTAATTGAAATACAATTAATTATTGTCGAGATGAACATATGGAGAAATATTTTTTTCTCACAAACACAAATGTATGACCCGGTCAACCAGAGAGACGTGTAAAGTCTTTTTATAGTAAATATCTTCTTGGGCATTCCATTCACAAATTAGACTGATGCGGGGGGGGGGGGATAACAGTAAAGAGTGACATCTGAATTCTTACATACGTAAAAAAAGACAAAATGGGAAAACTGAATTTATATACTTTTTTTCTTGTGCTTTTTTTGCGTAAGATGAGTCATTAACGAAGTTGAATTGCTTTATTTCTGTTGTTATCTTTTTCTTTCAAATTACGAGAAAAAAAAACATTAATGAAAACATTTATTTTTGTTCTAACAGAAGGAATTCTTCAATCTTGAAATTAGAAGAAAATAAAACATTTTCAAGTGAAATATTTTCTTTATTTTTTTATGTTTTCTTTACACTTATAGTTACATTTTCTCTATCTCTCTCTTTTTTTTTCGGGAACCCAAATTATACAATTGAATGAGGGATTTTTTTCTCTCCTTCAATTTTTTTTTTTTTCGTTTAACTGAGAAAAATATAATTAAAAAGAAATAACATTCGCTACTTTTGTATAATTTTTTCTTCCCTTCTTAAGAAAAAAAAATCAAGAAAAAGTAAGAAAAAGAAAAGACAGTAACTACATCAAAAATAAATAAATAAATAAATAAAACTTTTCTATCATCCAAAGTATCAAAAACATTTAGGAAAACAGAATTATGTCCCTTTATTTCCATGGTTGCCATTTTGAATAATAATTTAGCTCAGGGGGTTTCAGGGCCGAATTGTACGAATAACGCCCTTTGGTTCACATTTACATCTTGAGAATATTTACTAAAACATACCATTGAATAAGATAAACAATTTTGAATATAAAAGTAACTGAAGCACTGATACAGGTTTATCATAGACTAACAGAAATGATTAAGAACAATCTTAAACTATGGTATTGATACCCTAATATTAGCCATACCTCTGTGAGTGAAGAAGAGTTCAACTAAATAATAGGAACGCTAAAATTCTACATGCTTAATTATCCTAATGGATTCCTTTTTTTTAAGTTTAGATCACATAAAAAAACTTTTTTGGAGATCTTCAAAAAAAAAAAAATAGACATAAATTATAATAAAATATCAACATAAAATAGCACATGCGTAAAAGGAAGCAAATAATTGGCTGTACGCCCGTGAATTGATGTGGTCATGTGACCCTTCTTTCATGTATTTGACTTTACTTCATAACTCAATTCTAAAGAGTCTACGACTATTTTTCATTTTTCTGACTCGTATACTTGATGTTCTTTAAATCCCCCAGATCAATTTCAATGTCATGACTGTTTAATAAGATAATTGTGTTGTCCTTCTATGAGACAAAAAATATCAGCGAACGCAAGTATCTAGCTCGAGCGTAAAAAAAAATGGGAATATTTATTTCCTGGCAACAACATAGACAAGCGAGTTCGTTAGCAATGTCGAAGAAGAGCGTCTGCAAAGTAATAATAATAATAACACTCTCAGACAGAAGAGACATTCATTATAAAATAAAAATATCTTTGATAGGTCAATTTCCTCAAGACGCGGTAATGATTAAAACTAAAAGAGTCGCAACAAACTAAAAATGAGAATGAACTGATCAAAAGGTCATTTTGTGACTTAAAAACAAAGCATTACGTCGCTTTAGTTTCTCTATGATTTTGCAAATCTCGTTATTATTTTTCTGACTGCCTGGATCTCGCCATTGTTTTTTATCACGTTGGCTTGCTCAAATTTCGAGCGAGGTTTATTTGAATTTTGATGAAAGCATTAGGTCTTTAAAAAAATCGAAAAAGATATTCTCTATTGAATTTATAGATAACAATAAGAGGCTGAGTTCGATTGGTACACGTGTATAGAGGCTAACATTACAGTATCAGACGATAGCTGACTTCGCAGATTTGAATAGAATATAAATTAGCACCGCCATCTTGACGAGACTAAACGTTCATGATGGGTTATCGTTCTTGATTTTATAAAGCATTTCTTTGGTAAGAGCTTTAAGATAGTCTTCACATACATGCAGAATATATCTAGTTTCGTCCAGAACTTTCTTTTAACCAATAGGAAATATATTAATATGACTTTTAGACTAAAATCTACATAAAAAAGCAGTCTATACTGTAGTAAAATGATAACAACCGGTCTTCCATATATTTTTATTTTTCCTACCTTTTTTGTTGCATAGTTATATATATATATATATATATATATGCCTATCACATTTTCTGTACGGCTGTATTTCTTGGAATTTTTTTACCTGTATGATGAGATATTACAAAGTTCAATATCTATTCACCTCAGACAAAACAAAAGAAGACAGGAGTGTTCACGTAGTGGTCTTTCAGTGTAAACAACTGACACGTGCGAGAGCCGCTGCCAGCGACAGACGGTAGGATCAGTGGAGGGAGAGCCGCTGTGAGCAGTTAAAGTAGGCAAATATATATATATATATATACCCTTTGCCTACTTTAAACCGCTCACAGCGACTCTCCTATCATAAGCCGTATATATATATATATATATATATATATATATATATATATATATATATGGGGCGTGGTGTAATGGTTATGGTCGTACGAAATGGAATCAGCGAACCAAGTTCAATTCCTGTATGAGGCTGTCGTCACTTCGCTCTAATGTCCTTCGGAAAGGTATGGATCCATATCTTCTACCTCGGCTATGGATAAATACCAGGGTAGACAGGGCTCTCGCCTTTGTACGGTAACCAGTCTATAAGAAGGACAATACTGAATTCAAACGAGGTGTAGTCTGATTAAAAACTGACCTTGTGTCCAAATATCGTTCGTTGATAATATTGAAAAATATGTGTTCCCTTAAGAGATTCTGAAAACAACGTTTTTCAATCTTAAAATTTTGTTCTCATACACACACATACACACACACACACACACACACACACACACACACACATTATATAAGACAATTAGAACGTATGGTAGCAGCGAAGATATTTAGTCATCCTCATTCAACAAGGACTAATATCAATGTTAGTATATCCTTGATATACTAAAACTAAACACAACAGAAAGTAAGACAAAATAAATACATTTACACATAAGAATATATTTATATTTTAGGTATATAATATACATACAAATATTATCAAAGTAAAGAATACACAAACGTGTTCTTTGGTAGAATTATACACATATTGCTCCAGGAATAAGAAATAATTCGAAGGGATACAAAATGGAAAAAGGTTTACTTGACAAGTGTGTGTAATATAGCCATGTTGTTTTGTCGTTCCTTGGCAGAGTCAGAGACAACGTCTCTACAGTTCAAAGAGGCAAACAGAGGCCGAGAAGGGCTTTCTGGTACTGTGACGCCCTACAGAGTATGCAAATTTTTAAGAGATGTAATTATTTATTGCATCCCAACAAGACCAATTACGTAAAAATAACATTGTTAGGTGTTCAAAAGCAGAATTCTAGAGATCAGCTAAAAGAAAAATGACACTTTTCCTCTATATATGTTACAATCCAAACATAAAGGGGTCACGTTACTGAAGTCGATGTTCTGGTAATATGCGTAAAGCCTCTTGGGTACGACCTACTGATTGGAACTGATACAAAACGAGTACTAGGAAGTGTTGATACAAAACGAGTACTAGGAAGTGTTGATACAAAACGAGTACTAGGAAGTGTTGATACAAAACGAGTACTAGGAAGTGTTGAGATCACACCAGCTGGAAGTGTGCAGTTCGGCTACGGGAAAGAAACATGCACAACTTTCTTTGTTGAAGAACCCTTCAGCGTTACTTTTGACCACAAAGAGATTGCCTGGACCGCTGGTTGGAAGTGGGCCATGAATGAAGCACAAAATCACCTGTGCAATGTAATTCAAGAATATTCGGTGTCTAATAAGACTAGGACTGCTTATGAGGAGGAGTTACACACGTGGGTTGCTAACGGTTGGCTTGATATCGCATCCACAGGAACGACTGGGGGCCCCAAAGGCTTCGTACTACATTAAAGTCTTTGGCCAACATTCACATTGTCAACATTTCGTCCCCTTCCATGGCTGCCAAAAGTGCCTGATCGTTGAAATTTGATGGTCGACCTCTTCCTTCTTCATTTGTGAGGTTTGTATCGCCCGATTTGAACTTCCTGAACCATCTTTCAATTTTGCTTTTGCTGATTGTTCTTTCACCAAAAAGTCCACTGAGATTGCAAAATGACTGTGCTGTATTCCAACCTTTATCGAAGTGGTTGAGCATAATATCACAAATGTGGATAGGATTTTCGATACGCATTCTGAAAAGAGAGGATTGTTTTTATGAAACAAATTAAACAAACCGCAAATTGTTATTGTTTTTGTTGAATACAATTTGTTGAAAAAAAGCTGTAATAATTATGCATCAACACAATATATTAACGAGGACATAATGTCTGTAGATAAGATTAGAATAAGACAAGAATCTTTCGGCTTGACCAACATGGACCCCAAGCGTCTGAAAAATGGAGTCTTCGTATTAGGCCTTGAGGTCTGGGGAGAGCGCAACATCCCGCGATGAAAGCGAGGGAACGCGGTTTAAGAATTATCTGTCATAGTGACGTGACGCTCTGTATTTTCTCATTGCGGGAAGCTGACAGGACACTTTTCTGTTTGCAGGTGGCTCCGCGCAGCGACCGAAGTAATAAATAGACAAGTAAGCATTGTTACGAATACCATACAGTGAATGATTTCCCTATCAAGCGGATGATGGCCGAAGTAGTGACCGAAATGTGCCAAGACGACCCCACCCGAGGTGACTGGTGTGTGGCCGGAGTAGAATTGAACGCCTGGGTTGACGCAAGCTACCTGGCAACGGGCATGATGTTGGAAAGATGGGGTTCTATTCTAGAGGACGCATGCTGGCTTCGTTCGATAAACAATGCTCAGCATATAAATTTGGTGGAACTTAATGCCACGCTGAAAGGCCTTAATTTCGCGCTGCAGTGGCACGAAAAATTGGTGCATCTATACACGAACTCTTTCACATAGCGCTAATAGCCTTGGGAAAGGTATGCATCCAACTACTTTGCCTCCAGCTATGGGTAAATAGTAAGGCAGAATGGGTTCTTTAACATTGGATAGGTAACCGGTCTAGGAGAAAGAAAACTCCACTTAAGAAATTGACCTTGTATCGCATCCTGTTCGTGCGGAAGGGTTGGTATTTATATATACACGGACTCTCTATGTCGGATGAACCGGAAGTATCAAGATACATGCGCTCACATCACCATTACGCTGTGAAGCTGTAGTTCACTAATGAAGCGCACGGCAATCCTACATTGAAGGATTTCTTTACATTCTATTTCTATTCACTGTATTTACCGAATTAAACCACGTGACATATTTTTTTACTATCTCGTCTCATATTTATTAACCGTGCGTATCTTGTTTCAAGAAATGTGTTACGTTTGTTGCTCGTATGTATTTATGCAAACTCTCCATACTAAAAGGATGTGACTCAAGGTCAGTATCTATCTATTTTTAATTTAACAGGTTTTGATTCATTTTTCCTTCTCCTAAACCAATTGCTATTCAAAGGTTAAAGAGTCCATTCTGCCCTTCTATTTACCCATAGCTGGAGAGGAATAGTTAGATTCTACTACTTTTCCCACTGATATTAGCGCCATGTGAAATTCAATCAATCTCGTCAAGGATTTGAACTTATGTTAATGTGTCCATTTTACTATTATGATAACCATTACACCACAGGCACCTCAAAATCATATGATACAGCATATCTAATATTAATCTTCTCCTATACTGGTTGCCATACCAATGTTAAAGAGCCCAGTCTGTCCTACTATCTACCCATAGCTGGAGAGAGAATAGTTGCATTCATACTATTCCCAAGAGTATTAGAGCTATATGAAATACAACCAACTTCGTCCAGGATTTGTATTGCGGTGTCTATTTCCTCTGGTGATTACCCGCCTGTGGTGTCATCATCATCATCATGTCGCGCAATTAGCACGGATATCCATGACAATCTCTCGCCAACCTTTCCTATCATTCATTTTCCCAGGGAGGTCCTCTGCGCAGCAACCTGAATCTTTGCTTAGTTGGTCAATGTAGGTCCTTGATGGGCGGCCCACACTAGCATGTCCGTGTGTTGGCTTCCACAGGAGAACGTCACTTATGAGCTCGTCCTTGCTTCTCCAGCAGTGCCCGGCATGCCTTGTCCGTCTCACTCGAATGGTTTGTGAGATGGGGGGGCAGGTGGCCATATAGCTGTTTCCTCGTGGGTGCTGCTTCCACGATTTGTTCAGGACTGCACGCAGCATCCTTGTGCAGCTCCCGTCCAGCTTATTCTCAGGCGCCTCGTTAGGGTCCAAGTGGTGCATCCGTACAGCAACACTGATACAACCACTGCTTGGAAGAAATGTCGCTTTAGCTTGTCAGTGAGATCGGATTTCCATATTACTGATAATTTTTTTGTGGCCGACCACGCTGCTGTGGTGTAATGGTTATCAATCATGAAAAAGTTGGTTTAATAAATTGTTTCTTCCAACGGATTAAGTAATAACGAGAATATTTCATCGCCTGAGCAAACTTAACAGAAGAAAATACAAACATGAGAGATTAACTATAGCTGCAGGGAGAATTCCCTGCATTGTGAAATACAGTCTCATCTGGGATTTGAACTTGGGTCCATTTCTCACTTATTAAATGTTAGTTTTCTTCAACATATTTGCTGTCAACTTTTTATGTGTTCCTTCGTCCAATTATATTCTTTACGCATGCATACCAATCAGTAGGGCCGATTGGGTTATTTAATTTTAGGCAACCAGTCTAGGAGAAGGAAAAGTGAATTCAAAAAGCTTTATTCCGCTGAAAAACTGACCTTACGTTACATTTTCCACGTGGCGGAGGGTTTGGGTAAAATTTATATATATATATATATATATAGGTGTGTCAAAAAAGTATCGAGATTTTTTGTACTTTTTGACACACGTTGTATTCTAAAAAAATTAACGTTCCATTCATTGTTCATTTCTATCTTAGTAAATACAGCTTCAAAACCGGAACTTTTATGACACACCTTGTATTCTGAAAAAAATGAACGTTCCATTCATTGTTCATTTCTATCTTGGTAAATACATCTTCAATCTCGATACTTTTGACACACCCTGTGTGTGCGTATATATATATATATATATATATATATATATATATATATATGTATGTATGTGGTGTGTGTGTGTGTGTGTGTGTGTGTGTGTAATGTCTTATTTTTCATCTTTTTTAACTTAATACTGCGACTTTGTGGCAACAACAAAAAGATCAGGATATTCGTATGATTAATTCAAAGAAGAATGTCACATAAACTGTGACAATTCCGGTAATAATTCTTGAAGACTCATACACACACACACACCAATTAAGTGTTGCCCATTTTCTTGCAAACAAAACGGTACCGCTGATAGCATGTCACCCCCCACCCCACACACACACACACACACAAATCAGGAAACTCGCCCAAAATCTACGAGCAAGAATATGGAAAGAATGTAAAATCGATAAAGGAAAAAAAATGTAGGGAACCACTGCAGATCCAATGGATGGAATGACGAAGACAGACAGACAGACAGACAGTGGGGTGGGGGGTGGGGAGAAAATTGAACTGGCTATTCTCAGCAATCGTCGAGACGTCGGGAACCACAGTAGTCGTAGTAATAGTAGTAGCTGAGACACGTATTCTCAAGTTCAATAAAAATGCTTTCATTTTTTTTTCTTTTTTGTTCGATATGATTTTCATCAAATCGAATAATGATGAGTCATGAGAAATAGAATAGATGTAACTATAAAAGAAGAAAACAAAAAACAACAACATATACTTATATAGGTATTTCATTTATGGAGGTGCGTCGTGTAACGATTGTTGTCGTAGAGAAATGGACACGATGCGACGAGTTCAAATCCTGGGTGAGGCTGTTTGCATTTCCCATAGCGCTCATACTCGTGGGAAAGGTAGGCATCCAACTATTTTCCCTCAAGCTATGGATGAACTGTAGGACAGACTGGGCTCTTTAACCTTGTCTAGGCAACCAGTATAGGAGAAGGAAAACTGAATTCAAACCTGTTAAGCTCCGTTTAAGAAATTGACCTTGTGTCATATCCTTTGCGAAGGGGTTGATTATATATATATATATATATATATATATATATATATATATATATAAAATGAATGGCATTTAAATATTTTTATTAGGCTCAGTGGAGTAATCTTTGATTTCAGAAGAAAAAAAATAACCTTAAGTTTGTTTATTTAAATCAAATGGTTAGTTTAATTTTTTTTAATAAATCAATTAAAACTGATAATTATCAAGTTAACTGATTTTTCGACCCAATTTATATACCGGAAGAACTGACCCCCCCCCCCCCCCCCCCCCCCCCACCAAGACAGCATGCGACACCAGTTCAATTTTTAAGTGGAGTAATGCTGGTTTAGATTCAGAATTTTCCTTCTGCTAGACTGATTGCCTAATCGAGGCTAAAGAACTCAGCCCCCTCTGTACCCATAGTTGGTGAAGAGAAAATAGATAGATTTATGCCTTTCCCCAAGGACATCAATTCGAATAGAAATGCAAACACATCTTCTGTTTAATACTTAATTGTGTGACCACTAAAGTAACAGCATGTATTGTAAACAACTCGAGTCTTTTGTTTATCAAAATGACTTGATTCGGCATTAAATAACCTGAAAAGGGTTGATATGCCGTAAAACAAAATAATCAATCAACATGAAAGCAACCTGGGTCATTTGTTTATCAGAATGACTTGATTCGGCATTAAATGACCCAAAAAGGGTTGATATACCGTTAAAGAATCAACCAGAAGGAATAGATCTGGGTTTAAATCATTAGAAAGGATTATGATAACGTTTTATTTTCCAAGAATGCAAATGAAATATTTTTGCATCAACCCTTTCAGGTTATTTAATGCCGAGTCAAGTCATTTTGATAAACAAAAGACTCAAGTCTGATTAATAAGAATAAGATGATACTAGCAGGATATATCACAGTATGATAATTTAATAATTACAACATTTGAAATGTTTACTTAAGAGCTATTGCTAAACACTTCAATATGTAAAAAAGTATAACAATTTTAACTCTCACACTTTATTTTCTTTCTTTCAATCTTTTCATCATGTTCAATTGAAACAGAATAGTGTTATCGCTTCCACGCGCTCACCTCCTCTCTCTATCTTTACCCTACTCTCGTGTTTTCTTACAATATTTTTCTGTGTAGCATGTCGTTTCCTTCCCTTTCTTTCTGTATAATAAAAACGGAATGGTCCATTATTTAGCTGAAATGACGACACTCATATGAAATAAGTTATTCGGTGGATAAGCAACACCAGATAATCAGGATTTCGACTTTTAGTCAGATGGTGTTGCAAGATGATAACGGTCGTACAAATGAGGAACACGAGTATTAATATATAGATAATAAGACTAAACCTTCTTTTTTTCTACAAAAAAAAATGAACGTCTTTTAAAAAGAATAAATGTTAGTATCTCACGTATGCAAAATGAAAACTAGTGCAAGATGACACTCACGAAAAGAAGAAGAAGAAGAAGAAGAAGAAGAAGAAAAATCAATAAAAGCTAATTTAATTAAATAACATTACCACAAAGAAGATGATAAAATGCATGCAATTAGTCAGTTTGAAGTCTGTATGCAAATCGCTTGGGTTTTCAACTACCTTTTCAGAATTAGATTAAACACCATTTGTTTTCTTGGAGATAAAAAAAAATCAGGAATTTTATTTTATAAGGAAACGCATTCCTAAAAGTAAGATTCTATTATATAAAAAAAACGGTCTGAATGCTTGGCATTCTTTTTTTTTTTTTTTTTTTTTTGATCAGAAAGAAAGTCTATAAAATTGAAGACAGGAAATAAAGAAAGGATGTGTAGATACTATTACTACTACTACAACTATCCTCCTCTACTTGGCATCTTATGTGGTGTAATGGTTAGCAAGCTATATTTGCAGACCATTGTTAGTGAGTTTGATTCTCATTGGTTGCCCCATAATCAGACCTTGTGCCACATCTAAGTTAAGCTTAGTAAATAACTATCCTCTCTGTCTTGGGTATGACGTTAAACTCTATTTGATGGTGAAGTTCCAATTCTGGAACTCTGGGGAATGTGGAGTACCCCTTCATCACCATTACTCGCAGGTCCACTCTGACCCGGAGTGGTAGTACCTGTTAGGATCCCAAATAGAAAATGAGCTTGAAAAATGCTTTAAGAAAATTGAGTTTTAAAAACTAATTGAGTACCCATGAAGAATTAATAAAACAAAAACATCTTCGGTATAAAATTACCCAATGGGTTGACATGCAGTAAAACCCAACCAACCAACCTACTAACTACTAGATCCAAAAATTGTCTCCTACTGTCCCGTAGCGTATTGAGATACAAAACGATAATGTTCGTCACAGATCCGCACCTTCAGGTTCAGTGGCTCGGGAAGAAGCAAGAAGAGCCGTCACACCCTGAACCCGTACTTCAAGAGTGGCGTGAACCAACCCTGAGACTGGTATTTGATCCTTTTGCAATAGGGAACCAAATACAAAGAAAATTTGGTACAACCATGGGGAAAATTTAATCGCCAAAGAGTTATGAGGGTTTTATCGAATACGAATAATTTTTAAACAGATCACGGAACTCTAACAATTGCCACCACACTTTTTGTTAGAGTGGATCTGGGAGTAATGGTAATAAAAGGTCACTCCATATTTCCCTAGAGCTCCAGACCTCACCATGAGACGCAGTTCAGTCTCATACCAAAGACATGCGGGGTGGGGTTAACCCCTTGTAAGGGGGGGTACAGTTGATGTATTCTAAGCCCCGCTGACAAGGCTACTGAAAAAGACAGAAATTTTTTTTTTAATTAAAATGAAAAAAGAATTAATATACGTAAATAAAAACCATAAAAAGTTAAATAAATAAAAATTTAAAAAATTAAAAAATTAAAAAATAACAAACCTGAAAACAACATTCGCTGCAATTTGAAAAAAAAAGGTTAATTTTCTAAAGAAATAACACTTCAATATATTTTGCAGCATTTTTGGACCATATGACCTTTAGGCACCCCTTCCGCGATCTCGACTCACAAGGACACTTTTCTCATTTACACCGTCAAAATCTGATTGTTTGTTAGGGGTTAGGGGTTAGAGGTTAGTTTTATAATAAAAAAAACTCTAAAAATTGTCTGTTAACAATTAACCAGATTTTGACGGTGTGAATGGAAAAAATATCCCCAAGAAACAAGATCGCAAAAGGGGTGCCTAAAGGTTATATGGTCCGCATTTTCTGCCTGTCTTCTGCTGTCAATGCATTTTGTTTTCATTCAATAAACCGTACGTAAATAAGACCATTCTATTCAAGGAAATAATGTATAATCAGCAGGACCTGTGGATATACCACAGTATGATAATTTCATTATTACAACGTTTAATATGCTTACGTAAGAGCTATTGCTAAATACTTCACTATGTAAAAATAATAATATTCATTTAACTCTCACATTCTTTTTTCTTTATTTCCTTCTTTTCATCTTTTCATTATGTTCAATTGAAATAGATTAGCGTTATCGCTTTCGCGCGCCCACCTTTCTCTACTTTCTTTCTTTCTTTTTAATTATATTTTTTCTGTGTAGCATAACATGCCCCTTTTCTTCCCTTTCTTTCTTTATTTAGCTGAGGTGACAACACTCATAAGAAATAAGAATTCAGCGGATAAGAAAAACCGGATAATCAGGATTGAAGGAAAATGAGTATTAATATATAGAAGATATTCTATTTCAAACAGAGTTTAAAAGTGTTACCACAGTAGATTCTTTATTTTGTATTATCAGACTCACATATTCACTCTCTATCCCTCTCGCATCCTTAATACATTTTAGTACTATAAATAAATACTTTGTACAGGGAAAGGTTATCCGTTGCCAGGGATCAATTATCTGTCCCAGCTTCAGGAGGCCGACCTCCAGGCAGCACTTATTCCATCACAGTAAATCTCTGGTCGTTGGTAGATTTACATTTTTTTGTATAAATGCTTAAGAGTTTTTTTTTCTTTTTCTTTTGGTTTGTATTGCTATTGTTTTTTTTGTTTTGTTTTTGGGTTTTTTTGGGGGGGGGGTCAGACAGTAATAAGATATCAAGTTATCCTACCAAGCACAAATAATTTGCACACGGTTGTATGATTTCAAGTATACCTATCTAATAATATTTTGTAGGCAATTATATGGTTTCAAGTAACTATTTCTTAAAAATTAATAATCATTTATCTATATATATTTTTTTTTTAGATAAGGCTTGATGTGAATAATTTTGATCTTTCGGACTGTTGTCCTCATCTTTATTGTGGTAAGAATAAACACAGCGTTCAGGCCGCTATAACCTCGGGCCTTATTTAGAGTAAGTAACAGCGTACATTGTGAAATTTCTGTTTTTGAATATGTAATTCTTCTTTTGTTTTATTTTTTCTCTATCTATCATTTAATAGATTTTACAATAAATCGAGATCTAACCAATATATTAATCACATTTCTTTCAGTCAATAAATCTGGTGGTATTTTATGCTGCTAGGACCACCCTGAATTAGTGGTAACGATATTAAAGCTCCGAAACCACTCTTGAACTCAGGGTTATCATCTGATAATGACTTTAGTCTAAGGTTAACAGGGAATACCCGAACAAGACTTGAGGACACACCGGTCTGAACATTTTGTTTAAACCACAATAAAGATGAGGACCAAAGTCCGAAATATCATAATAATCATTTATTTGCAACTTATTTATGTGGTTTCAAGTAACTAATTACAATAATCCTTCATAAACAATTATAGCTTCAAGTAACTATTCTCAATACAAATAATTTGCACATAATTATATGGTATCAAGTATTCCTATCAAATACAAATAATTTGCAAACAAATCTATTTGACTTATAGATGGGAGCCGGACAAATACTGCTACTCCGGGTCAGAGTGAACCTGTGTGTAATGACAATGAAGGAATATTCCACTCTCACCAGATCCTCAGAGCTGGAGCCTGAGATGCAGTTTAGTGTCATACCCAGAACATCCCTTTTATTGGGGTGGGGGGAGCGTCCAACCCCTTTGCCTGAGGTATAATCGGCGTATTAGGCACGGGGGTGGGGGGTAATATTGTAGTATTAAGAAAATAACAGTATGTATTTGTGTGCGATGGTTTGTATCGTTATTTACTAAGCTTTGCTTAGGCTCCAGATATCTTACAGTACCTGCTATTACTATGTAGTCACCCATCTCAGAACTGAACTGGCTCACCATTGCTTAACTTCAGTAATCTGACGGAAACCAAAAACTCTCAGAATGACTTGCCTGACAGTACTATAATTTTTTTTAAATGAAGAGTAACTTAGATTTAGCTCAAGACCACAAGTATGGATCGTCAGGTACCATCAAAATGCGTCCGGTGATCAGTTTAGGCCATATTGAAGGAAGAAAGGTAAATATTTTTTAAATCTCGCAAAAAAGAAATTATGAACATAAAGAGTTGTTATAAAGAAAAACAGTTAATTCAAAGATCAAATTATCCGAGTGGGGAAAAATTACTCAACGTTATCTTGAAAAATAAGTAAAACAGTTCGTTTTTTTTTTACAACTGGGTCAGTTTCTTTATTGATATCTTTAGCAGAATTCTGTATTCATGGTTCTTTTACTAAAAATCTCTCGCATCGAAACTTATAAAAATATTCTGATATAATTATTTAGACTCTTATCTTTATAGAAAAAAAGTAAAAATCGTTTTTGTCAGTTCATTTTTTCATATTTTATAAAATAAAATAGGGGTGGGGGGAGACCTCGTAAAGAATATTTCCCCTTTTATATTTTAGGAAAACCCTATTTCAAATTTTCATCCAAAGGTAAGTAATTATGGAAATGTTCGTGAAAATCGGAACATTAATTGATTTTTCATACATTTTTTAAAAAAGCCTTTAGTCATAACTTGTTTTTTGGCTACGTTAAATTTCAATTGATTTAACGGTGCAAAAATGTAAACATCGTTTTTCGTTCACAATTTTCATTATTTCCGTAAGCTAAACTTTTTTTTTAAATCATCAGGATTTTTTTTTTTTCGTTTTTTCTTTCGAATGGACAAAAAATTTTCAAGACCCTTTATGCAAGTTTCATTGTGTTAAATATAATTGGGGGGGGGGGTAAATTTCACAGGGAAAATTTGTGGTACCTATGGAGCATCCAACCAGGATCAAACTCACTAATCAATTGAGTCCTCATCTTTATTGTTATAAATGTGCGTCCCTCGACCTTCTTCACATGTTTCTTGAAGAACTCAGGAACCTTCTTGTTAAACTTGGGAGTCTTCATGTCGTAATCGGAAGCCTTCACGGAACTTCGAACCGAACCCTTTATTCAATCCACCGGGGTAAACTGTTCTCATTCCGCTAACCATGACCTGATACGTGTTAAGCTATGTTAAGTATTCTATGTTATTATCGCCCATGGCCAGGATTCAACCTGCAATCTCCAGATGATTGTCACTTAAAAACTGAATTAACTCAACCCCTTTATCATTGCGCCATGTGTCTGTTATTTAAGTTGTTTTAAATTAAATTTGGATCCAAACATGTCCATATATGGGATATAAGGGTGTTGGGTCATTAAAATGCGTTTATTTCTGTGTGGGATTGTTGTGTCCAATTACAGAAATACTCTCCCGTACTTAAATAAGGGAGAGTCTTTCTGTGATTGGACATAGCAATCACGTGATGTACCCAGAGGTTTTTGGCACAAAGATCAGATAGAGATTCCAGACTATTTTAGGGGGGGGGGACGAAGTTTTAATTCATTTATTTGTTGCTATTAGTCTTAGAATAAATGCTATACTAAGACAATAAGGGCATTAGTGACGATTTTGACAATTTTTAATGATTGCTTGGCTAAAACAGGAATAAATAAGGATTAGAATATGTACCGCTGAATAATTAGATGATAATGTAAAAGAAAATGGCGTTTTCAAACAAAAATAGAATTAGAAACAATTTTACAATTATGACATAACTGAGGTGACGTGTGTAAAAATTCAAATACTGAACGCTAACTTGCGTTGCGAGTTTATTTATTCATTTATAGGAGGGCAAAAAAGATTGAAAATGAATAATGGATCAATAGAACAAGAAAATAATAATGATAGGAATTGTGGTAAGAAATTTTTAATTCAAAATTCACGGATGATACAAAGAAATCTTGCTACTAATGGAGAATAGTACGCAAGAGATAATATCATTAGATTACGTATTTAAAAAAAGCCTTATATTTCATTACATTTCACGGAAATAGCCGAAACCTTTGAGACGCTAGGATGAGGGTTAGGGTCAGAGTTAGAGTTAATGTAAGGGTTAGAGTTAGGCTACTTCGAGTTTCCGACATCTAATGCTATTTATACTTAAAATGCAAATCTAATGATATTATCACTTGCGTGCTATTGTGCATTTGTATCGAAATCTAATGATATTATCACGTAGGCTCTATTCTGCATTAGTACTGTACTATTACACCAGGGCTATAAAAATTACTGTTTCTAAACCAATGGTCGAACTATAAACCAGATCGACTCATACACGCGTAGGTCACAAGTATGGGTCATCCAGTAAGGATCGAACCCGCTATTCTGTAACAATAGATCTGCGAGACTATTTTACTAACCATTACACCACGACGGGACGCCCTACACGAGTATAAACAGTATGATAAACACATTTATGCTATGGATACATTTTTGGACAAAGTCATGACACACTATCTCACCGGAAATAAGTCGCAAACGTTTAAAATAAGTAAATTATATGTAAAACCGCTTATGATATTATGTCTCGCGCCCTATTGTACATTATTACCCTTCTTATGTACAATAAAATTATAGTACACTTCCCGACGAAATATCGAGTCTCACTGGGTGCCTCATAGTTCCGGCCTTGTGCCACAACTTAGCTATTCTTACTAACTACGAAAAGAGGACATGGGCGCCTGACATGGTGTAATGTTAGTAAGCTAGACTAGCAGATCATTACTAGTGTGAATCTCATTATGTACTCTATACTTCTGATTTAGTTTCATGACAAAGCTTAGTAAATAACTGATTCAAATCCCCTTGCAATGTTAATCTCAAACACCAAATAACATTGCCCCAACTCCCTCGATTTTCCTTAGCATTCTTCTCTCTTCGTCAGTTAATCTGACAGTGTTTAGGATATTTGTCTCATACCCCACTTGTATGGACTGGGCACAAGGCCTCGTTTTAACCTGGGCCCACCCACAAGCCGAAGCTCATGGGTCGGAAAGAACAAAAATTGCGTCTATCCCCTCGGCATTCCCTCACAAGGGGGCGCCTCAGGCGCTGGGCAATAAACCCAGCCCTGTCCCGAAGGAGGCAGGTATTGCCTGGAGGGAAAGCCCCTAGGATCGACGCTATTATTTGTACTTTAACCTGATCCAATGGCCGAAGCACACTGGACCCCAGCCGAGGATGGGTATAGAAGGTAAGTTTCAAAGCATAGTTACTAGAACTACACTTTGATCCTTCCCCTCTATGCAAGGTAAGTATGAAAGTGTTTAGCACCGTGCGCAAAAATCGTCAATTTACATATGATACATTTACCAAAAACATATTCAATCACATATCTTGAGACCAACTTATACACGAAATTAGAGTCGGGCTGGTGGTGTTCTAAGAATCTGGAGGAAAAGAATCAATTCCCATACAAATATATATAATCTTAATCAGATATGCGTCTAAAAAAATATAGAGAAATCTATTTGGATTACATATCTCGACTAATAAAGGACATGAGAGGTAACTACCTTCCGTGTCAGCCAGAGAGCGCGATGTAGCGTAGCAAGCAGCATTATAAAACCATAAAGAAATATTCTTTTTATCAAAATGTGTTCGTTCCATAATCGTAAATGGTTTATTTTTCATCACAATGACACGCTTCAGAAATAAATCGGTAATATTGTTTTCATGAACCTTTCCCCGAAAACGTCATTTATTTTTCAATTCTCTGAACGATATGAATAAAATATCAGGGATTTGTAATGTTAAAACATTTTTAGTCATAAACCATTGATTCTTTTAAGGCCACTTTAAAAATAAAACTTTCGTTACTTGGGTCTTGTGATATCGGGGGCCCTCAGACACTGAATAATTAGGGGAGGGGGCAAAGTTTAGGTACCGGACATGTATTCTGAAAGGTGGGGAGGTACACTTAAGGAACAATCGTCATATTGTAAAAAGAACCTGATATCTCTAAAGTAGGGGCCTTCCAAAAATGAGGTAACCAAGCCAATACGTGGTACTATATGTATTTTTTAAAATTTAAACATTGTAGATCTTTTAACAATAATAAAATAGATGAAATTATTCTAATTAATTATCATTGATATTATATCTTCATCTAGATAATAAATATTCTGCTTAAGTAATAGGTACCAGGTACTTTTTACAATATCACATTTTCTCCTTAAGGGACCCCCTTTTCGGCATACATGTCTGTCAACTAAACTTTGACCCTCCTCGCGGTCTGATTGTCCAACCGCTCTGCCCCACCCCCCGGGGTCAATTACGATGGAATTTATGGCAAATAAAACAAGAGAATCAAATTTGTTAATTTGTTTTATTTTTATTTTTTTATCAGATAAGGAAAAGAAATTAACGAGGTTGGCTTTGAATAAACAGCTGATCGCCTTAGACGCTACAATTCGATCATTCCTCTGGTCAGACACAATGGAATCAGCATTCGGCTTCCGAGTGGGCAGCCTCAAGTTGTCTCACCAATGGGATCCCACGGAACAGATTAAAAAGACAGAACGTAAAGGAGACATCATAAAACTTCATTTCAAATGGAATCCAATTCTACAAGACTTACTCCGGAATTGTAGATTGGCGCGAAATCTCAGCAGAATGCAAACAAGTTGCGATGAAAGGGTAAGCAAAAGAACCCCCCCCCACACACACACACACACCCTTCAAAAAAGTTCGAATTTTTTTCACTTGGCTAATTCTTAAGTTTGATTGACAAGAGATTCCTGTTTTACTAACCCCACCACACGAGCAGGATATGACACAAGGTCAAATTTCTTGAGTGGAGTTTAACAGGTTTGAATTCAGAGATGTTATTCTCCTAGATCGGTTGCTATACGAAAATTAAAGACCCCCAGTCTGTCCTATTTACGTATAGCTTGGAAGAAGAGTTGAATATAAACAAAGCGTCTTATTATACACATTTTGAAAAAAGTATTTGGAGTCGGGGGAAGAGCCTGATAGGTTGGTTGGATTTTACGACATGTCAACCCTTATTGGATTAATTTATGCTGAAGACGTTTTGTTTTTATTCATTCTTGATGGTACTCAAATTGTTTAACTCAATTTTTTCTCCTATTTAACTCATAGATGGGACCCTAACATGTATTACCACTCCGGGTCGGAGTGGACATGGGAGTAATGCTAATGAAGGGGTACTCCACATTCTTCAGAGCTCCAGAATTGGAACTTCACCATTAGATAGCGTATGACATCATACCCAAGATATTAAGACCCTGAGTCACCGCCTTCTAGCACATATGATAAAAATGGTGGGGGCTTGTCATAAGGGCAATAGGGTGGGTGCTAGGGCTTGATGTGACCACCCGATTGATCGGAGAAAAAAACCTCATAGAATGGAATGTGTTATAAACAGGCATACGTAAAAAGGTGTCACATCGTGGTATAATGGTTAACAAACTAATGTCGCAGATCTATTATTACTGAAATGCGAGTTCGATCCTCGCTGGATGCCTTATACTTGCGACCTTGTGTCACATCCTACTTGTAGTTGGTTGTTTTGTTTTATAGCATATCGACCCTTTTCAAGTCACAAAGTCATTTTCATAAACGAGGGGCTTGGCTTGTTTACAGTACCTCCTGTTGCTTAAGTGGTCACCCAATTAAGTGTTGAACAGGATCATTGCTACTTAACTTCGGTGATCTAGCGGGAACCGGTGCTTTCATCGTGATTTGACCGAAGTCGAACGGATTGGGTAAATACATACCTAGGCACACATTATAAATATGTTAAGTAGTTTAATGTGGTTGTAAGGGTTTCGCGTATGCTTCTAGATTAATTGGTCAGGAAACAAATTACTAGGCTTTTTCGAAGCATCGGTCAAATGAATATAAAAAGTATTGGAGATTGAAAATTCAAATTAACCTAAGATTAACGGTGTAGGGTCTTCCACTCAACCCGACCAGGGACGTTACTTTTTCTACTTCCTGTCCCCAAGGCACAGGAGAGTTCTAGTCCTTACAACGGGTTTACTTAGCTTCCTCTTTGATACCCTATTTTGGAGCGATTCAAATATATTGTATTTTGTCTATTAAGTTTCCGGTTTAAAAGAACAAAAAGATTTGAAGTGATTTTGGTTATTTCCTATAACTCCAACATAAACAAAGGGGAACCACTCTTGACTGATAAATTATTTAATATTTTCCCATTAAACTAACCCTAAACTCTAACTCTACACCCTAACCCTTCTTTTTTCCTAGTAGATAATAATAAATAAACAATTTATCAGTCAAGAGTGGTTCCCCTTTGTTTATATTGGAATTATAGGAAATAACCGTGATTTTAGTTATATATGAATAAGAGATGAAAAATATCACCAATAAGTTTTAAGAACTTTGTTTTTTTTTTGGGGGGGGGTCGTCGGGGCGGCCTAATGTCGGTATCAGCCAGACAGCGAGGGAGTCTATCTCCTTTTCAATAGCGCTAGACCAAGGAGATTATTTTAGCGTCTGAGGTGGGGCGCCACACCTACCATCAGCTCCTCGCTTTACCGCACAGATCATGTGCTACTCATACTAATAATCATATTAATATAATATATTAAGTATCTTATCTACTAGTTGAGGAACTGGCACTTAAGTTTCTACTAAATATTTGTTTCCAGTTTGAAACAAGTCCGCGTGAGAATAAGTTATTTTTAACATTTATTGTTTTATTACAAAGATTACCTTTCTGTATTTACAAGCGATTTTTTTGGTACTTGTCTAGAATTGGTATCAATTCAGGAAATGTTAAGAAATGTACACATCAAAATATTGTAATGTACAGGGTTAGTATGAAGCGGATGGTGACGAGGAAAAACAAACACAGATTTTAAGTTTCAACAATTGTATTGGAAAAAGGAACATGAAAAGCGAGGAAAAGCTAGAAGTGAATTTAAAGGAGATTTTGGTGATAGTTGTAACGTGAATAATAAAGTCAGTGAAATGTCCGGTGGCCGAATCAGTTGTAGTGTAGGTGGTGTCGTGGGCAGATGAACCCGTGGTAGTAGTTAGATGTTGATTAGGTGGGCAGAGTCTTGTTGTTTTAGTAGCCGATAGCGGGTTGGTATCGTGTATCAGTTGGCGTAGTCTTGTTGTAGGATGTTTGCCCCTTTAACTTGCCGGTCGGCCAGAGCAGGGGGCTAGGGGATAGAAGTAACTCCGCCGCCTTGTGATGTATGTTTCGTGAATCGAGGTCGGCCCCCGTTGATGTGCTCGGCACTGACACCAGGATCTCTCTGACTTGTCGGCTTTTCAAAGCCGATTTATATGGGTTATCGGATCAACTGAGATCTTTTTCATTTCACCGGGAATCGTTTGTATTGGATGAAAATGCGAATTTTATTTACAAATTATTTTCTTTATTGTTTAGGAATTCTTGTTTTCCATCCGGAAGTTCTGCTGGAGCCTATGCGTAGAGCCATGTTATTTTGGTCACTTCGTTTTAGGCTACCGTTGAGTTAACTTCCGTTTGGCGTCAGCAACTTATACTTTATTTTGTTGGCGAGTGTATCTCTTTATTACGGTGTGTGCGCGAATTGAATTGCCGAATTAGTGATTCGGGAAATATCTATATTTGTGTATATAACAATATGATGTCAAACATCATTGTCTAATTTAGAACACTGCCATTGTTTTATATCACCCCCCCCCTAGATATCTGGGCCATCCACCTAGAACTTTTTGGCTGAACAAAATATCTGAAAATGTGTAAATGCTGTAACAATTTTACAGGCTGTTAAATAAGAGATTGCAACATTTTACAGGCAATTTTAAAAGATAAATAAAATTAAAACATTTAATAATGGGAATTCAAGCCACCCAGTTATTTGTAGTTCGAGGTAACGACACAAACACCGACCGCTCCGATTTTAAAGGTTAAGTCAATAAATCCAGACTTCACTTTTCAATTTAAAAACATCCTGAAAATGCTTTTACATTATACTTTTAAAAAAACTACATTCATTTAGTTTTATAATGTCGTCCAAAAACAATTTTCCATATGTATCAACTATATCCAAAATGCAGGACTGGAAGCCCTAATGCAGAATAACGTGCATGAGATTACGTATGAAAAGTATTACATTTCAGTACATTTCACAGAAATACCCAAAACCTTTGAGACGCTAGGGTTACGGTATCGGTTATTGTTAGGGTTAGGCTGCTTCGGGAGTTTCCGTAATCTAACGCAGTTTAGACGTAAAAATTCGATTCTAATGATATCATCTCTTGCGCGCTATTCTACATTTGTACCGCTCTTTAGATCCGGGAACTAAGGACCCTCGCAAAAGAAATAACAAAATGGCTTCAAATGACGAAGGACCAGATGTTGCTGTATGATGTTCTAAAGTACGATAGCGACCAAATATCATCATCATTTATTGAACACAGGACTATGTGACGTCATGCTTTATTGTGTACATTTTTTTTGGCTTTCCTGAACCGATAGAAATTCTAAACAAATAGGGTTTTTTTTGGGGGGGGTAGTGTTTTAACCTTGATTTTCGGCCAGCTCAGTCGGTAGAACATTCGGCTAGGCTCCGGGTTCGATATCGGCTCTTGCCAACTCAGCGTATGACTGTGCGGCAAAGTGGGGATTGTGGTAGGTGTGGTGCTCCACCTCAGTCAGAAAACAATCTCCCTTATCTCGCAGTAGCGAAAAGGGGATACACTCCCCACTGTTCGATTGATACTGACAACAGGCCACTCCGCCATCTTGACTTTCTATTGTAGCTTGGTGAATTTAAACGGTCTTACTATTTCCTGTCAGGGTCAGAGACAACGTATCTATAGTTCAAAGATCAGGAAGCGAAAATAGGTCGAGAATGGGTTTCTGGAAATTATCATATGACCTAATTGATATGCAAATTATCTAAGGGGATATCATCAATTATTTACTAACATTCCACCGTATCAGTTGAACATAAGGATCGATTAACAAGGGGAGCTACGCACGAACCGAAACTCATGCGTAGTCAATGCTAAAAATCGCATATATCCCTTCGGCATTTCTGAGTAATAAACCAGCCCTGTCCCTTTAAATCAAGACAGGTTTTGCTTGGGGGGGCTGGGATCACGCTGATTTATTTATATTTTACCGGTCTAATAGCCGAAGCCACTGAACACCGGGCCCGACGGTCAGGTAAATTTTACTGACATCCCATCATGTCAGTTGAACACAAGGATCATTATAGTGGAACTACGCACAAATCGAAGA
Source organism: Doryteuthis pealeii (assembly GCA_023376005.1). Lineage (NCBI taxonomy): Eukaryota > Metazoa > Mollusca > Cephalopoda > Myopsida > Loliginidae > Doryteuthis > Doryteuthis pealeii. Next base: position 115,105,503 of record CM042150.1, on the reverse strand, counting down.
TCAGTGAATCTCCTCGGCATTCCTTTTTTGAGGTGCCTCGGGCACTAGGCAATAAACCCAGCCCTGCCCCTTTTAGACGAGGTTGCTATATGGAGGATGCCTCGTGGATTTATTAAATATCTTACCGGTCTCCAATAGCTGAAACCACTAGACACAGAGTCCGAAGATCGGGTAAGTATAATCATTGGTTGTATCTTTACATAATTAAACTTTTTTTAAAAGTAAAGTAATGTGACGATTTTTGAGGGGGAATTTGCTTATTTGTTGTTGTTGTTGTAATTGTGATGATAAAATCGCTAATTATTGTTTATTTTTTCCAAAGGATGATATGGGAAGTCCTTTTGCAGACGGTAACAACTTGTCTGAAAGATGATCTTGATCGTGTCACGTTTCTCTTACGAAACGTCCAGAGAGTCGATCGCAACAATTGTTTGATGATTACCGACGTTACATGCTGGAAATGGATTCATCATGTATGCTACACTGTTCATCACGTCGGCCTGTGATCATCAAACAATTGTTTTCGATCGACTCCTGGACGTTTTCGGTAGAGAAACGTGACACGATCAAGATCATCTGTCAGACAAAGTTGTTTACCGTCTGCAAAAGGACTTCCATATCTCCTTTGGAAAATATAAACACAATAATTAGCGATTTTATCATACACAATTACAACAACAACAACAAAACTAAGCAAATTTCCCCCTCAAAAAATCGTTCACATACTTTACTTTTTAAAAAAGTTTAATTATGTAAAGATACAACCAATATTATACTTACCCGATCTTCGGACTCTGTGTCTAGCTGGTTTCAGCTATTGGACCGGTAAGATATTTAATATCACGAGGGCCATCCTCCATATAGCAACCTCGGTCTAAAAGGGCAGGGCTTGGTTATTGCCTATTGCCCAGGCACCTCAAAAAAGGAATGCCGAGGAGATTCACTGATCTTCGTTTGTGCGTAGTTCCCCTCTATAATGATTCCTCTTGTGTTTCAACTGACATGATGGGATGTCAGTAAATGATTTACCTGACCGTCGGGCCCGGTTGTTCAGTGGCTTCGGCTATTAGACCGGATAAAAATATAAATAAATCAGCGTGACCCCAGCCCCCCACCCCCCCAAGCCAAAACCGCTCTTGATTTAAAGGTACAGGGCTGGGTTGATTACTCAGAAATGCCGATAAGGGATATATGCGATTTTTAGCATTGACTACCGCATGAGAGTTCGGTTCGTGCGTAGCTCCCCTTGTTATCGATCCTTATGTTCAACTGATACGGGGAATGTTAGTAAATAATGTACAAAGATGATTATCCCCCTTTAGATAATTTGCATATCAATTAGGTCAATTGATAATTCCAGAAACCCATTCTCGACCCTATTTCGTTTCCTGTCTGTGAACTATAGTACGTTGTCTCTGACCTGACAGGAAATAGATAAGACCGTTTAAATTCACCAAGCTACATAGAAAGTCAAGATGGCGAGTGGACCTGTTGTCAGTATCAATCGAACAGTGAGGGAGTCTATCCCCTTTTCGCAACTGCTAGATAAGGGAGATTGTTTTCTGACCTGAGTGGACCACATCTAGCACCCACCACCCTCCTTACACAATCACTCCCCAGCTTCTGCGCCCTGCACATATTCATACGCTGAGTTGGCAAAGACCGATGTACTCGCACACACCGGCCAAGCCCTTAGCTACCCCATGACTGTTCTACCGACTGAGCTGGCCCGCAAATCCAGTTAAAACACTACCCCCCCCAAAAAAACCCTATTTGTTTAGAATTTCCGTATCAGGTCTTCATGCGAAGAGCCAATACACACTATTGCCTACACCAATAAAGCCACTCCAGTACCGTCACAAGTTCGACCTGGTGTTCAATAAATTGATGTGATGATATAATTGGATTCCGTTCATTTCGCTACTTACTTAGAAACATCATACAGCAAATCTGGCTCCTTCGTCATTTGAAGCCATTTGTTATTTTCTTTTTGCGAGGAGTCGCTCTTACCATTACTCCGGAATCTAAAAGAGCTCCACCTGGCTCAGCGCACTACAGAACGTAGTCCATAAGCGCGCACAGAGACGCAATGTATTCACACTCATTTAAGAATCAGAATTGTTCACGTCTAAACTGCGTATATGGATTACGGCGTAAATATCACTCCGTCCTCGAAAAGCGAGCCGCAACCCTAACAATAACCCGTATATACCGCGCTAACACCATCAGCGTCTCAACACTCAAGCGATTTGGTGGGGTATTTCTGTGCAACTCCTAGTCTCTGAAAACTGTATACTTTTCATACTGCTAAACCCTATATCAATACTATTTTCGTACTCTCCGACATGCTCCGTCCTATCTGCCGAGTTCCCAGTAACCTTAGGGCTTCCAAGCGTCTTGCATTTTGATATAGTGATGATCGTATGGGAAACCTTGTTTTTGGACGACATCTATAAAAACTAACAACCTCGAATGCTAGATCTCTTGTTAAACATATAACAAATCAGTATGTAAACATGTAACAAGCAAGCTTTTCACGACCTCTGTCGTATCATCATACTTGGCACTATACACTCACTACCTCATCGCCTCATCTCCTTTCATCTGGCACACTCTCTGATAAACTCATGCGTAGTGCGCTCATCGCGTACACACGCCCGCGCTCAGTGTTTGTGTCTTACCTCGAACACAAACTACACTTGGGTGGCTTGCAATTCCATTATTAAAGTTTTAATTTTATTTAATCTTTTAAAACTTGCACTGTTAAAATGTTAGCTCAATCTCTTATTTAAACAGCCTGTAAAATTGTTACAGCATTTACACATTTTCAGATATTTTGGTCAGCCAAAAAGTTCTGGTGCGGGATGCTCAGATGTCTAGGGCGGGGTAGATATTAAAAACCAATGCAGTGTTTCTAAATTAGATACAATGCTGTTTGACAGCATTACTGTTATATACACAAAATTAGATATCTCCCGAATTCACTACATTCAGCAATTCAATTCGCAACCACGTATCTCAATAAAGAGTATACACTCGCAACAAAATAAAATATAAGTTGCTGACGCCCAAAACGGAAGTTTAAGCTCAACGGTAGCCTTAAAACGAAGTGACCAAAATAAACATGCTCTACGCATAGGCTCCAGCAGGAACTTTCGGCTGGAAAACAAGCAATTCCTAAACAATAAAGAAAATAATTTTGTTAAATAAATTCGCAATTTTCATCCAATCAAACGATTCCGGAGATAATCGGAAAAAGATCTCAGTTATCGATTTTTGGTCCCGACAAATCCCATATAAATCGGCTTTTGGAAAAGCCGACAAGTCAGAGAGATCATGCGTCAGGGTCCGAGCACATCAACGGGGGCCGACCTTCGCAAAACAAACATTACATCACAAGGCGCGGACTTACTTCTATCCCCTAACGCCCCTGCTCTGACCGACCGGCAGTTAAAGGGCAAACATCCTACACAAGACTACGCCACGTGATTACACGATACCAACCCGCTATCGGCTACTAAAACAACAGACTCTGCCCACCTAGATGAACATCTAACTACTACCACCTGTTTCATCTGCCCACACACCCCCTACACTATAACTGAATTCGCGCCACCGGACATTTCACTGACCTTTTTATTCACGTTTACAACTATCACCCAAAAATTCCTTTAAATTCACTTCTTAGCTTTTCCTCGCTTTTCGATGTCTTTTTCCTAATACAATTGTTAAACACTGTTGTTTTTCCTCTCGTCACCATCGCTTCATACTTAACCCTGTACATTTACATATTTTTGATGTGTACATTTCTTAACATTTCCTGAATTGATACCAATTCTTAAACAGAAGTACCAAAAAAATCGCTTGTAAATTACAGAAGTAATCTTTGTATAAACAATAATGTTAAAAATAACTTATTCTCCGACGCGGACTTGTTTCAAACTGGAAAAAATATTTAGTAGAAACTAAGTGCCAGTTCCTCAACTAGTGATAAAATACTTAATATAATATATTAAGTATTTCCCTTCATAATATATAAAATTATAATCAACAATTCTTACTTTTAATTAAACAATTCAATAATAATTCTTTTCCTTTCCTCCTTACCAGATATATCAATCTCGTACTCACTAACGGCGCTGGAGAGTCGTAGCGGCTCGGGATAGGCCGGTTCGGCTAGGAATCACAAGGTTTCTGGTTTGATTACTGGCTCGCCAACTCAGCGTAGAGTTGCACTATGATCTGTGCGTAAAGCGAGGAGTGATGGTAGGTGTGGCGCCCACACCTCAGACACTAAAATAATCTCCTTGGTCTAGCGCTATTGAAAAGGAGACAGCTCTCGCTGTCTGGCTGATACCGACATTAGGCCGCCCCGACGACCCCCCCCAAAAAAACAACAAAGTCTTAAAATTATTGGTGATATTTTTCATCTCTAATTTATATATAACTAAATCACGGTTATTTCCTATAACTCCAATATACAAGGGGAACCACTCTTGACTGATAAATTATTTTATTTACTTATTATCTACTAGGAAAAAAAGGTTTAGGGTGTAGGGTTAGAGTTTAGGGTTAGTTTTAATGGGAAAATAAATAAATAATTTATCACTCAAGAGTGGTTCCCTTTGTTTATGTTGGAGTTATAGGAAAATAACAAAATCACTCCAAATCTTTTTTGTTCTTTAAACCGGAAACTTCATAGACAAAATACAATATATTTGAATCGCTCCTAAATAGGGTCTCAAAGAGGAAGCTAAGTAAACCCGTTGTAAGGACTAGAACTCTCCTGTGCCTTGGGGACAGGAAGTAGAAAAAGTAACGTCCCTGGTCGGGTTGAGTGGAAGACCCAACACCGTTAATCTTAGGTTAATTTGAATTTTCAATCTCCAATACTTTTTATATTCATTTGACCGATGCTTCGAAAAAGCCTAGTAATTTGTTTCCTGACCGATTAATCTAGAAGCATACGCGAAACCCTTACAACCACATTAAACTACTTAACATATTTATAATGTGTGCCTATGTATGTATTTACCCAATCCGTTCGATTTCGGTCAAATCACGATGAAAGCACCGGTTCCCGTTAGATCATCGAAGTTAAGTAGCAATGATCCTGTTCAACACTTAATTGGGTGACCACTTAAGCAACAGGAGGTACTGTAAACAAGCCAAGCCCCTCGTTTATGAAAATGACTGACTTGAAAAGGGTCGATATGCTATAAAACAAAACAACCAACTACAAGTAGGATGTGACACAAGGTCGCAAGTATAAGGCATCCAGCGAGGATCGAACTCGCATTTCAGTAATAATAGATCTGCGACATTAGTTTGTTAACCATTACACGACGATGTGACACCTTTTAACGTATGCCTGTTTATAACCCATTCCATTCTATGAAGTTTTTTTCTCCGATCAATCAGGTGGTCACATTAAGCCCTAGCACCCACATGATTGTCGGAACCCTATTGCCCTTATGACAAGCCCCCACCCTTTTTATCATATGTGCTAGAAGGCGGTGACTCAGGGTCTTAATGTCTTGGGTATGATGTCATACGCTATCTGATGGTGAAGTTCCAATTCTGGAGCTCTGAAGAATGTGGAGTACCCTTTCATTACCATTACTCCCAGGTCCACTCCGACCCAGAGTGGTATTACATGTTAGGGTCCCATCTATGAGTTAAATAGGAGAAACAAAAATGAGTTAAAATGTATTTTTAAAAATTGAGTTAAAAATGTTGAGTACCACCAAGAATGAATAAAAACAAAACGTCTTCGGCATAAATTAATCCAATAAGGGTTGACATGTCGTAAAATCCAATCAACCTATCCGGCTCTTCCCCCGACTCCAAATACTTTTTTCAAAATGTGTATAATATGACGCTTTGTTTATATTCAACTCTTCTTCCAAGCTATACGTAAATAGGACAGACTGGGGGTCTTTAATTTTCGTATAGCAACCGATCTAGGAGAATAACATCTCTGAATTCAAACCTGTTAAACTCCACTCAAGAAATTTGACCTTGTGTCATATCCTGCTCGTGTGGTGGGGTTAGTAAAACAGGAATCTCTTGTCAATCAAACTTAAGAATTAGCCAAGTGAAAAAAATTCGAACTTTTTTGAAGGGTGTGTGTGTGTGTGTGGGGGGGTTCTTTTGCTTACCCTTTCATCGCAACTTGTTTGCATTCTGCTGAGATTTCGCGCCAATCTACAATTCCGGAGTAAGTCTTGTAGAATTGGATTCCATTTGAAATGAAGTTTTATGATGTCTCCTTTACGTTCTGTCTTTTTAATCTGTTCCGTGGGATCCCATTGGTGAGACAACTTGAGGCTGCCCACTCGGAAGCCGAATGCTGATTCCATTGTGTCTGACCAGAGGAATGATCGAATTGTAGCGTCTAAGGCGATCAGCTGTTTATTCAAAGCCAACCTCGTTAATTTCTTTTCCTTATCTGACAAAAAAATAAAAATAAAACAAATTAACAAATTTGATTCTCTTGTTTTATTTGCCATAAATTCCATCGTAATTGACCCCGGGGGGTGGGGCAGAGCGGTTGGACAATCAGACCGGGAGGAGGGTCAAAGTTTAGTTGACAGACATGTATGCCGAAAAGGGGGTCCCTTAAGGAGAAAATGGGATATTGTAAAAAGTACCTGGTACCTATTACTTAAACAGAATATTTATTATCTAGATGAAGATATAATATCAATGATAATTAATTAGAATAATTTCATCTATTTTATTATTGTTAAAAGATCTACAATGTTTAAATTACAAAAATACATATAGTACCACGTATTGGCTTGGTTACCTCATTTTTGGAAGGCCCCTACTTTAGAGATATCAGGTTCTTTTTACAATATGACGATTTTCCTTAACTGTACCTCCCCGACACTTTTCAGAATACATGTCCGGTACCTAAACTTTGCCCCCTCCCCTAATCATACAGTGTCTGAGGACCCCCGATATCACAAGACCCAAGTAGCGAAAGTTTTATTTTTAAAGTGGCCTTAAAAGAATCAATGGTTTATGACTAAAAATGTTTTAACATTACAAATCCCTGATATTTTATTCATATCGTTCAGAGAATTGAAAAATAAATGACGTTTTCGGGGAAATGTTCATGAAAACAATATTAACGATTTATTTCTGAAGCGTGTCATTGGGATGAAAAATAAACCATTTACGATTATGGAACGAACACATTTTGATAAAAAGAATATTTCTTTATGGTTTTATAATGCTGCTTGTTACGCTACATCGCGCTCTCTGGCTGACACGGAAGGTAGTTACCTCTCATGTCCTTTATTAGTCGAGATATGTAATCCAAAAAGATTTCTCTATATTTTTTAGACGCATATCTGATTAAGATTGTATATATTTGTATGGGATTGATTCTTTTCCTCCAGATTCTTTGAACACCACCAGCCCGACTCTAATTTCGTGTATAAGTTGGTCTCAAGATATGTGATTGAATATGTTTTTGGTAAATGTATCATATGTAAATTGACGATTTTTGCGCACGGTGTTAAACACTGTCATACTTACCTTGCATAGAGGGGAAGGATCAAAGTGTAGTTCTAGTAACTATGCTTTGAAACTTACCTTCTATACCCATCCTCGGCTGGGGGTCCAGTGTGCTTCGGCCATTGGATCAGGTTAAAGTACAGATAATAGCGTCGATCCTAGGGGGCTTTCCCTCCAGGCAATACCTGCCCCCTTCGGGACAGGGCTGGGTTTATTGCCCAGCGCCTGAAGCGCCCCCTTGTGAGGGAATGCCGAGGGGATAGACGCAATTTTTGTTCTTTCCGACCCATGAGCTTCGGCTTGTGGGTGGGCCCAGGTTAAAACGAGGCCCTGTGCCCAGTCCATACAAGTGGGGTATGAGACAAATATCCTAAACACTGATTAACTGACGAAGAGAGAAGAATGCTAAGGAAAATCGAGGGAGTTGGGGCAATGTTATTTGGTATTTGAGATTAACATTGCAAGGAGATTTGAATCAGTTATTTACTAAGCTTTGTCATGAAACTAAATCGGAAGTATAGAGTACATAATGAGATTCACACTAGTAATGATCTGCTAGTCTAGCTTACTAACATTACACCACGTCAGGCGCCCATGTCCTCTTTTCGTAGTTAGTAAGAATAGGTAAGTTGTGGCACAAGGCCGGAACTATGAGGCACCCAGTGAGACTCGATATTTCGTCGGGAAGTGTACTATAATTTTATTGTACATAAGAAGGGTAATAATGCACAATAGGGCGCAAGAGATAATATCATAAGCGGTTTTACATATAATTTACTTATTTTAAATGTTTGCGACTTATTTCCAGTGAGATAGTGTGTCATGACTTTGTCCAAAATGTATCCATAGCATAAATGTGTTTATCATACTGTTTATACTCGTGTAGGGCGTCCCGTCGTGGTGTAATGGTTAGTAAAATAGTCTCGCAGATCCATTGTTACAGAATAGCGGGTTCGATCCTTACTGGATGACTCATACTTGTGACCTACGCGTGTATGAGTCGATCTCGTTTATAGTTCGACCATTGGTTTAGAAACAGTAATTTTTATAGCCCTGATGTAATAGTACAGTACTAATACAGAATAGAGCCTACGTGATAATATCATTAGATTTCGATACAAATGCACAATAGCACGCAAGTGATAATATCATTAGATTTGCATTTTAAGTATAAATAGCATTAGATGTCGGAAACTCGAAGTAGCTTAACTCTAACCCTTACATTAACTCTAACTCTGACCCTAACCCTCATCCTAGCGTCTCAAAGGTTTCGGCTATTTCCGTGAAATGTAATGAAATATAAGGCTTTTTTTAAATACGTAATCTAATGATATTATCTCTTGCGTACTATTCTCCATTAGTAGCAAGATTTCTTTGTATCATCCGTGAATTTTGAATTAAAAATTTCTTACCACAATTCCTATCATTATTATTTTCTTGTTCTATTGATCCATTATTCATTTTCAATCTTTTTTGCCCTCCTATAAATAAATGAATAAATAAACTCGCAACGCAAGTTAGCGTTCAGTATTTGAATTTTTACACACGTCACCTCAGTTATGTCACAATTTGTAAAATTGTTTCTAATTCTATTTTTGTTCGAAAACGTCCTTTTCTTTTACATTATCATCTAATTATTCAGCGGTACATATTCTAATCCTTATTTATTCCTGTTTTAGCCAAGCAATCATTAAAAATTGTCAAAATCGTCACTAATGCCCTTATTGTCTTAGTATAGCATTTATTCTAAGACTAACAGCAACAAATAAATGAATTAAAACTTCGTTCAATTCTAACAGTTTATCAAAGAACAAAACTATGACTAACAATGTAAAGTCCTTCCTGTGTATAGAGTCAAGTTTGAGAGACTTACCGGTGTAATGGAGGGGATATCTGGTATCTTCTGATTTAGTGGTTTCTCGGAGATAATTTCTGGTCGTCCCCCCACCCCTAAAATAGTCCGGAATCTCTATCTGATCTTTGCACCAAAAACCTCTGGGTACATCACGTGATTGCTATGTCCAATCACAGAAAGACTCTCCCTTATTTAAGTACGGGAGAGTATTTCTGTAATTGGACACAACAATCCCACACAGAAATAAACGCATTTTAATGACCCAACACCCTTATATCCCATATATGGACATGTTTGATCCAAATTTAATTTAAAACAAACTTAAATAACAGACACATGGCGCAATGATAAAGGGGTTGAGTTTAATTCAGTTTTTAATGACAATCATCTGGAGATTGCAGGTTGAATCCTGGCCATGGGCGATAATAACATAGAATACTTAACATAGCTCTTAACACGTATCAGGTCATGGTTAGCGGAATGAGAACAGTTTACCCCGGTGGATTGAATAAAGGGTTCGGTTCGAAGTTCCGTGAAGGCTTCCGATTACGACATGAAGACTCCCAAGTTCAACAAGAAGGTTCCTGAGTTCTTCAAGAAACATGCGAAGAGGGTCGAGGGGGCGCACATTGGCTGAAACGTGTATATAACAATAAAGATGAGGACTCAATTGATTAGTGAGTTTGATCCTGGTTGGATGCTCCATAGGTACCACAAATTTTCCCTGTGAAATTTACCCCCCCCTCCCAATTATATTTAACACAATGAAACTTGCATAAAGGTTAATATCTTGAAAAATTTTTGTCCATTCGAAAGAAAAAAAAATCCTAATGATTTAAAAAAAAAGTTTAGCTTACGGAAATAATGAAAATTGTGAACGAAAAACGATGTTTACATTTTTGCACCGTTAAATCAATTGAAATTTAACGTAGCCAAAAAACAAGTTATGACTAGAGGCTTTTTAAAAAATTGTATGAAAAATCAATTAATGTTCGATTTTCACGAACATTCCATAATTACTTACCTTTGGATGAAGATTTGAAATTAGGGTTTTCCTAAAATATAAAAGGGGAAATATTCTTTACGAGGTCTCCCCCACCCCTATTTTTTATAAAAAATATGAAAAAATGAACTGACAAAACGACATTTTTACTTTTTTTCTATAAAGATAAGAGTCTAAATAATTATATCAGAATATTTTTATAAGTTTCGATGCGAGAGATTTTTAGTAAAAGAACCATGAATTACAGAATTCTGCTAAAGATATCAATAAAGAAACTGACCCTGTTGTAAAAAAAAAACGAACTGTTTTACTTATTTTTCAAGATAACGTTGAGTAATTTTTCCCCACTCGGATAATTGATCTTTGAATTAACTGTTTTTCTTATAACAACTCTTTATGTTCATAATTTTTTTCTTTTTTTTTCGCGGATTTAAAATATTTACCTTTCTTCCTTCAATATGGCCTAAACTGATCACCGGACGCATTTGATGGTACCTGACGATCCATACTTGTGGTCTTGAGCTAAATCTAAGTTTACTCTTCATTTAAAAAAATTATATACTGTCAGGCCAAGTCATTCTGAGAGTTTTGGTTTCCGTCAGATTACTGAAGTAGCAATGGTGAGCCAGTCAGTTCTGAGATGGATGACTACATAGTAATAGCAGGTACTGTACAAGATATCTGGAGCCTAAGCCAAAGCTTAGTAAATAACGATACAAACCATCGCACACAAATACATACTGTTATTTTCTTAATACTACAATATTACCCCCACACCCACCCCCGTGCTAATACGTCCGATTATACCTCAGGCAAAGGGGGTTGGACGCTCCCCCCACCCCAATAAAAGGGATGTTCTGGGTATGACACTAAACTGCATCTCAGGTTCCAGCTTGAGGATCTGGTGAGAGTGGAATATTCCTTCATTGTCATTACACACAGGTTCACTCTGACCCGGATAGTAGCAGTATTTTGTCCGGCGCTTCCCATCTATAAGTCAAATAGATTTGTTTGCAAATTATTTGTATTTGATAGGAATACTTCGATACCATATAATTATGTGCAAATTATTTGTATTGAGAATAGTTACTTGAAGCTATAATTGTTTATGAAGGATTATTGTAATTAGTTACTTGAAACCACATAAATAAGTTGCAAATAAATGATTATTATGATATTATCGGACTTTGGTCCTCATCTTTATTGTGGTTTAAACAAAATGTTCAGACCGGTGTGTCCTCAAGTCTTGTTCGGGTATTCCCTGTTAACCTTAGACTAAAGTCATTATCAGATGATAACCCTGAGTTCAGAGTGGTTTTCGGAGCTTTAATATCGTTACCACTAATTCAGGGGGGTCCTAGCAGCATAAAATACCACCAGAATTTATTGACTGAAAGAAATGTGATTAATATATTTGGTTAGATCTCGATTTATTGTAAAATCTATTAAATGATAATAGAGAAAAAATAAAACAAAAGAAGAATTACATATTCAAAAAGAATTTCCACAAGTACGCTGTTACTTACTCTAAATAAGGCCAGGTTATAGGCGGCCTGAACGCTGTGTTTATTCTTACCACAAATAAAAGATGAGGACAACAGTCCGAAAGATTCAAAATTATCACATCAAGCCTTATCTAAAAAAATATATATAGATAAATGATTATTGAATTTTTAAGAAATAGTTACTTGAAACCATATTAATTGCCTACAAAATATTATTAGATAGGTATACTTGAAATCATACAACCGTTGCCTGCAAATTATTTGTGCTTGGTAGGATAACTTGAATATTCTATTTACTGTCTGACCCCCCCCCCAAAAAAAAAAAACCCGAAAACAAAAACAAAAAAAAAACAATAGCAATACAAAAACCAAAAGAAAAAGAAAAAAAAACTCTTAAGCATTTATACAAAAAAATGTAAATCTACCAACGACAGAGATTTACTGTGATGGAATAAGTGCTGCCTGGAGGTCGGCCTCCTGTGAAAAGCTGCGGACAGATAATTGATCCCTGGCAACGGATAACCTTTCCCTGTACAAAGTATTTATTATAGTTACTAAAATGTATTGAAGGATGCAGAGAGGATAGAGAGTGAATATGTGAGTTCTGAGAATACAAAATAAAGAATCTACTGTGGTAACACTTTTTAAAACTCTGTTGAAATAGAATATCTTCTATATATTAATACTCATTTTCCTTCAATCCTGATTATTCTGGTTTTTCTTATCCGCTGATTCTTATTTCTATGAGTGTTCACTCAGCTAATTAAAGAAAGAAAGGGAAGAAAAGGGGCATGTTATGCTACACAGAAAAAATATAATTAAAAAGAAAGAAAGAAAGTAGAGGAAAGTGGGCGCGCGAAAGCGATAACGCTAATCTATTTCAATTTGAACATAAATGAAAAGATGAAAGAAGGAAATAAAGAAAAAAAGAATTGTGAGAGTTAAATGAATATTATTATTTTTTACATAGTGAAGTATTTTAGCAATAGCTCTTACGTAAGCATATTAAACGTTGTAATAATGAAATTATCATACTGTGGTATATCCACAGGTCCTGCTTGATTATACCCATTATTTCCTTGAATAGAATGGTCTTATTTACGTTACGGTTATTGAATGGAAAACAAAATGCATTGACAGCAGAAATGACAGGCAGAAAATGCGGACCATATAACCTTAGGCACCCCTTTTGCGATCTTGTTTCTGGAGGATATTTTTTTCCATTCACACCGTCAAAACTTTGGTTAATTGTTAACAGACAATTTTTAGAGTTTTTTGTTTTATTATAAAACTAACCTCGAACCCCTAACCCCCTAACAAACAATTCAGATTTTGACGGTGTAAATGAGAAAAAGTGTCCTTGTGAGTCGAGATCGCGGAAGGGGTGCCTAAATCATTGGTCCAAAAAATGCTGCAAATATATTGAAGTGTTATTTTCTTTAGAAAAGGTTAACCTTTTTTTTCAATGCACGAATGTGTTTTTCAGGTTGTGTTATTTTTAATTTTTTAATTTTTAAATTTTTAATTTATTTAACTTTATGGTTTTATTTTACGTATATTAATTCTTTTTCATTTTAATTAAAAAAAAAAATTTCTGCTTTTTCAGTAGCCTTGTCAGCGGGCTTAGAATACATCAACTGTACCCCCCCCCCTTACAAGGGTGTTAACCCCACCCCCGCATGTCTTTTGGTATGAGACTGAACTGCGTCTCATGGTGAGGTCTGGAGCTCTAGGGAAATAGGGAGTGACCTTTTATGCCATTTTACCCCCAGATCCACTCTAACAAAAAGTGTGGTGTTAATTGTTAGAGTTCCGTGATCTGTTTAAAATTATTCGTATTCGAGATAAAACCCTCATAACTCTTTGGCGATTAAATTTTCCCCATGGTATGTACAAATTTTCTTTGTATTTGGTTCCCTATTGCAAAGGATCAAATACCAGTCTCAGGGTTGGTTCACGCACTCTTGAAGTACGGGTTCAGGGTTGTGACGGCTCTTCTTGCTTCTCCCGAGCCACTGAACCTGAAGGTGCGGAATCTGTGACGAACATTATCGTTTTGTATCTCAATACGCTACGGGACCAGTAAGGAGACAATTTTTGGATCTAGTATTAGTAGGTTAGGTTGGTTGGGTTTTACTGCATGTCAACCCATTGCTGGTAATTTTTATACGAAGATGTTTTTGTTTTATTAATTCTTCATGGGTACTCAATAGTTTTTAAACTCAATTTCTTAAAGCATTTTTCAAGCTCATTTTCTATTTGGGATCCTAACAGGTACTACCACTCCGGGTCAGAGTGGACCTGCGAGTAATGTTGAATGAAGGTTACTCCACATTCCCCAGAGTTCCAGAATTGGGCTTCACCATCAAATAGAGTTTAACGTCATTACCCAAGACAGAGAGAGGATAGTTATTTACTAAGCTTAAACTTAGATGTGGCACAAGGTCTGATTATGGGCAACCAATTGAGAATCAAACTCACTAACAATGGTCTGCAAATATAGCTTGCTAACCATTACAACCCACACCTAAAGACTGCGACAAGTAATCGATAGGATAATAAGTGATGTAGATCTCAGTTCAAGCTACACGCTACGACGTGTTCGTCTACAAACTGCACGCGTTACTTGCTATCACCGAGTCCTTTCTTTTTCCTGCTCTTCAATGTTTATAGGACTTTCTTTCTGATCAAAAAAAGAAAAAAAAAAAAAAAGAATGCCTCAAGCATCAGGACGTTTTTTTATATAATAGAATCTTACTTTTAGGAATGCGTTTCCTTATAAAATAAAATCCTGTTTTTTTTTTTATCTCCAAGAAAACCAAATTGGTGTTTTAATCTTAATCTGAAAGGTAGTGGTGAAAACCCAGCGAATTTGCATACAGACTTCAAAACCTGATCTAATTGCATGCATTTTATCATCTTCTTTGTGGTAATGTTATTTATGTAAATTAGCTTTTATTGATTTTTCTTCTTCTTCTTTTCTTCTTCTTCTTCTTTTCGTGAGTGTCATCTTGCACTAGTTTCATTTTGCATACGTGAGATACTAACATTTATTCCTTTTAAAAGACCGTTCATTTTTTTTTGTAGAGAAATAAAAGAAGGTTTTTTAGTGGCTTATTATCTATATAGGAATACTCGTGTTCCTCATTTGACGACCGTTATCCATCTTGCAACACCATCTGACTAAAAAGTCGAATATCCTGATTATCTTGGTGTGTGCTTATCCACCGAATAACCTTATTTCATATGAGTGTCGTCATTTCAGCTAGAACTAATGGACCTATCCGTTTTTATTATACAGAAAGAAAGAAGGAAACGAACATGCTCCACAGGAAAAATATTGAAGAAAACCACGAGAGTAGGGTAAAGATTAGAGAGGCGAGGTTGATGCGCGTGGAAGCGATAACACTATCTGTTTCAATTGACATGATGAAAAGATGAAAGAAGAAAATAAAGTCTTCTCATCTGTGAGAGTTAAATTTTATACTTTTTTACATATGAAGTATTTAGCAATAGCTCTTAAGTTAAACATTTCAAATGTTGTAATTATTAAAATTATAATACTGTGATATATCCTGCTAGTATCATCTTATTCTTATTAATCAGACTTGAGTCTTTTGTTTATCAAAATGACTTTATTCGGCATTAAAATATTTCCATTTGCAATTCTGGAAATATAAAACGTTATCATAATCATTTCTAATGATTTAAACCCAGATTTATTCCTCTGCGTTTGATTTTTTAAACGCGTATATCAACCCTTTTTGGGTCATTTAATGCCGAAGTCATCATTTTATGATATACAAATGACCCAGGTTGCTTTCATGTTCATTGATTGTTATTTTATTTTACGGCATATCAACCCCTTCAGGTTATTTAATGCCGAATCAAGTCATTTTGATAAACAAAAGACTCAATTGTTTGTACAATACTGCTGTTACTTTAGTGGTCACACAATTAAGTATTAAACAGAAGATGTGTTTGCATTTCTATCGAATTGATGTCCTTGGGAAAGCATAAATCTATCTATTGTCTCTTCACCAACTATGGGTACAGAGGGGTCTGAGTTCTTTAGCCTCGATTAGGCAATCAGTCTGGCAGAAGGAAAATTCTGAATCTAAACCAGTATTACTCCACTTAAAAAGTTGAAACTGGTGTCGCATGCTGTCTGGTGGGGGGAGCGGGGGGGGGGGGTCAGTTCTTCCGGTATATAAATTGGATTGAAAATCAGTTAACTTGATAATTAGCAGTGTTAATTGATTTATTAAAAAAAAATTAACTAACCATTTTGATTTAAATAAACAAATGAAGGTTGATTTTTTGTTCTTCTGAAATCAAAGTTACTCACTGAGCCTAATAAAAATATTTAAATGCCATGTCATTATACATATATATATATTATTATATATATATTATCAATCAACCCCCTTCCGCAAAGGATCTGTGACACAAGGTCAATTTTCTTAAAGGAGTTTAACAGGTTTGAATTCATTCCTTCTCGCTTATACTGCGTTGCCTAGACAAGGGTTAAGAGGCCGTCTGTCCTACAGTTCATCCAGTAGCTTGAGGGAAAATAGTTGGATGCCTACCTTTCCCACGAGTATGAGCGCTAGGTAAATGCATCAGCCTTCACCCAGGATTTGAACTCGTCGCATTTCGTGTCCATTTCTCTACGACAACAATCGTTAACACGACCGCACCATCCAATATGAAATAGCCTATAAAGTATATGTTGTTGTGTTTTTTGTTTTCTTCTTTATAGTTACATCTATATCTATTTCTCATACTCATCATTATTTCGATTTGATGAAAATCATATCGAACAAAAAAAAGAATAAAAAATGAAAGCATTTTTTATTGAACTTGAAATACGTGTCTCACTAATACTATTACCTACGACGTAGCTTGTGTCCCGACGTCTCGACGATTGCTGAGAATAGCAGTTCAATTTTCTCCCCACCCCACCCCACCCACTGTCTGTCATCTCTCA
>CM042150.1:114838369-115088523 GCA_023376005.1 Doryteuthis pealeii | reverse complement strand
AAAGAGAGAAGATGGAGTAATGCAATGAAGGGGTACTTCCACATTCTTCAGAAGCTCCAGAATTGGAACTTCACCATTAGATAGCGTATGACATCATACCCAAAGATATTAAGACCACTGAGTCACCGCCTTCTAGCACATATGATAAAATGGTGGGGGCTTGTCATAAGGGCAAATAGGGTGGGTGCTAGGGCTTGATGTGACCCCCGATTGATCGGAGAAAAAAACTCATAGAATGGAATGTGTTATAAACAGGCATACGTAAAAGGTGTCACAATCGTGGTATAATGGTTAACAAACTAATGTCGCAGATCTATTATTACTGAAATGCGAGTTCGATCCTCGCTGGATGCCTTATACTTGCGCGACTTGTGTCACATCCTACTTGTAGTTGGTTGTTTTGTTTATAGCATATCGACCCTTTTCAAGTCAAAAGTCATTTTCATAAACGAGGGGCTTGGCTTGTTTACAGTACCTCCTGTTGCTTAAGTGGTCACCCAATTAAGTGTTGAACAGGATCATTGCTACTTAACTTCGGTGATCTAGCGGGAACCGGTGCTTTCATCGTGATTTGACCGAAGTCGAACGGATTGGGTAAATACATACCTAGGCAACACACATTAAAATGTTAAGTAGTTAAATGTGGTTGTAAGGGTTTCGCGTATGCTTCTAGATTAATTGGTCAGGAAATATAAGAAACAAATTACTAGGCTTTTTCGAAGCATCGGTCAAATGAATATAAAAGTATTGGAGATTGAAAATTCAAATTAACCTAAAGATTAACGGTGTAGGGTCTTCCACTCAACCGACCAGGGACGTTACTTTTCTACTTCCTGTCCCCAAGGCACAGGAGAGTTCTAGTCCTTACAACGGGTTTACTTAGCTTCCTCTTTGATACCCTATTTTGGAGCGATTCAAATATATTGTATTTTGTCTATTAAGTTTCCGGTTTAAAAGAAACAAGAAAGATTTGAAGTGATTTTGGTTATTTCCTATAACTCCAACATAAACAAAGGGGAACCACTCTTGACTGATAAATTATTTAATATTTTCCCCATTAAACTAACCCTAAACTCTAACTCTACACCCTAACCCTTCTTTTTTCCTAGTAGATAATAAATAAAATAACAATTTATCAGTCAAGAGTGGTTCCCCTTTGTTTATATTGGAATTATAGGAAATAACCGTGATTTTAGTTATATAATGAATAAGAGATGAAAATATCACCAATAAGTTTTAAGAACTTTGTTTTTTTTTGGGGGGGGTCGTCGGGCGGCCTAATGTCGGTATCAGCCAGACAGCGAGGAGTCTATCTCCTTTTCAATAGCGCTAGACCAAGGAGATTATTTTAGCGTCTGAGGTGGGGCGCCACACCTACCATCAGCTCCTCGCTTTACCGCACAGATCATGTGCTACTCATACTAATAATCATATTAATATAATATATTAAGTATCTTATCTACTAGTTGAGGAACTGGCACTTAAGTTTCTACTAAATATTTGTTTCCAGTTTGAAACAAGTCCGCGTGAGAATAAGTTATTTTTAACATTTATTGTTTTATTACAAAGATTACCTTTCTGTATTTACAAGCGATTTTTTTGGTACTTGTCTAGAATTGGTATCAATTCAGGAAATGTTAAGAAATGTACACATCAAAATATTGTAATGTACAGGGTTAGTATGAAGCGGATGGTGACGAGGAAAAACAAACACAGATTTTAAGTTTCAACAATTGTATTGGAAAAAGGAACATGAAAAGCGAGGAAAAGCTAGAAGTGAATTTAAAGGAGATTTTGGTGATAGTTGTAACGTGAATAATAAAGTCAGTGAAATGTCCGGTGGCCGAATCAGTTGTAGTGTAGGTGGTGTCGTGGGCAGATGAACCCGTGGTAGTAGTTAGATGTTGATTAGGTGGGCAGAGTCTTGTTGTTTTAGTAGCCGATAGCGGGTTGGTATCGTGTATCAGTTGGCGTAGTCTTGTTGTAGGATGTTTGCCCCTTTAACTTGCCGGTCGGCCAGAGCAGGGGCTAGGGGATAGAAGTAAGTCCGCCGCCTTGTGATGTATGTTTCGTGAATCGAGGTCGGCCCCCGTTGATGTGCTCGGCACTGACACCAGGATCTCTCTGACTTGTCGGCTTTTCAAAGCCGATTTATATGGGTTATCGGATCAACTGAGATCTTTTTCATTTCACCCGGGAATCGTTTGTATTGGATGAAAATGCGAATTTTATTTACAAAATTATTTTCTTTATTGTTTAGGAATTCTTGTTTTCCATCCGGAAGTTCTGCTGGAGCCTATGCGTAGAGCCATGTTATTTTGGTCACTTCGTTTTAGGCTACCGTTGAGTTAACTTCCGTTTGGCGTCAGCAACTTATACTTTATTTTGTTGGCGAGTGTATCTCTTTATTACGGTGTGTGCGCGAATTGAATTGCCGAATTAGTGATTCGGGAAATATCTATATTTGTGTATATAACAATATGATGTCAAACATCATTGTCTAATTTAGAACACTGCCATTGTTTTATATCACCCCCCCCCTAGATATCTGGGCCATCCACCTAGAACTTTTGGCTGAACAAAATATCTGAAAATGTGTAAATGCTGTAACAATTTTACAGGCTGTTAAATAAGAGATTGCAACATTTTACAGGCAATTTTAAAAGATAAATAAAATTAAAACATTTAATAATGGGAATTCAAGCCACCCAGTTATTTGTAGTTCGAGGTAACGACACAAACACCGACCGCTCCGATTTTAAAGGTTAAGTCAATAAATCCAGACTTCACTTTCAATTTAAAAACATCCTGAAAATGCTTTTACATTATACTTTTAAAAAAACTACATTCATTTAGTTTTATAATGTCGTCCAAAAACAATTTTCCATAGTATCAACTATATCCAAAATGCAGGACTGGAGCCCTAATGCAGAATAACGTGCATGAGATTACGTATGAAAAGTATTACATTTCAGTACATTTCACAGAAATACCCAAAACCTTTGAGACGCTAGGGTTACGGTATCGGTTATTGTTAGGGTTAGGCTGCTTCGGGAGTTTCCGTAATCTAACGCAGTTTAGACGTAAAAATTCGATTCTAATGATATCATCTCTTGCGCGCTATTCTACATTTGTACCGCTCTTTAGATCCGGGAACTAAGGACCCTCGCAAAGGAAATGACAAAATGGCTTCAAATGACGAAGGACCAGATGTTGCTGTAGGTGTTCTAAAGTACGATAGTGACCAAATATCATCATCATTTATTGAACACAGGGCTATGTGACGTCATGCTTTATTGTGTACATTTTTTTTGGCTTTCCTGAACCGATAGAAATTCTAAACAAATAGGGTTTTTTTTGGGGAGGGGGGGTAGTGTTTTAACCTTGATTTTCGGCCAGCTCAGTCGGTAGAACATTCGGCTAGGCTCCGGGTTCGATATCGGCTCTTGCCAACTCAGCGTATGACTGTGCGGCAAAGTGGGGAGTTGTGGTAGGTGTGGTGCTCCACCTCAGTCAGAAAACAATCTCCCTTATCTCGCAGTAGCGAAAAGGGGATACACTCCCCCACTGTTCGATTGATACTGACAACAGGCCACTCCGCCATCTTGACTTTCTATTGGTAGCTTGGTGAATTTAAACGGTCTTACTATTTCCTGTCAGGGTCAGAGACAACGTATCTATAGTTCAAAGATCAGGAAGCGAAAATAGGTCGAGAATGGGTTTCTGGAATTATCATATGACCTCTAATTGATATGCAAATTATCTAAGGGGGATAATCATCTGTAACATTCCACCGTATCAGTTGAACATAAGGATCGATTAACAAGGGGAGCTACGCACGAACCGAAACTCATGCATAGTCAATGCTAAAAATCGCATATATCCCTTCGGCATTTCTGAGTAATAAACCCAGCCCTGTCCCTTTAAATCAAGACAGGTTTTGCTTGGGGGGGGGGGCTGGGATCACGCTGATTTATTTATATTTTACCGGTCTAATAGCCGAAGCCACTGAACACCGGGCCCGACGGTCAGGTAAATATTTACTGACATCCCATCATGTCAGTTGAACACAAGGATCATTATAGTGGGGAACTACGCACAAATCGAAGATCAGTGAATCTCCTCGGCATTCCTTTTTTGAGGTGCCTCGGGCACTAGGCAATAAACCCAGCCCTGCCCCTTTTAGACGAGGTTGCTATATGGAGGATGGCCTCGTGGGATTATTAAATATCTTACCGGTCCAATAGCCGAAACCACTAGACACAGAGTCCGAAGATCGGGTAAGTATAATCATTGGTTGTATCTTTACATAATTAAACTTTTTTTTAAAGTAAAGTAATGTGACGATTTTTGAGGGGGAAATTTGCTTATTTTGTTGTTGTTGTTGTTGTAATTGTGATGATAAAATCGCTAATTATTGTTTATTTTTCCAAAGGATGATATGGAAGTCCTTTTGCAGACGGTAACAACTTGTCTGAAAGATGATCTTGATCGTGTCACGTTTCTCTTACCGAAACGTCCAGAGAGTCGATCGCAACAATTGTTTGATGATTACCGACGTTACATGCTGGAAATGGATTCATCTATGTATGCTACACTTCATCACGTCGCTTGTGATCTTCGTAGCCATGCACTCAAATTGAGCTTTTTCTTAAAAACTTTCGCCTGAGACAATTTTTTTCTCGTATGAAGATTTGTGTTAATGGCCAGATTAAAAACACATATCAGAAGACATTTAGTTTTGAATTGTTTTAGCATGAAATACACGATAATTCTATATTAATTGCATTTTTTAAAAAATTGTACTTTTAAAAAGAGATGGTCCCAAGATGTAATTATATCTTGATGTAAACGGAGTGCGTTTCTGCCATGACCGGACAATGTTGTATTCCCCAGAAACAAATTCTTAGAGATTCATTGATTGGTTTAATGGCATATTAACCCTTGAGGGTTATCTAATGCCAAATCATGTACATACACACACACACGTGTGTGTGTGTGTGTGTGTGTGTGTGTGTTTTGAAAAGATAAACGAAAGAAAAAATACATTTTGGTATGGATGAAATTTATCATTGTAATATGTTGGCACGTGTTTCGACCAAAATTTGCTTACACATACAGTATTCTGTTTAAAATTATTTTAAATATAAAATAAAATGAAATTATAGAAAAATAAAAATTTTACAATGAACAAAAAGGTGATCATCATGGCAGAGTGTTTTGATTTTTTAAAAAAGATTCCATTTTAGGACGTAATTAATTTCGAATATTTCTTCTATATTACTCGTCATTCTTTTAAAAATCAAAAGACTAAGTCTTTATAATACACTAGTGCATCCATGGATACACTAACACTAAAAGGTAAAAGACAAACTACTAACTTGCATGAATATGCACATATATAAATGTTTAATATACATAAAAAAAATAACACAATACATATATCCCAAACAGGTTAGTTGTATAATGTGTTCTATGAACAAAGTGTAGTGGAAGGGGTATAAAATATTTGTTTGAAAAGATTGTGTCTTCTATGGCGAGGTGTAATTGTGGTGGACCGGAAGTTCCTACTACGACGAATAAAAGTCAAGTGACGAAATTTAATAGTCTACGCAAGGGGATCGCGCAGCCTAGTAAAAAGAAAATTGAAATAAAAATTTGTACATTTTCAACCAATCAGAGACGTTCGCGCCCAAAAAGAAATCTACCAAAAAAGACCCAATTTGGAGCCTAATTTTTCTTATAAATAACGGATTTTTCAGACCCCAATCAGAAAGAATTTATTCGTCAAAACGACTCCGTCATTCCAGCGTAAGATAAAATCACATTCACTTATAAGAAGTTATGAACATATATCTCTATCTCTCTATTTCTATAATCACAATTTACGAGATCAGCAATTTATTTACGCCTGACTGTTTAGTGACTTATTACATCTTACCCTTTTCTTTCTCACTTCAAAACTTATAACATCTTTTTCTTACATGTTATAATGAACTTTACAAAAATTACATTTTTGTACAAAAGACTGATGAAAGAACTTTGCTCGGTATTCTGCATTACTTTTTTGTAAACCTTTTCTCAATTCAAGTAGTTTGTTTTCAAATTGAGTTCTATTCTTTATACCATGTGCCTACGTTATTGAATGTTCTTATGGTGTCTTTCATGTTTTGAATAATATTTCATGAAGTTCAACTTTAAACTGGTGACCTTACAATATATATATATATATATATATCAAACAATCATACAACCAGTCACCATATAATAAATGATATTCCCAAGTTGGAGACTAATTGTCTCTATTCTATCCTTTTCGCTTCACGGGCTAGATTGAAAACAGGTGTTATCTGTTCGAAGACCGAAGAGTTTTAAGGGGCTTAATTGTGCATGTAACAAACGGACATGTGACGTGGGAAATCACAACCAAAATCCAAAGGAAGAATTCCGGGTTAGCTCAGTCGGTAGAGCGTTCGGCTAGAAACCACAAGGTTCCTAGTTCGATGCCGGTCCTCGCCAACTCAGCATATGAGTAGCACAGGGATCTGTGTTGTAAAGTAAGGAGCTGATGGTAGGTGTGGCGCTTCACCTCAGATGCCAAAAACAATCTCCTTGGTCTAGCGCTATTGAAAAGGGGATAGAATCCCTCGCTGACTGGCTGATACCGACTTTAGGCCGCCCCGACGACTTTACTTTACAGAGGAAACGCATTCTAAGGGCTCTTAAATAGAATCCAATTATACAGTTTTTGTTTTTATTTAGATTTAGTAATTTTTGCCTAAATGTTTTAAATGAGGTTTGATAATTTGTATTATTCAGATTTTTCGGACTGTTGTCCTCGTCTTTACTGTTATATAAACAACGGTTCAGTCGATGTGCCCTCCGAACTTCTTCAGGTGTTTCTTGTAGAATCTGGGACACATGGCGCAACGGATATAAGGGTTGTATTAATACAGTTCTAAGTGACAATCATCTGTAAGTTGCAGGTTCAATCCTGGCCAAGAGTGATGATAATATAGAATACCTAACATAGCTTAACACTTGTACCTGGTCATGGTTAATAGAATGAGAATAATCTATATCAATGGATTAAATAAAGGGGTTGGATTGAAGTTCCGTGAAGGTTCCCGATTACAACATGAAGGTTCCGAGTTCGACAAGAAACACTTGAAGATGGCTGGAGGACACATCGGCCGAAACATTGTGTATAGAATAAAGATGAGGGCAACAGACCGAAAAAAATTTAATAATACGAATTCATCATTTTTGTTGATTTAGGATATTTATTAATTTGTTTCTAGTGTAGCTGTCACTGGTTTTAGGCTGATTCCAGCAGTAAACAAATTTTGCCTTGTCATTGGCATCATGTCCGGTTTTAGCCTCCCCTTCCCACTCCCTCCTCTTGACCCAAATAAAGTACCCTATGACCCTGATCACCCTCCTGGTAAAAAATGGTTACCTTATGAAAAATAGTTCTTGGGTTTTTTAATAACCCCTATTATATGTGTAAGTGCATTTTCTGAGATTGTTTGGGTGCTTATTTGCCTTTGCGTTTTATGATGAGTAACTCTCTGCTGTTTGTGCAGTGAAATAGAAAAGGGTTTTAAATAAAAGATAAAGTCTTGGATTGAGTAGGAATTTGGTATTGTCAAGTCTAAAAAGAGTTCTGGCAAAATCTTTCTTTCCGTTGAGATGGTCATTTGAGCAAGTCAAGTTTTTTGAGGCTCCGATTGTGAGCAACTTTTGGCGGTATGTTTTGAAACCGCAATTCTTAGAACCACTAAGATATTGGTCCCTTTAATGTGCAAGTCCCTGAGTGCCAGCAAACGTATTTAAGTCCTCCATTCTCTTCTCTGAAACTGCATTTATTTACATGTTATTTTGTTTTAATTTGTAATTTCTCAAAATGAAATATCCTTTTCCCCTGTTAAATTATTGTTTGTGCTTTTTTGTGGCATTTGAGTTCTAAATACCCCAAACCTCCCTTCATATGTGTAATTTGTAATTCATAGTTTTTGCTTTAAATGTTTTTATAGTTGGAATTTTCTGTAATTACTTGACGTAAACCTTTCTTGGTAATTGTGTTTTATCCTTTTGTGTAATATTTGTCTATTTGTATTGTATTTTTGTGTGATATTGTGACTTATTCGAATTTTCGTTTAATTCACAGTTTTCACGGCATTCACTGTATGAAAAAATAAAGAACTATTTTGGAACTACGGTGTTGTCTGTACGTCCTTGAGCGCACGGTGCGAAGCAACTTCTTTGTAAAGACACGGAAAGCCAAATTTGTTGTCAGCAAAATTGTGGGACTGCCATTAACATCTAGTTCTAATAAAATACACAAGTTAGGAATTGTTCATTTCTTTGGTACAAATGCAGAATAACGCGCAAGAGATAATATCATTAGAATCGCATTTTACGTCTAAATAGCATTAGATTACGGAAAATCCCGAAGTAGCCAGACCCTAAAACTAACTCTAGCGTCTTAAAGGTTTCGGTTATTTCCGTGAAATGTAATGCTTTTTACGCGTAATAATAATAATGAAATTTATTGTGTACAGTGCTCAGGTGCACCACAACTCATCAAAGTCTCATGTCAAGTACACAGAATAATGTTGTGTTAGGAACATGAACAGTTCACAGTAGTAATATGCATGTATGTGTGTGCATGTGTATGTGGAGAGTGGCATCAGGTATAGTGTTGGCGGACTACAGGAAGCATGGAGGCTTTGAAAGATTCAGTGCTCTGGCAGCCTACAACAGATGCAGGCAGTTTATTCCATGTCTCCGCAATTCTGAGCGTGAAAAAATGTTTCCGAAAGTCACGTGAAGAGTGCTGTTTTCTGACTTTGTAGGCATGCCCACGTGTATTGGAGAGATGGAGATCAAAAAGGTGCTCAAGGTTGCTGTTGTTAAGATGATTAATGACCTTATGTGCATTTACCAGGTCAGTTGCCAGACGCCGAAGTTTCGAATCTAATAATACTATCTCTTGCGCACTGTTCTAAATTAGTACCATTACTTTTTCATAGGTGAAATATATGATTGATTCTGTCGGTAATATATAGTATTTTTAGGATAAAATATTAGATTAATATAAAAATAAAATTTCACTTAATTTGATACTAGATTAGTATTTGAATGTTTGATATTGGGGGGGGGTAGATATTCAAGTCCAGTTTTCACTCGACAATGTCCAGTATTAGCATTAGTATATTCATGATATACGAACACTGACCACAACAGAAGGAAAGACAAGATAAACTCATTTACACATATAAGAACATTTAATATTATTTATACACAATTTAGCTACAAGTGGTATTAAAAAGAAAGAATACACAAACATATCCCAACAACTACAATTATACACATATTGTTGTACGAACAAGCAGTATGTGAAAGAGGAACAAAGTATTAAAATACTTACTTGTTTAGGGTACATAAAAGATAGCATCGTGGCTTTATCGTTCCCTGGTGAGGTTAGAGACGTCTTGACATTTCAAAGGTCAGAGACGAAAATAGGTCAAGTGGGTTTTTGGAATAATCATGTAACCTGCTACGGGACGACCCACTATTGAATATGCAAAATATCTAAAGGTAATAATTATCTATTATATCCCTCATCATCAGATCACTGATGGCACGGATTCCTATGACTCTCCAACCACTCGTCCCTATTGGTCATCACTCCTGGCAGGTCTTATACATGGCATTGACAATTTGGACGCAGACCCCACAAGTTTATCATTCAGTTGGAAATTGTTTTATTTTTAAGTTGGAGTATTCTAACAATATTTATTTAATAAAATTGTAGACATGTGCCATTTCTGTGGGTTGTGATTGCAATATATATATATATATATATATATGACCAGTGCGTACAACCCCCGGTTCAGGGTGGGCAAGACTGCTTGAGCTCTGGAAGGAAGGATTTTATATATTTTCAATGAATACTACTTTATGAAAATTGATATTAGTAGAGTGGGGGCCCTCGTCTCATAGATTCGGGGTAGCACTGGGCCGACATATACATATATATTTCAGGCTCAGATTGTGATATCAACTTTAGAATTTTATTTATAATAGATAAATACTTTTTCCTTTTTTTTTTCTAAATCATGGATAATGGAACTATGTTATATATTCAGTATTATTTGGTATGTGAAGAATGTAATGAATAAAATCTCCTAGTTTACTACTACTACTACTACGACGACGACGTCTTTACAAACAATTATCTGCCCTTGATTTTCGCTCTTTAGGAGTGAAGCTTTTCGACAATATGGCGTGATTTTCTTAGTTAAATGACAATAAGGCCTTGAAAAGGATATCCAGTGTCCTAGTCTCATTTACACAGATTTTCATGACATTTTAAAAAGTCATCAAACCATTTTAAGGCCAAAAAGTAAATAATCTCAAGTGGAACTATATTTACGACATTCTGTAATTTTGAGAAGAGTCATTAACATTGTGAGAGTTATTCGAACTCATGACCCCCCCCCCCGCATCTACTGTCTGCAACTTATTAAATGCTTCATTCGTTCGGCTAGAAACCACAAGGTTCCTAGTTCGATACTGGCCCTCGCCAACTCAGCGAATGAGTAGCACAGGGATCTGTGCGGTAAAGTGAGGAGCTGATGATAGGTGTGGCGCTCCACCTCAGATGTTAAAATAATCTCCTTGGTCTCGCGCTATTGAAAAAGGGATAGACTCCCTAGCTGCCTGACTGATACCGACATTAGGCCGCCCGACGACTTTACTTTTACTTACAGGTTATGTGACGGTTGGCGACACGGAAAAAGGGCTCGGTGTGACTTTTGTTCAAACTTAAGTTGAGACTGTTGATGCCAATTTCCAATTAATATTCTTCGGAATAAGCATGAATCCATTTTCCCCTATTCCAGTTCCAGTGATTATGTAGGGATTACATTCCTTGCTTGCCATGGTTCTCCTATTTGACGCTAAGGAACACGAGAGGTAATTACTTCCTGTGTCTGCTAGTAGGCTACGTGGTGGAGCGAACATATAATATAAAAGCGAGAAAGGCGAAGTCAAAATTACTTTTTATATTCTACCCCTTGAGAGAGGAACATGCATTAGTTGTATCTCCTGTCCACATGACAGGAGCCTTTGACACCATTCAACCTCATGTCGCATGGCACGCGAGAACATGGTCCACATGTAAATGTTATACTTTACTCTGTTACCAACAACCTCAAAACTTTACCTATAAAAGAGTCTCATCCTATTAGGACATTTCTTCTATACACATATGTACAAGCTCTTTATTGTATTCTACGAACCGGGGGGGGGGGCTTTGAGCCCCCAGATTCTTGTGTCGCATGCCACACGAGAACATGTTTAGCATGTAAGTGTTTATAATCTACTTTTTTACCAGCAACCTCGAGAACTACTAAAGATTTTTCCTATTAGGACATTTCCCTTATACAACTATGTATAAGATCTTCTTTGTATATTCTGTCATGTTTGTATTCTCTTCTATTAAGTTTTCTCAGACAATAAAATATCTTTGTTATCACTTCGCCGGGAATTGTTCTTATATTTATACCGTACGAGAAACCTACCGTGTTTCCCCGAAAATAGGACCTATCTACAAAATAAGACCTATCGGGTTTTTCAGGATTGTCAATATAACCGACAACTATGGAATATTATTTTTTAAAAGTAAAGTCATCGGAGCGGCCTAAAGTCGCTATCAGCCAGACAGCGAGGGAGTATATCCCGTTTTCAGTAGCGCTAGACAAAGGAGATTGTTTTTAGCGTCTGAGGTGGAGCACCATACCTACAATCAGCTCCTCACTTTACCGCACAGATCCTGGGCTACTTATACGCTGATTTGACGAAGGCCGGTATCGAACCAGGAAGCTTGTGGGTCCCAGGCGGACGCTCTACCGACTGAGCTAAACCACCCCTCTGAAAAATCACGCTAGGTCTTATTTTGATGGTAGGTCTTATTTTTAGAGAAACACTATATTTGAGTTTATGAAGAAAAGCAAACCATTTTTATTCTGGTCGTAATTAAACAATTTGATAAAACAATTAGAAAAGAAACCGAAATTAAATCTCCAGACTTTTACTGTTTGATTATTATAAGATGAGATTCTTTCTAAGATTTGTTGATTCTGTTATCAGACTATTACTATGTGTAATTAATCATATCAACACCTTAATATTTGATTTGGTCAGATATATATATATATATATGGAGAATAAGTGTTTAATTGGAGTCGTACCTAATTTTGAAAATTAATTAATTAATAATGAATTAGGCGGAATACCTATAAATGTATGGCTAAACAAATCGAGAAAAATCAATCTCTGTATGTACATTTCGGCCTATTAGGCCTCATCAGAAGCTATAGATCGGAAGACCGCCCTGTGCGTGATTTGAAACCGGACTGCAAGCTGACAGGCCGATCCCATAACCCCAACACAACGAACTTCTTAGATTTTATATTTGTTTAGAGTAGGTTAACATTCCTCTTCTAGTGACTTTTATTACACGACGATGTGGTAAGTTGTAAACAAGGTTTGTTTAGAATGGCTTTTTGCCGATAATTTTTGGAGAATAAGTGTTTAATTGGAGTCGTACCTAATTTTGAAAATTAATTAATTAATAATGAATTAGGCGGGAATACCTATTAAATGTATGGCTAAACAAATCGAGAAAAATCAATCTCTGTATGTACATTTCGGCCTATTAGGCCTCATCAGCAGAGCTATAGATCGGAAGACCGCCCTGTGCGTGATTTGAAACCGGACTGCCAAGCTGACAGGCCGATCCCATAACCCCAACACCAAACGAACTTCTTAGATTTTATGATTTGTTTAGAGTAGGTTAACATTCCTCTTCTAGTGACTTTTATTACACGACGATGTGGTAAGTTGTAAACAAGGTTTGTTTAGAATGGCTTTTTGCCGATAATTTTTTGGAGAATAAGTGTTTAATTGGAGTCGTACCTAATTTTGAAAAAGTACAGAGTGGTCCGAAAGTCTTATCACCAACTACATATTTCTTAGAGGTAAAATAAATACATAATTGTCAGGACCATTGCTCACGAAAAAATATCTAGAGTTATATAAACTTATAGGAGGGTGCATTGTGGGAGCACAGACCGTAAATGGACATTCCGCTATAACACATGGACTGACACTACACGTTATATTTTTGTCGCACACGAAGTTGAATTTTAGTAACTGATTTGGGCAGAAGCATTTCTTTATCCCACGTTAACTAACTCCTTGTTTGTTGGCAACAA
The DNA here is from genome assembly GCA_023376005.1 of Doryteuthis pealeii. Classification (NCBI taxonomy): domain Eukaryota; kingdom Metazoa; phylum Mollusca; class Cephalopoda; order Myopsida; family Loliginidae; genus Doryteuthis; species Doryteuthis pealeii. Next base: position 115,075,237 of record CM042150.1, on the reverse strand, counting down.
ACATGTCCGTCTTTTCATTTCGTGTTCATTATTTGTACATAAAAATGTAACCATAATAGAACCTGAAATTTTTGAAAATGTATTTCAAAATATCTTTAGAGATAAAAAAATAATTGCATAACTTATACAATATTATATTGTGGATGTGCGTAATGTAATGTTTAGAGTCGTAGGAAATTGAATCGTCGACCTGAGTTCAAATCCTAGACGGGACTGTTTGCATTTCCCATAGCGCTAATATCCCTGGGAAAGGTCCGAATATAATTACTTTCCCTCCAGCTATGGGTAAATAGAAGGACAGACTGGGCTCTTTGACCTTGTCCAGGTAACCAGTAGAGGAGAAGGAAAACTGAATTCAAACCTATTAAACTCCGCTTAAGAAATTGACTTTATGTTACACTGTGCTTGTGCGGAGGGGTTGGTGTGTATGTGTACAGTATATATATATATATATATATATATATATATATGGTTATTTCCTATAAATCTAACATGATCAAAAGTGAACGACTCTTGACTGATAAATTATTTATTTATTTATTGATCTACTAGGAAAAAAGAAGAAGGGGTTAGGGTTAGTTTAATGGGAAAATAAATAATTTATCAGTCAAGAGTGGTTCCCCTTTGTTTATGTTGGACTTATAGGAAATAACCTCTATATATATATATATATATATATATATATATAGTTAAAACAATATCTAGCTTTGACAAGACTTTCGAACACCGTATAGTTATTTCAGATGAGTAGTAGCGTACAGAGAAGGTGTGAAATGGGCGCTGGTCTTGGACATCCAATCAAATGAATATATTTATTTACTAAGCTTAGCTAAGATGTGGAACAAGACCAGAAGTAAAAGGCGCCCAGTGAGAATCGATCTCACTCTACAATGGTCTGCGAATACAGCTTGCTAACCATTACACCACGTAAAGTGTCCCAATCAAATGAATATAATCGGACAAAAAAAAATTAATACGTTTATTTCATGAATTTCCATATAACAATTTACGAGTAATTTAAATAAGAAGCTTATTTCCTAATTTTCTACCGGTTTTGTATTTTTATAGGATAGGGGGTGATAAAAGGAAGGTATTAGTCCCGGGCATCATAAAACCTCTGTGATCCGAAAGTCGTGTGCATAAAACCCATAATATATTTTTAGAGGTAAAATAAATGAAGAATACAACCCAAAATTCTAGAAAATAAATTTTTTGAAAAGTAAAAGTAAAATAATTACGTAACTTATATATTACTAGAAGCAGCTACACACAGTCACCTGAGTAGAAGCGGGGGGGGGGATAAACTGTGTTTTGATTTGTTTACTTTTAAGATTCACAAATACTGGACAATTTTAAGTAGAATTTCAATCCTATTTCTATGTATATTTTAATTTTCAAATATCTTCGAATATAAATCAAATCTTCATAATTTTTTGCACAAAAAGCAAGAACCGGTAATATTTAATGTGTATATATATATATATATTATATATATATATATATTTACTTTGTCGTTAATTGTTTTATTTTCGTAATTTCATCCGGACATACATTCATAAAAAACACACCAACTGTCCCTTTATATATGTACTAGAAGTGGCTACCCAGCGTCGCCTTAGTAGAGGGCGGGGGATAAAAAGTTAATCTTGTAGATCCATTATTACTAATTGCGAGTTGGATCCTCGCTGGATGCCCCACAAAAATTCTCCACGTAAAAACCACCTAGAGGGATTTTTTTCCCCAAATATAAATAAAATCTTCGTTATTTTTGACAAAAAGCAAGTTTGGGATAGTGAATGTGTATATATATTTACTGACATTTTTTTTGTAGTTTCTTCCGGACATAGATACACACACCAACTGACCTTTATGTATAGATAGATAGTCAGATAGATTAAAACAAAAAAATAATGCAAGTAAAAACAAAACGTGGTGGTGACACGACTTTCGAACGACCCTGTAGACGAGGCAATGAATGAAAATCAGAAAAGACGACTTGTAATTCAACGAGAATAAAACCAAAAATATCATTTACCGAGAGAAGAAATAAAATCACCTAAAATAGCAAAGAGTCTGCAAAGAAATGATTGGAGTCGTTGAGTATAAAATGGAGGAGTTCAAAATTTGAATCAACCACACCAACAAGTTTGCTTTCTACTTATTGTTGTTCATGTTCTTTCTTTTCAGTTTTTCGAGGTGATAAACGTAGTGATCCAAGCAAAGAGGCCATTTGTAGCATAGCAGTTATCATTGTACGAAATGGTTGGTCTGGTTTTACGGAATATCAACTCTTGTTGGGTTATTTTATGCCAAAGTCATTTTGTTTTATTCATTCTGTTGGGTATTCAATTTTATTCCAAACATTTTTTCAAACTCATTTTTTTATCTATGTTACCCATATATGGGACCCTAATAGGTACTACCACGTCTGGCCAGGATGTAATGGGGATAGAGGGGTACTCCACATTCCCCAGAGTTCCAGAATTGTAACTTCACCACTATATGCAATTTAATACGAAGGAAATAGATTCGACGAAAAGAGTTCAAGTTCTGGACGAGACTGTTTGCGTTTCATTTTGTGCTAATGATCTTTTGAAAGGAATGAATCCATCTTTTCTCCCCAACAGCTATGGATAAATAGTAGGACAGCTCGCCTTGTTACGGCAACCAATATAGGAGAAAGAGAATTCTAAATTTAAATTAGCTTAAAAACTGACCTTGTGTCGTATCCTACTTATGGCAGAGGTTCGATTTGGTCTCTTTGTTTAATGGCATATCAACGTTCGCGGGTTATTTAATGCCAAAGCCATCCTTGTAGAAAAATAGTAATGTTACTACATAGAGGATGATGGGGTTCATACCTTTCCCAAGGGTATCAGTCCGAAAATCGTGACGGAGGTTTCAGTAAATGCATACACGTTGATCTAAGCAGGACAAGGATAGATGATATTTATCTGACTCTCCACGAGGCCAAAATGTCACACAAAGTTGTTTAATGTGGAGGTACTCCGTAGGAAGCAAGTCTCCGATGGAGCGGATGATAAAATAGCCAGTAGGTATAGAGGGACTGTTGCTTTGGGGTAATTTCCCGCGTTTTTTGTTTTTTTTTAATGAGAAATTGGTTGGGTGAATGGACTAAGAATAAAGACTTCCGGTTTTGGAGTGACGGGAGAAATACTAACAAATGTTTTATATTTTAATTAGACTTACTGGCGATATATAGGCTGATTGAAAAGTAACTCCCGATTTTAAACTATAATTCTTTTTATATGCAGTTGTCAATACTTGGGAGAATATTGAAGACTTGATTTTTATGAAAGATGCCCTCCAATTTTGCTATTGTTGTTCATGAATGTCTGAACCACCATTTTCCTGGGAGATGGACGAGTAGACGTGGTCCGCATGAATGACCGGCTGGAAGCCCTGATTTAACCCCCAGCGACATTTTTCAGTATACTCTACGAAACCAACCACTTTGGAAGACTTTGAAGGACAGACATGCAAATTTATTTCTGCCATTCCACAAGAGTTTCTGGAAAGATCAGTTGATGGGATTCCCTAGCGGTTTGAGAGGCTGGAGGAGAATGTTAGTGTCCATATAGAATTTTAAATAAAACTCCCTTTTATGTGTGTTTTTCTCATATTCATTTTTTTTGTAAAAATAACGATTCAGAAATAAATAAGATTTTTTAAAATAGGAAGTTACTTTCACCCTGTATATGATGTAATCATCAGAGTCGAAAGAATTATATTTGAATCTCATTTTCTTAGGAAATGGTAAAGATTCTAATAAAGCAAAACGAAAAGATGTCGAGGGCCAAGCAGAAATAAAAAAAAAAAAAAATTTTTTTTTTTTTTTGGGGGGGGGGGGGGAAACAAAATTTAGAAGTTGACTGTCTTAAACTCTTGAATTTTTATTGTTGCACATTCCAATTTCAGTATAATAAAAAAAAAGGATCCTCTAATGTGTTAACAAGGAGTTATTTGTAATAACACAGCTAAACCCGTTGTTACGTGCGTAGACGTTAATAAAAGACTGAGACAACACAGAACTAAGAAGAACAGCGACTTTATTGCTTGGTTGGTGGCACAAGAAGTCGGCTTCCTCCTATTCGGAGAGTTACCTATACAAAGTGTATCAAGATGGAAGAGGACAGTAGAAGTGTTTAGCTTATACATCTAACACCCATGATAAAGAAATTATGTCCTCGGAGTTTTATGAAATTTATATTCTTTCTTGATTTCGTAGTTCTTTTCTTTCTTGTATTTTATTAAAATAAAACCCCGTAAAAATATTACAACTGGTAAAAAAAAAAAAATGGGATGGATTGGGACAGGGCTTCCACCCGCAACGGATTTGATAAAGGCATTTAGTAAAATTAGTGATACTTTGGATTAGGGGTTTAATTGGTTCTGCTCGTAATTCAATTTTCTCGTATATCAAATCAATTTTCCTCGTTGAAATAAAGTGAAATAACATTAATCCGTTCCAGGCCGAGCCAAATCATTCTAAATGTTTGTTAGATTTTTTAAATAAGAAAAATAGTACTGTATTGTATAAAAACATAATAGAATAGAATGAATTATGTGCTTATTATGTTGTAATGTTTTTTTTATGAATAATATTTTTCTTTGGCATAATAAATTTGGAAACTAAAATGACTTTAGTGAACTTCTTAACATAGGTCTAACAGCCTTGTTGATGCATTTAGTGAATGAAGGAGGTTATTTTTTTATTTATTTATTGCAGAAAAGTGTAGAAAAGAATAACGATGACTTCTGCTTAACATTTTGCCTACCAAATTTCTCCTACAGCTGTACCAAATTTTCTTGGTATTTTTTACCTGGGATATTTCAAATGTGTCTACCTATTCACCCCAAAACCTATTCTATTCAAATAAAGTCCTATCATTATTGTAATACGAGTCCTTCTCCTCAATTATAATGAACTAAACATCAGTTTTTTTGTACTTTGCTTGCAGTGATGGGAGAGCCGATGTGAACGGTTTAAAGTAGGCAAAGAGTTAATCTCCCAAGCCATTCACTGTATAAGGAACAAAGTATATGAATGTAACGGAGCGTGTACATAGAAAATAACGAAATAAAAGAGGTCCGCATATAACGTTAATGAGTTTTTTATTTTATTTTAATGAAAACAAGAATGACTCTTACCTAAAAATCTGAGGTTTTAGTAGTTGGGGCAAAGAAAGGATTGTAAAGGTCTTTATGTCAGAGTGTTTTATCATATCTAAAAATAAATTTTTGCAAGTTTAACCCCTAGAGATTGGGGAACTGCGTTCATTATTGTAGGGAATTTTATCCCCGAAAGTAATTCTGGTTAAATCCAAAGTTTCGAAGGGTTATAGACAATATCTAAATGCGCAAAGACAAATAGGATCGACAATTTGGGAAAAACAACAACAACAACCCTTTTGTTAATAAAACAATTTTACAATTCCGGGAAAGAGAAGAGCTGCAAGGAAATGAATTGCAAATAATGTATTTGAGCGGACTTAACTGTAAATGTGATAATACGTCATTGTAACTGGACAGCACGTGGTTGGCTTAGTGATTATAGCCAGCTTCTTTTTTCTTTCTTTTTGAGGTTGATTTGTTCAGTGGTTTTAGGATAGCAGTATGGCTAAATGGTTGTGGGAGCTGCTTTCTTACACGCTGTCTTGGGTTCGTTGTGAGATGACGGTCGCCCAATTGACCATGTTTTGATACTATTTACTGCTGGGGGCAAAAACAAGACGAATTATGGGGGTTCACCTGACTTCTAGGGGTGCCATGACTGGATTATTTGGCCATTCCACTTCTTGTGTCTGATAAATTCCAATATTATGCATTCATATTTACATTTTTTTTTAATTTTTTTCTTAAGAGTTTTTTTTTGCCTATGGTCTTGTCGAATATGAATATTTTTCAAACAGATTTATTTGACCCATAGACGAACCCTAACAGTCATAGTGTACCTGGAGTAATAGCCATGAAGAGGTACTCCACTCCCCCACATCTCCAGCATATTCTAAGCCCCATCGACAGATCAAGTTTGTATTTATAATTCATTTTCATCTATAACTTTTTAACGGAGCAGTTGAAAAACTCCTCCGATACAATATTAAACTATATAATGTTACAGTAACTCGTTACGCTAATTTGCTATAAGCTCTATCCTTGTTACGGGTTTAAAGGGTTCTTTTTAACTAAGTAACATTTAGGGTTCAAAGTGAATTAAATAAAAAGGTCAAAGACCATTGATATAGACCAAGGCTTCTCAAACTTTTTACTTTTCAGCACCCCTTCCCCCTTGTAACCAAATTTAATTCCTATTCACCCCCCCCCCAAAAAAAATGAATCAATTGAATATTATATATTTTTTTAAACTGATTTATCAGTGATTAGTACAATAAGGGCCGGTTTAGCTCAGTCGGTAGAGCATCCGCCTAGGAACCACAAGGTTCCTGGTTCGATACCGGCCCTCGCCAACTCAGCGTATGAGTGGCGCAGGGATCTGTGCAGTAAAGTGGGGAGCTGATGGTAGGTGAGGCGCTCCACCTCAGACGCCTAACAATCTCCTTGGTCTAGCGCTACTGAAAAGGGGATAGACTCCCTCGCTGGCTGACTGATACCGACTTTAGACCACCCCGTCGAATACACTTAATTACATGAAAAAGAATCCGTAAACTATGAATGCAAACACACCTTTAATTCTTGAATTATTTTCTAAATGGGAAGAAGGATGGATTTGGTGGGAAGTGAGGAGATCACAAATGTTAGGCTCCAAGTTTTGTGAGTTCAAGTGGCAAATCACCACGTTCTATATCAAAAGTGATTCACTGTTTGCTTGATGAATAATGCACATGGTTAAACCGCGATAACTTATGAAAAAGCGAATAAAATGGACTCAATAGATGTACAAAGTTTTGGATATTTTGAAACAGATTTTTTCGTTCATCCAATAATATTCAATTCCTTCAACATAAACTTTGCATCAAGATCGAAAGTCATTTTAATAAATTTATCTTTAAGAATCATTTCCTAATTTTGCACTTTCCATTTCAATATCATTTCTTCATTTGAATAACAATGTGTTTTGAACGGGTCATATGTGAACGACACATCACCACTGACCATAACACCCAACCAGGCTTTCAACTTACTAAATATATATATCAGAGTCGGTGGAGGAGGAAAGGTCAGATTAACTAGCAACACTAAGAAAAATCTTAAAAAGTAAATCTTCAAGATTCATAGCATTGAATGAGATAGCTTCCAATCCGTGATGTTCGATGGACGATATTTGGCAACTATTCTACAGGATCCAACAATTTCTGTTTTCCTGTTATAAAAGGATTTTAAATGAAAACTAGTAAGTTCACTCCCTGTAGAACCCCCTCACCATGCAAACATTTTATTGACCTCTTGTGGAGCCCTTTGCTTTTATTCACCCTGCCAAAGTTTTATTCACCCCCAAAAGGACCGCTTTTGAAAAGCGATTGTCTAGATGGTCGCTTCTCCCCTCAAAATTACGACCCCCACTCCTCTACCAAGTGCAACTTCTACTTTATTTCTTGGCAAATGAAATGTTCATTTTAAAATATCTAATTCGACAAGTTTGTTTGTTATGCGGCAAATGGCTGCAGCTGAAGTAGTAGTACCGATATTAATTCTTACAGCGGAAACAGAAGCAAAATAAAAATAAAAAGTTGACATGCAATCTGTATAAAACCTGTTAAGTGACCACACTTCCATACTTTAAACAACTTGTTTTACCAAGGATGGTTTTGTAGGAATTAAAATAAAATTAAAGTGAAAAATAACAATCTCTCAGGAGGCACCAGACAGGAAGAACCCTCTGGGCATGCACAGAAAAAAAGGACCCTCCTCCTGGCGCCAAGCAGAACCCTCAACTATTCGAAACGCAGACCTTATTGGGAACACACATTATGGACTGGCACAGGAGAATCTCCCCTACAAGAAATAACTGTGAACCTAGGAATAAAGTCTGAATCTTAAAAGTATTTTTTTATCTTTGTCTTTTCGCTTCCATTAATTCATTTTCAGTTCAACAACCAGCAGAAAGAAGAACCACATATAATGGGGTCTAAAAGAAAAGAAACGACCAAAAAGCCTAAACCACCCAAAACCTTACCCCATAGTTAACAGGTGGTATTTATTGCATAAGATATACAAATATGGCACAAGGCTTAAAATGGAGAGGGTCATCTTTACTATCCTGTTATTAACTTACTAGTTCCAAATACTGACCCAAACATATTCTAATTCTTCTAATTCGGCCGTACGTTACACTTATCCATATCTCCCCTCCCCCTCAATCAATGCACTTCAAAATATGAAATTACTCAATTTAAAGAAAAACTTCCCAACAATCAGATATTATGCAACAACATGGAAACTTGCTAGAAACAACAGTTGGAACATTAGTTTATTAGGTTTAAGGGTGTCTACGCAAGTTTTTTTTTTTTTTTTTTAATATGCTCAAAAACAGTGAAAACAGGTCGATTTTGACGTACGAATTTTCAAATTTAACCAAAATTTTCAATGTTGCACTTATCAGTATTACTGAACGCCTTCGAGCCTTACTAAAAATAACTTCTACATAGATGTAGATTCTTCAGATCAAACACCGTGTTTAACTCCGATGGAATTATCCTGTGCTAACTTCATCTATCCTAAGTAGCATTTTAAACATAATTATTGTATATTGGTTTGCTGAAGATCGGATGAGCTCCGTACGTCCGATCAGTTTTGATAAGCTCCAACAACAACAACAACATGCTGCGAAGGTTGAAAAGGAAAAAGAAAAGAGTCCTGAACATTCCTCAGTTACAGCAATAGTCAAAATAAAATACGCAATTATATATTGATTTTGTAGAATTCAATATTAACAAATATGTGTACTAAGTATTATATAAATTGTTATTGTATATTTTGTTTTATCCATTGCAAAGAAAACAATAGAATTGAAAATAAAATTCTCCAGGTCTTCAAGTAGTCATTCGTCCAGGTTGATACGGACACCCTGGTCTCCCAACTGAAAACAGTCATTCACCACCGAGAGAAACCCCCTCGGCTTTTATGCCTCCTCACCGGCTGAACCACTCCAACCAGCAGGGATGAGAGGATGCTTACCACGAGTCGCTATTCACAACCTGGAGGTTGTGAGTTCAATCTCTGTAAATTTATATGTAATAAAATTGCAAATCAGCTTTTTTGACTTCAATAGCTCCTTGATTTTTGTTTTGTTTCGTGGAATTTCCATGGATACTACTGGTACTATACTATTCCTGTCACCATAGCGTTACATTTATTCAGGAAATCTCGGAGACTAACATAATTCCGTATATACATATTGTGACGTACGAGTGGGATGAATAAAAAATCGAGATATTCTGGATAATACCATAAAATAACTTCAATTAATAATCAACGTAAATTAATTTCAGTAGTCCTCTTTTCTTTAGATTTTTAAGTTTTATTTCATAAACTCCATTTATATGAATCATGAATTTTCTTTTGTTATTCAGATACCTGTTTAAAATGGAAATCTACAAAGTCAGCACATACGTCAGCACACTCCACTTGATACAATCTCTTACGATCAGTTCAAAGAAGTGAACTTGAACCAGGGCAAATTTAATTGTTTGCTTACTTTAAACCATTCACAGGGGTTCTCCCACTGCTGCGATCCTGCCGTAAGCCGCTGTACTAATACTGACGGTTAGTTCATTAGAATTGAGCAGAAGGACTCAGATTACAACAATAATAGGACTTTGTTTGAATAGAATGAGTTTTGATGTGAATAGTGAACTCTGAAATATCCTATCATACTGGTTTTAAAAAATACCAAGAAAATTTGGTAGAGGCGTGGCGGAAATTTGATAGGTAAAGAGTTAACAGAATATTCTGAAACAAATTCCATTGTCTCAAACATTGCAAGAAATATCTATATTTTATTTACCTGGAATGTTATTCTTGGGTGTTCTGAATGTTTCCTCTATGTATGAGGATGTTAAAATCGTAGAGTGCTTCGTGGCCGAGTTTGGTTGGTTGGTTTTAACGGTATATAAACCCGTCTGGGGTTATTCAATGCCAAGAGATAAGGAAATAATATATGTTGCGTATCTATATTTACACTTTTGTAGTTAACGATTTTAACGATGTGTTAGCATCATTGTGGATTCTGTTGAAGGATTAGTTTTGGATAGTATTAATTAGGTTTATATTTATATTTTTTGGTAGAATTTTATTTCCCTAAAAAAGGACAGAACGTTATCTATGTTGACTTTTTCAAATATTTGCATTAAAAAAATTATTTATTTATTATTATATTATTTATTATATTATTATTATTTATTTATTATTATTATTTATTATATATTATTATTATTATTATTTATTATTTATTATATTATATTATTATATATTATTTATTATTATATTTATTATTATATATTTATTATATTTATTTATTATTATTATATTTATTATTATATTATTTATTATATTTATTATATTATTATTATTTATTATTATTTATTATATTATTATATTTATTTATTATTATATTATTTATTTATATTATATTATTTATTATTATATTATTTATTATTATTATTATTTATTATATTATTATTATTATTATTTATTATTATTATTTATTATTATTATTTATTATATTTATTTATTATTATTTATTTATTTATTTATTTATTTATTATATTATTATTTATTTATTTATTATTATTATTATTTATTTATTATATTATTTATTTATTATATTATTTATTTATTATATTATTTATTATTATTATATTTATTTATTATATTATTTATTTATTATATTATTTATTTATATTATTTATTATTATTATATTTATTATATTTATTATATTATTTATTTATTATTTATTTATTTATTATTTATTTATTTATTATATTATTATTTATTTATTATTATATTTATTATATTATTTATTATATTATTATATTTATTATTATTTATTATTATATTATTTATTTATTTATTATTATATTGCATTAAAAATGTTTTCTGATGTGAGCAAAACTCCCACATTCTATGAGTGTTTAACAGTGCAAGGTATGGCTGAGTCATATTTCTCCCAAGTGCCAGTGATCAGTGTTCAAGTGGTGGCAAAACGCTTAAAGTTATGGGGAAAAAGTTAGACACTGTCTTCATACCACCATTTCCCACAGTTTGACTTTTCTGCTTTCAATTTAGTAAATATTGAGTATATCAGAGCAATTGCCGACGGATAAGGAAAGGTCAGATTAACTAGTAAAACTAGCTAAGAAAAAATTTTAAAAAAGCAAATTTTAAGATGCAATAGCATTGAATTAGATAGTTCACAATTCGTTGCGTATCCTGAATAAATATTCTGGGTTAAGCAAATAACTTACTGTTCAGGTATTGCAGGTGGACTTAAAGAAAGTTAACAATAATTAAAGATTAAATTAAATACATCATGTGACCTCTAAAATGTCGACTGGATTTTTTTTTGTGCTTACAATTAACCTTGAAAGTGTAACTTTCAAAATGAAATAAAAAATAACATATTTGAAAAAGTTTAAACCATTCAACTATAATAATAATAACTAGTAGGATCTGTGGATATTCCACAGTATGATAATTTAATTATTACAATGTTTGATGTTTACTTAAGAGTTATTGCTAAATACTTCAATATGTAAAAAGTACAATAATGTTGAATTAACTCTCTCTTGGTCTTTTTTCTTTCATTCATTCTTTTCATTGTGTTCGTTGGAAACACCTCAGTATTATCACTTCCACACGCTTACCCTCTTTCTCTATATTTCCCCATCTCTCTCTCTTTCTTGTTATATTTTTTGTGTAGCACATCCTTTTTCTTCAATTTCTTTCTTTATAAAAAAACGGAATGGTCCATTATTTCGCTGAGGGACAATACTCATAAGAAATAAGAATTTGGGCGGATAAGCAACACCAGATAATCAGAATTTAAACTTTTGCATTTCATCTTGGGATTATTTGGATTGTCTCATTTTTAACCAGAGGGCGTTGCAAGATGATAATGGTCGTACTTTTAAGCAACACGAGTATTAATATATAGATATTCTGGGTCAGTAAAATGGAAATAGTTAAGTTAAAAGGTAGGATAGTGAAGATCGATCTCCCTCTTTCATTTTAAGACCTAGTGTGGAATTTTAACTTATTTTTTGTACAATAAATATTTAATTGAACTCTCCTGAATCAAACCAGTATCGATTTTTTGGCATTTCTAATTCCCATGTTTCATTGAATTAACAAATTTCGGAAGTAATCAACTTAGAATTCTAATTGAATAACAGTAAGACATTTCTTGAATAACAGTTCTCAGTGAAAAATATTAGTTTTTCTTATGTTCAAAAATAGTTGATCTTTCTTAAGGGAGGAAGGGGGGGAGGTGTTACAGTCAAAATTTCAAGAGGATACTCTTTCAAATCATTAACAGTTAAGAAATACATTTTATGTAACAGAAGATACATAGACACCTCTCCACTTTTTAGCATTTCAAGCATATTGATACGAACCTGTGTTTATTTTTAACACCATCTTGTATCTCTTTCAAAGATTATTACGAGGATTAGATATCAAAATAAGCTAAGATTTTCATAGCATAACAAGAATTTAAAATCTTCCTTCAGATTTTTATTTTATTGATTTGTTTTATTTTTTAATCATTTTTTAAAATTAACTTTATTAATACTAGCAAATATATGCACCCTCCGGGTGCAAGTATTTAAGTTTTAATGTAATAAAATATCTATTAAATTAGAAAGGCTAATTAAACTAAATAAGAATGCAGATAAAAAGATTTGAAACAGAGGGAGAACAACTGAAACTTACTCTTCCATCACTCTCGTCTTTCATTGTTATTTTTTCTAATTTAAGTATTTAGTTAAAATAGGAAAGTAAAGAATAAAATGACAGTTATTTTTTCTTGTTAATAGATTTCTTTTAAGATTCATTGAAGAGATTTTTGCTTATATTCATTAAAATAAAACCAAACAGTTAGAAATCAATAACACTGAGCACATATTTATTAAATTCAATTTTTTAATATTAATATGCAAATTAGCCTTCCCGTTCACACTGTAAACCGCTATTTTGTTGTATATATAAATATAATTGCACGTTGTTAGTATGTTGATATGGTCAACAGTATTAATAATGTAAAACAATTTTATTAATAACTGTGGTTAAAATAAAAATAAAATCATTGAAAATGTGATGTCAATAACTAAGGGAATCATGACTTGAGTAGTGATAGAGTTTCGGTTACAGACAGAAAAACACACAATCTCCATTATAATAAGATATCATTGATTTATACCCTTATCATATTTTTAGTTAGCTCTTCTTATGGAAAATGAGGGGTAAACAAATTTTTTTAACCCCCTCTCAGATAAAAATAGGGTGTGGATTTTATTGAACTTTGGTCTTTGCTGGTCTCTGCCAGTTTTCGTTTATAAAAGGATGAGTGCTCAGCCATTGCACAGACAGACATATAGAATATTTCTTTTATATATATATATATATATATATATATATATATAAATAAATAAAAGGTGGCTTACCGGTGAATATGAGCATGATCAGTGTTCATTGTATACAATGAAAACACGTGTGATCGACTGCAATTAATCGGTACCTCGATTAATTCAGTGGATTTAACCCTGAAGATCCTTATGGTGAAACTCGAGTAGGTTTCTATTGTATCCATTTTATAATATATATATATATATATATATACATATACACACACATACATACATATATATATATATAGATAGAGATAGATGATAATAAGAAACATTAATGTTTTTCATTCATCTTTTGTTTCCTTTATAAGAATTACAGGAGTGTAAGGACTCTAACACATTGGCTGGGATTACTAATGCAATACTTATTCCCACCCAGCGCCGTGTTTCAAGTCGTATGACTTCAGTACTAAGCCAGATATCAGAGTGAAAGGTCGTGTGCAGCTTTGTAGAGGTAAATCCGAAATATGTAAGAAATATTTTATAAGTCTGTCTGTGCAATGATTGAGTTCATGTCCTTTTATAAAGGAAAATTGGTAGAGACCAGCTAAGAGTAAAGTTCAATAAAATCCACACCCTGTTTTGTTCGCTATGTGGACTTATCTCTGCAAAGCTGGACAAAATACTTTGATGATTTTTGTGAATAATTTGAAGGCATCTAACGAGGATTTATTGAAATGCAAGGATGTAAGTTTAAAAAAAATTATTTTGTCATTTGCAGTTACAAATAAAGATTTTCTGTTATATCGTTGTTTACTTTGAATATTCCTTAACAGTATTAATGTTTTGTATTTTGAAATTTGATAATTAAAACTGATTTATGACCATTTTAATAATATATATACTTTTATAGATGTGTACCATATAGGGCACAGATCACAGTTTTGAACAGTTCTTTGTGTACGATATGTGGCGCACAATGTGGCTAACGTGATAAATCAGTTTTCTTCACTCAATAAAAGAAGACTAAAACATATTTAGTACAATTGTTAATTAATTTTAACTAGCAGGACCTGTGGATATAACACAGTATGATGATGATTTAATTATTACAATGTTTGATATTAAGAGCTATTGCAAATAGTTCAATAGGTAAAAAGTATAATAATCTTGTTTTAACTCTCTCTCTCTCTCACACTCTTTTTCTTTCTATATTTTCATTATGTTCGATTGAAACATTAGCATTATCACTTCCGTGTGCTCACAGAAAGACTTCTGCAAAATTGTACAAAAGACTTGGATGATTTTTGGGAATAATTTGAAGACATCTAACGAGGATTCATTGAAATACAAAGCTGTGAGTTCTTTTAATTATTTTGTCATTTGCAGTTACAAATAAAGATTTTCTGTTATATCATTGTTTACTTTGAACATTCCTTAACAATGTTAATGTTTTGTATTTTGAAATTTGATAATTAAAACTGATTTATGGCCATTTTAATAATATATATACTTTTATAGGTGTGTACCATATATGGCACACATCGCGGTTTTTGATAGTTCTTTGTGTGCCATATGTGGCACACATTGCAGCCAACGTGTTAAATAACCTTCTCCTTTGAGTTTAGGTGCATTTGACTAAATTCTGACCATTGCCAAAAAATGAGATGCCTGCGGAAAAACTGTTTTACACCAGAGACACAAGTCTTTCTTTTGATACAAATTACAATGTATTGTGAACTTTATATTAAAATTATTCATGATTTTATTTTTAATAGACACATCTTCAAACAACGACCCAAATTTGATTCCAAGCACAAACCAAATATTGGCATCTGACAAAGAATTTGTTGGCAAATCTCATAAACAAATTGATGTACAATTGAGAATAAAGAAAATTATCTCTTAAGTCTTGTTGCCAACTTTTTTTTTCTTTTTTTTTTTTTGTACCATTCTTTGTGTCTTCCCTTTCCTGAGTCCAAAAATCTAAAAGAGCAGAAATAATTCCAAAATTGCAACTGATATCCTGTCAATCTTTGGACCTTTCAGATGTTCCATTGGAACTATTTGTTAATTCACACGGATTTTCTCATCTTTGATGTTTATTTATTTATTTTTTTTTTTTTGTTGTCAAATCCGCCCTCGGACTTTCCCTTCAATATCTGCCAGATATTAGAACCGAAAATCTTAATATGACCAATATCCAAAAATGGCTTGAGGGTACAGACACTAAAATGATGTGATAACATTTTTTTATTTTCAATGAGGAAATCAGTTTGAATGAGCCAATATACAGAATGGTCCGAAAGTCTAGTCACAGCTACATACTTTTTTTGTCAGAGGTAAAATAACAATCCCCTCCCCTTTTTTAAAATTCTCTCCCTAATCATTTTGTTTTGTCCTCTACTATATCCAACCTTCTACAGTCATTCTGTTGTTTATCTTATGTAAATTTTTCTGATGAGACATAAGAGAAAAAAAAGAAAATAATTTAACTTAAAAAATCCTTTTTTTTTTTTATTAGAGGTAAAATAATAACAAAACTTATATATACTATATTATTAAAACAAAAAATAATGAAAGTTAAAACAATATGTAGTGGGGGATAAGACTTTCGGACCACCCTGTACATATTCAAAAAGCATAGAGACTAAAGCTGTATTTACCAAGACAGAAATGAAATTTTTTTAAATGAATGGAACATGAATTTTTCTTAAAACAATTCCCTTGGTGTTTAATACACTTATTTCAGCGAGTTTTCTATTGGTTGAAAAAAGAAAGAAAAAAGAAAAAACAACCACCAAACCAATATAAACACAAAGCAAATTATAAAACCCTTTATCCCTATAATTTCTGTAATCATGTAATTATCCACTGATATGTAATCACTTATTCCAATGAGTTTTTTATTGGTTCAAGCACCTATGAAACTCCTCTTTTTATAGGAGGTAAAACAATGGCATTATATTTCTTTTAATGTTTCCCACATCTTCAGTTTTTACATTTTAAGAAGAAAAAAGAAAATGTCATATGGAACTAGGAAGTCTGGTGAGGATGAAAAGTGCTGAATTTGTGCAATTCTGTATTTTCAGGATATTTAAAAAAGTTTTTTAAATAGATATCTGATTCTATCTTAAATATAGGAGGTTGGTTTGTTGGATTTAAGGAATGTCAATCCTTGTTGAGTTATTTTATGCTGAAGACATTTTGTTTTATTCATTCTTAATGGGTATTCAAAATTTTCTTTTTTTTAAACTCAATCTTTTTTTAAACTCATTTTTTTCTATTAAACCCATAAATGGGGCCCTAACAGGTACCACTCCGGGTCAGAGTGGACCTGGGAGCAATGGTGATGAAGGGGTGCTCCATATTCCCCAAACCTCCAAAACTGGAACCTCACCATCAGATAGAGTTTAACGTCATTCCCAGGACATGTAGACCCGCAGCCACCGCCTTCTAGCACCCATATGATAAAAAGTATTTAAGTTTTGATTAACGAAATACATTAAATTAGAAAGACTAAAGAAATTAAATAAGAACGCATATAAAAAGATAACTTATTTTAATCATATTTTAATTGAGTTCTATATAAAATGATGCATGGGATTGATTTTAATACGTTGCAATAAGACTAAGTAATTATTTGTTAAAACCAGTATGCAAATTAATGGTTGGCAACTTTCCGTCTATTTTAGACGATGGCATAGTTTTTTTTTGTTTTTTTTTTTTCTCTCTCTCTCTCTCACAGCTCCGTGAGTGGCTGAACAGACCGATCCTCGAATGGCAGTCTCTGGTGCAGTGGCTGCAAACAAAAGGTGATGCTTTCTGTAGGTGTTGGGGGGTGCTGCTGTTTCTCCTTTCTTTTAGCTCTCTTTTCTGTGGCAGCTTTTTTCCTCTCTTTTTCACTTCTTTTTGGTTCCTTGTTTGACGTGGAGGCGCCAGGTTGCACGGTCTTCTGCACAAGCCTCCCATGTGTCTATGTCGATTATGCAAATTAACCACACCATATATTATGTTGACCTTTATTTCTTAATGATATATAAGACACATTGTGGGCACCTCACGTGGTGTAATGGTTAGCAAGTTAGATTCGCAGAACATTATTAGTGAGTTCAATCTCATTGGGCCCCTCATACTTCTGGCCTTGTGCCACATCTAAACTAAGCTTAGTAAATAACTATATAAGACAAATCTTATAACTTGAGTAGTTTTTAGGCAAATCTAACACAGATTTTCATAGAGATATTGTTAATAAATAAGATTTATTCTATGTATAAATTATTTTGACTATAAATTGAATACTCATTGATAAACTTATGCAATTCCTGAGGGTATTATGACATAAGCAGTGACAGTTTCGGTTACAGACAGTGAATCTCCATTATGATTAACAATGTTAAAAAGAGCATGTTTTCAAAAGAAAAAAAAACAGCTAAAATGTGCCATTTTGACAAGTGCAGATCTTAATTTATAAATTTTCTCCTGTTTTAAAGATAATAAAAACATAATTGTTACATGAGATTTTTTAAATTCTTCCTCTTCAATACAACAAAAAGTATGTTGTTTCATTCAATTTTTCCAAGTTTTCTTGAATTTTAATTCATGGGTTTTTTAAAAAAACATGACATTTTGGCATTACCAATTATAACATCATTTGTGGTAATATTAATTTGAATTTTTATTAGAAGATGCATTATCAACCATTATTAATATATTAATTATCTATCATTATTGAATAACCATTCAGAATATCAATTTAAGGGTATTGAGATGTAATCAGTGATGAAGTTTTGGTTACAGACAGGTAGACACCAAATCTCCATTATAATAAGATTTTTCAAAATCTTTAAAAAAAAACTTTTCAAAGTAGATATCTGGTTTCTGTGTTAAAATATCAAATTCTTAACTCAAATATCAATTCAGTTTTGTATCCAAGTATGAAAACTTTTGATCAAAAAGCATTGAGGATTAACACTGACTACTTTAGATGTCAAAACATTATCATTCTATTAGATGATTCACTCAGCTGTGCACATATCTTCATGGGGGTCCTCATAGCATAGTGGCTAATGTGTTGCAATGCAACATCTTAGTAAGCAAGTTCAAATTACACTTGTACTATTACAGCCACATTCAGACTAATACCTAAATCAATATTATTTTACAATAACAAAAAAAAAAAACTTGAATAAAGAATTGAAGATTTAGTTTTATGAAGTAAATAGCTCACTTTTGTAGGTAGGGGCCGGGTTAGCTCAGTCAGTAGAGCGTTTGGCTAGAAACTACAAGGTTCCTAGTTCGATTCCGGTCCTCGCCAACTCAGCGTTATGAGTAGCACAGGGATCTGTGCGGTAAAGTAAGGAGCTGATGGTAGGTGTGGCGCTCCACCTCAGATGCAAAAACCAATCTCCTTGGTCTAGCGCTATTGAAAAGGGGATAGACTCCCTCGCTGATTGGCTGATACCGACTTTAGGCCGCCCCGACGACTTTACTTTACTTTACATTGGTTATTTCCTATAAGTCTAACATGATCAAAGGCGAACCACTCTTGACTGATAAATTATTTATTTATCTAATGATCTACTAGGAAAAAAGAAGACGGTTTGGGTTTGGGTTAGGGTTAGGGTTAGGAGTAGGGGTTAGTTTAATGGGAAAATAAATAAATAATTTATCAGTCAAGAGTGGTTCCCCTTTGATCATGTTAGACTTATAGGAAATAACCAATTAATAACACAATTTTATGTATGTATTCACCCAACCCCTCTGCATCTTACCAACCTTTAAAAATAATAATAATTATAATGATAATAATAAATAAATAAATATATATAAGTTTTTGTATATTTGTTTAATTACATAGATGCTTATCTGCAAGCATTTGGTTTTGTGCACATCAAATGGTTGCATATAAGAATCCATCTAATTAAATATACATGCAAAAAATAATATATATATTTATCTATTATTATTATATAATTGTGCTATCACATATTGAGCACTCTCCTAATAATACTACATATATAGGCACACAAATAACTCATCAAGCGAGATAGTGTTAACCATACACTGTGGTAATATAATTCAATACCTTGGTTGTAATATATCATCTACAAAAAGCGACATCAATATATGCATAGGAAAGGCATGGACTACAATTGACAGATTATAGATCATATAGAAATCTGATCTTTCTCATAAGATAAAACAATTCTTTCAAGCTGTAGCCATGTCAGTCCTACTGTATGGCTGAACTACTTGCACCTTAATGAAACAATTGGAAAACAATCTAGATGAGAATTACACAATGATGCTGTTTTGAACAAATTCTAAAAGCAGCAACCCACAAAAAAGCAGCTGTACAGCCACTTACCTCCAATCACACAAACCATCAAAACGAGACAAGTAAGACATTTTGGACACTGCTGGAGAAGTAAGGATGAACTCATAAGTGACATTCTTCAGTGAAAATCTACACATGGATACACCAGTGTTGGCTGACCAGCAAATACTTACAATTGATCAGCTCTTTGAAGATACTGTATGCTGTGAGAACTTGCTAGGAGCAATGACCAATAGGGATGGGTTGCAAGAAAGAGTCATGGAAATCCATGCAATCAGCACGGCTTGATGATGATGATGATGATGATGATGATACGAAAAGACCAAACATTTAATAGAATCTTATACATTGTATTTATTTCTTTTTAGGAAAATCTATTCATGTGATGGATTCCCTCAATTCAAATGTTTCTCCTACAAAAGTGCAGAAGAATAAAAAAAAAAATATGTTAATTTAAGTTGATAACTTTTATTCAATGTCCAATATATATTTCTGTAGCGGACGAGGCAAAGGTAGATGGTGCACCTTCTGAGCCACTTTACGATTTAATGACTTGTAGATAGACACCCGTGCTATTTCTTTTAAAGAACGTGGGTAAGTAGTGAGAGTCTTTAAGAGATTCAGATATTCTTTACCGGTATTACCAAGTGGGTGGAATCGCGCCATTGAACGTGCAGTGCTAAGACAACCAAATAAAATCTTGTGGTCCATTGTTTTGTAGAAGAGTCGAAGCAAACTTTCAGCATAATCATTCTTAAAAAAAGATTCATATTCTTTCACCATAACAACATAATGCGACATGGCTTGCGTGTCAAGTCTCTGTAAGAAAATGGAATTTTGCGAATGGAATATTACTGTCCCTGATGGGTAGGGTTCAACATCAGGATCAGCACCCCATTGTAGAAGTGTTTTGATCCAGGTGTAGAGAACTTCAAAATCCTGAGATGTCTCTGCCATTTTTGTTAAGTTGACAAAGTCTATGAGACTGTTTCCAGCACCTCCCTCGAGGTACGAACTTCGGATATTGGTGACACGATTCGGATTGAAACCATGTTTCAACATTATACAAAGGCACTGATTTACAAGGTCAGCATAGCAGGAACGTTTGCGCTGCATTCGCACTGACAAGGGAAACTGGAAATATTGTGCAGCAGCTTTTGAAAGGAATGAAGGACTTGCATAAAAGTTGACGTCGGCACCATGTTCAAGTAGGTCAGTTAAGATCCGGAGAACATGCTCAGACTCGTCACACAGTTTGCTTGGATAGACATAAGCAAAGCACATGAGCCAAAGTTTGAGCGGCGTATGCCCTTGCTTACACTGTGTATTTGGGTCGGCTCCATGAATGAGCAGGGTGCTCACGGCATGACTCAGAACACGAAAGTTGATTCGGTGACCAGACTCAAAATCAGAATTCACAATGAACGTGTTGATCTGGCACTGTGAAATGAGGAGATTTTCACAAATGCAAACCATTGGTTGCACTGTACGGCAACCATACAAGTTTTGACAAACACTTTCTTCAAATGCTATATGCAAGATTTTGTTCAAGGGTTGTAGTCCATCACAGTTTGCTAAATGTGGACTTGCTCCATATTCTAACAACAGGTTTAGGCATTCATTAAATTCTTGCTGGTAGTCAGGCCACGACAGCACGAAATGGGATGGTGGCAACCGATGTACATTCTTAGCCAAGCGTCGATATGACATGTGTTCAACCAGCAGATTGAGTGCTGTATCTCCATTAGCATTGGTCCAATTGATGTCTTCTTTGAGTCCAGAATCCAGAAGGCATTTAGTTGTCTTGTAAAATGATCCTGAATTTAGAATGATGTAGGAATATAACTTGTGAAGAATGGTCTCATTTGATTGGGAATTACTTTTCGATGTGGCACCGTGGTCGAGAAGTATTTGTACAAATTTCTCCCCACAATGAACCGCATTGCAAAGTGGTGTAAAGCCATTATCGTCAGGAATGTTCACAATGTCTGGGTACCTTTCAAGCAATGTCCATGTAGAATCAGCAGCTCCATGTTTACAGGCTAAATGAAGCCATTGGCTAGCATAGGCCATCTCCCATCTTTTCATTGACCGTGATTGCATAGCAAGAAGCTGCTTCAGACAACTTGATTGGTCCCCAAGAATAGCACATTGCACAGGGTTAAGGAGTTTCACCATTTCTCTTGCCACTGATAATTCCAGACTGGAAGTACAGCTATACCTCATATACATCCAAAGTTTCCGAGGAACTGGTAAACTGACATTTGAATTCTCTTCCAGCGACTCACCATTACTGATCAAGAATTTGACAATATCATCATGGCCGCAAAAGGAGGCAAGATGCAATGGTGGACTGTGTCCATTGCAATTTCGTCCATGATTTTGCACAAGTTGAGTGACCAACTCGGTCTGTCCAAACTCGACAGCAATTTGTAGCAAATTGAAATTGTAATGATGTTCATCACAAACGCTTAATATATCTTCATTCAAAGGAAGATCTAGGATCATTTCAGCAACATCCCCAACATCAGGACCACTTGACCGAATGTAACTGATGATCTCGTGCACCCGAGATTCTGTGTCTTTGGTTGGTTGGCGGAGACGTTTACTAAATAAAAGTTGGGGCCAAGAAAAGTTAGGCAAATAATCAAAGATTTTTACAAATAAATTATACGCAATAAATAACCATGTTGTAATCATTGTCCTTCTTAAGCAGTCACAAAACTGACTGATAAAAAAGAAAGAGGCAGAAATATTCGGCCTTTGAATTCAATTCATGAAAATTGAAATTGCCTGAAGTTGTTGGAAATTTTCAGCCCAAATGCCAGTCTTTGTGGAGCCATGTATTATTTACTGGAACTTTTCACTCTAGAAACATTTCAAGTAACACCTGAAAGAAAAAAAAAATAAGGATTTTTTTAAAGGCAGGTATCTTAATAAACTAATTACTAGCAGGACTTGTGGATATACCACAGTATGATGATAATTTAATTATTACAACATTTGTTATTTGTTATATTTGGATTATTCGGACTATTGTCCTCATCTTTATTGTTATCTGTATAACAATAAAGATGAGGACAATACAACATATAACAATAAAAATGAGACAATAGTCCAAATAATACAAATTATCAAGTCTCATCTAAAAAATTCAGAGAAATAACATTTGTTATGGTTACTTAAGAGCTATTGCAAAATAGTTCAATATATAAATGTAAAAAGCATAATAATCTTTAACTCTCTCTCACTCTTTTTTTCTTTCTTTCATTTTTTCATTATGTTCAATTTCAATAGATTAACGTTATTGCCTCTGCATGCTCAACCCATCTGTCTTACTTCTTTTTTTCTTATTATATTTTTTCTATGTAGCATGTCCTTTTTTTCTCCCCTTTCTTTCTTTATAATAAACACTGAATGGTCCATTATTTAGCTGATGTGACCTCACTTTCATCTTGTATGATTTAGACAGTCTCATTTTTAACCAGAGAGGTGTTGCAAGGTGATAACAGTTGTATTTTGTAGGAACACCAGTACTATTATATAGATAAGAGCAAGTTTTCATTACAAGTGCCAACAACAGCTCTTTATCTTCAGAATGTTTTCTGTTTTTAACTGACTTTTCCTTTTCTTTTTTTTTGTCTCCTCTGGCAACAAATGTTGTGTTGATTATCCTAAGATGAATAAAATATACAATTAATAAATGATTATGTGAATAGTTGAAGGAGAAAAATAGACATTTTTTCAATATTAACAATCAATGTTTCTTGGAATGGAAAAAAAATGACCCAGTTATCCACTAACATCTATGTCAGGGGTCTCAAACACAACAACACTTGGGGAAGAGGTACAAAGGGACAAAACTGACATAGAAAGGGTGATCTCAACTTTCTATCAGTTATAGTAGTAAATAACTGCAATTTCTACCAGTTTATAGTGCTAAATAACTATAATTCTAATATTTATCAAAATAAATATGCAGCAAAGAGAAAACATTTGAGAATACATGAACTGATACAAAATATCCAATGTAGTTAAAATAGAAAACCAATAAAATAGCCCAGTTTTTAGTAAAATAGTTTATGAAAATGGTTCTTATCTAAGCAATACATAAATAATCCATGGGTCACATTTGACTTTCTGGTTGTATATTTGAGAGCCCCTGTTCTATGCTATATACTAAAAACTTAAAAAGGAGTCCAACTATAATAAAAGCAGGCAACTAATATGTAATTAATGATCCCCAGATTACTTACATTTGAATTATTTACATGTAAAAAAGATCCTATAATGCAGTAAGTAAATTAAAAACAGTGTTGTTTGACTAAGCCATGTATCTACCTAATCTGTCTGTCATGGTCAGGATGTGACATAAGGTTAATTTTGTTTAGGAAGAGTACAACAGTTTTTAATTCAGAGTTTTCCTTCTCCTACATGGGTTACCTAAAAAAAGGCTAAAGAACCCAGTCAGCCCTACTTTTACCCATTTCTGGAGAGAAGAGAATGATTCATGCCTTTTCCTAGGGCATTGGTGCAAAGTTAAAGGATCTGACCAAGCCATGTATCTACCCAACCCCTCCACCAGGAGTAAGATATGGCAAATTGTCAACTTTTAAGTGGAATACAATTGGTTTGAATTCAGAGTTTTCCTTCTCCTTGCCATTCCAAGGTTGGGTTGGTTGGATTTTTACACTATGTCAACCCTTGGCTTAATTTATACTAAAAATGTTTTTGTTTTATTCATTCTTGTTGGGTATTTAAAATTTTTACAACTCTCTTTTTAAACACATTTTTTTAAAACTCATTTTTTAATCTATTTAACCCATAAATGGGATCCTAACAAGTACTACCACTTCAAATCAGAGAGACCTGGTTGGTTGTTTTGTTTTATGGCATATCAACCCTTTTTGGGTCATTTAATACCGAATCAGGTAATTTTGATAAACAAAGGAATCAGACTGCTTACATGTGTACCTGCTGTTGCTTAAGTGTGAGTGGACCTGGGAGTAAAGGCAATGAAGGGGTACACCACTCACCCCAGAACTCCCAAGTTGGAACCTCACCACTAGATGCAGTTAAAGTACACTCCAAGGCTAAAGAGCCCAATCTACACATAATGAACAAAGAAGAGATGGTTTCATGCTTTTTTTAAAAAGATATTAGCACAAAATGAAACAAAAAAGGGAGACTGGACAAGGTTATTTCCTATACGTCCAACATAATCAAAGGGGAACCACTCTTGACTGATAAATTATTTATTTATTTTCCCATAAACCCCTAACCCTAACCATAACCCTGTCTTCTTTTTTCTTAGTAGATCAATAAATAAATAAATAATTTATCAGTCAAGAGTGGTTCCCCTTTGTTTATGTTGACTTATAGGAAATAACCCTGGACAAAGCCTTAAGACGAAAAAAAAAAAAAAAAGAGAGAAAAAAGTGTGTGCATACATGATAATTTGATAGATATTTTCTCATTGTTTAAATGTCAAGTTTAAGAAAATTGTCTATTTTGACGATCATTAATTTCTTTAATTACTATTTATCTTTGATAAAGTCAATCTATTTCTATTTCTTTCACTTTTGTCAAATAACAAGAAAAATTGATTTTATTTATTGATATTCTTTTTATCAACTTTGCCATTTAACAGTAAGGTCAAAGAAAAGCAATCTGAAAGTGATGCAAGGGAAGTAACTCTAATAAAACTATTAATATGCTCGTTTTGAAAGTTTTCATATTTTGTTACTATCACTTTTTCGCCTCATAAAAATTATTTTAAAAAGTATATAGTAACTTCCATGATTTTGTAGGATTAATTACAATATTTTCAGAGATTAGATGAAAAGATACTTTTAGAATAGTTTTCATATATTTTTTATGATAAATCTTTGCAAACATTTTGTATTATTTCTCTATATCAGGGTTTTACATAAAAAAGAATTGTTCTTAAGATAACTTTTATCAAATTGTTGAAGAAATTATAAGAATAAATAATTTAAATATTTATGTTAAAATATACCAACCAGCATGCTAAAGATATAAATTAATGTCTATAAAGTATTTTTTTAATTAAGACATCAAAAAATATAAATTAATATTTAATATAACCCTTTGCCTACTTAAAGCTGCCACAGTAGCTCTCCCAGCACACCCAACCAAAGTACAAAAACTGATGGTTAGTTCATTATAATTGAGCAGAAGGACTCAATTACAATAATAAAAAATAATAGGACTATTTGAATAGAATGAGTTTTGAGGTGAATAGATAGTCAACTTTGAAATATCCCATCATTCAGTTAAAGAAATACCAATAAAATTTGGTACAACCATGGGGTAATTTGGTAGTCAAAGAGTTAAATTAATGTTTACAGTATAAAATAGCTTAATAATGGAGTCATTAAAAATGAAATTGATATAAACTAATATTTAATATAAATTAATGTTTACAGTAGAAAAATATTTAAAAATGGAGACATTAAAAAATTAGAATTAATTTTTATAGTATAAAGAATAAAAATTTGAAATATTAAAAAAATCAAAATTAATATAAATAAATATTGGATATAAATGAATGTTTACAGTTTATTTGTGTTTTTTCTAAATTGAGACATTTCATAAAAATGTTTTTAAAAATGTTTTTAAAAGACAAAACTAAAATAAAGTCAGAATTTGATTTACACTTAATGCAAAAAAAAGCATCTTTTCTTGAAATTTTCACAATTATATACTTGAATAACATCATTTTTTATTTGAGATGAGCAATGTTAGGAAATCTTCAGTTTAAGGAAAATGTTTTTACTTATAGTTTAAATTAGCAATGCTCACAACAACAAAAAAAATATGGTTAAATCAAACTTAATGGACCTAAATTCCATCATCGTATGTTACCCCAAAAGAAAAAGATACCAAAAATCAGGGAATTAACCAAATTTAATGAAATTTTCAGTGTTGATATATTAATGAATAAAAGTTATAATGCACCAGTTATTTTATTTAAAAACTTAGATTTTTTTAGGTCACTTAACTTTGAACCACATATCTTTGAGAATCTGTGTTACGCCTCAAAGTTTGCATTTCGAATAGCGCTAATACCTTTGGGAAAGGTATGCATCCAATTATTCTGCCACCAGCTCTTTAACTTTGGTTAGGCAACCAGTTTAGGAAAAGGAAAACTCTGAATTCAAAACTGTTAAACTCTGCTTAAGAAATTGAACTTGTGTTGCATCTTGCTTGTGCAGAGGTGTTGGTGAATGTAGAAACAACATATAGTCACCTTCATGGGAAGGGAGCAACTAGCGTCCAGTTGCCAGACAAGGGGTTGACAGGCTGTAATCACTTGTCTGACAACTGATTCTATTTTGGAACTTTCAACAATAATGGGCAAATATGAAAACTTCAAAAACAACTGAGCAAATAGTGACAAGTATTGAAAGCAAAGTTACAGTTAGGCCGATCAGAATCCTATCTCCATGGCAATTTATCAGCACTACACAATATTTTCTATCATTGAGTTTATGAGTAAACAAGCATAGTACCAATAAAAAATGACAAAATTATTTACATATGGATTGGTATTTATCTTTAGATTCAGGATATCTAGGTGTTTTACTGAGGATCAAAGGGTATATAGGAGCTTTACCGAGGGTCAAACAGTTCAGGGTATATAGGAGCTTTACCGAGGGTCAAACAGTTCAGGGTATATAGGAGCTTTACCAAAGATCAAACTGTTCAGGGTATTTAGGTGCTTTACCTAGGATCAAACAGTAGTTTCATAGCCTAGGATCAGTTTTGTATTTGTGTGCTCAGCCTTGAATCAATGCCTCTACCTCGGATCAAAGTATTATTTCCTTGATCAGAGTAGCTGTTAGTGTTATATAGCCTTTATTTAGATGATAGGCCAACACCCAGTTTCTCACTCATTCTTCTATTGTTGCCATCTCTCTTCTAGTCATCATCTTGTTCTTCTTGTCAATTTCCCCCATTGTTTCTTGATCTTCTTAGTTGGAATGAAGAATAACTCATATATGTGCGAATATATTACTTTATTTCTTGATGACTTCCATTTTACATGAACCGTTTGCAATTATGGAGAACCAGTGGAACATGGTGAAAATTGATCCATTCTCATCATCCATTTCTTTCTGACTTATGATATGTTATCAATTATTTCCTAACTTTCTTGAGTCATGTGACTTTCATCCAATGAAAACCATGCTCTTAAATGACCTTGAGGTCATCACATGTCAATTACACTAGATGACCCATCAATTTTTTGAAACTATTTTAAACTAAATACACATGACAATAATAGATTTTGCCAAGCTATCATTTAACATTTGGTCTTCAGCCTTTGATCAAAGTATAGTATCTGTTCCTCCTTCATCATGTTCTCTCATCTTCAAAAAATAAGGCAAGCTAGTTCCTGCTGATTCCAAACTCAGCAGCAGCACTTTCCCTAGTTGGCATCTTGCAAAGTGTAATACCAAACTTGCTAAACTTAGTAAATGACTTCCGTCTTCATTGTAAAAAGAGGATCAGAGTAATCATGCTTCTGTGATTCTGATCACAAGAAGAATTTTGGTCCAACCTCCACATATTAACTCTTTGCCTACCAAATTTCCCCTACGGCAGTACCAAATTTTCTTGGTATGATGGGATATTTCAAAGTTCACTATCTATTCACCTCAGAACTCATTCTAGTCAAATAAAGTCCTATTATTATTGTAAATTGAGTCCTGCTCAATTATAATAAACTAACCATCAATGGTTTACAGTAGGATCAAAGTGGTAGGAGAGCTGCTGTGAGCGGTTTAAAGTAGTCAAAGAGTTAAACTGACTTAGTGATGAATTAATTGCAGTATCGTGCAGTATGTTAACAGTGTTATACATAAGATATATATATACACATTGCAATATATCTTATATCTATATATTAATACACTTGTTCCTAAATCTTCCATCTGTTATCATCTGGTTAAAAATGACAATGTCCAAATTGTCCAAGATGCAGATTATCTGGTGTCGCTTAATCACAGATTTCTTGTTGTTCTTTAAAAACAAAAGCAACAACACAGGACATCCGGGAGACAACTCCAGAATAATAGAAGATCTAGCTAATTAAGAAATTCAGCCCCCAGTCCAGCCCAGCCCAGCCCAGCCCAGCCCAAACTAAGATGGCAGATAATCAATAAATAGCAGATTGACCGATAAACAAATATAACAGCTCCATGAAGAAAGTAACAAGTTGACTATGCAACACATCTTATATGTCAGTATGATCAAATTTTAGTTGCACAATTTCCAGTGGATCACCTTCCCCATTCAGTTGTGCCTGCTTTTGCATTCTCTTTCAGGGCCAGTTTGCTGCATTCACTTATGTAGTTTACTATTCTCTCTCTCTCTCTCTCTCTCTCTCTCTCTCTACATAGTATACACTTGCCATTCTCTTGGGTCATATTTATTCTAGCTTTTACATAATTCTTATGTTGTTATTTTGTGCTGCTTTTAATAATATGATTTCTCTCTTTAGGTTTCCTCTTCAAAGTCATACCCAGATTATCTTGAGCACAATAATGTCGGTTATTTCCTATAACTCCAACATAAACAAAGGGTAACCACTCTTGACAGATAAATTATTTATTCATTTATTGATCTACTTGGAAAAAAGACGGGGTTAGGGTTAGTTTAATGGGAAAATAAATAATTTGTCAGTCAAGAGTGGTTCCCCTTTGTTTATGTTGGACTTATAGGAAATAACCATAATGTCCTTAGTTTGTCTTCCAATTTTTGTTTTCTCAATTTTATTTTAAATTCCTGTTTATTATTATTATTATTATTATTATTATTATTATTATTATTAAGCCTGTAGAGTGGCCTATTGTCAGTATCAGCCAGACAGCAAGGGAGTCTATCCCCTTTTTGCTAGCACTAGACTAGGGAGATTGCGTTTTTTTTTTTTTGGCTGGGGTGGAGCACCACACCTACCGTCATCTCTCAGATGCTTTTTCTGCACAGATCAGATTGCCCAAGCTGTGCAATTCATGAACTGAGTCGGTGAGAACCAGTATCAAACCGATTCCTAGGCGAATACTCTACTGACTGAACTAAGCAGCCCTAAGTATTATAAAGATGATGATAATTATGGATAAATCAGTAATGTTATCATATCCTTAATTGACAGTTAAAGATGGCATATATTAATTCTTCCAGACTGTAATTATGTCCGTGCTGCTATATAGCTTCACCACTTGGACTAACAAAACACTTAGAGAAAAAGCTATATAGGAACTACACAAGGAAGCTGGATGCTACATGCTGTCTTGGACAAATCCTGGAAGCAGCAGCACCACACAAAAAAGCAGCTTGTTTCTTATCACACAAATACCATCCAAGTAAAATAAACAAGATAATACTGGACACTGCTGGAGAAGTAAGGACAAACTCATAAGTGACATTCTACTGTGGAAACTTAACCATGGACACACCAGTATGGGCCAAACAGGAGACATACATCGATCAGCTCTGTGCTGGATGCCATGTGGAGGACATGCCAGGAGCAATGACCAATAGGGATGAGTGGCAGGAGAGAGTCAAGCAAACCCATGCTATCAGCGCAACCTGATGATGATGATGATGAAGATCCATGTTGTTAAACATGAAAATTTTGTTTTTACAATTTCTGTGTTTGATTTTTTGGGCACACAGGAAGTTTTTCTTTTTAGCAATAGAGATGTAAATTTATGGAATAATTAGTCAGATTATGTAGTCCTCTACTCAGCAAGAAAAATACATAGCCAGTTGTGTTGACTATGTGGAAAGAAAAAAAATTATATTGTTATTGTGCTCCCTATCCCAGCCATAGGTAAATAGTAGGGCAGACTGGACTTTTTGTCCTGGGTGAGGGGTAGTCTAGAAAGAAAAATGAGAATTGCTGTTCAGAAAATCTGTGGCGGTTTGGTTTGGTTTCTTTGTTTAATGGCATATCAAGCTTCATGGGTTATTTAACAACAAAGCCATTCTTGTAGAACAGCAGTGTTACTTTTTAATCCATAGCTTGGGAGATGAAAGGCTTCAGACTTTTCCCAAGGGGATGAGGCTGAAAGCAAATTTAATAGCATGACTGGAGTTCAAACACACTTACAACAATCTCATTGTTCAGCACATTAGCAATTACACCACAGGGACCCCCCCTCCCAAATATGGTACAGTGGTACACTATCCTTCTGTTATCAGGTACTCCAAAAAAGTGTGGCTGGGTCTACACAAGCCTTCACTATTTCTCTGAATTTTTTTGCGATGAGGCTTGATAATTTGTATTATTTGGATCATTCGGACTATTGTCCTCATCTATATTATTCAATTGGACACATGGTGTAGTGGATATTGCACTTCTAAGTGACAGTTATCTCGAGGCTGCAAGTTCAATCCTGGTCAAGGGCGACAGTAACATAGTATAATAATTAACACAGCTTAACTCCTGTACCCAGTCATGGTTAGTGGAATGAGAACAATATACCCCCGTAGATTGAATAGAGGGTTGGGTTCAAAGTTCTGTGAAGGCTCCCGATTATGACAAGAACGTTACCGAGTTCAAAGAGGAGCTACCTGAGTTCGAGAAGGCTCCTGAATCTAACAAGAAATACCTAAAGAAGGCCGAAGGGCACATCGGCTGAAACGTTGTACAGAAACAATAGAGATAAGGATGATAATCTTCATTACAATAAACAAATCCTCTGTGTAGTTCATTTTGCTAAGCTTTGACTTAGTTAATATTTCTTATCAAACAGATGGATGAACATGATTTCATTATTATTGTGTTTCCTGTATCTGTTGAAGTTTCCATGGAAATAAATAGGAGGCATTAATTTCAGAACAACCTTCTTACAAGAGCCACAAGCAGCCTCTTATTCCTCACTTGCAAAAATCCATAATATGATGACAACTACGTAGAAAAATAGTTTTGCATATATTTACACCCCCCCCCCGCTCCCAAGCAGGTTGTGACACAGGGTAAATTTTTAAGCAGAGTTTAACAGGTTGGAATTCAGAGTTTTCCTTCTCCTAGATCATACTTTACTAAGGTTAAAGAGCAGTCTACCCTACTATTTACCCATAGCTGAAGGAAGAATAGTTGAATTCATACCTTTTCCAAGGTTATTAGCACTATGTGAAATGTATCTGTCCTTGTCTGTTTGAAAAATAGTTTTGTAGCTGAAAACTTGCTCTATCCAATGGAATGGTGTTATTGCACTTTCTGTTGTTGTTGGAGACGGATATATTACTGGCTTTGTGCCAAAGTAAACTAAGTTAAGCTTAGTATTGTAATTATTTGTGTATGTATAACATGACCCCTAAATATGGGCTACGAAATCCTGAATATAACCAATGTATCTTGTATATAATATGCACTGACTTTTTAGAATGTGTAGCAGCCAAATTCTAAATTTGTTCAATTTTTAATCCAGTCGATATAGACTAAAAATAAACACATACAGTTTATGGTATATAAACTGTATGTGCCACAAATTTGTTGCATATTTCTGTGAACATGCCCGTGCGTTTTCTCTAAATGTTGCATGAACTTTATTCAGTATTTAGAGGAAACACACGGCATGTTTACAGAAATATGCAACAGACTTGTGGCAAAAGTACTAAGCTCACTCTGGGAGAAACAAAATTATAAACAAATAAATACATTCCAGTAGGAGCTATTTCTCTGTAGTGGCATAAAACCGGAGTGTTTATTACAAATGTTAGTTTGGATCATAGATATAATTTACATACCGTTCTAAATATGGTGATACACGTAGCCGGATAAAGAATAATACGCACCCCTAACTTTTAGGCTTAAACATGAGGAAGGAAATGCGTGTTATACAAGAATAATTACGGTATCAAATACTCTAAATTAGTCAGTGTCAATTTTCAATATTTTTATCAGCAGTTTTTGGCGAAACACAAATTTGTGCAAGTGCAGCGCTCTCCCATAGTCACTAACTTAGCATCCTTGCTGGATAGACCATTACACAAAAAATTCCGGCAAAACTTGCAAATCGGTCGAAAAATTAAAACATATTACAGAGTGACCCAGAAAAAACCCAAATTATTTATTTATTTTTCCATTAAACTAACCCTAAACTCCAACCCTAACCCTAAACCCCTAGTTAAAATTAACAGTTTTATTACAAAATTTGTGGGTTCTGTTTTTTCTGGGTCACCCTAATTTTCCGACCGATTTGCAAGTTTAGCCAAAATTCTCACGTTAAAAAGATCTTGTGTTAGTCCAGCTGGGTGGGAGGTCAGGAAAATGTGTTTTTTTATGCAGTATTTAGAGCAAACGCATAGACATGTTCACCGAAATATACAACAAATTTGTGGCAAAAATAAGCTAAAAACTCAGAGAAACAAAAATTATAAAACAAATAGATACATTCCAGTTGTAGCTATTTCTCTTTCGTGTTTGTTTTCACATAAGTTAGATATATCGTAGATATAATTTACATTCAATCATACCGTACTGAATATGGTGATGTTACGTAGCTAGATAAAAAGTTAATATTTAATTCTTCTGTATAACACGCATTCCTTACTTTTCGGCTTAAATATGAGGGAGTGCGGGATATACACAAATAATTATGGTAAACGACTAGATTACTTCATATTCATCTTTAACTGTTTTTGACGTTTTTTTTTTCTTTTCTATTTATCTATTAAAAAGAAAAGGTTATCGTGTTTTTTTTGGGTTTTTTTTCCCCTCTTCCCTTATTATTTGTAATTATGGCTTTCCGTTTTCCCATTTAAATGTCAAATAAAAAAATAAACTGTTGAATGCTAAAGTTTTCCTTTTTCTTTTCTTTTAAATAAATCGTTGCAAATTATTTTAACAAACCTAAAGTTTATATAACTTATCAACTAACAGTGAAACAATTATTCACTTAAGATACACTAAAAGATTATGACTAGTTTTGTTTTTTGTATATTTTATTTTTACAAGAAAGGAGGGTGTTAAATAAAATACATACTTGTTGTTTTTATCTTTAAAATATAACTAATTTCTTCCTTTTATTTATTTTTTTTTTTTTTTTGGTGGGGAGAGGTAATTTATCATACATTTGATTTAAATAAAATTAATTTTTAAACGCAAGTTTTTTTTGTGTTTTTTTTAATTCTTAAATTAATCCCTACTAACGAAAAAATTTAAACATGCAATAAGATTTTTTTTAAATGACTAAACATATTACCGAAATTTTAAATAACACACAGAGCAATAATTTATAAACGACGTTTATTAAACGTCATATAAACAAAAATAAATAAAAGACGATCAATTCTGCAGACGATGCGTTTAAAAATGCTTCATTTTTTTCACCGTATTAAAAATCATTATTTATTCTATAAAACGAGTCAAGCAAGGTAAATTCCTAAAATACTCACTGTTCTTTTTATTTTATACACTTCTTTAGAGTTACCAATATCCCACGTAAAATCATGTTGTTAGTAAACGTCTCTGCTTTGTTGATGCCTAAACAACACTGTGTTGATTGAAGACAACAAGGGCCAATGTAAACTTTAGCGAAGAAACAACAATAAAGATGGCAGAAGAAAGGGAGGTAAATCTAAACGAATTTTGCGGTTATTTCCCTTGAAAAAGTAGTGTAAAATTAATACTTTCAATAAAACTTCCAATTGATTTTTATTAGTGTCATTGTAAATATTGTTAAAATCTAACGACTCAGTCGACAGCAATGCCGAGTGAAAAGAAGCAATAAATTATATGTTGAATGCAAATGTTTTTCTTTCGTTTAAAAAAAAAAAAGTTGTTGCAATACTAAATTGTTACAAATCTTATTATAATGGAGATAGTGTGTTTTTCTGTCTGTAACCGAAACTAAATCACTACTCAAGTCACAATTCCCTTAGTAATTGACGTCACATTCACCATGAGTTTATCCTTATTTTAACCTCAATTATTAATAAAATTGTTTTACATTATCAATACTGTTAACCATATTTACATATTAATAACATGCTATTATATTTATATATACAACAAAATAGCGGTTTACAGTGTGAACGGGAAGGCTAATTTGCATATTGATATTAAAAATGTAATTTTAATAAATATATGCTTAGTATTATTGGTTTCTAACTGTTTGGTTTTATTTTAATGAATATAAGCAAAAATCTCTTCAATTAATCTTAAATGAAATCCATTAACAAGAAAAGATAAGTGTCATTTTATTCTTTACTTCCTATTTTAACTAAATACTTAAATTAGAAAAAATAACAATGAAAGATGAGAGTGATGGAAGAGTAAATTTCAGTTGTTCTATTTTTCGATTATACCCTCCTCTGTTTCAAATCGTTTTATCTGCATTCTTATTTAGTTTCATTAGCGTTTCTAATTTAATACGATATTTCATTACATTAAAACTTAAATACTTGCACCTGGAGGGTGCATATATTTGCTAGTTATTTTAATAAATCTAGAGTTTATACAATTCAATAACTACAAAATTAGGTATGTTAATAAAAGGCTGTGATTAACATGTTCGCCATAATGTACGTCACATATGGTACATTAAGAACTGTCTAAAACCGCAATGTACATTATATATGATACTCACCTATAAAAGAATATATGTTCTTAAAATGGCAAAAATCAGTTTTAATTATCAAATTCCAAATTCCAAAACATAAACATTGTTAAGGAGTGTTTAAAGTAAACAACGATATAACAGAAAATCTTTATTTGTAACTGCAAATGACAAAATAATTAAACAACTTCCATCCTTGCATTTCAATGAATCCTAGTTAGATGCCTTCAAATTATTCACAAAATCAAATTATTTTGTGCAGCCTTTCAGAGGTAAAATGGAATTTTAAAATAAATAAATTGAAATAGATCACTAAGTAGGACTGGGCCTATACTAGTAGTGACCATGTTTAAATTCAGAGTTTTCCTTTTCCTAGACTGGTTGCCTAACTAAGGTTAAAGAGCCCAGTATGCCCTACTATTTACCCATAGCTGGAGGGAGAATAGTTGGATTCATACCTTTCCCAAGGATATTAGCACTATGTGAACTGTGGCTTCGTCCAGGATTTGAACTCGGGTCAATGAGTCCATTTCCTACAACTCTAACCAGTACACCACAGTGCTTCATTAAGTCAGAAAGGACTTACCTCTACAAAGCTGCACACAATCTTTCACTCCAATATCTGGCTTGGTACTGAAGTCAGACAAGTTGGAACATGGTACTGGGTGGGAATAGGTATTGCATTAGCAATTGCAGCCAACATGTGAAAAATGATATTCCATTAAAAAAAAAAAAAGGAATCTTGATATTACAAGCTTTTAATTTAAGTGTTTGCCTAAATAATTGCAAGGTTTTGGGTTCAATAGTCCTCACTAACTTTCTCTCTCTCACACACACATACACACACTCACTCAATATATATATATATATATATATATATATATAATCCTTCACTGACATTGGGGCTAGACATAGCAGGCTACCTACAGTGGGATTGAAACGCAACTGATTTATCAGAGTTCCTAACTGCTGGTCCATCAGCGCACCTACAAATGGGAGCAAAAATTTAACTTATAAATACATACATCTATATATATGTAGAGAGAGAGAGAGAGTGAGAGAGAAAATAAAAGAAATATATGTTTACCCAAACCATCAGCCACAGTGATACAAGATCAATTTTAAAGTGGAGAACAACTTCAGTGTTTTCCTTCTCTCTGACAGGTTGTATAACCAAAGCTAAAACACCCAGTCTGCCCATTGCTAAAGGCAGAACAGGTGGATCCATGCCTTTTTAAAGGGCATTAGCACAAAATGAAATGCAAACAGCTCTATCCAGAATTTGAACTTAGGTTAATGATTTTATTCCCTACAAAAGAAACCATAATGCTAAGTATGCTTACACACACACACACACATACACACACACACACACACACACACATATATGTATTTACCCAACCCCTCTGCATGAGTAACAATTGAATTCAGTTTTCTTTCTCCTGGTTGCCAAATCACAGTTAAAGTCTGTCTTTCTATTTACCTATAGCTGGAGGGAGAATAGTTGGATTCACACCTTCCCAAGTGTATTAGTTGTATATGTTTTTTTTTGTGTGTGTGTGTATGTATATGTGTGTGTATGTATTTACCCACCCTCTCTGCCATGGATGTGAGGCACAAGGTTAATTTTTAAGTGGAGTCTACCAGGTTTGAATTCAGGGTTTTCCTTCTCTTAGACCAGTTACCGTACCAAGGCTAAATAACCAGTCTACCCTGCTATTTACCCATAGCTGGAGGTAGAATAACTGGATTCATACCTTTCCCAAGGGTATTAGTGTGATGTAAAATGCAAAGTGCGTCATCCAGGATTTGAACTTGTGTCACCATGTCCATTTCCAACAACAATAACCATTACACCACAAACACTTCCATATATATATATATATATATATATATATATATATATATATATATATATATTTATATTTATTTATTTATTTTATTTTTTTTAAATATTTTTTCGACTAAAACATTCTTCTTTAAATTTCATATGGTTTGCACTTTTCAGCCACCAAAAATTTCAAGACAGAACTAGTGAAACCCAACAACAACTGACCTTAGAAAGGATATTTTTGTGTGCAGCAATCTCAGAAATTCCCAATTGTTTAGAAATCTCCTTTATTGTGGAAATTTTTTTTCAACCAAAATGAACCCTTCAACTGATTAAACTGTATCTAATGGTGAAGTTCCAATTCTGAAGCTCTGGGGAGTATGGAGTACCCCTCCATTGCCATTACACACAGGTCCACCCTGATGCAAAGTGGCTGTACTGTTCCTAAGTGATAGTGATGTAGAAATGACATATCTTATTGGCTGTACTGTTCTTAAGTAATAGCAATGTAGATATGGCACATCTCACTGGTCGTACTGCTGCTAAGTAATAGCAATGTAGAAATGGCACATCTCACTGGTCGTACTGCTGCTAAGTAATAGCAATGTAGAAATGGCACATCTCACTGGTCGTACTGCTGCTAAGTAATAGCAATGTAGAAATGGCACATCTCACTGGTCGTACTGCTGCTAAGTAATAGCAATGTAGAAATGGCACATCTCACTGGTCGTACTGCTGCTAAGTAATAGCAATGTAGAAATTGTACTGCAATGTAGAAATGGCACATCTCACTGGTCGTACTGCTGCTAAGTAATAGCAATGTAGAAATGGCACATCTCACTGGTCGTACTGCTGCTAAGTAATAGCAATGTAGAAATAATAGCAATGTAGAAATGGCACATCTCACTGGTCGTACTGCTGCTAAGTAATAGCAATGTAGAAATGGCACATCTCACTGGTCGTACTGCTGCTAAGTAATAGCAATGTAGAAATGACATCTCATTGGCTGTACTGTTCTAAGTAATAGCAATGTAGAAATGGCACATCTCACTGGTCGTACTGCTGCTAAGTAATAGCAATGTAGAAATGGCACATCTCACTGGTCGTACTGCTGCTAAGTAATAGCATAACTAAGTAATAGCAATGTAGAAATGGCACATCTCACTGGTCGTACTGCTGCTAAGTAATAGCAATGTAGAAATGGCACATCTCACTGGTCGTACTGCTGCTAAGTAATAGCAATGTAGAAGGCACATCTCACTGGTACTGAAGTAATAGCAATGTAGAAATGGCACATCTCACTGGTCGTACTGCTGCTAAGTAATAGCAATGTAGAAATGCACATCTCACTGGTCGTACTGCTGCTAAGTAATAGCAATGTAGAAATGGCACATCTCACTGGTCGTACTGCTGCTAAGTAATAGCAATATAGAAATGGCAGCAGTACAGCCAAACAGATGTGCCATTTCTATATTGTTATTACTTAGCCGTATACAACCAGTCCGAAGTGCTAAGTAATAGCAATGTAGCAATGAGGATTTCCAACATGGAATTTAAGCCACTGAGTATATGTACTTCTAGGCAATGATAAAAATTCCAGCCACTTATGTTAAAAGGTAAGTTTTCAAAATTTTACCGGTGTATTACGAGTACTAGCAAGAATATGCCCCTCTGGGTGTAGGTATTTAAGTTTTGATGGAATGAAATATATAAATTAGAAAGACTAACAAAATTAAATAAGAATGCATCTAAAAAGATTACACCTATTTTAATTGTTTTCTACATAAAATCATACATAGGATTGATTTTAATACATTGGAGAATAAAATAATGATATTAGAGATCAATATCACCAAGCAATTATTTTTCAAACCCGTTTTTATTAAAACCAATATGCAAATTAACCACACCATATATTAAGCAAACCTTTATTTCTTAGTGATATATAAGACACATTGAATGACTTTAAACACACTAATATAACATGGGTTTTGGGGGGCAAATATAACTCAAATTTTCATAGAGACATCATTAATAAATAAGATACATGATATTCTCTGTATTAATGATTTTGACTATAAATTTGATACTCATTGATAAACTTACACAATTCCTGGGGGGGGGGTTGTTGTGATATAAGCAGTGACATGGTTTTGGTTACAGAGAGACACTGAATATCCATAATAATAAGATATGCAGTATATATCTTGCAATTGCTTTCAAAATCATTGTTTCTGGAGTTAAAGAACCTTTTCTTGTTTAAAGATTAAAATTTATTGTCTATTGATAAAGTCATAATAAATCATTAGAATTTTTATAACAAAATCAAAAGTTTAAACTTTGAATTAATAAGTCAATTCAAATTTAACTAATTATTAGAAAGAATGAAAAACTTTACTAACCTGTAACTGACTTTTTGGGATTATATTTTCTGGTTCTAAAGTAGAGGGTCATAATTTTAGTTGGTCTTTCAACAAAACCACAAAAGTCTGCACTTGACAGTTTAGAAAAAAGGGATTCTCAAACTTTTACTTGATGCACCTCTTACATTATCAAGTCATGTTAGTAGAATGGATCTCCATGATGCTTTCTCACAAGCTGTCCCTATCAGCCATCACTCCTAAAAGGTCTTCTGCACAGCATTCAGTATCAGCACCTCTTGTAACCAAATCTAATTTCCATAAACACATAACACTCCAATGACACACTTAAGCAAAGTAAAAACAAAAACAAAAAAAAATTGATAGTTCTGTTGAAGTCAATCAGTCAGTATACTGTTGGTTTGGGCAACAGCAACTGGCTAAGCACAACTGAATTAGTGCTCAAAACAACTAGTACTTATGGAACTCAAGAATAGTCCATTCATGCATTTTGGATGATTCCATTCCCTGAGTCCTGATTGTCTGCTTGGTTTCTATGATGTTATAAGGCTTCATAAATACTCAGGCATTCTGCAGTAGGATTGCAACAAGGTTAGATCTGTATTGGGTTATGGCTACTTGTCGCCTTGTCTTACCACTTCGACGGTAATTGGAACAATATGAATATTCTACTTTGCGTGGTAGTGGCCTTTGAGGGAAATTAGTTCCTTTCAGCTAGACCATTTACAGGGGAGCAACCTGGATAATGCACAGGGTATTTTTGTCGGCATTGGCTTAGGGCGCGGAGTGACATTGGGTGAGGCCAGGTCCCTAGTTGATGTTGTTATCATTCCTTTGGTTTGTGGGACATCCTCAAATGTTGGTTTAGGGGGCTCAGGCAAAGCACTAGGAATAGGGGCAGGGGCCACTTGTGCTTCAAGCTTCTGAGGAATCAGCAACTCCGCAGTGACTCTACCTGATCCATTATAATTGAGCAGAAGGATTCAAATTAAAATAATGATAGGACTTTATTTGCATAGAATCAGTTCTGTAGTGAATATATAGTGAACTTTGAAAGTACATTTTTTTCATTTACACCGTCAACACCCGGTTGTTTGTTAGGGGTTAGGGTTAGGGGTTAGTTTTATAATTAAAAAAAAACCTAAAAATCATCTGTTAACAAACAACCAGATATTAACGGTGTAAATGAAAAAAATGTACTTATGAATCGAGATCGCAAAAGGGGTGCCTAAAGGTCATATGGTCCATCTTTTTTTCTAAAGATATCTCATACCCTATTATAAAAAGGAATATTTTAGAATTCAGTATCTTTATAAAAATAATTTGCTTAAAATATAAATTGTTTTTAAATGTTTTCTTTCATGGAATACATTATGTGTTGTTAATAATTCCCAAAAGATCCTAGATGAATGATATCTGGTAACTAGTTTACATGGTCCAGTGATTTTTGTTCTCCTGTTATAAAGAGATTTATAAACAAAAACTAGTAGATTCACCTCCCCTCTGTGGACCCTTATATGTTTTTATTCACCCTGCCAAAATTTTAGTCACTCTCAAGTGGTCTTGTGGGAATTAAAATAAAATTGAAATCAAATCAAATAAATTTTTTTTTCAAAAAATGACTATCTCTCAGGAGCCCTCAGACAGGAAGAATTCTCTGGGCATGCACAGAGAATAGGATCTCCTTCCTGGCACCAAGAAAATCCCTTAGCCATTCCAACTCAGACTTTGACTGGGAACAAATGCTATGACTGGCACAGAAAGAAATTTCCTCTTTACAAAATAGCTATGAACCTAGAATAAAAGTCTGAAACCTAAAAATGCCTTTTGTCTTTATCACTTCTTTTCATCTTGAATATCGATGTGGTATAATCTTAAGCCAGTAGAACAATTCACATACCTAGGTAGTAATATCTTATCCACAGAAAGCGATGTAAATACACGAATAGGAAAAGCGTGGTCGGCCACAAACAAATTATCAATAATATGGAAATCCGATCTCGCTGACAAGCTAAAGCGACATTTCTTCCAGGCGGTGGTTGTATCAGTGTTGCTGTACGGATGCACCACTTGGACCCTAACGAGGCGCCTTGAGAATAAGCTGGACGGGAGCTGCACAAGAATGCT
The DNA here is from genome assembly GCA_023376005.1 of Doryteuthis pealeii. NCBI lineage: Eukaryota > Metazoa > Mollusca > Cephalopoda > Myopsida > Loliginidae > Doryteuthis > Doryteuthis pealeii. Next base: position 115,033,417 of record CM042150.1, on the reverse strand, counting down.
GCGTGCAGTCCTGAATAAATCGTGGAAGCAGCACCCCACGAGGAAACAGCTATATGGCCACCTGCCCCCCATCTCACAAACCATACAAGTGAGACGGACAAGACATGCCGGGCACTGCTGGAGAAGCAAGGATGAGCTCATAAGTGACGTTCTTCTGTGGAAGCCAACACACGGACATGCTAGTGTGGGCCGTCCATCAAGGACCTACATTGACCAACTAAGCAAAGATGCAGGCTGCTGCGCAGAGGACCTCCCTGGGAAAATGAATGATAGGAAAGGTTGGCGAGAGATTGTCATGGATATCCGTGCTAATAGCGCGACATGATGATGATGATAATCTTTTTACCTTTATTTCTTATTGTTTGGCTTTATATCTTATTATAATGGAGATTGTGTGTTTTTCTGTCTGTAACCGAAACTATATTACTACTCAAGTCACAATTTCCTTACTTATTAACGACACATTCTCCATGATTCTATTTCTATTTAAACCTCAATTAATAATAAAACTGTTTGACATTATTAATACTGTTGGCCTTACCTAAATACTAATAACATGCAATTGTATTTATATATACAACAAAATACCAGTTTTCAGTGTAAACGTAAAGCTAATTTGCATATTGATATTAAAAAAACTGATTTTAATAAAAATGGGCTTGGTATTATTGATTTCTAATTGTTTGGTTTTATCTTAATGAATATGAGTAAAAATCTCTTCAATAAATCCTAAAAGAAATTCATTAACAAGAAGAAATAACTGTAATTTTATTCTTTACTTCCTATTTTAACTAAATAGTTAAATTAGGAAAATTTAGCATTGAAAAAACGGAAGTGATGAAAGAGTAAGTTTCAGTTGTTCTATTTTCCGATTATACCCCCTCCGTTTCAAATCTTTTTATCTGAATTCTTATTTAGTTTCATTAACCTTTCTAATTTAATACAATATTTTTATTACATTTAAACTTAAATACTTGCACCCGGAGGGTGCATATATTTGCTAGTTATACTAAGTTAAGTATTATAAATTTTCTCTAAGAGATGGGATGTAAGGGAGATAATCAATATAATAATTGTAGACTCAAAAGCAAACTGGGTTAATTGAGTGGGTCTTTTGTTAGCATTTCTTGAAAGAAATAGCGAATAAATCTAAGGCACTTCCAAGGGCAATGGATCTATATAGCTAACTTCTTTGTGTAGCTGGGCAGAACCTTTGTGTAGGAATAAACACAACAAATAATATTTGTCATTCATTTTATATCTCTCCAGAATATAACTCACTTTTTTTTAACTTGCAATTATATAGTCAGTTATTGTAACCATTCTATAATATCGTATTACAAAACCAACTTTACTCATAGAATTATGTCTGACGGTAATGATCGCTAGCAGCATTGAATATATTAGATTTCCTCTTATTACAACTGAATTTCTGCTTTTATCTATTTTTATAAATACTTTCATGTTGGCCAGTATTATCATAGGAAGAGGAAAGTGGACACTGTCCATTTTAACAAGATGCTTCATTATCGATGGGCATTTTAGATGGTAGCCATCTTCTTACAGGTTTAGAAATCACTAAGAAGATTATAAGAATTTGAATTTAGACAAGGAAATGAATTTTATACTCAGTGAATCTTGCCGAGATTAATACATGAGCTACCAATATAGTAAGAGGAGTGGCTCATAGTCAGTATCAGCCAGACAGCGAGGAAGTCTGTCCCCTTTTCATTAGTGCTAGACCAGGGAGATTGTTTTTGAATCTGAGGTGGAGCGCCACATATACCATCAGCTACTCATAACTGAGTTGGCGGAGAAAGGTATCAAACCCAGAACCTTGTGGTTCCTAGTTGGATGCTCTACCGACTGAACTAAACCAGTCCTATACTACCAACATAGTAAAAGTAAATTAGGCAGAGTGGCCTATTGTCGGTATTAGCCAGATAGTGAGGGAGTCTAACCTCTTTGTGAGTGACTGTGCATTAAAATGATTGGTTGGTTGGTTGGTTATGAATCATACAGAAATCTGATCTTTCTGATGAAATAAAACAGAAATTCTTTCAAGCTGTAGCCATGTCAGTACTATTGTATGGTAGCACCACTTAGACTGTTAACAAAATGCTTGGAGATTAAAAAAAAATAGATAGAGACTACACAAAGATGCTTTGAAGAAATCTTGAAAAATCACCCCACAAAACAGTAATTGAATGGCCACTTACCTCTTATCGCACAAACTATCCAAGAAAGACAAACAAGACATGCTGAGCTCAGCTGGAGAAATAAGTACAAAGTCAGAAGTAATGTTCTCCTATGTAGTCCAACACATGGACACTCCACTTAGACCCTTACTTAGGCTAGAATGGGCAGTCGGAGAGGCCCCCTTCGATCAATCGGCTGGTCATGTCAAGCCCTAGCACCTATAGATTGCCCCTACCCTATTGCCCTTATGGCAAGCCCTAACACTTTTTATCATATCAGTGCTAGAAGGTGGTGGCTGAGGGTCTTCATGTTCTGGGAATGACGTTTAACTTTATCTGATGGCGAGGTTCCAGTTTTGGAGGTTTGGGTAATGTGGAGCACCCCTTCATCATAATTGCTCCCTGGTCCACTCTGACCCGGAGTGGTAGTACCAGTTAGGCACCCATCTATGGGTTAAATAGAAATATATATTTATTTAAAAAATTATGTATCCATTAAGAATTAATTTATTTCAAAACTTTATCGGCATTAAATGACCCAATGAGGTTGATATGCCATAAAACAAAACAAACCAAACCAACACATGTTAGTGTTAGTCAACCAGCAAAAACCAGCATTTAAAAGCTCAGTATGGCACTTGATGCTATCTAGAGGACCTGCCAATAGGGATGGATGGTGAGAAAGAGTTAAAGGAAGCTGTGCTGTCAGCACAACTTGATGATGATGATGATGACAATGCAAATAATACTGTTAGGATCTTTTGGGTGGGATTAAAGATAAAGCAAAAAGCTGTAGCCTTGTCAGTGCTACTGTACAGCTGCACCACTTTGGACTCTAGAATTATAACTTTTCTGTTTACTAATTGCCAAAAACTGATGTTCTGAATGGTTATTTAATAACAATAGATAATCAATATGTTATTAAACTAGAAGTGACTACCCAGCATCGCCTAGGTAGAGAGGGACAAAAAACACCTGATGTATTGATTTGTTTACTTTTGATTAACAAATGCTGGACATTTTTTAAGTAGAATTTCAATGCTATTTCTATGTATATTTTGATTGCCCAAATTGTTGGTTGATATTCAAATAAATTTCATTGAATTTAAAACTGAATATCTTTTACACACTAATTTTAAAGTCTTACAAGATTTCAGCAGCCGTTTTAACTCAACAAGAAATAAAAATTTGTATTATTTGAATTTGTCTTCATCTTTATTTTCCAGTTGGACACAAGTTGAAATGGGTATAACGGTTGTTAATACAGTTCTAAATAACAATCATCTTGAGGTTGCAGGTTCCACGGGGAATAATAAGAATAGAATACTTGATATATATATGATAAAAAGGGTTGAACTGGCCATAAGGGCAATAGGGTTGGGACAATCATATATGCACAAGAAGACAGTGGCTGAGGGTCTTGTTGTATTTGATTGGTCAATGCCTGCTCTTAATATTGGTTGAGTCCATAAATATAAGTGGCAATTTCTTGTACATTTGATACCTATAGATAATCCAATGATAGAGTTAGATAAGTAAAAGCAAATATTAGCATTCAGTTTATCACTACTACTGAATAATGAGTTCAGATTGTTGGATGCCCAATACTTGTGACCTTATGTCACACCCTACCCATGGCAAATCGACCTTTTATACTTTGTGGTTTCATGGAGGCTTGACCCCCCCCAAGCTACAGGCATTTCAATGTACAGTACACATGTGCCTTTCTATACTCTATGATTTCATAGAGGCTCCATGTACTTGTTGCGCCCTTTTACCGCGTACATGTTATGCAGAGGTTTCTACACAGTATGTGACAACCTTTATTCTCCATTTTATAGCCTCAGACTACCTACAAAGGGCTAAACTTGCAAATCGGTTGGAAAATTAAAACATATTACAGGGTCACCCAGAAAAAACAGAACCCAAATTATTTATTTTCTATTAAACTAACCCTAAACCCCAACCATAACCCTAACCCCCCCTAGTTAAAATTAACAGTTTTTTTACAAAATTTGTGGGTCCTGTTTTTTCTGGGTCACCCTGTATACAGGATGACCTAGAAAAAACAGAACCTTATTTATTTCCCATTAAACTAAACCTCACCATCAGATAGTTTAACATCATTCCCAGGACATGTAGACCCTCAGCCACTGCCTTCTAGCACCCATATGATAAAAAAGGGTTGGGCTTGCCATAAGGGCAATAGGGGGTAATCATATATAGGTTGACCCAGCCGATTGATAGGCCAAAGTGGAGTATTGCAAGTCATGAACTGTTAACCACCTTGGCTCTATCCTTAAGCATCACAGGTCGCCACCCACGGCCAACAGGTGGCCCCATTGGGGGGTCTTACCCCTCTGCAGAGGTGCAGTCTGTGCATTCTAATGCCCCACCAACAGGGCGTTATCTTCATGGGTGGGTAGGGTAGATAAAGAAATGCATCCATCACTAAATAAATCACTTACTGGTATAACCAAAGATGCGGCTTTAGATTATAAAAGAAAAAGATTTAAATCACAAGAATAGAAGGGAAACTTTAAATTCCACACTTGAAAATTTATTTAAGAAAAAAATGATTGATAGTTATTTACTTAGCTTAGCTTAGCTGTGGCACAAGGTTGGAAATATGGGTCACCCAGTGAGAATCAAACTCACTAACAATGGTCTGCTAATATCAGCTTGCTAAGCATTACACCATAAGAACTAATTGATAGTTATTATTGAGGCAAAAGATCACCCAGTGAGAATCAAGCTCACTAACATTGGTCTACTAATACCACCTTGGTAACCACTACACCACTAGAACTGATTGTTATTTACTAAGCTTATCTTAGCTGTGGCACAAGGCTGGAAATATGGGTCACCCAGTGAGAATCAAACTCACTAATATTGGTCTACTAGTGCCACCTTGGTAACCACTAGAATTGATTGTTATTTACTAAGCTTAACTTAGTTGTGGTACAAGGCTGGAAATATGGGTCACCCAGTGAGAATCAAACTCACTAAAAATGGTCTACTAATACCAGCTTGCTAAACATTACACAAGAATTGATAGTTATTTACTGTAGCACAAGATTTGAAATATGAATCACCCAGTGAGAATCAAACTCACTAACAATGGTCCGTTAGTATGAGCTTCTTGTTATTTACTAAGCTTGGCTTAGTATAGCACACAGGCCATCATTTGCTTACAGTACCTGCTGTTCCTAATTGGTTACTCATCTTAGAATGATGTAGTCCCATTGTTACTTAACTTTTGTGATCTGACAGAAATCAGTGGCAAAACATAACACATATCAGCACAATTTGAAACTTTGTCTAATAATGTTACATAATTGACAGGCATAGCCTATCATTTTTGTAAGGAAGTGTAGAGTAAATTTTAAAATTAACCATAAACTAGAAAATTACAGTTGGAAGTTTATAGAGTTTGTTTTGGCAACTGCCTTGAACCAGGATTTCATCTGGAATGGGGCTCTCATTGGTTTAGAGAGTTATGTGATCAGGAAACTCTGGGGGAGAAAGAGAATTTAGTTGGGGGGTTGAGTGATCAGGGTTTGAACTCACTTACCATGATGTTGCAGTCCAGCATGTTAGCCAATAAAACATGGTGACTCCCCCACAGCCATTTCCAGTCTATTTTTTAATTCCTTTCATGATGACCTTGTGCCAGTATTTGCCAGGTCTTACCAGCAAACTCTACCATCTCGTTCCTCAATCTTCTGTCAGGTCTTTTCTTACAATGATAATCATTCCTTGGGTACTATTCTAACCTAGGGGTCCCAAACCTTTTCTGCTCAAGGACCACAAAGCTTAACTCAGGAGGGCCTGGGGCCATGATTATAAAAGTACTAAAAAAAAAAAAAGAACAAGAAAGACTCCAGCTAAATTTATAAGGTAACAATAATAATTTATTAATAAGATGTTGTTTGCAAACACAAAAAGATGTAATATCAGGATTAAATGAAGAGAGATGGACAGAAGAAGCATATCAGATGATGATTAGACAGTTGTGAATGCAGCATACTCTTGGCTTGCACATCATGCCCTGTGTCCAGTGGCTTCAGACATAGGACTGATAAGGAATAGAATAGGGTGAATCCCAAGGGGCCATTCCTCCAGGCAACACCTGCTCCCTTGCCTAAAAGGGGCAGAGCTGGGTTTATTGACTGGTGCCCGAGGCATCTCAAAAGAGGAATGCTCAAAGGATACACTCACTACTGCAGGAGCTTTGGTTTGTGCACAACTCCCCACAATAATCAGACTTTATATTCATCTAACATGGTGGGATATAAGAAAATACTTACTCTTGGCATGCTTCATTTTGAAGAACAACTGTTCTTAGTGAGATGTAGTGGCAAACATGATCTCTACTCACTGTGTGTGTGGGATAAAGTTGGGGAATATTGTCCCCATGAATGTGGTAAGCAAGAAACTTGGACTTCAAATCTTCTGAACATTGAAGATCAATGAGTTTCATTTTTGGTTGTAATGATACTTCTTTACAGTCACCATCAAAAGGTAAAATGAAAATTTTGAAAGTTGGGTGTAGGGCCACATGGATGGGCTATGAGGGCCACACGTGACCCGCAGGGTGTGGGTTGTGGACCCCTTTTAACCTTTTATAATGTCTGTTATTCTCACCTTCTTGTTATGTCTGATACACTTGTATCCTAGACTTATTCCTAATATTGTCCTTTCCCCAAACACAACACATATACTCTTTTAATTTATTACTTACTGATGTACTTATACAAATGTTCTCATCCTGATTGTTATGATAGTCACACGATGTTTCAGTTGCTGTATCTTCTGACCTTCTTCAAGTATCTGCCATAATTCATAACCAAATCCTTTATTCAATCTACAAGAGTAGATTGTTCTCACTGTGGTAGCAACCCATGATGCTTAAGGATAGAACCAGGTGGCTGAGCAGTCCATGACTTGCAAAACTCTACTTTGGCCCTTTCTTGGGCTAGACAGGTGGTCGGAGAGGCCCCCCGCCGATCAATCGGCTGGTCACGTCAAGCCCTAGCACCTATATGATTGCCTTCAACTATTGCCCTTATAGCAAGCCCCAACCTTTTTAGCATATGGGTGCTAGAAAGCGGTGGCTGAGGGTCTACATGTCCTAGGAATTACATTAAACTCTATCTGATAGTGAGGTTCCAGTTTTGGAGGTCTTAGGAATGTGGAGCACCCCTTCATCACCATTGCTCCCTGGTACACTCTGACCCGGAGTGGTAGTACCTGTTAGGGTCCCATCTATGGGTTAAATAGAAAAACATGAGTTTATAAACAAAATTTGATTATCAATTAAGAATGAATTTATTTCAAAACTTTGTTGGCATTAAATGACCCACCGAGGTTGATATGCCGTAAAACAAGCCAAACCAAACTAGATTGTTCTTATTCTATTGCTTAGAAGACATCTTGTATCGGTTAATTCTTTTTAGTTAAGTTGACCTTGACATATAAGCAAACCAAACAAATTACTTTTTTATGAATTACAGCCCAAGAATTCAACCCAGTCTGCCAGCTAACTAGATAGAGACACGTAACCAATGCTTATATGGAAGTAAACCATTGTCCTTGTTATAAACATTACTTACCAAAGAGTGGACTCTCCCGGTGACTATCCCCCTTTTCTATATAAATATTTTTATAAGAGAAAGCAACAGCAACAGAGCACCGGAACACCATCAGCATTTTCAGGACTGGCCTTCTCATGTGACATCTGTAGTAACATTTCTTTCCACTGCTTCGTGTTTGGTATTTGTCCCGTAGGACTGAAAAGTGGTTATAAATAATAGCTGGGGACATGTCTAGGTCCTGAACGGGGTGTTCCAATGGGTCAGCAATGCCCAAACAGTATGATCATGGCATAGGCAACTGCAGTTGTCCGTATTGTCAGTGTATACGCTTTGCTGTTTTTATGGCTAACTCTGAATGATGATTGCTTTGAGGGTAGTAGGCTGATGATGTCTGTTTCCGTATACCCCAGTTATATTCCTGGGACTTGAATGGTGGTCTTCCATCTAAGGAGAGTTCTTCTGGCATGCCATATGTACAGAACCAAGTTCTTAAGGTGTCATATATTGTTTTGGCCTTTACTGATGATATTAGAGCCACCTCCACCCATCCAGTGTATCAATCAACATATACAAGGTATGTCAACAACAACCCCCACAGCTTGCTGGAAAGAAATTCTGGGTCTGCTGGTGACATCAAGGGCTCCCTAGGCTGAAATGGTACAATCGTGTTACAAGTGCGGCACTGGGCTCTGGTCTGCCTAATGCCAGCACCCAGCCCAGGCCAGAACATTTGTCTTGTGTTTGCCAGCATGCTGTTAACACCTTGATGTGCAGAATGGTGTGACTTGATTATCTCTGCCCAAAGTTTTTGGGGTATAAGAATTTTGTTGCCTTTGATTATTAAGCCTTCCAGGCAGTATATTTCCACAGGTATGGGCCAGACACTAGCTATGGATGGCCATCTAGACTTCAGGTTCAATCCTGGTCAAGGGCAACAGTAACATAGAATAATAATTAACACAGCTTAACACCTCTACCCCAGCATGGTTAGCAGAATGAGAACAGAATATGCCCGTGGACTGAATAAAGGGTGGGGTTCAAAGTCCCAGGATGGCTCCCCATTATGAAAGAAGGTTCCCATGTTCAAGAAGGTTCCTGAGTCTGACAAGTAATACCTGAAGAAGGCCGGAGGGTACATCGGCTGAAATGTTGTACAGATAACAATGAAGATGAGGACAATAGTATAATACTAATCATCAAGTCTCATCTCAAACATTCAGAGAAATATGGATGGGAAGTTATCATATGACTTAGGAAAGCCATTTTACACAAGGTCTGCTAAGACCCAGTATTCATCATCTGTGGCCACCACAGTGACGATCCTCTCCCATGTAATAAACCTTCAGGTTGTGGTTGCTGTCATACATTGACAAAAATGCTGCTTTGACCCCATTGTTAATCATGTTGGCTGTGTAACCCATACCCATCTCGAGGGGTGTTTGTATCCATTCTTGTTGTACTTTTGTTGTTGGTGCACTGACGTGTTCCCTCAAATTTTCTGATAGGGTACATGCTGGGTATCGAGAAGCACAATTGGGTACTGCATTGAGTTTCCCAGGGTAATGTTTAATCTTGAATTTCTATATTAAGGTGCGTTCTTTGTATGCAGTATCTCCAAAAAGGAGCCATCACTTCAGCCTGAGAAAAGGCATATTACGTCTGATTCAAACCAGGATCCGACAGCTGTGATGCTTGTGGGTGAAGGATAGCTTGTGTCATCCTTTTTGTGGGCTTGACACAATTGTTGGTGATAAGAAACCAAGGTCCACTCGAGCAAGTTTGAGCAAAGGCATGGATGTGATGACTGCAATGGTTTATTGGATCCGTTGGTACCAGTGCAAGTGCAGCGTAGGTTCTAGGCATCGTTGCTATCTCCAATGTCAACAAAGGAGGTGGTTTGGTAGGGCTTATCTAAAATCGTTCCCCATTCCACACGAGGTGAGACACAGCAGTTGACTGTGTCCTATTGTGTTTATGGGCTGTGCAAGTGGAGTAGCTATCTGGATTATTGTTGGTGACTGACTCTTTACTTCTTGACACTCTGCTCATAGCTTCTGTCCTGGATGCCACAAACTTCTGGCAAACCTTCTTCAAGTGCCTCATCAATCCACAATTATAGCATACTAGTTTACCCACAGGACAGTTTTCTGACTCATTGGTTCACTGGGATGTGAAGTCTTTCCATATTTCCTGCAACTGTTGTTTGTGGTCCGACTTTTGTACATTGGAGAGTGCAAGGGAGTGCATAATGTTATGGAGGTGAGGGGGTCGATTTGTCTGTGGTCTCCAGGCAAACTAACCTATTAAACTTCTGCTCTAGAGTAGTGAGTGTAGTGGCCTCTGTCAATATTCTACACTGATGTTCCATATTTGCAAGCCCTGCCACCATATCACTGGAATAGTCTACCTACCAACCACAATTCACTTCGTTCAAGCAGGTAACTCTGAATTCCCAAAATTTGGCTTGGGCACATAATCGAGCAAGGAAATGTGATTGACTCACACTCTTTCTGCCTCATGGAGTGGAAAGTCTGTCTGTTCCTTTATTGCAATCCCTTAACTGCAACGAGTTGTATTTGTTGCAACAGGCGTTCCTCCATGGCAGAGTTGAGACCTCAGGTCCTATCAGCTTGAATAGTAACCTATTTGTTTCCAGAGTACAGGCGATCCTTAGCTCATTTCTAATAACTGCTGGGTCTTCCAATCTGCACGTCCTTGTATCAGGTCCATGTGTCAATAAAATATGCCCACTCGCCATCTGTTGCATCCATCTAGTCCTATTGAGGGTCTCTCCAGTTTCCTAATATGGGATGTGTGTAACTGCCCATTAGGTCTTTCCTTCCTGAATGCGATGTTTTCCTGTTGTAGTTCCACAAGTTGCCTTATAAGCTCCAAATATTGCTGGTCTATGTTTATTTGTGGTGTAGAAATTATTACTTTTTGAATTTCAAAGTCAAATCCCTCCTCACAGCACCATATAAAGTACAGAAGATGTGGTCAGTAGTTCAAACGTGGAGAGCAGAATTGCAAATGGTCACTTCCTGGGTTTTATTTATACTCCATCTGACAAGGGCAGATCACTTAATTCTGCTTATACAGTTCTTATTTTTTTTTTTTTTTTTTTTTTTTTAAACCTATGGACCCCTTTGATTCATATTTTATTCTGATGAACACCCCAAGTCATTCAGTGTTTAAAAATCCTACAATATTTTTATTATTTAATATTTTTTACTTGCATGGATCCAAAAAATGTTATATGGTTTCTGGGGGGTCCATATCGCCCCCAGTTGGGAACCTCTGACCTAAATCAATGCTTTTATTAACTCAACCATTGTCCTATAGAAAAAAATTTCAAGCATGGAAAAAAAAGGGGGGAATAGAGCAAATGATATCATTTTTACACAAATTAACCATTGTGTCTTATTTATTGCTTGCAAACCCCAACATATGACCTTTTTTATACATTACAGTCCAGGAATTGAACCCAGGTAACTAGATAGATACACCTAAATGTGCAAACAAGCTAATACCCTTCATCAGGCATCTATCATGTTCTGAACATCTTGCTGCCCTGGGCATGGATTAATTGAAACTCTGATATCTGGCAACTGACTTGGTAAACACTCATGAGGTTATTAAGCATCTTGCCAACAGCAATCTTGAGCACCTTTTTGATTTCCATGTGTCTAACACATGTGACATGCCAAAAAGCTAAAAAAACAGCATAAGTCACATGACTTTCATAAACATTCAGTTGTTGGCTGCCGTAACATTGCATCTTTCAAAACCTTCCTGTAATTCAACAATGCTATACCTGATATTTCCTCTCCATGCATGCGCATATATGTGTTATAAAAAAAATAAAATAAAAATACTGGATAGAGGCATGAATATGAATATCTGTGTTAAAATAGACTAATATGTAAGAAATCCTGTGGATTTAACCAATTGTGTATAAATTGGTAAGTCCACAGTATTTCTTACATATTAGTCTATTTTAACACAGACATTCACCATCCATTCATGCCTCAAAAAACCTCAATATTTCTATTTTATTCTTTATAACATGAATATGCAAAGCATACACAAAACCCTTACAATATATATATATATGACTGTATGCTATTCATTTTCCTGAAATTAGTACATTATTCTGTGTACTATACATGAGCTTTTGATGAGTTTTAGTGCACCTGATCACTGTATGCAATAATGTCATTATTAAACCAATGCTTATATCAAGTGGATCAGAAGATCATATGACCTGGCACCTCCTCATCGAACAAGGAACGAAAAGGAGTGAAAAAGAGAGGAAAGAATCCGCCACGGAAAAGAGAGTCATAAGGAAGGAGAGGCAACAGCATTTCCAGCAAGCATCACCATTTTTTTGCAATCACTGCCATTCAGAAATTGATCTGTTCAGCCACTCACGCAGTTGCAGATAAAAAAAAAGTGGACACTACGCCATCGTCTTTAGTAGACGAAAGGATGCCAACAACATTGTCTTGTAGTCAAAAATTGAAAGTATGGAGGAAAAAAAAAGTAAATAGAGCAAAAGATAAAAACCATTTATACACATAATTAACCATTTTGTGTTTTTTCTTTTATTTTTTTTGTGGAATAAATATGTTGAAAGAAAATAGAATTAGACTTATAAACAATTTCAAACAAGTTTGATGCTTTATTATCAAGTTTGTCAATCAAATTTCAGTATAAAATCTTGAATATTCATTTGTGATTGAAATGTGTTCTGGTTTTTAAGAGTTTATCAATTTCTTTTTCTTCTTTTTGGTCCGCAGATTCAGAGAAGCTCTCTAAGAGATTCAGTGAAATATTTCTTCACAAAGAGGATGAGGTACAAAGGGTTGAACGACTTGCTCAAGATTTACTTGGCATTTACAGATCTTTTGAAAATGGATAGTTATGACAGCGTTATTCATGTTTTGGAGCATTTCAGGAATTAGTGGGGAAAAATGCAATGAATATGAGGAGATAATATGTTCATTTTTTTAATTTATATTATTGTTATCATTATTAGTAATAGTATTATTATTTTGAACAAAACATACCAGGGATGTAATTGTTTAAATGTTCAGAATCAAATTTTATTTTGCCAAAATAGAATACTGAATATTGGGATCAATAATCTTTCTGATCATTGATAGATAATTTTGAAAAATATAGAAAAATCAACATTTTTTTTTTTCTTAAATGTGAAAAAAAAAAATTTTTTTTTTCAAAATAAAACTTATAAAATAAATATTGTTGATCAATGTTTTGCTTATTGTACATGTTCATTTTTGTTGTGATTTCCAATTTTATGTGGAGGCAAGATCTTTGATATTATTGCCTTGAGAATTCCAGTCCTCAGTTGTCATAACAATACGTAGAAGAAAAAGCCAAAGGACCTTGAGCAGGTCTTTCAAACCTCGGTAGTCAAACTGGCTCACTTCACAGCAAACTTTGTATGGTTCCTGTTTTGTTTTTACTGTTTCTCCTGAGAGGTAGAGAGATAGGAGGATAGAGAGAGAGAGAGAGAGAGAAAGAGAAAAGAGAGAGAGAGAAAGAGAAAGAGAGAGAAAGAAAGAGAGATAGGGATAGATAGATAGACAGAGAGAGAGAGATTTATTATCTTACATATAATGCCATCTTAGTTTGTTCTTTTAATAACAGTATTTCCTAATGTAGGTTTTACAAATTCTACAAAATTTACGGGAAAAGTTTGTTGTTCTTTTATTTATTTTAAAAAAAAAAGAAAAAAAGAAAAGAAATTTATCTTGACTCTGTGTCCTGCACAGTTGAATTGAATATTTCAACTCCTTGTCGTTTTGTTCCAACAGAAAAGAAAGGAATTAAGAATCAAACCCAAGACAATTAAAAAAAAAAAAAAATTAACAGCTTTTCAAAAAATGTGTTCCAATATTAAAACCAAAAGTCCAGGAAAACTTTGGGTTCTGAGTTTGTCATAAAAAGATTAGCTGTTATTAAAATGTTTATGCTTACTTACCTTTTAAAACAACAATACCAATTTGTGTATAATTATTAAAATGTGAGGGTTGTTTGTTGTGGGAATAAAATATTTATATATCATGCAATTATGAAATAACTTTATTAATATATTTGCTAATAAAAATCTTAATTAACTTGCTGAAACCAAGTAAAAACTTTTCAAAAATATAGAAACAATAATTGAATTCCAATGAAACATTATTAAGGTAATAGAAAACAAGATACAAAATACAAGAGACATAAAACAGGATTGTTTCATTACTTAGAGGGATACACACCAATTTTCAGACATAAATGCAATGTACAGAAAATGTGGATTGGTTTAGGAAAAAAAAAAAAAAAAAAAAAAAAAATACAGAAAAATTATTTTTTTCAGTTTTCTTTCAACTAGATTTTGTTCCTTTTTTTAATTTTTTTTTTAATATTCTTTTTTTCTAATTACTTATAACTCATTCTGTTTCTTTCTTTTTTTTTTCGTTGCTAAGAACGGTCTAATAAAATAGAATGTTTTGATATTCTATTTTACTACTGTTGTCCTTTGGTTTTTGTGGCTTCTGGTTCCAATGCAAACATGCTATTGGACTTACATGAATTGGGAGACGTGTAACGGAGGATGAAGATGAGAAATTCCTTCATGGGAATGATCGCTTTCAGTAAACATGTTATGGGCTTTCTCTGCTCTTTATTGACTGCAACAACAAAATACATCTCTCTTTCTCTCTCTCTTTCTCTCTCATTCTTTTACTAGACTTTATTTCTAATTCTATATATAATTTCAATCTTACATTCCTTAGAAGAGACCATAAAAATATTGCTATATATCATTATCTAAATTATATTATATAATATATATATATATATATATATATATATATATATATATATATTATCCTGATGATCCATTAAGTGAAACCTTAGTAAGTAGTTTCTGACTCTTTAGGCTTTGAATATTATGTGAGGTGTGTATATAATATATATATATATATATATATATATATATATGTGTGTGTGTGTGTGTGTGTGTGTGTGTTAGTGTGTTTTTATGTGTGATGATTTAAGATTTGTAGTATATCTATGGTTGTATTTTTATTTTCAATACCCTAATTGCAAGGCTAAATTTTAAGTTATTCCAAACACAAAATAAATAAGTTTAACACTAAAATAACAGCCATAATTCATAACCCACTGAATAGTTTTCATAAAAACCTAAATTCAAATCAAATAAAATATAAGTTGTTTTTTTTCTTCTTTATCTGCCATTTTTATTTCCATTTGGAAGTTTTTTTTGTTTTCTTTTAAATGAATTTAGTTGAATTTTGTCAGACACTTCAACATGGTCTAATACTGAACAATCTTGTTTTATCGATATATTTGTGGCAGAAATAATATTCATTGAAATTTGTCAGAACTCAAAAAACACTTCTGCCTCTTTTTTCTTTTAACCATTTGTTTGTATCGATATTTTTTTTTTGGGTGGGGAGGGGTATTTTTTGTTCGTTTATATAAACAAATATTCCAAGATATTTTCAATCTCCACAAAGGAAAATGTGTAAATACACAACTTTGTTCACCATGCTCAAAAACCAGAAATTGTGCATTTGAAAAATAAAAATTACAGACAACAACTAAAATACAAGACCCCCTCCCCCATCCCACAACTTTTTTTTTCTCTCATTTAAAAAGAAATACCAAAGACGTTATTTAAGAAAGAAAAATAAAATAAAAAACAAAGTAAAAAAAAAAAAAAAACTTCCGTCATTTAAAAATTTTGTTTACTTGGATTATCTACATTAATATCAATTCTTCTGACATTTGAGAGGAAGATTGATATGGAGTGGGTAATCTGAAAGGAGGAAAAATAAAAGCAAAAAAAAAAAAAAAATCCCCCTACCCCGAGTGACCTATTACAAAATTGCCACCCATTTCGATATTTTTGTTATCCTTACTGGTGGGTTTTCAAGCGAATCAAAATACCAAAGGGAGGTAACTCTCAATTTCTAATGACAATGTTTTTAGTCCATGCAACGTAAAATGTACATTTCTGGAACTAACAATTCAAATAATTGTTTCTTTTTTTTTTCTCTCTAGAATAAATGTTTATTTATTTATTTATTTTTTAAATAGCAATTTTATTTATTATATCTGCTTGTGTGTATTTTATAAAGTGAGCACATTTGTTTGTATTAGAGAATGAAATATCAAAAAATTTTGTTAAAATATTGAGTAAAAGTTTGGAAATGGGAAGAGAGAAGACAATGAAATAAATGGATGATTGCTATGTAGTCAATGTGGAAACAGTTTGTAATAGAATGTTTTTTTGTTTTTTTTATGTTCTTTTTATAATTTCTGACTGAAAATTTGCATTTCATCAATTGATGACAATATCCAATAAATATATGCCTATATATATATATATGTATATATATATATATATATATGCTTAGTGTTGTGTGTCACCATATGCATATGTACATATAAGTGCACACATCAGAAATAGCATATATTTATCATATATCTGTGCATGTATATACTTACAAACAGGTAATTATCAAAATATATATGCTTCTCTATGTTGATACAATAATGTATATCTTTTGTGTTTCTACATATATAATCAAGTTTATATGTGTCATCATGTGTGTTTCAACGTATGTCTTGATATAGATCAACACATATCAGTATATAAGCTTTGATAATTTATACCTGTTTGTACGAAATGTATCCAAGTATATATACACTCACACATATAGATCGAAATTATATGTGTATGTGTACATATATTTAAATAAATCTATATCCCTACATATATATATCTATATATATATATATCTATATATATATACACATATATATATATATATCTATATAAATATACATTATACATACATTTAATCATATATACATCTCAGAGGAGTTTTATATATACATATATTAAATATTTATATATAAAACCTAAACCAATATTTATTTTTATTGTGATTTAAGAAACATTTAAGTAAAAAAAAAAAAAATGTTTCTGATATTTTTTTTTTTTTTAATCCTTTCTTTAAAGATCTGTTTTAACAATGAAATGAAAGGCCTTTTTTTTTTTTTTTGGTATTTTCTCAGGAATTTAATGATTCCCAAACACACAACTTTAAAATGTTCATTCGTTCATTATTCTTGGTCAAAATTCATTCTGTTTCATTCATTATATTTCTTCTTCTTCTTTTTTTTTTTTTAATCTTCTTTCTTTTCTTTCGCCATATTCCAATCTTTAAAGCATCCATTCCATTTTATCTTTCTTTTTAGATTTACTTACCAACTTTCATTAAATGAATTATGATTTTTTAAGTTTTGCATCATTGAAAATATGAACACTGACTTAAACACTTGGTAACTGAATAAACATGAGACTTAGATAAAAATATTGCTGATAGGTGAAAAAAAAAAAAAAAGAAAGAAAAAAAAAAGATGTGGGAGTTGGGGAATGTTTACAGTTATCATCATTTTGTTGTTTAAAAAAAAAATAAAACAAACAAACAAAAACACTGAAGAAAAGGTTTGTTCCAATTTTGTTTAAGGAAAGATATGGGTTTGTTATAGTTTATGGTGTGTAGGATAAATGTATTCATCTCCTCGTTCTTGTTCTTTTTTGTTCATGAATATTTCTTCTTCTTTAAAGAATTCATCTTGATTTAATTTCTCAGATGAAGCATCGTTAATTATTATTAATTTTTCAACCAGTATTTCTTTTGTCTTAAGTTCAGTCTTATATTGAAGAATGATGGTTTGAGAAATGTGATAAAAAGCAACCAAAGTTAAGATGAAAGGAATATTAGTCGAAAAATTAATAAGAGTTCATCCCGCATCACGATTATCATTATTATTATTATTTTATTCTTTGAACTTTCCGTTTGAAATCTTTTTGCTTGTTGTTCCTCATTTTTGATATTTGCTCATCACAGAAGAACCTCGGAAAAAGAGACCAGAAACCAAACATTGTACAAAATGTTGTCTCTCTCTGCATGTCTTTCAGAATGGTCCAAGAATTCTCCTTTATATTTTGAATTTTTGCACAGAATTTAAAAAAAAAAAAAAATTTAAAAGAATATTGAAGGGTAAAAAAAAAGAAAAAAGAAAAAGAAAAGGAAATTGATGGAAAGAAAAAAAATTAGGATATTTTATGGGCTGAGAATTATAAGAATGAACCAAAAATAATAATGCATTTTTGAAAAAAAAAAAAAGAAAAAAAAAGAAAAAAAAGAAAAGAAAAAAAGTTTCTATTATTTTAAATCTTTTTGCTCGGGTTTCTGGCATCAAATTCAGAATAGAGTCTTTCCAAGGAGGAAAAAAAAATTCATTACATTTCCAAAAAAACAAAAAAAATATTCTTTACTTCAGTTGAATGTTGGGAAATTTGTGTTCTTATTTTTCATTCATTTGAAGAAATTTAAATGAAGCTTTTCCATCATATATCAGCCACAACCACATGACTGTCATTGATAGTAGCTCGTTTCATCAGTTGGTAAGCAGCCTTATTTTTGCTGTTGGGATTGTTGCAATATTCTTCTGTGGAAGAACCAATTCCATCATCATCCTCTCCCTGGCTGCCATCAATGAAAGAGGTCTGCATAACGCAGTGTCGGCGTGAGAGAGGACTCTGGTCTAGTGGGGGGAGGTGTGAAGTCAACTGTTGACTTTGGGAAGATGATTTTTGGAAACGCCGTCTTCGATAGCAGTAAACTATGATGACTGTTAATAGAAGAACAAATATTAGGGGAGCCACAACGCAGGCTGTTATTAGCAGAATTTCTTCTAAACCTAAAAAAAAAGAAAGAGAAAGAATTTTTATTAAAGTTTTGAAAGAGGAACCATCCAAAAATCATTTTATGTATAAACACAAAAATTGAAGAATAAAAAAATATCATATTTCTCTGAATGTTTGAGATGAGGCTTGAAGATTAGTATTATCTGCGTTATGAGGACTATTGTCCCCATCTTCATTGTTATTTGTACAATGTTTCGGCCGATATACCCTCCGGCCTTCTTCAGGTATTTCTTGTTGACAAGAAATACCTGAAGAAGGCCGGAGGGTATATCGGCCGAAACGTTGTACAAATAACAATGAAGATGGGGACAATAGTCCGAATAACGCAGATAATACTAAAAAAATCAAGTCAAAACATTACACTAATTTTAATTTTTCGGACTGTTGTCTTCATCTTTATTGTGGTATGTATAAACACAATGTTTTGGCTGCTGTATCCTCTGGCCTTCCTCAGATGTTGCCTGTGTATATGAGTATAGTAATGATCCAACCTGAGAAATCATTTTTAATAGTTTGATAGTTGATCAAACAGGTGTCAAAGAACTTTTGAAGATCTATTTCTCTGAATGTTTGAGATGAGGCTTGATGATTACTATTATCTGCGTTATTCAGACTATTGAAATATCTCATTCAAATAATGACACCATTGTTTTTGCATGCCTATCATTCTGACATGTGTCATGAAAAAAAATCACAATCATTTAGAAAAAAAAAATATTACAGGGAACACCTGAAGAAGGCTGGAGGATACAGTGGCCAGAACATTATGTTTATACATACCACAATAAAGATGCTAATCTGTTTCAATTGAAAATGATGAAAAGAAGGAGAGAAAGTTAAATCAAGATTATTATAATTTTTTACAGAGCTCTAAAGTAAACATATCAAATGTTTTAATAATCAAATTATCATACTGTGATATATCCACAAGTCCTGCTAGTACTATTTATTATAGCAATTATGCCACTAAATTATATACTAAGAAAATGCAAAGGAGGCTACAAATTTACAAAGTCACATGAAAAGATAAACCATCTTATGTATATGGATGATATTAAGATATTTGGCAAGAATGAAAAAGAACTAGAAACCCTTATAGAAACTATTAGAATCATCAGCCAAGATATAGGAATGGAATTCGGAAAAAGAGAAAAAAAAACAAAAAGACAACTTATCATAATTATGTTAAAATCATCTTACATGTAAATCAGCGAGTACATTATTCTAAAATGGGTCAGATAATTCTTCAGGGACAGAAATGTTTACCATTTCATCTCAGAGTTGTGTTTTGAGTTGAGCGAGTAAATTCTTTAATATTGAAAAAAAATAAAAAAATAAAAAATATAAAATAAAAAATAAAAAAGATCATTAAAGAAGAATGGGGACTTACAGTTTTTTTCATCACTATTATCTAGGGCTGCACAGTTTGGTATTTTATTGCATCGCAATGAACTGTCGATGCAGTACTGTGGAATGTTATCACAGTCAGCTTTGCCACTGCTTGTGCAGCTTTCACTCCCTTGGCACAAAAATCCTGAGCAGGGACCTGAAATTGAAAAACAAAATGAGGTACAGTCAAAAACACTATATATACATATACACACACAAACATATATATATATATTTATATATATATACACACACACACACATTTATACATATACACACACACATTTATACACACACACACATTTATATATATACATATACACACACACACACACACATATATATATACATATACACACACACACACACACACACATATATTTATACATATACACACACATATATTTATACATATACACACACATATATATTTATACATACACACACATATTTTATACATATATACACACACACACATATTTATACATATATACACACACACACACACACATCTATATTTATACACGCACACATATCTATATATACACACACACGCATATCTATATATACACACACACACACATATATATTTATATATACACACACATACATTTATATACACACACACATATTTATATACACACACACATTTATACACACACACACATATTTATATACACACATGCACATATATCTATATACACACATGCACACATATATTTATATACACACATATTTATATACATACACACACACACACATATATATATATACATACACATATACACATACACAAATATACACACATATATATATACATACACACACATACACATATACATACACATATACATACACACACATACACACATATATATATACACATACACACATATATATATACATACACAAATATACACACACACATATATATATACATACATACATACACACAGAGAAAAAGAGAATCTAGAAAATAATTTTCATTCAACAAATGGATATGCCACATTACCAGTTAATTTTTCATCACTTCTCCATATCAATGAAATTTAGTTGTCTCCAGATGTTGTGCTTTGATAAATCCCATCTGATGATCCGTGTCATAATCAAAGATAGAAGGATTTTATTGTTTCTCAAGGAATACTAATCAATTTAAATAGATATCATTAACTAGTATTTACTTATTGACTAAAATGTACCGATACATAAATGATTGATTTAAGCATTTTTTTGGTAATGTATTCAATTAGATTTCCACAATATTGCAATATCTAAAATCAGGTATAAGCGAATCTCCATGCATCTTGTACTTCCACACTGTGACATAACAAACACTAACAAAATCTAGTGGTATTGAAAGTTACTGTTGAGGCATTCTGGATTAATGGTAATGATGCATGTGTTCTGAAACCATGGTTGACCCCAGGGTCATCATCTGATGCAGTCTTAGTTGGTTGCACTGTTGCTGTTGTTGTTGCAGTAGCAGTTGCATGAATCTATCTCTCTAGCTCAGTCTGTTTCTATCTATCAATCAATCTAGAGATATTTATATTCATACGTAAATCTCTCTATGTTAATAAATATATAATATGTTAATAAATCTATAATATACATATGTATATATATATATAAAGGCCGGGTTAGCTCAGTCGATAGAGCGTTCGGCTAGAAACCACAAGGTTCCTAGTTCGATACCGGTCCTCGCCAACTCAGTGTATGAGTAGCACAGGGATCCGTGCAGTAAAGTAAGGAGCTGATGGTAGGTGTGGCGCTCCATCTCAGACACCAAAACAATCTCCTTGGTCTAGCGCTATTGAAAAGGGGATAGACTCCCTTGCTGACTGGCTGATATCGACTTTAGGCTGCCCCGACAACTTTACTTACTATATGTGCATGTATATGCATATATGAAATAAACAATATGGGAGTAAAATAAATTACACACATACATACATAGAAACACACAACAATATATATACAGTGATGCTGATAGCTTTTCAATTTAGTGCATCTTGGGACACACATATTTGATTTGAATGCATCCTCGGGAAAATTTATGGGTCCTAAATTTTCGTAAAACATTTCCACTGTAATATGTGAAACCTGTGTATAAACCCTTAAAACTAGTAAAATAATATTGCAAGTGGTGTTTATAGCATGCAAATATGTGGGTGTATATTTTGATTCTAGAAACACCATAACATTGCAAATATGCACCCACACTGTGGATGTATATTTGCAATGTTATTTTTCTACTATTTGTCTGAATTTGGACATATGGCACATCAGTTGCAGGTTCAATCCTGGCCAAGGGCGATAATAACAGAATATTTAACAAAGCTTAACATTTGTATCTGGTCATGGTTAATGGAATAAGAACAGTCTACCCTGATGGATTGAATAAAGGGCTTTTCTTCAAAGTTCCATGAATGTTCCTGAGTTCAACAAGAAACACCTGAAGATGGCCGGAGAGCACATTGGGTGATACATTGCATATATCTTATTATAATGGAGATTGTGTGTTTTTCTGTCTGTAACCGAAACTATATTACTACTCAAGTCACAATTCCCTTAATTATTTACGTCAAATTCTCCATGATTTTTCTTTTAAACCTTCAGTTTAATAAAATTGTTTTACATTATTAATACTGTTGACCATATCTACGTACTAATAACATGCAATTGTTTTTATTATACAACAAAATATCGGTTTACAGTTTGAACGAGAAGGCTAATTTGCATATTGATATTTAAAATTTTATTTTAATAAATATGCTTGGTATTATTGATTTCTAATTGTTTGGTTTTATCTTATAAAATCTCGTGGATAAATCTTAAAAGAATTTATTTACAAGAAGAATAACTGTAATATAATCCTTTACTTCCTATTTTAACTAAACAGTTTAATTAGGAAAATTTACCAATGAAAGAGGGGAGTAATGGAAAATGATGGAAGAGTTAGTTTCAAAGTTGTTCTATTTTTCAATCATACCCCCTCTGTTCCAAATCTTTTTATCTGCATTCTTATTCAGTTTCATTAGCCTTTCTAATTTAATATGATATTTTATTATATTAAAACTTAAATACTTGCACCCGGAGGGTGCATATATTTGCTAGTAACAATAAAGATGAGGATAACAGTTCAAAAGATTGTACACAAGTTTTTTTTTATTTTTAGTATATGCCAATACATAACGAAAATGGCTCAATTTGGATGTGTTTTCATTAGATTTTAACATATATAATTTTTTATAATTTCCTCAAAACACTCAAGCTTGACACTTATCAAATATAGTGGCATTGTATATTAGCATACAATAAACACCATTTGCAGTGTTATTTTACAAGTTTTAAGGGTTTGTACACAGACGAGAAAGCATAAAAAATACTGCAAAGTAACTTTTTAAGCAAACAATACAAGCTTTTATTCTATTCCATATGTTATTAAAACCAGTTTGTAATAGAAACAAATCTATATTACCGTCTTCAGCTGTCCGGACAGCTGACCATGCCAGCTTAAAGCCACCATCTTTGTTTTGATTGCTATGGCCAGCAATGAATCTGGGGGAAAAAATAAAAAATAAAAAAAATAAATAAATATTCTTATAATTAGACAAACTAAGAAGGACATCTCGAATATCAAAATAATGAATAATGAATTTACTAGCAGAACCTGTGGATATACCAGAGTATGATAAGTATTACAACGTTTGAGATGTTTACTTAAGAGCTATTTCAAAATAGTTCAATACGTAAAAAGTATTATAATCTTGATTTAACACTCTCTCTTTTCTTTCTTTTTATATTTTTTTCTGTGTAGCATACGTTTTTCTTCCCTTTCTTTCTTTATAATAAAAACAGAATGGTCCATTATTTAACTGAGGTAACAACAATTAAGAAATAAGAATTTGCCGGATAGGCAACACCAGATAATCTGGATTTACATTTTTTTGCATTTCATCTTGAATGATTTGGACGGTTTTTATTTTTAACCAGAGGGTGTTGCAAAATGATAAAAGACATATTTTTAAAGAACACAAGAATTGATATATAAGTTCAAAGTGAATCATTTGTTTACAGTTTATTTTAATTCAAAATTGATCGTGACTGACATAAATATTGTCTGTAAATGAGTGAGTGATTAATTATAATGGCATGTCAACCCATCTAGGGTAATCTTAAGCCTAGGGGTTAGGGGATTGTGCTCATTGTACATTCATATTTCCATATTGGCGGTGCCTGTAGTTTAATGGATATCAGTACAGGAAATGGACAAGGCAACACAAGTTCAAATCCTGGATGAGGCTATTTGCATTTCACATAACATTAATACCCTTGGGAAAAGTATGCATCCAACTATTAGTAGGGAGACTGGGCTCTTTAACCTTGGTATGGTAACCAGTCTAGGAGAAGTAAAACCCTGAATTCAAACTTGTTAAATTCCATTTAAATATTAACCTTGTGTTGCATCCTGCTGTGTGGAGGGGTTGATAAATACATATTCATATTTACATTTTTGTGAAGTTGTTTTTTTATGAATTTTCCTTCTTTTTTTTGGGGGGGGAAGGGGGTAAATGGTCTAATCAAATACAAATAATTTTTAGACATATCTTTTTGATATTTCTCTGAATTTCTGACCCAGAGATGTGATCCTAACATGTACGACTACTACTTACTCTCAGTCAAAGTGAACCTGTGACTAATGCCAGTGAAAGGAGTACTCCACTCTCCTCAGAGCTCGAAACAGGAGCCTCACCATCAGATGCATTTATTGCCATACCTAGGACACTCTTTTTGCAGGGATACATTTAGCATATTCTAAATATGGCCTTTAAATACAGGGATTCACAAAGTTCGTGTGCATTTAAATGATCCTCCTCTTTGAAATGCACACGGACTTTATGGAAATATCTTCTCTATAAAAGTGAAACTCTTTGCCAAAAATATGAATGTTGCTGTCGAAATTTTATTTATCATTTCCCAGTAATCTTATTAAAAACATCACTAAAAATCTAAGACCAATAGGAGGACGTCCTATAATCTTTAAACTCTTAGTATAATCGACTCTGTATTTATATTCAATTCTTCAGGAATAAGAATAAAACAATGTAGTTTTTATGTCAATCCTATATCCTGATTTCTTCTAGTCTTTACTAAGCTAAGCAAAGTTTGGCACAAGGCCAAAAGTATTGAGCATCCAGAGAAAATCAAACTCTAACAAAAGCCTGTGAGTATACAAGGAGTTTAAGAAAAATTGATGTCATTTTGTAATCTGATAACTTGAGAAATTCTTGTTCAAATGAACCTTGGCCACTTCCAGTTTTAACAGCATATGCAGAAACAATTCAAAATTCTATATTATTTGTCTGAATTTTGGAGATGAGGCTTGGTATGTATAATTTTGATTGTGGAATGATCAAGAGCCATGAAAAGGTAAATTGAATATATTTAATGTTTCTTCATTCAAAGGTATTATATACCTAAAAAGAAAAAATAACAATGAAACATAGAATTTTTAATAATTTTGATTTTTTGGACTGTTGTCCTCATCTTAATTGGGATATGTAAAATCACATTTCAGCTGCTGTATCCTCAGGTGTTTCCAGTGTATCCAAACATAACCTTGTTTTGATCAACAGCCAAACTATTCAAAATGATTGGGTTTGGGTCATTGTTATGTTAAGATACACATGAGGAAAGCTGGAGGATACAGCATCAGAAACTTTGTAATTTTACATACTACAATTAAGATTAGGACAACAGTCCAAAAAATCAAAATTATTCAAAATTCTATGTTGAATTTTTTTTCTTTTTAGGTATAGGAATGCCTTTCATTGAAAAAACATTAAATATATTTAATCTACTTTTTCGTGACTCTTGGTCATTCCTTTCTTGTTCATACTGAGAACTTATCAGAATCTCTTATATATATACATACATATGTAAGTGAGAAAAATGTAACTGAATCTGACAGATATGTTGAAAAGATAAATCGAAAAATATATATACATTGGTATGGATGAAATTCATTATATGCTGACATGTTTCGACAGGAATTTGCATATACATACAGTATTCTATCTAAAATTATTTTAAATATAAAATAACAGAGTTTTATAATTTGCTTGAAGCATTGTGTATATATTGGTTAGGAGGTTGATTTAGAAGGCTATCACAATGCAGGTGTAAAGAAAATATAATAATACGGTAACAATGATGTTGTGTGTTAACCTGTATTTAATTCTTGAATTTTCGAGATAATATCTCTTTTTCAAAAGATCACTGGAACTGAAGCACTCTAGTTATGACATTTCTTTTTTAAATGATTTTTTTTTTAATAAAATTAATAATGATAGAAAAACACATGTAAACAGTAGGTCTTCATCAGAGCATAGTGTTTTGATTTTTAAAAGAAAGATGAATAATACAGGAGAAATATTTGAAACTGATTAGACGTACTGTTTACATGTTTTTCTACTATTAACATTATTTCAGAAAATTGTGGTAGATGCTCTACTGACTGAGCTAAACTGACCACAATTGTAGTTAATAATACCACAATAGTAGTTTCACTGAAGACAGGTATAGCAGATCTATGTGTCACAGTGGAGCACCAAACCTACCATTACCTCCTCACTTTAGTGCACAGATCCAAGCTGTGCTACTCATGCACTGAATTCGCAAAGGCCAATATCGAACCCAGAACATTATGGTTCCTAGGCAGAGGCTCTACTGACTGAGCTAAATCGACCACAATGCTAATTTCACTAAAGACAGAAATAGCAGATCTCTGTGCCACAGATTTTTTTGCCAATTTATGAAAGTCAGCAGATTCAGAAACAATAGATAAAAGATTAATTCTTCCAAAATGTTGCCAATCCCCCCTGTCAAATATATTTTTTATAGGATGGGGAGTGGGGCGGGCGGAGCGGTGGAAAATTCATGGGGACATTTTCAAAACATTCCTTCATGATGGCTCTCTGATTATTGGTTAGGATCACGGTTGAAAGATCTTAAATGTATCTTTTTGGAGAAAATACAAAAAAAAAAAAATCAAGCCTTTTAAATAAACTTGTGATTAGCTGAGAATGTGGTGCACATGATGCAATTATTTGCTGACATGTCAATTTCAAATATTAAACTCCACAAAAAGAGAAATTTAGATCTTTTATTTATATATATATAATATATATATATATATATATATATATATATATATATACCAATTCCTCTGTATGAGCAGGATGCAACACAAGGTTAATTTCTTAAACAGAGTTTAACAGTTTGAATTCAAAGTTTTCCTTCTCCCAGACTGGTTGCAATACCAAGGGGGAAGATCCAAGTCTGCCCTACTATTTACACCTTGCTGGAAGGAGATTAGTTGGATTCATACCTTTCCCAAGGGTATTAGCCTGGAATTATATTCTTGATAGACATTTACTCCAAAGACTCAGGCTGAAGTGAACACCACCAATTGTATGATTGTTATAATAAATATTATTATTAAATATGCCATCTTGTGGTTTACATGTGTTGTTATTGGGCGAGCCTTAAAAGTTAATCTGTAGCCATCCTTGAAATGAATAGAAGATATTACAGTATTGATGTATGTTGAAAAGGATATAAATACAACTTATATTGATAGAAAAGTATATAAATGGTATTGATTTGGATTGACAGTAACATCAATGTTACTTATGTAGATAATACTGATATGGATTGAAAATTATATAAGTGGTATTGATGTTGACTGACAGTTATATCAATGGTCTTGATTAATAAGCATATAAATACTACTCATATGAATTGACAAGTATGAAATTATATTGATCTCAAAATACTTATTCGCTTGGAAGTTTTTTTTTTTGTGGTTTATTCAAGAGTGTCTATTATAGGAGGGTTGCTGGTTTAATATCTATCACACTAACACTTAGAAACCCTCCTACTGTTACAATTCAAGTTGCCATTTTAGGGCTGTAGTTGAATGCAGTTTCACAATGGATATTATTTGTAGCATAAAGTTTGATCCCTTCTTGAAGTAAAAAGATGTAGTATCAGTTTTAATCCTTGTCTGTTGATCTGTCCTTAAAGTAGAAAGATGTATTAGATATAATTCTAGTCTGTTTATCCTGTTGGTCTTTCCTTGAAGCAGTCCAACAGGCAAGTAATTTTAGGACAATTTATCAATGCTGTTAAAAAGTAAATTAAATACATGTTTGCATGTTTTTGATTGGTCAATTCAGTCACTGCCACTTAGAACAGTCTGTAAGTTGTGATTTTCGCACACCTTATATCACGATAATCCAACACCTACAATAGATGTTAATGGCATGTCAACCTGACTGGTGTTATTTTATGCCAAGAGGTTAGAAAATTGCATTTATTGTACATTTGTATTCATATTTTTGTACAGTTGTTTCTTAAGAGTTTTTTTTGTATATGATATCAAGTATTTGTATTTAATCTATTAATAATGAAGATTTGCTGTCTATCTGTCTGTAACAAAAACTATGTCACTGCTTACGTCACAAAACCCACTCGCGCCATACTCCAGCCCTTTTTTCAGTAACAAAAAGTTAACTAAAAGATTCACAAATAAATAAATACCTACGATTTTGTGTAAAATCTATGTGTATAATATTCAAAATAGTTGTCTAATTGATAATTAATAGATGCATGCAACATTTATTTGAGGGAGATAGAACTTAGTTTCCATTTCAAATTGTTTTATATTTAATAAATTTAATTAATATTAATAAAATTGATGATTTTGCTTATGATACAGACCCTCTGACATTGAATTTTTAACTCTCTCTTCCTCAGGTAAAAATCTTTCAAAAAATTATTTTTACACTGTGTGGAGGGTGTTTAATTTAGCTAGTACAAATAATTCACACAGTTGTATGGTTTAAATTTTTAATTTATTCTATTTCAAATGAACACTTTTTTCACACATTAAAATGTATAAATGGGATTTATTTCTATTAAATCAATTATTTTCTTGTTTTCTATACATATTTAATTATATGCATCTGTCTACATTTAAAAAATATGTTTATTCATTTGTTGCAAATACAATAAATTAAAAGTTTGTATGTGTACAAATACCCGCACCCCCACCCCTGCAAGTCTATTTTTTATATCCTTCAACACATAATCTATATATACTCATTTCCTTAATTGTACGATCGTTATCCTTTTGCAAATCTCTCATATCATACTGTTGTATATCCACAGGTCCTGCTAGTATAAATCTATTCTTTATATCCTTCAACACATAATATTCATTGTAAGATATTCTGAAATGGAGAATAAATTATTATGAATAAACAAAATAAATGACATTTATACAGAGGCTGAGATCAAAGCAGTAGACAGATTTCCATGATACACTAACATAAATAGAATTACATCCATCAAAGACAAAAAGATGAAGAAAGGGGGGGGGGTCGAGAGAGAAAATAAGATGGCATCAAATAGTTTGACAGTGATAGTTTTTTGTTTATCTTTTATTCATTTCTTTTTGCAAATATTTTTTTACCATCTTAAATTCTAGTTTTAGAATAAAGGACATTTCAGAAAAAAAAAAAAAAAAGAAAGGGTCTGTATCTGTTTACTGCTTGATTCACAGAGAAAAACACCTACCTACCTCAATGTAATCCTTGACGACCTAGAAACAAATTCTTTTTGTCCCCCATGGTCAGCGTAAAGACGACCGCAAACGTTTTCTGCTGGCATTGTTGAGGGGTCAGCAAATCCATCGTAAATTGATAGGCCAGCCTCTTCACAATAATCTGAAGGTAAATAAAACAAATAACATGAGATAAATAAGTGTTTTAAATTCAAAAGAAAAAAAAAATAATAAATGATGTGTGTGCATGTGTACACACAATAAAAACTAGCAAGAATATGCCCCCCCCCCCATAATTTGAAGAAGAGTCTTTGTTAATA
Organism: Doryteuthis pealeii; assembly: GCA_023376005.1. Taxonomy (NCBI): domain Eukaryota; kingdom Metazoa; phylum Mollusca; class Cephalopoda; order Myopsida; family Loliginidae; genus Doryteuthis; species Doryteuthis pealeii. Next base: position 115,003,463 of record CM042150.1, on the reverse strand, counting down.
ATCTAAATACGCCTCAGACAATTGAACATTTTTGTTTTCTTGGTGTGATGACAACATTTCAATGGATACTCTATGCAGCCTTTGTCAAATGTATCACCCATTAGAAAAAAAGAAAAAAAACTTATCACAAAATGCTGACAGAAAAAAAAAAAGAAAAAGGAAAAAAAGGTCATTAATCTACCAAGAGGATATGTTGTTAACCGCCCCCTTTTTGGTTTGAATATTTTTTCCCCTACACTAATGGCCTGCCCTCTTCAAAACGTCCTCCCCCCTTTTCTTCCTCCTCCTCCTCTGGTAAGCTCACAAGTGGCACAGAGGGGGAGGCTAGCCGTGATTGGCCAACATACCAGTATTACCTTTGTAATGCAAATCATTAATGTAATTCCATCTACTTTTTACCCACAACAAATAGCCAATTATCAAACGGACATAATTAGTTTGTTCACTCAAAACCCGACAGTCCAACTTGAGAAGACATTACTCAAACAGTCAATTACCAAAAGGGGTTTAACTCAACATGTGTATCTATATATATATATATATATATATATATATATTACCAACACCTCCACACGAGCAGGATGTGACACAAGATCAATTTTTTAAGCAGAGTTCAACAGGTTTGAATTCAGAGTTTTCCTTCTCCGGTTGCTCAAACCAAGGTTAAAGAACCCAGTCGGGCCCATACTATTTCATCCATAGCTGGAGGGAGAATAGGATTCATACCTTTCCCAAGGTTATTAGCGCTAAGTGAAATGCAATTACCACATCCAGGATTTGAACTCGGAGCGACGAGTCCATTTTCCATGACTTTAACCATTACACCATGTGCTTCCTTCTAGGCTTGCCAAAATAGACTGATTCACTTGTTATATTAATGGCACTTCTTGTGGTTGGTTGGCTGGATTTTATGGCATGTCAACCCTTGTAGGTTTATTTTATGCCGAAGACATTTTGTTTTATTCCTTCTTGATGGATACTCAGTTTTTATTAAACTCAATTAAAAAAAAAAAAATTTTTTAAACTCATACTTAACCCAAAGATGGGACCCTAATAGGTACTACCACTTTGCACCTCTTGCAGTGTAATGAGACATCATATATATATATATATATATATAAAAGTAAAGTTGTCGGGGCGCTCTAATGTCGGTATCAGCCAATCAACAAGGGACTCTATCCCCTTTTCAATAGCGCTAGACCAAGGAGATTATCTTAGTGTCTGAGGTGGAGCGCCACACCTACCATCAGATCCTTACTTTACCGCACAGATCCCTGTGCTACTCATACGCTGAGTTGGCGAGGACCAGTATCGAACTAGGAACCTTGTGGTTTCTAGCCGAACGCTCTACCGACTGAGCTAACCCGGCCTTATGCTTCAAAGACATTTGCAAGGCATGAATACATGCCACATTAACACCAACACATGTGAGGTTGGTGGAAAACCGAGTGTAATGCTTAGTCTTGCATATCAATAACTACTGAACAGTGAGTTTGGTCTTCACAGGGTACTCGATAATTCTAGCCTTGTGCCACAAATGACTACTAATGGCCATTCTGGTACTATGTTTTGAAGAAACAAGATCTTTCACTATTCTTTAATTTTATATATATATATATATATATATATATATATATATATATATCCCAAAGTCCAGAAAAGAAATCTTCCTTACGACACAAGAGTTTTATTTAAAAAACCTGTCACAGTTTGACAGCTCAACGTGTGCTCTTAATGTTAGAGTCACAGAGCAAATATATAAGTAAAGAAATAAGACTTAGAGATTTAGCATTATAGTCTATTTCAGGGAGCTTATACAAAGTGTTTAAATCTCCCCACTCATTCGCATCTGATGAGTCGGGAGAGTTAGACACTTTGTATAAGCTCCCTGAAATAGACTATAATGCTAAATCTCTAAGTCTTTTGTTATTTCTTTACACACATATATATATATATGTGTTGGCATGCTTCTGTCTGCTAAAGATGATGGCGTAGTGATCCAATTTTTTTTTTTAATCAGCATCTGTTTGAGTGACTGACCAGGCCAATTTTTTAATGGCAGTCTCTGGTGCACTGACTGCACACAAACAGTGATGCTTGCTGGGGCTGCTGTTGTCTCTCCTTCCTTCTGGCTCTCTTTGCTGTAGCAGCTACTTTCCTCTCTGTTTCACTCCTTTTTGTGCCTTGTTTGACAAGGAGGTGCCAGGCCACTCAGTTTTCCACTAACCTCACATGTGTTGGTATTAATGTGGCATGTCTTCATGTCTTGTAAATGTCTTTGAAGCATTTATATATATATATATATATATATATATATATAAAAAATGCACGATGCTTTTTTCGATACAAACACTTACACATTCTAATACTCACACTGCAAAAAAAAAAAATTTGACGTCATATTTCAACGTTCTTTTTCAACGTTCTTTTTTCTCAGACTTCAAATTTTAAACAGACTGATAAACAAGGACTATTACTCGCCTTTCTCCTTATTCTGAGATAAGAAATTTTTTATCACCTTCCACATACCAACAAAAGCCCTGAAGATGATCTAATTAATAGATCGAAACACTGCAGCGTTGGCCAATAAACTCACCACTTAACTCATTTAAACCTGTGTTTTTTCAATTTTTTTTATTATACTACATACCGTCAGATTCATTTCCTTTTATTCACACACACACACTTATTAATATATATATATATATATATTAATCATGTCTCCTTAGGTCTTTAAAAGGACCTAAGGAGACAAAAACTAGCCATTAGGTGAAACCTAGGTAGTTTCTGACTCCTTAGGTCCTTATAATTTTGGTCTACTCAGTGTATTGAGCACTTTTTAATATTTTAGTTTGACAACTCTCTCAGAAATTTTTCTTTTGACCATTCATCAGGATACCAACAACTATTTTCAGACAATATCGATGCATTGGTCTTTTCTTTTTATAAATTTTTTCCCCAGATATCAGCTTGTACATTTCTCTATTTACAAACTGCACTGTTTTTTCCCACAATCAGAGTTTAGAAATATATATATATATTTACCGACCTCTCCGCATGAGCAGGATGTGACACCAGGTCAACTTCTTAAGTGGAGTTTAACAGGTTTGAATTCAGAGTTTTCCTTCTAGCCTGGTTACCTAGCCCAGGTTAAAGAGTCCAATCTGCTCTACTATTTACCCATAGCAGGAGGGAGAGTAGTTGGATGCACACCTTTCCCATAGGTATTAGTGTTATGTGAAATGTAAATAGCCTCATCCAGGATTTGAACTCAGGTTTACTAGTCCATTTCCCACGACTAACCATTACACCATGCACCCCTCTCTCTCTCTCTCTCTATATATATATATATATATATATATATATATATATATATATACACACACACACCAACTCCTAGTGGTATTAGCGCTATGTGAAATGCAAACAGCCTCATCCAGGATTTGAACTCTGGTTGCTGAGTCCATTTCCTATGTCAATAACCATTACACCACTTTCTAATGGATTCCAGAAAAATAATGAAAAATAGCTGACTGAAATTTTGTGATTAATGGCTTCAAGAATATGAAGAATACATGAAGGAGGCCAAATTGTTCAGATTTGAAATATGAGAAAGATTTGGTTGAATATTAATATTCATTACTTATGTAAAACTTTGGAAAACAAACAAAACAAATAAGAAGAAACAACCCCCCTCAAAAATATCTTATTATAATAAAGATTCTGTGTCTATCTGTCTGTAACTGAAACTACTACATCACCACCAACATCATAATTCTCTTAGTCTTTCTAGAAGTCAATAAAAATTCTGTTTGATGTTTAAAGTTTTTATTTTCAAGTGAATGACATTTTTATACATAGAGAGAAAAAAACATGAAACATTAAACAGAATTTTGAGTTGTTTCTATACATGCTGTTAAAATTTGGAGATGATTTGAATGAGAATTGGTCATGTTATCAGATTACAAAATTTTATAATTTTTCTGAAACAAACTGTCAATGTGTAATACACATATGCAGTTTGTTTCAGAAGAATTTATATAATTTCATATGTATATATAAGAGAGAGCTGAAAAGTTCTCAGTATAAACAAGTAAGGAATGGGCAAGAACCATGAAAAAGTAAATTAAATTTATTAATAATTTGAAGGCAATTACAATGCGTATCAAAAATAAAAACAAAAAGATGTTATTTTTGTCTTATCGATTTCGAAGTATAAACTTCATCATCAGGTGCAAATTTTTTTTTTATTTTTATACGCATTGTAATTGCCTTCAAATTATTAATATATTATAACATACTTATCAATGCTTCAAGCAAATTACCAATTACTTTTAAATTAAATTTATTTAATGTTTTTCAATGAAAGACATTTTTATAACACATCACTCAATAAGTCCTGGCTTGACATATAGATGGCACTAATAAAAAAAAATCCATGATTTTTATAAAGTACTAACCTTCAAATGGCATGTGTCAAAATTTGAACCCAATTGATTATCAGTTGACAAATTACAATTATTTAAGTGAAGCTACTGTTGCAAATTTTCAAAACAATTTGAAAAATCTGAATTTCGTGTGTTGATAAAGCATTGCTTTCTGATGGGAAAAAATACTGTTCAAGCAAAACAATGGCTTGATAAGTGTTATTTGGACTCTGAGCCAAAAAATAGTTAAGAGGTGGTATGCTGACTTTAAACGTGGTTGTACAGACACAAATGATGCTGAACGTCCAGGTCGCCCAAATTTGGCAGTTGTCCCGGAAAACATAAAAAAACCCCACAAACTCATTTTGGCCAATCGTAAATTGAAGTTGTGTGAGATAGCAGAGGAGTCGAAGAAATCAGAAGGCAGTGTATTCACCATTTTGTATGAACATTTGTCAATGAGAAAGCTGTGTGCCGCATTTGCTCACAATCAATCAAAAACAACAATGTGTCGACAATTCAGAGCGTTGTTTCCAACTGTTTCAAAGCAACAAAAAGGAGATTTTGCATAAGTATGTGACAATCGATGAAACATGAATCCACCAGTTCACTCCTGAGTCAAATCGGCAGTCAGCTGAGTGGACAGCCACAATTGAAAGTCGGACAAAGTAACCAAAGACACAAAACATCAGCAGACAAGGTTTTGGTCTCCGTATTTTGGGATGAGCAAGGTATTTTGTTCCTCGATTGCCTTGAGAAAGAAAGAACCATCCATAGCAAATATCATATAATATTATTGGTGCATTTGAAGGAAGAAATCGCCAAAAAACAACCACAAAAGAAGAAAAAAGTGGTTTTTTATCAAGACTATGCACTGTGTCACAAGTCAAAACTACATTAATTGTAATTTTACTTCTGCACCCACCCTATTCTCCAGATCTGGCCCCCAGCATGTACTGGCTGTTTGCAGACTTCAAAAAAATGCTCCAGGGAAAGAGATTTGGCTCCAATGAAGAAGTGATATTGGAAACTGAGGCGTATTTTGAGGCCAAAGACAAATCGTTTTACAAAAAAGGCATTGTATATGTTAGAGAAGCATTGGAATCAGTGTATCACCCTAGAAGGATACTAATTGATGAATAAAGTAGAATTTTGCCTAAAAGTTGTGTTATTAGTTAGGCCTGGGAATTATTGATTGATGTGTTAACTAAAAAGAAATAAAAAAAAAAAACAAAAAAAAAAACAACAGAATTTCGAGTTGTTTTTACACATGCTGTTCCAATTTAAGTTCATTTGAATGAGAAATGGTCAAGTTATTGGATTACAAAATTATATCAATTTTTATGACACACCCCTGTACATAAAAAATGATATAAATGTTTTTTTTTTAAAATCCTGTATATGAAAGTAATACAATATTTTGTGTGTCTTATCTTTTGGTTAATCTATCTTTTTATGATGATTATAACACAACAGGTGTTTTCTTTAACAGATTTGGTGAAATATAATGTGTGAATTCAACCAAGTAAAATATCCATTCAAGTGCAAAAAAAGGTCACTTGAATAAGTAATGCATTTTTTACTGGATTTGTGATTGTAGGTATTAAAAAAATACCCAGCTTAAATAGTTGGTTGGTTGGATTTTTATGGCATGTCAACCCTTGTCGGGTTATTTTATGCCAAAGACATATGTTTTATTCATACTTAATGGGTATTGAACATTTTTTTTCAAACACATTTTTTAAAACTGCTTTTTCCTATCTAATCCATAGGGCACTACCTGGGTCACCGGAGAGTAATAGTGATAAATGGGTACTCCACACTCCCCAGAGCCATTAAACAATGAACCAAACCATTAAAATATATATAAAAAAAGTTAAGCAATGTCAAAAAAGAACTTCAAAAATCAAATGTAAATATTTAAAAAATGTCAGTTTTCAAAGAATTATTTGGACAATTGAACTCTCTTGTATTTGTTGTTCATGTGAAGTTTTGGACCATATGATCTTCAGGCACCCCTTTTTGATCTCAATTAAGAAAGGACATGTTTTTCATTTATACCATCAATATCCGGTTGTTTTAAGAGACGATTTTTTAAATATTTTTTTATATAAAACTAACCCCTAACCCTAACCCTAACAAACAACCGGATATTGACGGTGTAAAGGAAAAACATGTCCTTTCTTAATCAAGATCAAAAAGGGGTGCCTAAAGGTAATATGGTCCGAAGTTTTGACCTGTGTATTCTCTCAGGGCCTGCAAATACTACCTTTGAATTTCAGACTGGAGGGGGGCCAAGATTTTTGGGGGCTCTGGAAGGGCATATTTTATATATTTTCTATGAATATTACTTTATGAAAATTGACATGTAGTAGAGAAGAGGTCTTGTATCATAAATCAGGAGGAGTCTATGAGACAATAGCATCTACCTTGCATTCTCCAGTGATTTTCCACCACAAGTAGGATGTGACACAAGGTTAATTAGTTAAGCAGAAGAGAACTTGTTTAAATTCAGAGTTTTCTTTCTCCTAACAGGTTGCCTTACCAAGGCTAAAGAACCCAGTCTGCTCTACTATTTACCAATAGCTGGAGGAAAAAAAATGGATTCAGGTCTTTCTGAGAGGTATTAGGGCAAAGTGAAACAGTTTTATCCTGGACTTGAACCCAGGTCACCAAATCCATTTCCTATGATGATAACCATTACACTAAGTGTGCCTCCATCTTTCAGTGTATATATTTACCCTCCCACCAGTAGAAGCAAGATCTAAAGCAAGGTTGGTTTAACATAAGAACCCTCCCAGGAATTGATCCTCCCAAGGGAACAGTGATAAAAACTGTCTAGCCTTATCAATATTGCCCCTTTAGGGGTCCCTTAGAAATCAGACCCTTAAAAATTGTGACCAATTCATTGTTTGAAATTAGAAAAAAAAAAAAAAAAAAACAGAAATTTAAATCTTCCAGTAGCTTGAGTCAGAGTAAAGTCAAAACAGATGGTGGCAATCATAGGACCACACAGTGTAATTGGAATGTCTGGGAAGAGGTTGAAGCTGGAGAAATTCAAGTGGCTTGGGAGGCCTCCTGGTGAGTCCACTTGAGTTGGCTGTGATTGTTGGAAACAACCTTTTGATATAACCAGACTGATGGCGCGGAAGAAGATGATCAGGAAGTTGTTGACCAGGATTATCTTGGGCCTTGAAGAAAAAATTTATTATTTTCTTTTTCCACTTAAGAAAAAGATAAACTTTTTGTTGAAAATATTATAGATGACCGGAAGAAACAAATTAAACCTATATGTATTTAAGACCCCACATTTTGTTGGAAAACACTTGAGAACACCGGAAAAACTGAGCCTCTGTCGATTTAGCGGAAGTGAATTCTATTGGTAGTTAGAACTGAGGAGAGGGTGGTACCCTTGCCAGGGTGGCAGGTACAGAGAAAATTTCTAATATCTCCACGTCAGCTGGAAATCAGAATGTCAGGTTGAGATATTATTTAACTGAGACGTTTCTGGACGATAAAGCAGATGAAGCCAAGTGGGCTTGTGAGATGAAGCTAAGAGAACTTGATGTGTAGACGAGCTTAGCGGGCTAGAAAAGCGAAGATTAATGCAAATACCATGAGCCGACAGAAACTGACTTCAGCTAGGACTATTGAAAAACTTAGTCAACCTTACAAACTGTTTTGAACAATACCCTGCAGAGCCCTGATTATATTCCGACCAGAAGTTATTAATTAGAGGTCCATCGCTCCCACAGCCTTGAGAAATAATTGTTCGTATTCTCTTATTTGAATATAAATGTTGAGTTTTTAAAAAAGAAAAAGAGTGTTGTTTTTATGTGACCACTAGGCCGCCATTAACCTTGGAAATCAGTTTCTATAGCAGATTTCTAGTCGTTTGAGATCTGAACACAATGTGGGCATTCGGCTAGACTTTCAGCAAATATAGAGACCCTGCAATCCATGGTTGATGCAGAAAATCTGATCTTGATGGCCAATTTCGGAAATTCTGTGAGCTCTTTAGCTCAGGGGCGGCCGGGTTATAAAAGTACCAGTTCTGTCTGGGTATATGGCCAGGACATTATTTTTATCCATTGTCTATCAATATATATGATATGCACCTCTGTAAGGAAAAAGTGTGTTGTTTTAATCTCTTTCTGCAATAGCACAAAGCCGAGTTTGATTTTTTTCTTCAGACAATTGATCAGTACATCAAGATATCAGAAATGGAGGCATTCGTAAAGCAATGGTTATGCTTATAGGAAACAGACACGGCAAACCAAGTGCAAGTCTTGGACAAGGTTGTTTTGCATTTCACATTGGACTAATATTTTTGGGAAAGGTATGAAATTAACTATTCTCTCTCCAGTTATCAGTAAATCATATGGCAGACAGGGCTCTTTAACTTTGGTATAGCCAATGTTCTAGCCAAGTCCTTGCATAGGCAAGAAACTGTCACTTACCAAATGCCATTGACTTCATGTCTTTGCTACCCTAACTTTATATATATACTAGACAAAACGTGAACTGTTGGGTAACCCATTGAGCTCTGGGTAGATAATTAGGATTAGGGAAAAGTGAGTGTGCAAAGCAAATCAAATTTAAAAAAAAAAAAAAATGGCCCGAGAATTAAAAAAAATTCTATGATTTCTATGAAAGGGAACGTTAGACCTAATCTAAATTTATTAAAGCCAAGATGTTGGTCAAGTTGGCAGCATATAAAACTTAACATAGAAATCCGTTTCAAACTCTCAGATCTCTCTCTACACTCATCGCAAAACTAACATATATAACAAGGAGGTAATCAAGATATACATCGGGAGGGGAGAAAACGACAGGTAGAATGGGGGTAAGAGAAGGGTCTGTTTTTGACTTAATTGCAAATTATGCATAATTGGAACCAATTAAAATGGAATTCTTTTCAAACATAACTCAATCCTAAAAGTAAGGAATAATTTAGTATAACTTTCGTGTCATTAAACTAAACAGTTAAAAAGCCTTTAGGAGACAAACATTGATTCACTCAGCTTTAGTATAATAATTATATATATATATATATATATATATATATATATATATACATACATACACACACACACACACAAACTATGGTAAAAATTGGAAATGGGCCTAGCATGAAAAAAAAAAAAGGACTAGGTGTTGCATCCATGCAATAGCACTGACATGGCTATGATAATATGTTTATAGTAGTCCAAGCCTTGCCTATCTTTCTCATCAATCTCCAATAGAAATTCAAATATATCTGACTTTTTTCACTAGTAATAACTAGTTTGCATTATTTAGTTTTTTTTAGACTGTTGTCCTCATCCTTATTGTCATATAGACTAAGTTTCAGTCAATGTACTCTCCCGAGCCTTCACAGAACTTTAAACTGAATCCTTTATTTAATCCAATGGAGTAGGCTGCTCTCATTCTGTTAACCATGACTGGGTACAAGTTTTAAGAGATGTTATATATTCTGTGTTATTTTTGCCTGTAGTCCGGATTGAACCTGCAACCTCCAAATGATTGTCATTTATAACTGTATCAACTCAAGTAATAACTAGTGTATTCTAAAAAGTAAAGTTTACATTCTTTATATGTGACTTTTTTTCAGTGTTCATTTGAAAATTGATTTTCATAGTTTTGGAAAATTAGATGATTCTTGAAGCGCAAATCAGACTTTGTTGACTGAAAAGTAAATAGAATCAGAGAAGATGATTTATGTTAGTTTGTTTCCCTTTTGATTATTGGATAATCCACACGACTAGGCACCAAAACGACTCAGACAAAATAACAAGTAAGAAATCATAGCATCTTATTAACTTAGAAGAAGAAGAAGAAGACAAATGCATGTGGTATTAATCGATAATGAAAACTGAATATATTATTAAATTGTACAAAATAAACAAACTTTATTAAATGCTGGATTCAAAATTAATTAAATGTTGGATTCTGATTTAAACTCGGAACAATTTCCAAGATGGTGAGTTTATTTCACGTTATAATAATAATAATAACTAGAAAAAAAAATTATCCATTGGGTCACCTATTGAGCTCTGGGTAGATAATTGTGATCAGGAAAGAAAGTTAGTATGCAAAACAAATTAAATTTGAAAAAATAAATATGACTGGATAATTTTTTTTATTCTCCATGTCATTTTTATTTCTTTGATTTAATTCAACAAACATTAACATCATTTTACTAAAATTCACAATTAAGTCAGAAACTGGCTTGTCCTATTGATAAGCCAACCATTCCTCAGAGTTCCAGAACTGGAACCTCACCATCAGATAGAGTTTAACATCATGCCTAGGACACTAAGAACCTATATATATATATATATATATTAGAAAAATGTGACACATTGGGTCACCTATTGAGCTCTGGGTAGATAATTGTGATCAGGAAGAATGATAATTTCCAAAATGAATTAAATTTAAAAAAAATAAACACAACCGGAGAATCCCCCCCCCCTAAAAAAAACAACAACATTAAAATGATTTTGCTAAAATTTGCAATTAAGTCAAAAACTGACCTGTCATATATAAGCAAGCTGTTAGCCGCTGAAAATTAACATATGAATAATTTCATCTAACACTCACAGAGAAAACTAACATATATAGGGAGTAGTTATTCAAGATATATACAGAGAGGAGGAAGTGAAAGGCAGAATTTGAGTTAAAGGTGGTTAAGTTTTTGACTTAGTTGCAAATTACGACTAATTAGAACCAAATAAAATGGAATTTTTTTCAAACATAACTTAATCCCAAAACTAAGGAATATTTTGGGATGTATTTTGTATCATTAATCTAAATAGAAAAAAAAGCCTTTAGCAAACAGTCATCGATTCACTCAGCTTTAGTATAATAATAGATAATAATATATTTTCAGCTATATATATTAGATCTGAGACCTGTCAGCTATTCCTTATATTCAAAACATTTATCTTATTTCCACTGAATATTTATATTCTTTCCACAATTCATCCAACTTTGCCTTAGAAGAGTTCAGTGATGGGGGATTTGCTACTGCTGATGTTAGTTTATTCCATGAATATACTACTCTGTTACTAAAATAATTTAGTCTTACATTTGTTTTGCAAAATCTTTTTTTGAAAGTTTTAATTTATGACCCCTGGTATTCATTTTTTGAGCAACGTTCAATAGATTAAAATTTGTTGAATGAAATCCATTATATGAAATCACAGTTTTATTCTAACTTTTGTAAAAACTCTTTCTTCCACAAGAATAAAAAAAAAATCCTTTAGATAGGAGGCAAGTGGCCATACAGCCGCTTTTTTGTGGGGTGCTGCTTCCAGGATTTGTTCAAAACAGCATGCAGAATCTTTGTGTAGTTCCTATCTAGCTTTTTCTCTAAGTGTTTCATTAGAGCCCAAGTGGTGCATCCATACAGCAGCACTGACACGGCTACAGGTTGGAAGAATTCTCATTTTAGATTTTATCAGTAAACTCCAAGATTAAAGTTTTAATTTGGTTTCTTTGTTTAATGGCATATCAATCTGCCTAAGTTATTTAACGTCAAAGCCATCCTTGTAGAAGAAGAGTAGTGGTGCTATTTAGCCTATAGCAGGGGGGGGGTCCTTACCTTTCCCAAGGGTATTAGCTGACTCAATTTCAAACTTGCTTACTTCAATGTCGCAGTCCAGCATATTAGTCTCTAATTCCATGGGGACTCCCCCAACAACCCTGGATTAATGTAGAATTTAACTTGATGGCATTGAAATGGTGATATATCTTTAATTCAATTCATACCTTTCCCAAGGGTATTCGTCAGAAAGTGAATGTAATAGCGCAACTGGAGTTTGAACTCACTTCCAACAATATTGTAGTTGAGTACATTAGCTGCTACACCAAGGAAACTCCCCTCTACAACCCTGGATTAATGTTAAGACTCTAACTTGCCGGCATTGCAATGGTGATACAATTTTATTCAATTAACTGCTTTATCACATAAAGATGTCTTTCTGGTTGCCCAGGTCAACCTGAACAAGATACAGAGATTTCCTTGTCTTTATTAGTGAATTTTACTCTTGTATATGCTTTGCAGCTTAAAGCAAAATTCCTAATTTAGATGCTCTTTGATTCAGTCTCCTCCTTCCATTTTCTGATGCTTCCCCCTTTCAAAATTATGACAGTTTCATGTTCCAGGAATATAAACTCATTGTGCTGTAATTTCTTTTGTATTTCTAATGTAAACAGGAAAACTGTCAATGAATCTATTTTTAGTCAAAGTCACATCTGAACAAAATAATAATGTCCATTTTTTTACATTTGCACAATGGTTTTCAGTGTCTTTATTAAAGACATCTATTTATTAATACTCATGTTCCTTAAAAGTATGACCGTTATCATGTTGAAACAACCTCTGCTTAAAGATGAGATTGTCCAAATCACCCAAATGAAATGCAAAAATGTAAATCCTGATTATCTGGTGTTGCTCATCTGCCAAATTCTTATTTCTTACCCCAGCTAAATAATTTATTACAAAGAAACAGAGTTAATGAAAAGGACATACCACACAGAAAAAATATAATAAGAAAGAAAGAAAGAAATGAAGAGAGTAGGGAAAAGATAGAAAGAAAGGGTGAACATGTAGAAGTGATAATGCTAATCTGTTTTAATTGGACAAAAAATAAAGAGAGCGAGATTATTATACTTTTTACATATTGAGGATATTCTGGTGCTGAAAAAGTTGTTGTGATACAGAAAAAAAATGGAGTCGTTTTTTTGGATTTAGAGGTAAAAAAAAAGTGTCAGATCCAACTCAACTAAAATCGTGTTGCCCAGTGTTATCATAGTAAACCCATTATTTTATTTATTTTTTATTTATCTCTAGTGCACATTGAGGGATGAACAAGTCCGTTTCAATGACAACCATGCCAAACCCCAGGATCATCACTTAATGAAAACTTTGTAGCATTACTGTAGACTCATTGTTAGTAGGTTGTATGAATATAGATCGATAAGTTACTAAAGACGGCAATGATAAAACAAATCTGCAAGCCAAACCACAGGAAATTCATGCATAGACACACATAAATACACACACAGACACAAGAGAGACAGAGCATGTCAACCCTTGGGTTATTTTATGCTGAAGACATTTTGTTTTATTCATTCTTAATGGGTATTCAACATTTTTTCAAACTCAATTTTTTTCTATTTAACACATAGATGAGACCCTAACAGGTAATACCATTCTGGGCCAGAGTGGACCTGGGAGTAATGGTGATGAAGGGGTACTCCCATTCCCCATGGCTCCAGAATTGGAACTTTACCCTCAGATAAAGTTTGTCATATCCAGGATATTATGACCCTCAGCCACTGCCTTCTAGAACATATATTACAAAAAGGGTTGGGAGGTTGCCATAAGGGCAATAAGGTTGGGACAATCATATAGGTGCTAGGGCTTGATGTGACCAGCCAATTGATTGCAGGGGGCCTTTCCATTTTAAAATATAAATATAGAGAGAGACACACACACATAAATGATGGTTATTCCTCTATGAAAAGAATGAAATAGAAGAAGTTTTCCATTACAATTGAATAACAAGTTTACTCCTTGTTGGAAAGCCTTGTGTCACATCCTACCTCAGGTGAATGGGTTGGGTAAATACCTACTATTGGCATTTATATTATTATATGAAAGATTAAATATTCTTGTATATATAAATAAGTTTATCTGGTAATTTATGAGGAAGTGTGTCCCGGTCTCCTGCCTCAAAAATTGCTACCTGGTGACTATGAAAATAACAACCCATCTTCATATCTATCTATCTCAATTTGTTCATACTTATCTATATTACTTTAAATACTAAGATTTTTTTTTATTCATGTTTGTTTAATGTCTTGTTTTTAGTTTAAATAAACAAGAATTATGACAAAAAAAGAAGCCCCCCCCCAATACATTTACTTGTCGAAAATATCTATCTCCATTTGTTCATATCTATCTATCTCATTTTGTTTGTTTATCTATCTATCTATCTCAGTCTATTCAAAACTATATATCCATCTTCATATCTAAACAAGAATTACGACAAATTACGATAAATAAACAAGAATTACAACGAGCTGGGTTGTTATTATGATAGTCACCGGGTAGCAATTTTTGAGGCAGGAAACTGAGATGCACTTTCTCATAAATTACCATTTATCTTGTCTTTCCTTCCATTATGTTCAGTGTTAGTATATCACAGATATACTAATGCTAATATTGGTCTTTGGTGAATGGGGACTTGACTAAATATCTTCTCAACCACCAGCTTTCCAATACCCTTATAGTATTAAAACAACATCAGGTTTCTTTGTTTAATAGCATATCAACCTGCTTGGATTATTTAATGCCAAAATCATTGTATAAAAACAGTAGTGGTACTATTTAATCCATAGCTGGGGGATTTCCAAAGGGTATTAGCCCAAAAGTGAACATTAGAGAGCTACTGGAGTTTGAAATTGACTACTACAATTTCACAGTCCAGCACGTTAGCCACTGTGCCACGGGGATTCCCTCTCTTAATGCACTGACCTATTTTAATGGCATGTCAACCTCATTTGTCTAAGGTTATTGTATCAAAAGGTTCATACCTTTCCCAAGGGTATTAGTCCAAAAGTGAACATAGTAGGTGTTACAGGAGTTTAAACTTGCTTATTATGATGTTGCAGTCCTGCCCATAATCCACTATGCCATAGGGACACCTCTCCCCCCACACACACACACCATCAGAGTATTCAACACTTGAAAGTTGGTTGGTTGGATTTTATGGTATGTCAAACCATTGGGTTATTTTATGCTGAAGACGTTTTTTTCTTTCTTTCTTTTCATTCTTGATGGTAATATTTTTTAAAACTCAATTAAAAAAAAAACAAACCCTCATCTTTTAGAACTCATTTTGTTCTATTTAACCCATAGATGGAACCCTAACAAGTACTACCACTCCGGGTCAGAGTGGATGTGGGTCTTAAGGTGATGAAGGGGTACTCCACATTCCTCGAGCTCAGAACTGGAACTTCATGATCAGAGAATTTAACATCATACCCTGGATACTAAGACCCTCAGCCACTGCCTTCTAGACTGTGACATCATAGTAAGTAAGTTCAAACTCTTGTAGCCCTATTATGTTCACTTTCAGACTAATACCTTTGGGAAAGGTATGAACCTCCTGATAAATAACTTTAGACAAATGAGGTTGACATGCCATCAAAATCACTCAATCCGTTTAGAGAGGGAATTCTCATAGTATAGTGGCTAACGTGCTGGACTGCAAAATTGTAGAAAGTAAGTTTGCACTCCAGTAGCCCTATTATGATCAGTTTTGGACTAATACCTTGGGAAAGGTATGAACCTCCTCATCCTTCAACAAAAACACTTGAAAGACCAACATAAAACTGTCCATATGAAAAGAAAAAACCTTCTAGATTCACTCCAAAAATTTGCATATCTCTTTTTTGTATTTATTATGAATTTCCAGTCTGTATTTATTAATAATCCTTTAGTCTATCTTTGTTCAGCACCCCTACCTTCAAGTGGTCATATTTTAATGTTGCTCAGTACATGTTGGTTTATACAGGATTATGTATATTTATAATTAAAAGATGGGCAATACAGATGGCATGTTTTTATTTTTATTCTTTTAGGAAAATATATCCAAGAAAGTAAAATATTCTGCTAAATGAGAATAACAGCAGTGGAACAAGTATCAGTTTACAAAGTGAATAAATTCAAGATGGTTGTTATAGAGAGGAGTTGAAATAAAATCTCAGTCACCACCCAACACCTAATCATCTAGAAAACATAATCTGACACACACACACACATATATATATATATATACACATACACACACACATGTTCATACACACCCATTAATACATAAATTATATATGTATTTATATACATATATATATATTTATACACACACACACACACATATATATATATGTATATCTATACATATTTATACACATACATTCATATCTAAATACATAAATGGTATATATCCATATACATATATATATATATATATGGATAATATATATACATATTTATACATTCGCATTTATATATATAGATTTATATATATATATATATATATACACTCATATATACTCACATATATATATATATATATATATATATATATATATATATATACATATGAATTCCTAAATGATATATATATACATATGCATATTCATATACACTCACATATACATAACATCTTTATATATACATAAAAGTTTAGGCTAAAGAATACAGCCGTGTCTGAAAATTACATATGCATTTGTTGCATAAATTGTTCATATATTTTGCTCTTAAATGTCAACTGACCCAACATATAAATATACAAATAAAAAAAATAAAAAGAAGATAATTTTGTCTAAATATAATAAGATATATTTTTGTCAATAATTCTTTTCAACTGGGCTTGAAGCCTTTTCACTTTATATATATATATATTGGTCTTTCAACCAGATTCGATAAAAGAAATTCAGTTGTTATGGGGATTTGAGGCATTATTAGCTGTTTGTATATTGGTTTTCCTAGACACACAGGCACACACACACACAGAGAAAGGTAAATCTTTTAAAAATGCATTAGCAACTTGGTATATAGACTGAGTAATGAGAAGTTCTGATGTTATGGTAATATGTTTTTTCTTTTTGGTATTTGTTGTATTATTTTTATTCTAACTTCTATCAAATTGAAATTGTATATATATATGTATATGCATAAATAATCATCATCTTATAGATTTATTATTTGATAATTTTTAGATTCTATATCTTATCTTATAATTCGGGACTAAACTCGTATATAAACTTTTTAAATTAATAAATTGTAATATTTAGACTTTTTGGACTGTTGTCCTCATCTTTATTGTTACTACCAGAACATATTGGCTAATGTTCCCTGCAGCCTTCTTGAAGTGTTTCTCATTGGAATCAAGAACCTTTTTCTCGAAATGGAATGAGAACAATCTACCTCGATGAATTAAATAAAAGGTTCGGTGTGAAGTTCTATGAATGCTCTTGATTATGACATTATTTGCCAGAGAAGTGCATTAAAAGTCAACTAGCTATAGAAGTGCATTACAAGTTAACTTGATTTTGAAATGCACTGAAAGTCAATTTGCTACTGAAGTGCACTGAAAGTAAATTTCCCCAGAGAAGTGCATTGAAAGTCAACTTGCTAGAAGTGCACTAAAAGTTAAGTCAATATTGAAATGCACTGAAAGTCAATTTTCTACTGAAGTGCCCTGAAAGTAAATTTTCCACAGAGAAGTGTATTAAAAGTTAACTTGCTAGAGAAGTGCACTAAAAGTCAATATTGAAATGCACTGAAAGTCAATTTGCTACTGAAGTGCATTTAGGTTCAACTTGTTACTGAAGTGCCCTGAAAGTAAATTTGTCAGAGAAGTGCATTAAAAGTCAACTTGCTAGAGAAATGCACTAAAAGTTAAGTCAATATTGAAATGCACTGAAAATCAAGAAATAATTTTGCAAGTATTACGGACTTGAAAGTTTGTACATTTTCAGATGATTGAAGAGATAGAAGAAAATGTGCTATGAGATCTATGTATACTACCCCTTAAGACAACTTCCATAATGTGTTCTAGAAATGGAAAACAAAAATCCAGCAATGATGTATGAACAATGGAAAGGATCTATTTTGAAAGAGACCTGTCTCATTAAGTTGCTCTGTTGACACTGGCCGTCTCCCCTGGATCTATTTTGAAGGAAATAAATCTCATTGTAGGTAAAGCAATAAATTTCTTTTTGAAAAAGTTTGGTTTCTTTCTGGACATATCTTATAAATATCTATGGAGGCACATGGTGTTATGGTTATCCTCATAGGAAATGGACTCATCGACTTGAGTTCAAATCTTGGATGAGGCTATTTGCATTTCCCATTGCGCTAGTACCTTGGGGAAAGATATGCATCAAACTACTCTCTCCAGCTATGGGTAGATAATAGAGCATACTAGACTCTTTAACCTTGGTTAGGCAACCAGTCTAGGAGATGGAAAACTCTGAATTCAAACCTGTTAAATTCTGATTAAGAAATTAACCTTGTGTCACATCCTGCTCATGTGGAGGGGTTTGGTAAATGTATATACATATCTGTATTACATGTTCCACATCTTTCATAGTTCTCTGATAAGGTTCAAGTATTTGTCTATCTTTTCACTCTCTTTTATTTTCCCTCTGTAGTCCAATGGAACAGCAAAATCTTTTTTCTCTCTTGTAAATTAACTTTAAGACTAAACTTCTTTCTGGATTTGGTAATCGATTTGTATCTCAAAATCCCATAGAATCATATATGTCTCATTTTCTAGGACAGATTCTGGTTTGTTGGTTGGTTGATTGTGTTGGATTATTTGGACATATAAAGTGTGCCGTGGCCCACCACTTAAACTTATAGAATCTGCATGGGCACCAGGATTAAAGCCAGCCAATCAACACACTAAATACATGGTTAGTTAACTATTTAATCGCCAATCTTGAAACCTATTCAGTTGCTAGTTTTTCGACATGGATGAATGGGTGCAAGCATTCTACTTAACACAAGGATTCTTCACCAAGGAACACTAGGATTCTACGTAACACTAAGGAACACAAAGGATCTTCACTGTAAAGTACTCTCACCTGCAGCCTAAAAATGGCCACACAAATCTTAACATATTGGATTTTACAGCATATCAACCCATATCGGGGTATTTTATGCTGAAGACATTTTGTTTTATTCCTTCTTGATGGGTATTCAATTTTAAAAAAAACTCAACTTTTCTATTAAACCTATAGATGGGACCCTAACAGGTACTACCACTCCAGGTCAGGGTGAACTTGGGCGCAATGGTAATTAATGAATACTCAACACTCCCCAGAACTCCAGAATTGGAACTTCACCACTAGGTGCAGTTTAATGTCATACCCAGGACACTAAGACCATCAGCCACCACTTTCTAGCACATATATGATGAAAATGGTTAGGTGTTTGCCATAAGGGCAACAGGGTTGGGACAATCATATAGGTGCTAGGGCTTGATATAACTGAATTCTTGTTTGTGCATATACCATTTGCTAGTATGGTCAAATTTAAATCTCTTGCATAGATCCCAGTAGATCACATTTCCCACCCAGTCATGCCTACTTTTGTAGTCCTTTTAATTCTAGTTTGCAGCATTCACTTATTAAGTAATTACCTGTTTCATTTCTGTCTATACATCCTACATTTGCTATTCTGTTAAGTATTTGTAATAATAAATGAACACTCATGGTCGGATTTGAGAAAGCTTTATTCTACTTAGAATACAGTTGCAGTTTCTTTGGAGTTTATATACTTTCAGAATGCTAAAGGTTTACACAAAGGGGAGGTAATAATAAAAAAGGGGAGGTAACTCTCAATTACTTATTACAGTATTATCAATTTTCACTTTGATACAATTGGTCCTGATGGCATTATTTTGTGCTGCTATCAAAAGAGATTCAGTTTCTCTGTAGCCCCCCCCCCTTTTTTAGCCATGTCCAAGTCTTCTCATATACAATCTTGCCAGTTTGTTGCTTGAAGTATCCATACAGTTGTTTTTCTTCATATTTCTATTTTATAGTTTTTTCTTGTTTTTCTGTGTGTCCTTATATTTATTATTATACATTACGTTAACTGGTGGTCATTCATTGGAAACTGAGTGACAACAAGTCTCCTTAAGTCTCTAGCACTCTTCAGAGTATTCTAACTAATCTTAACAATGCTGTTTTCTGGATGATCTCAATTCTTTCCCTGATTTCCAATTCCTCCAGCCTTTTTTCCAATCACTTGGTGACCATTCCAAGGTCATCAACTACAATTGGTATCCCCCTACCCTCATATTACAGTTTTTTTTTGTTCTTTTTAGCTCTCTGCACAGTGTCCAGTATCCATGCAGAGCTGGTAAAAGTAGGTATTTTCTGGATGGCCTACACTAACATGCCTATGTGCTGGCCTCCACTGGGGAATGTCACTTATGAGTACATCCTTGTTTCAACAGCAGTGTCTCATTTGGATGGTTTGTGTGATAGGGGGCTAGTGGCTGTTCAGATGCTTTCTTGTGGGGTGTTGTTTCCACGATTTAAGAGAACTTGACAACTAGTGGATTTTGCCATCCAAGTTCCAATTATTTGTCCATCTTTTCATTTTATTTTATTTTCACCGTGTCAGGATGGCAAAATCCACTAGTTGTCAAGTTCTCTTAAATTGTGGAAACAACACCCCACAAGAAAGCATCTGAACAGCCACTAGCCCCCTATCACACAAACCATCCAAATGAGACACTGCTGTTGAAACAAGGATGTACTCATAAGTGACATTCCCCAGTGGAGGCCAGCACATAGGCATGTTAGTGTAGGCCATCCAACAAATACCTACTTTTACCAGCTCTGCATGGATACTGGACACTGTGCAAGAGGCATTCCAGAGTGTGATGAATTATAGGGACAGTTGGTAAGAGATTGTCATGGATATCTGTGCTACTAGCAGAACATGATGATTACATCACTTGTAAGTACAGGATTTTGAATGTAAGATATTCAGTAAAAGGGATAGTATAAAAATTGTCTACAATTTTAATATGAAATTTCTAATAACCAACTTTAAAGATTGAATTTCTAATTCAAATATAAATCGGATCAAAATGAAAGGTCCTGAAATTTAAATCTTTCTGAAGTCGATTTAAATATATATTGCCTTAAAGTACTAACTTCATCTCTACTCTAAATTATACAGTGTTTAAAAAAAGTAAAAATGAAATATTGATATATAGGAACATAATTAATATGTAAATGAAGGTTTACATAACTAGACTGAATAAAAATTGTTCTAAGTAAGATATATATATATATATATATAAAATGGAGGCGTGTGGGCTAGTGGTTAGAGTCGTGGAAAATGGACTTGGCGGATTGAGTTCAATTCCTAGACAAAGCTGTTGGCATTTCACATAGCGCTAATACCCTTGGGAAAGGTATGAATCTATATATTCTCCCTCCAGCTATGGGTTAAATAGTAGGGCAGACTGGGCTCTTTAACCTTGAGTAGGTAACCAGTCTAGGAGAGGGATAACTCTGAATTCAAAATTCCTGAGGTCAGTCGTTGATTGGGTTTGTGGCATTCCTTGATGCACCAATTCTTTCCTATCGACTGTGCCAAAAAGTGTGGATGGTCCAACACAAGCCTTCACCACTATAAACAAATCCCTGTGTGGGAGTTCATTGTGTGTATGAACCCTCATATGGTGAAAATTGACGGGAGAGTCCATCATATATTATGTATAAAATTAGGCTTTTAGTTGAACAAGGTATTTTGGGGGTTGATGTGTTTTTACAACATGTGAGGATGTATGTATTTGCTTTTAGTAGAGACAATAAAATTAAGAATATACTTATATGTATTTATCCCCCATTGGCTAGGGCTGTAGAATACACTGACTGTACCTCTGCAGAGGAGGAAAATCCCCCAATGGGGCTATCTGTTGGCTGTGGGTGGTGACTTGTGATGCTTAAGGACAAAATCCTGGTGGCCGAGCAGTCCATGATATACAGTACTCCACTTTGGTCCTTACTTAGCCTAGATGGGCAGTCAGAGAGCCCCCCTCTGATCAACCAGATGGTTACATCAAGCCCTAGCACCTATATGATAGTCCCACCTTATGGTATCTCCCCCAATCCTTTTCATCATATATGCTAGAAAGTGGTGGCTGAGGGTTTTACTGTCCTGGGTATGGCATTAAACTGTGTCTAATGGTGAAGTTTCAATCCTGAGGAATGTGGAGTACACGTTCATTGCTATTACTCTGAGATCCACCCTGACCTGGAGTGGTAGTACCTGTTAGGTTCCCATCAGGATGCAACACAAGGTCAGTTTTTAAACAAAGATCCAAGTGCATCACATTTCCCACCCAGTCATGCCTAGTCTTGTACTCTTTTTGTGCAAGTTTGCTGCATTCACTTATTAATTGTTTCATCTCTGTCTCCATACATCCTACATTTGCTATTCTGTTAAGTATTATCAATTTTCACTTTGATATAATTGGTCCTTATGGCATTATTTTGTGCTGAAAAAAAAAAAAAAAAAAAAAAAAAAAAAAAAAAAAAAAAAGAAAAAGAAAAGATTCAGTTTTTATTTGTAGGTTTGCCGTTTAAAAATTTTTTTTTTTTTTTAGCCATGTCCATGTCCAGTTTAATTAACGAATGTACTGATATAAATGATGTAGTTTAGCATTATCCTCACAGAACTCTCTCTCTCTTCTCTCTCTGTTAATTCACCCCAAAATCCTTTCAGTCCATTAATTACTACATACAATTGGTGAAAATGAGAGCATTAACCTTTTGAATTAATTGTTCGGTTCGACTGAAAAGGTCATAGATTATCCCAATTCAATACCACCGTATGTAATCATAAATGTAAATCTGATATATGATTTTGACTAAAGAAAAAATATCTACATGATCAGTTGGCAACAGCCATTGTGTTAGAAAACATAACAAACATGTACACTCTTAGTAGTATGTATTTAGCCACCCTTGTCATAGGCAGGGTGTGGCACAAGGCCAGGTTTTAAGCAGAGTACAGCTGTTATTTGTCTGAAATTTTGAGATGAGGCTTGATGATTTTGATTTTTTGCGCTGTTGTCCTCATCTTTATTGTATGTAAAATCATGTTTCAGCTGTTGTATCCACCAGCCTTCCTCAGGTATTTCCTGAGTATCCGAGCATAGCAATGACCCAGCCTTGGAAATCATTCAACAATTCAAGTTTGGCTGTTGATCAAACAAGGCGTCCAAGAACTTTTGAAGATCTCATTATCAATGACATTATTTGAATAATATCTTCAAAAGTTCTTTGATGTCTTGTCTGATGGCTAAAATGTTGTGATTTAACATATCACAATAAAGATGAGGACAATAGTCCGAAAAATCTAAATTATATATATTTACCAACCCTCCGCACACGAGCAGGATGTGACACAAGGTCAATTTCTTAAGCGGCGTTTAACTGGTTTGAATTCAGAGTTTTCCTTCTCCTAGACCGGTTGCCTAACCAAGGTTAAAGAGCCCAGTCTGCCCTACTATTTACCCATAGCTGGAGAGAGAGTAGAATTCATACCTTTCCCAAGGGTATTAGCGCTAAGTGAAGTGCAATTACCACATCCAGGATTTGAACTCGGGTCGACGAGTCCATTTCCTATGACTTTAACCATTACACCACGCGCTTTCAAAATTATAGAGTACAGCTGGTTCTGAGTTCAGAGTTTTTCCTTCTCTTAGACTAGTTACAATACCAAGGCTAAAGAGCCCAGTCTGGCCAACTATTTATCACTATTTGAGGGTGAGAAGAGATGGTTGGTTGGTTGTTTGTTTTATTTCATGGCATATCAACCCTTTCCAGGTCATTTAATGCTGAATCAAGTCATTTTTATATTCAGTTTCTGTGGTTGCTTAACTGTCACCCATCTAAGTATTGAACAGGTTCATTTCTGCTAAACTTCAGTGGTCTGGCAGGAACCAGTGCTTTCAATATGACTTGACCGTAAGTGAGAATAAATAGATTCATGCCTTTGACATGAATATGGAACATGAAAACCAACAAAATACGAGTAGTAACAGGTGCTTTCAGTCTGATTAAGAAAGGGATGGAAGAATATATTATAGTGAAGTGAAACAAAAACAGGCTTATACTTGATTTGCTGAGTCCATTCTCTAAGATAATCGCCAGGAACGCCTTACAGCTACTAATATCAATTTGCAAGAAGAAAATATTGGGAATCAGTTATTTTTTTTCTTATTCAATAAGTAGATTATATACATGATAAAAAAAAGTTCCAGGCAAATAGCTTATTTGGAAAGTATATTTAAAAAAACAACAAAAAAACAACAACAATTGAAGGTGCATGGTGTAATGGCTACTTTTGTAGGAAATGGACATGATGAAACAAGTTCAAATCCTGGATGGGGCTGTTTGCATTTCACATAGTGTTAGCATCCTTGGGAGAGGTATAAATCCAACTATCCTCCATCCAGCTAATGGGTAAATAGTGAACATTTTAACTTTTGTATGGCAACTAGTCTAGGAGAAGGAAAACTCTGAATTCAAACCTGTTAAACTCCACTTAAGAATTTGACCTTGTATCACATCGTGCTTCTGTGGAGGGGTTGGTATATATATATATATATATATATATATACACACACACACACACACACCAGTGATGCTGATAGCTTTTTGATTTACTGCATCCTGGGACGCACATATTTGCTTTGAATGAATCCCTGGGAAAATTTATAGGTCCCAACTAAAGCTGTCTAACTCTTACCTTGTAACCTATCCTGTGTAATTCATTTCTAAAAAGAACTATTGAAATGTATTTACAGTTAGCTTGAAATGGTGAAGGAAGAAAAAAGAAAAAAAAACACTGGGACGTATGGATATCATTTTACTGTGTCCTTTTAAATTTTTTGCATCAGGGATGCAGGACGTGTACCTATCAGCATCTCTGTATGTATATATCATAAACACACACATTCCGAAGCTGGAGTCTACACAATAGATTGCTTAAATTGTAACAAAAAATATGTAGGAGAGACTTCTAGATCTTTATCTAAACGGTTATCTGAACATATTAAACAAGGTTTTCTAAACAACGCCCTAGCTAAACATATTTTAGACAATAACCATACATTTGATTTTAAAGGTGCCAAAATATTAACTCACATACACAATAGAACACTACGTAGAATTATGGAATCTTGCGTTATTCTCACACATCAAACCATCTCCCAAAGACAAGGCTTTTTTAATATATCCCCTTATTTAGCGACACTTGTACTCAGAAATCATAAAATCCCCTTCACATAACCATTTCCGACATATACTTCCTAACAAATTTAAATTTCACATTAACCCTTACACCATTCATATATTTTTTACTTTATATATAAGAAAAAATAAAAAGATAAAAAATAAAAAATAATTTTCTGAAAAATCCGTTGCAGGCCTACCATGTATGGGTTAAAACTCATCCTGTTTGAAAAAGAGAATTTGTCTATTGTTGAATTTGAAATATGTCTTCTTTTTTTAAAAACTGTTACACTAAGATATACATGATTGTCGCTGACCGAGAAACGCGTGGCGGATGTGCTTATATTTGAGACTACCGCATGACTTTTTTGGAACATCAATGTTTTCGTTTTGAATTCAAATTATTTTCAGCTCCTCCCTTGTAGAGTCTGGAGTAAAAATAAGCTCTGAAGATGATTTTTATAAATCGAAATATTGTTCAATATTAGCTATGAATATGATATAAAATGTTTTCACTTTAACAGCATATTGTGTGTTTTCATATCCTTTTATATATATATATATATATATATATATATATGAAATTTAACATTTTGAAAAAACATATGATGTTTCTTATGTAATTGCTGACAGTACTGTTTCGACCAAATCGATAAGTTGGTCTTCATTAAAGAGCGACATAGATGGGAAGAAAGATATCCGTTAAAAGGCTGTTTACAGAAATGAACGCTGAGTTCAACCGCTGAAATTTTTTTCTTTCTATAAACTATAATGCTTCTGATTTTTTAAAAATTAAAAATAAAATTTATTTTATTTTTAAAACAGAACATGAATTTTTCAAAAAATTTCAGCGGTTGAACTCAGCGTTCGTTTCTGTAAACAGTCTTTTAACGGATATCTTTCTTCCCATCTATGTCGCTCTTTAATGAAGACCAACTTATCGATTTGGTCGAAACAGTACTGTCAGCAATTACATAACAAACATCATATGTTTTTTCAAAATGTTAAATTTCATACTGTCGAATTAATTTCCATCTATTTTTCATATGTATATATATATATATATATATATATATATATATATATATATATATATTGTAAGTCTCTTGTCAATATCATATACTTTCTCTTGATCATTTGTAGTGGTGAGGAATATTGTGTACCCCCAATGATATAGAAAGGTTCAACTCGGTTCCTCTGTATTTGATGAGAAAGAGAAAAATTAGCCTAATAAAAAGAGAATCCAGCAAAAAATGTTCAGAGTTCAGTCCTATAACAATCAATATTCTCATTATGATGCAGACAGCAACAGAAATGTTAAGCAGTCTGATGAAGCTATGATTCTAAACTAGGGGTTCCCAACCTTTTCAGTCCAAGGGCCACAATTTTAAAAGAGAAAAAAAAAAAACAACAAAAAACAAACTCAATTCACGTGGTAACAATCATAATTTATTAATGAGACATCTGATATTGGTACTATGTAACCTATAACTGGGGAAATAAATGCATTCATACCTTTCCCAAGGGTATTAGTCCAAAAGTGAACGTAATAGCGCAACTGGAGTTTGAATTCACTTACAATGATGTTGTGGTCCAGCCTGTTACCAACTACACCATGGTAACTCCCCCCCATTCAGAATGGTTGTCAAAATCAATCAATCAGTCAATCAAAGGTTAGGTTAGAGATGCAATTTTCAATCAGTCAATGAATGTGATTCCCTAACCACTGGGCATAAAATAACCTCAGACTGGTTGACATGCCATCAAAATAAATCAATCAAAAGTTAGGTTAGAGATGCCATTTTTAATCAGTCAATTCTGATCCCAAATCACGGCCAAATGAATAGAAAATGTGTTGCCCTGAAGAATGTCAAGGGAAATTCTGTGAAACATCCATTCAACCACATGGGGCTTGTTTCCATGACAAACAGTGTTGAAATCAATTTGGCAGAGTAGGGAGGCTGTTTCAATTGCAATTCATTAATTAACTGCATAGTATAAAGAATAGTTTCAGAGCCAACAGATATGAAGATCTCATCAGAGCAGAGCAATAAAAGCTTCCTGATGCAGTCAGATGAAACTATATCAACATTTTTAACAGCAAAAATGGAAGTGAGCAGAACATATCTTATTATAATGGAGATTTGGTGTTTGTAACTGAAAATATGTCACAGTACCCTTAAGAATTGTGTAAGTTTATCAATGAGTATTTAATTCATAGTCAAAATCTTTAATACATAGAATAAATTTAATTTCTTAATGATGCCTTTATGAAAATCTGAGATAGATTTACTTGAAAACAGATTATCTTATTATTGTGTTTAAAATCCTGCAATGTGTCTTATATATTGATATATCCGGGTTAAGGGATATATTCTGAAGTTGGTATTTGGTATATTATCGCAGTAGTCGTTGGTGCATCGAATAGCAATATGTCTGCCGAGTAAGCTTAGGTTGTAGGATTAGGTATAGGTGCCTGTACCAACAGTGTCAACTATTTATACATGACACTGTCCAATCAGATTATAGTGAGGGGGTACCAAGGTATTTACATATTCATTATATCTTATATCAATAAGAAATAAAGGTTTACATAATATATGGTGTAGTTAATTTGTATACTGGTCTTAACAAAACCAGGTTTGATAAATAATTACTTGGTATTATTGATCTCTAATATCATTGTTTTATTCTCCAATGTATTAAAATCAATCCTATGAATTATTTTATATAGAAACCAATTAAAATATAATTAAAATAAGTAATCTATTTTTATAAGGATTCTTATTTAATCTTGTTAATCGTTCTAATTCAATATATTTCATTACATTAGAACTTAAATATTTAGGTCCAGAGTGTGCATATTCTTGCTAGTAGCTAGAAAAGAGGTAATTAAATAGTGCCCAAGAAATAATAACTGCAGTAGGAAAAGACATGACAGAAAACCAAGAGATGGGATATTGGTGTCTGACAGAGGCTAACATAAAAGTCATTATGGATAGAGTTGGTTGGTTGGTTGGTTGGTTGGTTTTCTGGCATGTCAACCTTTGGATTATCATATGCCAAACATTTATTTATTTATTTATTCTTGTTGGTATTCAAATTTTTTAAAGCACATTTAAAAAAAAACAACTCATTTTTGACCTGGGAGTAATGAAAATGAAGGAGTACTCCACACTCCCCAGAATTCAGAATATTTTTGCTATAAACCAATTCCAAACAATGCAGAATTTATTTTTATGGAAAAAAAAATTTATTTTGTTTCTTTTTTTCAAAATTGTCCTCATTTATTGAATGACCCTTGGATCAATTTTATGCCAAAGTCATCTTGTTTCATTCCTTCTTGTTGGGTATTCAATATATCTTAACACATTTTTTTATCTGTTTAACACACAGATGGGACCACTCCAGATCAGAGTGAACCAGGGAGTAATGGAAATGAAGGGGTACTCCACACTCTCCAGAACTGGAACCTCACCACTAGATGAAGTTTGTCATATGCAGGACATGGATGGAAATGGAAAAGGCTTTTTTTTCCAGCAGATGATTCAAAATAGCCGATGATGATAATGATAAGGAGGATGATGTTAAAATTGCTCATGATGATGATGATGATTATCCAAAATAGCTGATGCAAAATGCAGCAGCAGCAGCAGCAGATCTCAATAGAGAGACCATATGACTAATAAATAAATATATAGACCCCTCCATTTCCTCTCACTAAAAGTATCTGCAAAGTTTAGAGAATGAGGCATGATGGACACTGCATACAGCATCAAGGACACCTTATATGATGTAATCATTATCAAGCTAGTCTCACAAACTATTATTAGTGAGATTGATTCCCAGTAAGCACCTCATATTTCTGTACTTGTACTAAACTAAGCTAAGCTTAGTAAATAACTATACCACCAAGACAAAGAGGCTTTAAAATTAGTGTTGTACTGAAGAAACCCAAGGGAAAGTCAGTGGGGAATGTACAGAGACAGCTTATCATCTACAGGGACGGACTCTGCTTCAATTGATGAAATAAGAACAGTAATGCTAGATAATAAAATCTGGAGAGGATTTGACAATTTTTGCTTCATCTGTTATCTTATGTACATAATTTCACACATACACACACACACACACACATATATATATATATATATATATATTTACCAGCCCCTCCACATGAGTAGGATGTGACACATGGCCAATTTCTTAAGTTGAGTTAAACAGGTTTGAATTCAGTTTTCCTTCACCTAGACTGGTTACCTAACCAAGGTTAAAGAACCTAGTTGGTTGGTTGGATTTTACAGAATTTCAGCCCTTGTTGGGTTATTTTATGCTGAAGACCTGTATTGGGACCCAAGCAGGTACTACCACTCCAGGTCAGAGTGGACCTGGGAGTAATAGCGATGAAGGGGTACTCTGCACACCCCTGAGTTCCAGAATTGGAACATCAACATACTCAGGATTAAAGAAGTGGCCAATACCTCTTGCTGCCTTCTTTAGGCTATGCAGAAGTAATTCAGCTTTTGAAGGCATATTTGCATGAAGTTCTATAAATAGGATACAATTGGACATCAAACTTAATGGATGCCAATGGAGTCCTTTCAGTGAGTTTTATTCAACAAAGAAATCTAAGAAAAGTTGGCAAATTGTGTCTAAAATTCGATTATATAAAAAGAAAAGAAAAATAATTAAACTTATTGTTGACTGGTTTGCTTAGCAATTGTATTGTTTACTAATTTGCAGTAATTGTGGTTCTTACTAATTTGCACAGTAATTATTGGTGCTGAGCCATGGACCAATCATAGCCGACCTTGTGTTGAAAACAATAGGTATATAAATCTTCACACTTTGAAGTGTCATAAATCTCGTTAAAGGTGTGAAGATCACAAAGTACTGAACAAATTTCAACACCTGGTGATTAGAAGACTGGAAATTTGAACATTTATTTTTGGACCAATTTAAAAAATAAATATTGACTTGATGTACAGAGAAATTCATTTGAAAGTTATCGAAATTAGGTTTACTTTAATTTTTTCAATTAAAAATGCCCTCCGAGCAATGAAAAAGTTATTTTTTGAAATATATTGTGTGAAGGGTAGGAGTTAAAAATTCAATATCAGAGAGTTTGTAGCATAAGTAAGTAAAATCATCAAATTTATAAAAGGATTTAAAAATAAAGCAATTTGGAATGGAAACTTAGTTATAACTTTAGATATATATGAAAATAAAACTATATATATATATATATATATATATATATAATACTGGGCATGTATCTATTAAAACCTGTTTTAAAAAAACAATGAGGACCGTCTAAGGTTGCATGCTCAATTTATTATGATGATTTTGGGTAATGTGACAGTTTCATTTACAGACAAATAGAGATCTAATCTTTATTATCAAAAGATTATTACTAGCAATAATATGTGCCCTCTGGGTGTAAGTATTTAAGTTTTAATATAATGAAAAATATATTACAAGTAAATATAAAATGATGAGTTCAAATTAGACAATAAATATGGTCATTCAATTGCAAGGAAGTATGGTGGTTAGTTTTCAGTTTGAAATGTACAAGCAAGAATATGCACCCTCCGGGTGTAAGTATTTAAATTTTAATGAAATGTTACTCCACACTCCCCAGTCCTCCAAGATTGAAATGTTTAAGTTTTAATGTAATGAAATATATTAAATTAGAAAGACTAACAAAATTAAATAAGAATGCATATAAAAAGATCACACTTATTTTAATTATATTTTAATTGGTTTTATATAAACTCATTCATATGATTGATTTTAATACATTAGAGAATAAAACAATAATATTAAAGATCAATAACACCAAGTAATTATTTATCAAACCCAGTTTTGTTAAAACCAGTATGCAAATTAACCACACCATATATTATGTAAAGCTTTATTTCTTAGTCATATATAAGACACATTGCAGGACTTTAAATGCACTAATAACATTTGAGGCAGATCTAACTCAGATTTTCATAGTGACATCATTAATAAATAAGATTTATTCTTATCTGCGTTATTCGGACTATTGTCCCCATCTTCATTGTTATTTGTACAACGTTTCGGACGATATGCTCTCCGACCTTCTTCAGGTATTTCTTGTTGGACTCGGGAACCTTCTTTTCGAACTCGGGAACTTTCTTGTCGTAATCGGGAGCCATCACGGAACTTTGAACCTAATCCTTTATTTATTCCACGGGGGTATCCTGTTCTCATTCCGTTAACCATAGCTGGGGTAGGAGTTGTGTTAATTATTTTTCTAACTGCCTCTACTCAGGATTGAACTCGGAACTGAGTAGAGGCAGTTAGAAAAATAATTAACACAACTCCTACCCCAGCTATGCTTAGCGGAATGAGAACAGGATACCCCCGTGGAATAAATAAAGGATTAGGTTCAAAGTTCCGTGATGGCTCCCGATTACGACAAGAAAGTTCCCAAGTTCGAAAAGAAGGTTCCCGAGTCCGACAAGAAATACCTGAAGAAGGCCGGAGAGCATATCAGCCGAAACGTTGTACAAATAACAATGAAGATGGGGACAATAGTCCGAATAACGTAGATAATACTAATCTTCAAGCCTCATCTCAAACATTCAGAAAAAAAGATTTATTCTATATATTGATGATTTTGACTATAAATTAAATATTGATAAACTCACATAATTCCTGAGAGTATTGTCACATTAGCAGTGATGTAGTTTTGGTTACAGACCTACAGACACTGAATCTCCTTAATGATAAGATTATGTAATTTGAATACTTTGTGTCCATATCCTTAAAAAAAAAAAGTATTTAACCAACCCCTCTACTACCAGCAAAATCTAACACAAGGTTGATTTCTAAGCCGAGAACAACTGGTTTTGAATTCTTAGTTTTCCTTCTCCTAGATTGGTTAACATACAAAATTTTAATGAGTTTATTGATTAATTGATTGATTTTAACAGAATGTCAACCTGTCAATGGTTAGTTCATACCTCAAGGTTAGAAAATTTCATTCATTATACATTAATATTTATATTTTGTGTCGTTGTTTCTTTTTCTTTTCACATGGTTCTATCGAATATGATTAATTTCTTAAACAGATAATAATCCTTAGTAAACAATTATAGCTTCTAGTAACAATTCTTAATACAACCTATTTACATAAGTTATATGGTATCAAGTATTCCTATCTAATACAAATAAGATCGAAACAGATCTATTTGATCCATAGATGGGATTCTAACAGATACTACCATTTTGGATGAGAGAGAATCTGGAAGTAATGGCAATGATGAGGTACTTCCCAGTCCCATTTCCGGAACTGGGGCATCATTGTTAGATGCAGTTTAGTGTCATGTTTAGGGCGCCCGTTGTAGAGTAATGTTTAGCAAGCTAGTCTTGCAGATTCATTACTACTGAATAGAAAGTTTGATCCTTGCTGAATGCCTTATACTTCTTCATCTTGTTTAGTTGTTTTGTAACAGGTTTTTTATTTTTTATTTTTTTTAACAAAGTTCAATCAAAAACAAATTATTTTGAAACAAGCTATCGGTCAAATTGATCATTTGACCCATCGATAGGACTAACAGGTACTACCACTTTTGGTTGGTTAGTTGCTTTACGACATGTTAACCCTTGGGTCATTTTATACTGAAGACATTTTGGACCATATAACCTTTAAGCACCCCATCTGTGATCTTGATTCATAAGGACATTTTTTTCATTTACACCATCAAAATCCGATTGTTTGTTAGGGGTTAGGGTTAGGGTTTAGTTTTATAATTAAAAAAAAAAAAAAACTCTAAAAATAGTCTGTTACCAAAAACCAGATTTTGATGGTGTAAATGAAAAACATGTTCTTATGAATTGAGATCGCAGATGGGGTGCTTAAAGGTTATATGGTCTGACATTTTGTTTTATTCATTTTTGATGGATATTGAATTTTTTTTAACTCATTTTTTCAATTTAACCTATAGATAGGACCCTAAAAAGTACTACCACTCCAGACTACCACTTTGGTGTAGAGTGGACATGGGAGTAAGTGCAATGAAAGCATACTTCAGAATTCCAGAAGTGGAGCCTCACCATCAGATATAGTTTAATGTCATACTCAGGACACCCCTTTTTTTTGGTGGTCTTACCCCCTTGCAGAGGATATGGTGTATTCTAAGTCCTACCGACAAGGCAAAGAAATATTTTTGGTTTTGTGTGGCTTGAAAATTCAGTAAAAAGTCATGATTTGTAGAAGAAAGCAACAAAAAATAAATAAATAAATAAATGAATAAAAAAATTTTTAAATTTGAAAAATTGTTTTTCCAAACTTATTTTTAAGCCTTCCATGTTAGTATTTTTATAGAATGCAAACTGTAATGTAATCCTATTCGATTATTTTTCAGTACGACAGAAATGTCTCATATCTAGTGATGTGAGTTGTGATTTAGTAGAAATTGGGGAAATACTTAGCATTTAACCCTTGTAAAGATTCCTGATCAATCAATCAGAAATGAGTCTATCTTACCTACAAATAAAAACAAGTTTTTATTTTTATTTACTAAATATAAATATCTATTTGTATATTAACATGATTTCACTTAAAAACTATGGATTATCTTGAATGAGCAAATCTTTTTTTTTTTTTTTTTAAAGACAAAACTTTTGTCTGCCTCACTGAAAGTACATGAATAATCAATTAGACAATTACATTATTCATATTTTATAGGTTTAACCTCACCCCAGTTTTAGTCACATTCTCATACTTTCTTCTAAAATACTGAAAATCTAAAAGGGGGGAGGGAGTCTCTGTGTCTAACATCGAATGCATTATCATGATAAGTGAGTTTGAACTTCAGTCATGCTATTAGGTTCACTTTCAGACTAATACCCTTGGGAAAGGTATGACTAACAAGCTGAACTGAGACATTGTAGTGAGTGAGTTGGAACTTTAGCATTGCTATTACGTTCACTTTCAGGCTAATACTCTTGGAGAAAATTATGAACCACCTTACTCCCTCAGCCACCGCCTTCTAGCACCCATATGATGAAAATGGTTGGAGCTTGCCATAAGGGTAATAGGGTTGGGACAATCATATAGGTGCTAGGGCTTGACGTGACCAGCCAATTGATCTGAGGGGGCCTCTCCAACCACCCGTCTAGCCTAAGGCCAAAGTGGGGTGTTGCATGTCATGGACTGCTCAACCACCAAGAAAACGTCCTTAAGCATCATGGGTCACCACCCATGGCCAACAGGTGGCCCCATTTGAGGGAAGGGTTCTTACCCCACTGCAGAGCCCCAGCCAACAGAGCTTCACTTTATTTGTAGATTAAATAGTGTTTGATTTCAATTTCTCAGAAAGTTACTAACTACTGGGAGACATACTTAGCATAACGGCTATCATTGTATGAAATGGAATTGACGACCCAAGTTCAAATCTTGGCTGAGGTTGTTTGCATTTCACTTCGTGCTAATGCCCTTGCCAAAGGCATGAACCTATCTGTTCTCCCCCTAGCCATGGGTGAAAATTTTTGAGATCTAGCTTAATATGCATCCTCCTTTTATTTTACACCAATATAGTTACATGGATGTAAAGGTTATCATCTTAAGGAAATGTACTAGGCAAGCTGAGTTCAAATCCTGGATGAGGCAGTTTGATTTTTACTTTCATGTTAATGCCCTTGGGAAAGGCATGAACCCATCTCTTCTCCCTTGAGCTATGGGTAAATAGTAGGGCAGACTTTGTTCTTTAGTCTTCGTTAGGCAACCAGTCTAGGAGAAGGAAAACTCTGAATTTAAACCAGCTTTACTCCACTAAAATATTGATCTTGTGTCACCTGTGGTGAAGGGGTTGGTGTTACAATGTGTTTTGCCATCCTGTAGGCCTTAAGCCATAGCACTTGTCCAGTGGAATTGAATCCTTGGTAAAGAGTCCTGAGTATTGGTAATATTTTAAGTCCCTCCTCAATGAGTGTAATTAGAATTATGACAAGTGTGGGGGTTAAAGTAGTGTATCAGCCATGCAGTATGGTTGGTGATTGGCGAAGTAATAAACCATGTGACTTAGGCTAGTCTATAAATCCAGGTGGGGAATTAGAGCACACTTATATGTAGAAATATTTCAACAGTTGGGTAAAATATATACTGATTAAAAGAGATACCTCAGTAATGCTGGAATGAAAAAGGATTAAATAAATGAGTATAATAACAAACTGAGATAAAGTCATCTTACCTCACATAGTATAGTCCAAAGTAATTCATCCATGGACTTATCAAGAACTCAACTCTCATAGAATAGACATTCAATAACTTATCTCCTTTTTAAGCCCTCTGAGCAAACATAAGAAAAAGGAATCCTCTTGTACATATCTGTATATAAATTCCATACTATTTTTTCATTCTATTGTTGTTTTTTTTAACATTTCTCCACACCTAGCAGGTAGTATAACATTCCTAGTCAGGCCAGTCACCTTTTGCCCTCTCCACGCTTACATTACTGTACACAAATATAACATGAAGACATTTATACAAGAAGTGCATTTAAAATTTGATCTATATAAAAAAGAAATAAAAAAAATATTTTTGAACCCATTTTAAAAATATTTACAAGATGATGCTCAAAGAAAATCAACTAAAACATATCATTTAAATTTTGATGAACTTAACCATTTCTTTTAAATCATTTAATTTGCATATTATTAAAAAGACAAACTATTTTTTTACTGCTTTTTCTTACAAAATTTTTAATGAAATGTTTAGTAAAATTTAATTTGATTAATTAGAAAACATTTAGAGAATTTCTATCATAATTTACAGCTAAGGATCTCATGAGGTGTAATGCATTTTGTTAGAGTCCAAGTAGTGCAGCCATACATTAGCACTAATACAGCTACAGCTTCGAAGAATTCTTACTTTATCTTATCAGAGAGATCAGATTTCCATATGATCAATAAGGCTCTTGTATAGAATTTCATTATATAAACTATATAATAGACTATAAGTACTACATAATGCTATATCATACTAATAAAACTATGAATAGTGATACTAATATGGAGTGATATTGATAAATTGTTTTTTTGTTGTTAATTGTGAACATTTTATATGATAAAAACATAAAGAGACAAATGAAGGGACAGACATAACACAACAAATGAGTGGATCAATTTCAACATTTAGTTAAAAAAATGAAAAATAAAAATAAAACAAAAACAATTTTTATAATTCAAAACTAAAATTATGATCAGCATATAAAAAAAACAAACAAACAAAATCAAAATTCAAAAAAATAATTTAAAAAAGATTCTTTTAAATATTTCAAAACACAAAGCTCAAATTAAATAAATACTCTCAGATGAAACCTTACAAAAAGATTTCTCAAATAATATGTGCAATAATCTTAATTTAAGTTTATTACTAGGGTCTTAGCGCTTTGCCTACCAAATATCCCCCATGGCAGTACCAAATTTTCTTGGTATTTCTTTACCTGTATGATGGGATATTTCAAAGTTCATTATCTATTCACCTCAAAACTCATTCTATTCAAATAGTTCTATTATTTTTCTATATAATCTATATATCTATATATATCTGAGTCCTTTTGCTCAATTATAATGAACTAACCATCAGCAGTTTACAGTAGGATTGCAGTGGTGAGAGAATCGTTGTGAGTGGCTTAAAGTAGGCAAAGAGTTAATACAAATGATATCGAATGGACTATACACAAAGGATAATTTTATGTGTCACTTTTATTCTTTAGGAGTTGAGCTGAATATAAAACATTACAGCTCATAGTAAACTCGACAGGGTGGCCTAATATCGGTATCAGCTGGACAGCAAGGGAGTCTATCCCATTTTATCTAGTGCTAGACCAAAGAGATTGTTTTTGGCATCTGAGATGGAGCACTATACCTACCATCAGATCCTCACATTACTGCACAGATCCCTATGCTACTCATACACTCAGTTGGTGAAGGCCGGTATCAAACCTGAAACCTTGTGATTCCTAGTTTGACACTATCGACTGAGCTAAACCAGCCCTAATAAATCATTACCATTTTTCTGTCACATTTAAATTGCTTATCGATATGTACAAACATATTAAGCATTTAATATGTGAAATTTCTTATTCTCATTAACTAAATTATATAAGGACCTATGGAGTCAGAAACTACCTACCTAGGTTTCACCTTACAGATCATCAGGATAATTCTCACTCAGAATTATCCTGATAAGCCATTAGGTAACCCAAGGTAGGTAGTTTTGGACTCCTTAGGTCCTTATAATTCTGCTCTACTTAGTGTATCGAGCACTTTTTACCTTAGAGATCATCAGGATAATTCTGACTCAGAATTAGCCTGATAAGCCATTAGGTGAAACCTAGGTAGGTAGTTTCTGAGTCCATTAGGTCCTTATAATTCTGCTCTACTTAGTGTATTGAGAACTTTTTATATATTTAACTTTGACAACTCATTTGATATTTTTTCTTTTGGCCATTCACCACGATACCAACGATTATTTTCAGACAGTACAAGTGCTTTGGTCTTTTATTTTTTAACATTTTTTTTTACCAGCTGGTTTTTGTACATTTCTTTATTTAAAAAAACTGGGTGTGTGGCCATAAAAAACACAAAAAAACAAAAAAAACAACAAGGACTGAAGAGACAATATGTTAAAATAAATTTATATCCCAAAACAAGGTATATATCTATTTATTTATAATACTCTGTATATGTAAAAATATATACGCAAATCTTTATATGTACTTTCAAGTTCCCAATTTTGGTTGAATCCTATCAAAGAAACACTTGATATCATCTATATATATATATGCACATATCTATAATTTATGTATGCAGACAGATTATGTTATGTTATGTTATGTTATGTTATATTATATATATATATATATATATATATATAAATAAATAAATATATGTACTTACACATACACATGTATATGTAATCTAAGTCAGGATAGCATAGAGTCAACAGTATTTGGTTTATTTTCTTTTTTTAATGGCATATCAACAATCATGGGTCATATAATGCCAAAAGCACCCCTGTACTATTTACCCCCTAGCAGGGGACAGCGCTTGGTGACTGACAGTTTCTTGCCTATGCAATCAAGGTACCTTCGTCTGAGGATCAGATATGTGAGAAACCGACAGTCTTCAATCATTGTTGAATCTATGTCTATGCTATCCTAACTTAGATCTACAAGGGCTGAGTTTATATATATATATATATAATATATATATATATATATAAAAAACCAACCTCATAAAAATACACAGTATGTAGATATATCTTTCTGTACATACAGTGATAAATATACACACATGCACATTATATATATATGCACATATATATGCCAGATTACCTTACACACACACACACACACATATATATATTATATATATATATATATATTATATATATTTTTGGGAGAATGTGTGCTTAATTGGAGTCGTACCTAATTTTAAAAATTAATCTATTAATAATTAATTAGGCGGGAATGCCTATTTAAATGTATGGCTAAACAAATCGAGAAAAATCAATCTCTGTATGTACATTTGTTTAGCCATACATTTGTTTAGCCATACATTTAAATAGGCATTCCCGCCTAATTAATTATAAATTGATTAATTTTCAAAATTAGGTACGACTCCAATTAAGCACACATTCTCCCAAAAATTGTCGGCAAAAAGCCATATCCAAACACACCGTGTTTACAACATATATATATATATATATATATATACTATGGCAGATTATATAACACACACACATATATCTATAATATACATACATTTTCTTTTTCAAGATCACCCTTCAGCCTACATATATATATATATATAATGATTAAGAAAAAAATCTAGTTTTTCTATCAGAGTAAAAAACAACAACTTTTAGTTCTTTTTTTAGTATAACCTGTGTGTGTATATATATATATATAATATATATATACATATATACACATACATACAGTTTCTTTTTTAGTATAACCTGTGTGTGTGTGTATATATATAATATATATATACACATACATACAGTTCTTTTTTTTTTAGTATAACCTGTGTGTGTATATATATATACACAACACATACACACTCAATATTTAACAAACTATTCAGTCACATTTGAGAATTTGAAAAAAAAAATATAACAACAACATCAATTTTTGATAATGTTTTTCTGGGAAGGGGTTGCATGCCACATGTTAATAAAACTGAAATTTACCCCCCTGGGAAGCTGTCAAAAATGATGATTTCCTTGGCTCGCTTGGAGATAAAGGTTGAAGCGCATCATTGTCACGAAGTGTATTCCAGCCTGCAATAATGAAGAAGCATTCAACGTGAGAACTGGTCCTCCACTGAGAAGGGTTCACCCCCAATACGAAGGAATTAGATGACATTTACGATAGCTATGTAGAAGTTACTTTAAGCAGTTGAGATGCTTAAAATTCACACAAAGCAAGGGTCAAACGACCCGCTCACGTTAACACGGGGAAAGTTTTGACGGAGCCTCTCATCAAATTTAAATTTGTTATAAAAATTTTTTTTTTTTTCAAAAACAAAAGGCAAAAACAGATTTTAAAAAAAGCAATAAATTTTGAAATAGCAAAAGCAGCAACAACAAACAGCAACAACAACAGTAATAATAATAATAATAATAATGATAATAATAATAATAATAATGATAATAATAATGATAATAATAATAATAATAATAATGATGATAATAATAATAATGATGATGATAATAACAATCACATGATAAAACAATAATAGCAGCAGCAGCAGCAACAAAAATTTAAATAGATGAATATAATAATAATAATGATAATAATTTACAAGATGAAAGATGTTTTTTTTAAAAGTGTTGTTAGAGTCATATTTTTCGTGTTTTGGGGAAATGTATCTCTGGCATTAAATGACCCACAGAGACTGATATGCCGTTAAACAAAACTCAAACAAACAAATGCATTTTACATTAATTAATGCTATGTAATTATTTCACATCTCCAGATTGTTAGTCCTAACTAAGCAATAAATGCTATGTAATTATTTCACATCTCCAGATTGTTACTAAGCAATAAATGCTATGTAATTATTTCACATCTCCAGATTGTTAGTCCTAACTAAGCAATAATGCTATGTAATTATTTCACATCTCCAGATTGTTAGTCCTAAGCAATAATGTTATGTAATTATTTCACATCTCCAGATTGTTAGTCCTAAGCAATAATGTTATGTAATTATTTCACATCTCCAGATTGTTAGTCCTAATTAAGCAATAATGCTATGTAATTATTTCACATCTCCAGATTGTTAGTCCTAATAAGCAATAAATGCTATGTAATTATTTCACATCTCCAGATTGTTAGTCCTAACTAAGCAATAAATGCTATGTAATTATTTCACATCTCCAGATTGTTAGTCCTAACTAAGCAATAATGCTATCTCCAGATTGTTAGTCCTAAGCAATAATGTTATGTAATTATTTCACATCTCCAGATTGTTAGTCCTAATTAAGCAATAAATGCTATGTAATTATTTCATCTCCAGATTGTTAGTCCTAATTAAGCAATAAATGCTATGTAATTATTTCACATCTCCAGATTGTTAGTCCTAATTAAGCAATAAATGCTATGTAATTATTTCACATCTCCAGACCTAACTAAGCAATAAATGCTATGTAATTATTTCACATCTCCAGATTGTTAGTCCTAACTAAGCAATAATGCTATGTAATTATTTCACATCTCCAGATTGTTAGTCCTAAGCAATAATGTTATGTAATTATTTCACATCTCCAGATTGTTAGTCCTAAGCAATAATGTTATGTAATTATTTCACATCTCCAGATTGTTAGTCCTAAGCAATAAATGCTATGTAATTATTTCACATCTCCAGATTTAAGCAATAATCACATCTCCAGATTGTTAGTCCTAACTAAGCAATAATGCTATGTAATTATTTCACATCTCCAGATTGTTAGTCCTAACTAAGCAATAATGCTATGTAATTATTTAACATCTCCAGATTGCTAGTCCTAATTAAGCAATAATGCTATGTAATTATTTAACATCTCCAGATTGTTAGTCCAAACTAAGCAATAATGCTAATTAATTACTTTAATGTCAATACTAATTTTATTGCCAATGATATTAGAATATCTTTTGAATGTCTGGGAGTAATAATTTTAAATATATATTTACCAACCCCTCCACATGAGTAGAATGTGTAGAAAAGTTAGAGCTAATTTAGCAAACCTGGTGTTATTTTGGGGATTTAGCACCACCAAATTACCTTAAAGATGGAGATGTGTGGTGTGATGGTTATTGTCATAGGAAATGGACTCTGTGATTCGAGTTCAAATCCTGGACATTGCTCTTTGCATTTCACATAGGGCTAATACTCTTGGGAAAGGTATGCATCCAACTATTCTCCCTCAAGCTATGGGTAAATAATAGGGCAAACTGTGTTCTAACTTTGGTTTGGCAACCAGTCTAGAAGAAGGAAAACTCAGAATTCAAACCTGTTAACCTCCGCTTAAGAAATTGACCTTGTGTTGCGTTCTGCTTGTGTGTGGAGGGGTTGGATAAGTGTTCTCATCTTGGTTGTTATGGTCACAATGTGGAGGAAATGAGGAATTCAGTTTAAAAAAAAAAAACAGGTTACCAAACTATAACAGACACCTGAAGCATGTGGTGTAATGGTTAGAGTCGTAGGAAATGGATTCGTTTACAATTATATATTTCAAATCCTTGACGAGGCTATTTTCCTTTCACATAGTGCTAATACCCTTAGGAAAGGTATGAATCCAACTACTCTTTTCTCCAGCTATGGGTAAATAGTAGGGCAGACTGGGATCTTTGTCCTTGGCTAGGTAACCAGTCTAGGAGAAAGAAAACTTTGAATTCAAACCTGTTAAACTTTGCTTAAAAAATTGACATTGTGTCACATCCTGCTAGTGCATAAGTTGGGGCACTCATAGTTCAAGGTACCACTATATCCAGCTGCAAAGATTCTCAAATTAAAGGTATATCTAAATTCTCAAATAAAATAAAAAGAAGATATCTACATTTTCTAATAAAAAATAAAATATCTAAATTCTTTAATAAAAAAGGTATCTTAATTTTCTAATAAAAAAATTAGATATCTGAATTCTCAAATGAAAAAGATATCAAAATCTTATAATAAAAAGTCAGATATCTAAATTCTCAAATAAAAAAGATATCTTAATTCTCTAATAAAATTTTTTTTCTAAATTCTTAAATGAAAAATATATGTAAATTTTATAATAAAAAATGTGATATCTAAATTCTCAAATAAAAAATAAGACATTTTAATTCTTTAAAAAGAAAAATGAAATATCTAAACTCTCAAATGAAAAAGATAACTAAATAATCTAATAAAAAGACAACAAGATATCTAAATTATTTAATAAACAAAGTAGCAAAATACCATTTTTACTCAAACATACAAATATCATTAAAGTTTATCTGGTCTTCTTATCCAAGCATTGATATCCTGCCAAGTTTTGTCCCCTTTTCATCTGATGAATATGTTTATTTTTATTTATCTACTTTAGATAAAACCCACATTTGTGTATTGTGAAATAATAAAAGGACATTTTACCCATAATACAAAGTACATAATAAAAAGACACCATATAAAAAAAAATTAAAAATTTTTTTTTAATTCAGAGGATTCTTACAATGTGTGGCTCAAAGTAACGGGTAATGTATATTGTTGATATCAGTGACTCAGTCGTTTGTAGAGACTTTAATAGGTGTGATGTCAAAAAAGAAATATTTATCCAATGGGTAGGATTTCATACAAGGTCACAAGTAAGTGGCACCCAGTGAGGATTGAACTGGCTGTTCAGTATTAATGGATTTGCAATGTGATGTTAAATGGAATCAAGAAAATATATAAATTATTGTGAACATTTTGGATTGCAGGTGTTAAACACTAAAAACAATGTTCATTCATCCTCAAAGAAGTTATTAACTAATATTTGAAAAAAAAAAAAAAAAAAAAAAAGAGAAAAGAAAAGAAAGATAAACACTTGTAAAATTCTAAACTCATCTTTAATTCATTTTAAATTCTGAAATTTGGTTGAGATCTAGGTAAACAATTAAATACAAAGAAATTTTATATATATATATATATATATAAATAATATATATACACACACACGTTATAGATTACAATACATTTAAGGTGTGAAAAGGTGAAAAAGCTTTTTCACAGGTGCATTGTCTCGAAGATATGCAGCTAATATGCTGCGTTAAAACCAATGGTAACAATCACACCTTAAATGTATTGTATTCTATAACATATATAAACACACAGACACACACACAAATAAACAACTCTATAACAAATAAATACAACTCTTACACCTGTAATAAAACACTTTATTTTCAAGAATGTTACTTATGTGTTAATCCTTGTTTTTGTCCAGCATTTGTCTTACTTGGATAATTTGTGTGGTAGAAGATAAATGGCCATACAGTTACTTTTTTTTCTGGGGTGCTGCTTCCAAGATTTATTCAAGACAGCATGCAGCATCTTTGTGTAGCTCCCATCTATGTTTTTCTCCAAACATTTCATTAAATTTATCTTTGCTTATCTGCTTAATTTCTGTGTCCAGATTGGTAAAGGTGTCACCCTTGGGAATGAAATTCAAATTTCAACAAAGCTTACTTCCTTATTGCTATGATTCTGGTTGCAATTTTTGGTGTTTAGGTCTTCTATTGGTTAATCCAATGGCCAAAAAGGGTGTGGTCAGTAGTAGAAAGTCTTGTTGTATTCCTTAAAATCCTAGGTAGAACAAGATTATACTTGTAGCAGAGAATCCAGTTGTAGCCCTTGAAATCCCAGGTAGAACTAGTGTATTTGTAACAGAGAATCCAGTCTCAGTACTTTTGGTATTAAGTCCAGCTAGCAACTGATTTCAGGTTAGTTGCAGAAGATCTTAAATGCCCAAATGCTTTTCTGGTCTCGTTTGTGATTAGCCCATTTTATCAGAAGTACCTGTCGCTGCTATTGGTAAAGCCTATAAATAGAAGTGGTGACTTTTTGAACAGTTTATACCTATGATATTCCAACACTCATTTCTGATCTCTGTCTCTAAATTAACCATCATAAAAGGTTTTAATTTGCATTATTTACATTTTTCAGACTGTTGTCTTCATTATTATTGATATATTCACAATATTTCAGTCAATGTGCCCTCTGGCTTTCTTCAGGTGTTTCTTGTCTAACTCAGGTGCCTTCATGAAACTTTTAACCGAACCCTTTTTAATCCATTGGAGTATATTATTCTCATTCCGTTAACCATAACCAGGTACAAATATTAAACTATGTTAAGTATTCTATGTTATTTTCACCTGTAGTCTACAAGAAACACCTGAAGGCCAGAGGGCACATCGACCGAAATGTTGAGTATATAACAATAAAAATGAGGACATCAGTCCAAAAAATCCAAATAATACAAATTATCAAGCTTCATCTAAAAAAATTCAGACAAAAAATGTTTGACATGAGGAATTCAGATTTGACCGTAAAATCAAAAATAGAAATATCTTTATTCAGCCATTTCTTAAAATAGATCAAGCCTTGTTACAAGCGAGTGGGTATCTATATATTTAGAAAAAAATAA
This sequence comes from Doryteuthis pealeii, assembly GCA_023376005.1. Taxonomy (NCBI): domain Eukaryota; kingdom Metazoa; phylum Mollusca; class Cephalopoda; order Myopsida; family Loliginidae; genus Doryteuthis; species Doryteuthis pealeii. The sequence continues at coordinate 114,958,517 of CM042150.1, read as the reverse complement.
ATCTCACAGGAGAACTGATCCAAAGTAGAATATGGTTGGCTAACAGCAAATATCCTTTACGTTTCCGTACTTTGTTCAATGAGCAGAGGTTAAACTTATCAGGCAGTAAAAGGAATAACCTAACAGTCTGATTTGTAGACAATTCAGTCACTCATATTTTTAGCTCATCCAATAAAATTCCAATTCTTTATGTTATAGTGATCTGGCACAATTTTATAAGTTACACAATGTCTGGCATAGATATATAAGATTAGAATAGAATTATCTACGAGTATTTTCCCTTCTTTCTTTGAATTCAATGCAAGATATCTTTTTAGTTTTTGAAGAAATAATTTATTTAATGGTGGTTCTATTTTCCAAACTTGTCTTTTTAAGGTACCCTTAAATCGAAAATGGTCGCGTCCCAAAAGATCTGTTGTATGGTGAATTAGTAAAAGGCCCCTGATCGGTAAGTAGACCAGGTCTATGCTTTAAAGATGTCAACAGGAGAGACATGAGGATATGCCACATTAACACCAACACATGGGAGGTAGAGGCAGAAAATTGAGCGGCCTGGCGCAAGGCACGAAGAGGAGTAATGTGGAGAGGAGAGTTGCCTTGACAGCAAAGAGAGCCAGAAAGAGGGAGAGAAAAAAAAACAGCAGCCCCAGAAAACATCACAGTTTGTGTGCAGTCAGTGCTCCAAAGACTGTCACTCAGGGATAGGCCTGCACAGCCACTTGCGCAGATGCAGATAATTTTTTATTTATTTTGGACACTACATTAACTTCTTCACCCTTTTCAAAAATCTATAATTTCGTGTGTTATCGCTTCTCGTACCTACCACTAGGGTTCTCGTGCTTGATCATTTATTTTTAGTTACACAGCCAGGAAAGGTTTCACTGGTGGTAGGAGCCAGTCACATAATTAAAATAGACCATTGAGCTCAAAAGTTCATCTGTTTGCTGTCTAAATTTAGATGATTAGTGTAGGAGGTGTTGCTATATTTTCTAACATGTCTTCAACCGTCCAAAATAAATAGGACTATTTTAACGAATTAAATTAAACAAATAAAGTTGGTATTAATTTTGTCCTTAGTAGATGGAAAGGTGCCAATAACTATTTTCTAAATAATTGTCTTTTTAATGTATCCTTTTTGTTGACGAATCCAGAAAGAGAGAATACAACTGAGTGAATAATCATACTGAAGGTGATGGCCAATAGGAACAAATGGTGAGAGAGTGTCAAAGGAATCTGTACTGTCAGCACACCTTGACGATGAATGAAGTATTCCATACTGAAGACCTACTAAGGGTGATGGCCAATAGGAACAAATGGTGAGAGCAAAGGAATCTGTACTGTCAGCACACCTTGACGATGAATGAAGTATTCCATACTGAAGACCTACTAAGGGTGATGGCCAATAGGAACAAATGGTGAGAGAGTGTCAAAGGAATCTGTACTGTCAGCTTGACGATGAATGAAGTATTCCATGACCTACTAAGGGTGATGGCCAATAGGAACAAATGGTGAGAGTGAACTTCTGTACAGCACACCTTGACGATGAATGAAGTATTCCATACTGAAGACCTACTAAGGGTGATGGCCAATAGGAACAAATGGTGAGAGAGTGTCAAAGGAATCTGTACTGTCAGCACACCTTGACGATGAATGAAGTATTCCATACTGAAGACCTACTAAGGGTGATGGCCAATAGGAACAAATGGTGAGAGAGTGTCAAAGGAATCTGTACTGTCAGCACACCTTGACGATGAATGAAGTATTCCATACTGAAGACCTACTAAGGGTGATGGCCAATAGGAACAAATGGTGAGAGAGTGTCAAAGGAATCTGTACTGTCAGCACACCTTGACGATGAATGAAGTATTCCATACTGAAGACCTACTAAGGGTGATGGCCAATAGGAACAAATGGTGAGAGAGTGTCAAAGGAATCTGTACTGTCAGCACACCTTGACGATGAATGAAGTATTCCATACTGAAGACCTACTAAGGGTGATGGCCAATAGGAACAAATGGTGAGAGAGTGTCAAAGGAATCTGTACTGTCAGCACACCTTGACGATGAATGAAGTATTCCATACTGAAGACCTACTAAGGGTGATGGCCAATAGGAACAAATGGTGAGAGAGTGTCAAAGGAATCTGTACTGTCAGCACACCTTGACGATGAATGAAGTATTCCATACTGAAGACCTACTAAGGGTGATGGCCAATAGGAACAAATGGTGAGAGAGTGTCAAAGGAATCTGTACTGTCAGCACACCTTGACGATGAATGAAGTATTCCATACTGAAGACCTACTAAGGGTGATGGCCAATAGGAACAAATGGTGAGAGAGTGTCAAAGGAATCTGTACTGTCAGCACACCTTGATGATGAATGAAGTATTCCAATCTGGGAAGAAGGGGGGTGTCAATTTGACTATCAAGGGACTTGAAGGCAGGGGAATACAAGATTGGTCATTTATACATAATTTGAATGCTTAGAACTATGTTTTCCATTTGTAAAGAGAGATATTATTGTGACGGAGAATGAGAAAGGAAAGGGAGCAAGACATTGTCTTGCCTGCCGGGATCGAACTCACGTCCTCCCGCATGCAAAAACAAATACGATTTGGGCACTGGACAGACGCAAGGTTCGACTGATGTGCCCGGATGTTTGGGTAAATATGTCCATAAATGACAAGTGAGTCGAGCGCTGGGGAAGCAGCAGAAGCAGTCAACGACCAAGCTCTTTGTGAACGACCCAGTAAAGAAATGGATTTTAGTCGAACAGAAATAAAACTAAATAGGAAATGTGATTTTGAACTGCTAAAGATTATTTCGACTACTATGGATTTTCCAGCTGCTAGACGAAGACGAAGAATGTGTTGACCAACAGAGGGTCTGGCTTGTGAGAAGACGGAGAACTCATTTTTGGTTCCCCCTTGGCGGGAGCTTGTTGATTCGAAGGTCTATTTCCCCCCCTTCTATAATTATCTTTACAAAGATGCTCAGATTCTTCCTCACCTGGACAAAATCTAAAGAATCTATACATTAATACTCATGTTCCTTAAAAGTACAATTGTTATCATCTTGCAACACCCTCTGGTTAAAAATGAAACTGTCCAAATCACCCAGGACGAAATGCAAAAATTTAAATCCTGGTTAATTGGTGTTGCTTATCGGCCAAATTCTTATTTCTTATGAGTGTTGTCACCACAACTAAATAATGGACCATTTCATTTTTATTATACAGTAAGAAAGGGAAGAAAAAAGGACATACTACACAGAAAAATATAATAAGAAAGAAAAGAGAGTAGGGGAAAGATAGAGATAGAGGGGTTGAGTGCACAGAAGAGATAACGCTAATCTATTTGAATCAAAGAAGAAAAGAAGGAAAAAAAGATTGAGAGAGAATTAAATCATGATTATTATACTTTTTAAAAATATTCTACTATTTTGCAATAGCTCTTAAGTAGACATTTCAAACATTGTAATAATTAAATTAACATACTGTGGTATATCCACAGGTCCTGCTAGTTTAGGTAAATGTATGTGGAAGTTGTTGACTGAATTCTAATGCTTAAATATGTTTAACTTTTGTAAAAATAGATGGATAATAAACTTAGATAAGGTTTGGTTTGGTTTCTTTGTTTAATGGTATATCAACCTTCATGGATTATTCAATGCCAAAGCCATCCTTGTACAAGAACATTAGTATTACTATTTAACCCACACCTGGGGGATAACGGGATTCATACACCTTTACAAGGTTATTAGTCCAAAAGTCAACATAATAGACATTCCTTTGTTTAATGGGATAACAACCTTCATGAGTTATTTAAATCTAAAGCCATCCTTGTAGAAGAACAGTAATAGTACAATTTAATCCATACCTGGACAGGATGAGGTATTCATACCTTTCTGAAGGGTATTAAACCTAATGTGAACATAATAGTACAACTGGAGTCTTGACTTGTTTACTACAATGTCACAATCCAGCTCGTTAGAGGGGTTGGGTAATTACATACATCAAAGCTAGACAATTGGATTTTTGAAATATTCAAGATGGCAGGACATTTTTCTCACAGACCTTTGCTCACTAATAATATCATTTGAAAACGAAAAATAGTAAAACTATAAACCTGTCTTCCATTAAAACGAATCATTTAAAGAGATGTCCTGTGTTATTGAAGGATTAATATTTAATTATCTGCGTAGGTCTTTAATTGCTTTGAAAATATTCAGCATGTTTTTATTTTTTATTTATTTTGTTGAATTCAATGACCTAGTGAATCATTTAGTAAATGATATGTTTTTAGATTTATATTTTTTCTTCTTCCAACTAATTAGGATTTGGAAGCTGGAAAACGTTTACAGATCTAAATGTTAGTAACAAGAAATTCCGTCTGGAACTTTATATGGAATAAATGGACTGCCAATAAAACTCAAGTGGTTCATTAAGTGCATTGAAAAATATGATAAACAGATGCTTCAATATATTGATTCTTTTTTTTCTTTTTTTTTTTCATATACATTTTTCTTTTTCTTTTATCTCAAAGTTTCAAATTAGTTGCCAAAGATAAATAGACAGTTGTTTATCTTATAAATCCTCATTAGTAAATTTTGGAAATTAATGATACACATATTTAACCCTTTTTGTATTTTGTTTCTACAAGGGATCTCCCAAAAGCAAGGTCTCGAAAGCGTTGGAGACACACGTTTGGTTTGTTTTACGGCATATCAACCACAGTGGGTCATTTAATGCCGATGAAGTTTTGAAATAAAGTCATTCTTAATGGATACACAATTTTTTTTTTATAAATACATTTTTCTATTTAACCGATAGATGGGACTCTAACAGGTACTACCACTCCGGGGGACACAGGGACAACGGTTTATGTGGCTATTCACTTCAGTACATTGATTCTTTTTTTCTTTTCAAAGTTTCAAATTCTTTGCCAAAGATAAATAGACAGTTGTGACTTGATCATTATTATTGAGGTGAGGGTCTGATCCCCCCCCTCTCTCATTAGATGAAAGAAAAACACTTGTGGCTTATAGAGAAGTAATATAAACTTTGTTATTAAATAAATGTTGACTTATTATAAATTCTCATTTGTAATTTAAAAANAAAAAAAGTAATGATACATAGACAGATTTAAACCCTTTGCATATATATATATATATTATATATATATATATAGTCAAGAGTAAGGAAATGAATCCAACGGTATATATATTTACCAACCCCTCCGCACGAGCAGGATGTGACACATGGTCAATTTCTTAAGCGGAGTTTAACAGGTTTGAATTCAGAGTTTTCCTTCTCCTAGACCAGTTGCCTAACCAAAGTTAAAGAGCCCAGTCTTGCCCTACTATTTACCCATAGCTGGAGGGAGAGTAGGATTCATACCTTTCCCAAGGGTATTAGCGCTAAGCGAAATGCAATTACCACGCCCAGGATTTGAACTCGGGGCGACGAGTCCATTTCCTATGACTTTAACCATTACACCACGCGCTTCCAACGGTATGTGTATAGATAAAAGGGTATGAAACCACACAATGTTGTTAAAATGAATATATTTTTATATCATTTTCATGCTAATATTGACAAATATTTCGATTTATAAAGAATCATCATCAGAGCATAATGATAATTAGGTCTGTTTTTAGATGTAAATGTTTTCAATCCTAAGTCATCGAGAGAGAAGCAGAAAATAATTTCAATTCAAACCGGAAACAATGCTTCTGGTTTGAATTTAAGTTATTTTGTGTTTCTCTCTTGATGAGTCCTGATTAAAAACATTTACATCTAAAAATGGACCTAATTATCATTATGCTCTGATATAAAAATATATTCATTTTAACAATATTGTGTGTCATACACTTTATATATACATATACGTTGGATTCATTTCCTTACTCTTATATATATATATATATATATATATATATATATAAAAAATAACCCTACAAGGGTCAACAGGTAATGCAAGCATATAAAATAACCCTACAATGGTTGACATACCGTAAAATCCAAAAAAGAAAGAAAAGAAAAAAAGAAAAGAATAAACTCCCATGTTTTTGTATGTCTCCATTCGACAAGTCAGTGATGCTATCGTCCATTTTGGTTATTGGAAGTTATGCAAGTGCATTCACAAGAAATTAAGTTCTCATGTGCATCTGTTATTGACGCCATGAATCATGATCAGGTAGAAATAGAGGAAGTGCATTTTGGCTGAATATGTTCAGTGATGATATGCCATCAACCTCACACTGTCATCTTGCAGTGAGATTATTTGATATATGTTCCAGCTTAGAAAGAAAAAAAAAGTAAAAGAAAGATCCAGAATGCAGAAGTTAACCCCCCGCAAGAAAAACATTGGTGGGTAGGTATGTGTATGGGGAGGTAGGATTTCTGTAAAGATGGAAATAGCAGCAAATCAAGTAAAGGTTGGTTGATGGATTTAACGGCATGTCAGTCTGTAGTCATCGGACTAATGATTTGCATAAGCAAGAAACTGACAGTCATCTAGCACCATTGATTCTATGCTTACGCTGTCCTAACTAATCCTATATATATATATATATATATATCATCATGTCGCGCTATTAGCACGGATATCCATGACAATCTCTCGCCAACCTTTCCTATCATTCATTCTCCCAGGGAGGTCCTCTTGTGCTGCAACCTGCGTCTTTGCTTAGTTGGTCAATGTAGGTCCTTGCTGGGCGGCCCACACTAGCATGTCCGTGTGTTGGCTTCCACAGGAGAACGTCACTTATGAGCTCATCCTTGCTTCTCCAGCAGTGCCCGGCATGTCTTGTCCGTCTCACTCGAATGGTTTGTTGAGATGGGGGGCAAGTGGCCATATAGCTGTTTCGTCGTGGGGTGCTGCTTCCACGATTTGTTCAGGACTGCACGCAGCATTCTTGTGCAGCTCCCATCCAGCTTATTCTCAAGGCGCCTCGTTAGGGTCCATGTGGTGCATCCGTACAGCAACACTGATACAACCACCGCCTGGAAGAATTGTCGCTTTAGCTTGTCAGTGAGATCGGATTTCCATATTACTGATAATTTGTTTGTGGCCGACCACGCTTTTCCTATTCGTGTATTTACATCGCTTTCTGTGGATAGGATATTACCACCTAGGTATGTGAATTGTTCTACTGGCTTAAGGGGCTTACCGTTGAGTGTGGTTATGTCTCCTTTCCTTTTGAAACATATGTACTCTGTTTTATCGGAGTTTACATGAAGGCCAATATTATTTGCAGCCTTCTCTAGGCTATGCAGTAGTGACTCGGCCTGTGGTGGGTATCTGCAAGGAGTGCAAGGTCATCAGCGTAGTCCGCATCTGTGATTTTCTGTGCGGATATCGCCTGCTTCTTGCCTTTTTTAGTGTGAAGCCTTCTTCTTTTATGGTATCTAATGATGTTCGGAGTACATAGTCTAAGCATATGATAAATATATATGTGTGCTAGTGTATCTCCTTGTAGGACTCCAGTTCCGATTGTCGAAGAAAATCTGTGTCGCCATCGGTGGAGCGTACCATTGCTTGTGATCTTTGTAGAGCATCATTATACAGCAACAGTTTCTTCTGGTAGCCCGTATGCTAGTAGTATTTGTTCCATTTTTCCTCTGTGTATGGAATCAAATGCCTTGGAAAAATCTACGAATAGTAGCGTTGCCTCTAGATCTTTGCTCGTATCCCTTCTATGATTCGTCGTATAGTCAGGATCTGAGAGGTGTGGAACGGTTTCTACGGAATCCGTTTTGGTAATTCTCTCTCGTTAAAATTGAGACTATCCAAATCGTCCAACATGAATGCCAAAGTGCACACAAAAAAAAATTTTTTTGTAAAAAGAAAAAAAGAAAAGAAAAGTATATGAAATTTTTCTATGTGACGGTTTTTATTTTGAATTCAACATGGCTACATTGTTGCAATGTTTCACCGGAAGATAAACAGACAATATTGGATACATATACAAGCAGGGGTTCAACATTCATTCTCAACAGATATTAAAAAAAAAAAGAAGAAATTACAGTTATTCGCCCATTTCATTCATAACATAAAGAAAAAAGAAAGGAGGAGAAAGAAAGAAAAAGAAGAAAAAAAAATATAACCCCACAAAAAAACTTAAGCACGTACATTTCTGATATTAATCTCTGAAGATAAAGTTCTATACTTTGAAATCGATAAGACAAAAATAACATCTTTTTCTTTTCATTTTTTATACGCATTGTAATTGCCTTCAAATCATTAATATATTATAACATACTTAACAATGCTTCAAGCAAATTACCAATTACTTTTAGCACAAAAATTTATTTTAATGAAGCAAGAATTCTTCCAAGCTGTAGCCATGTCAGTGCTCCTGTATGGCTGTACCATCTGGACTCTAAAGCTAGATGGAAACTACACAAGGATGTCCCTTATGAGTTCCTGTACTTTTCCAGCGGTAATCAGCATGTCTTATTCATTTTACTAGGAGGGTTTATATGATAGGTGGTAAGTGGCTATACAGCTGCTTTTTTGTGGGGTGCTGCTTCCAAGATTTGTTCAGGACAGCACATAGCATACTTGTGTATTTCCCATCTATCTTTTTTTTCCAAGTGGTGCAACCATACAGTAGTGCTGACATGGCTAGAGCTTGAAAGAATTTTTGCTTTATCTTATCAGAGAGATCAGATTTCCACAGATTTATTATATGGATATATGTTACTGAACTTTTATATAAATCTTTTTGTTTTTAAAATGTTCTTCCTAAAAAGTTCATAACAATAGATAATTTATATATGATATATATATATATATATATATAATATATATATATATTATATATATATTTCCTAAAAAGTTAATAATGATAGATTTCTTGTAAAATCTTCTCACTCAATTAAGAACATAAAGAATTCTTTTAAATATTTGGGAATTTTATTTTAGAGCCGGCTTAGCTCAGTCGATAAAGTGTTCAGCTAGAATCACAAGGTTCTTGGTTCGATACTGACCCTCGCCAACTCAGCATATGAGTAGCACAGGGATCTGTGTGGTAAAGTAAAGAGCTGATGGTAGATGTTGTGCTCCACCTCAGACGCTGAAATAATCTCCTTGGTCTAACGCTAGTGAAAAGGGGATAGACTCCCTCGCTGATTGGCTGATACCGACAATAGGCCACCCCAACGACTTTACTTTTACTTATTTTATTTTAATGGAAGTTATCATAGTAAGTGGACTCGATGACCCTAGTTCAAATCATGTACAAAGCTGTTTGTTTTTTATATAGCACTAATACTCTTGGTAAAGGTATGCATGCAACTATTCTACCTGTTTAGGTAAATAGTAGGGCTCTTTAACCTTGGTTAGGTAACCAGTTTAGGAAAAGGAAAATACAGAATTCTAACCTGTTAAACTCCACTTAAGAAATATTAAAGATTATCTCTTTTTTTTTTTTTTTTTTTTTTTTTTTTATCAGGTCCATACTGAAATTTTATATATTGTATGTGTATTTATGAGATGAGGTTTGGTATGAATAATTATGATATTTCAGACTGTCATCCTCATCTTTTATTGTGGAGAAATATATATCTAATCACAATTTTTTCAATAAGTCTGGTGTCATTTATGCTGCTTGGAGCACTCTTAAGTGAGCAGTAACAAAACTGCATTTAAATTCATAGGTAATCATCTGAAGATGACTTATTTTAAGTACCTTGAAATAATAAACACCTAAAACAGAGCTCAAAGTTACAGTGGCCTAAATGGTTGTTTATACACAATAAAGATTATCTACTGAAGAAATTGACCTTGTGTCACATCCTACTCATGTGCAGAGATTGGTAAATGTATATATTTCTATTTTAAATTTTATTTAAGTTTTATATATTTAAGCTTCTATAAAAATGAAATAAACAGTATACTTTTTAAATAAAAGCTTTAGTAAATTGAATTAGAAATTCTAGTTCTTAATGAGATGTTGCTATTTTTAGATTAAAGAAAAATTGAACCGCTACTAATGCAGCTAATTCATGAATAATTGTATTTTTTTTATTTATTTTTTTTATTTTATTTTTTTTTTTGTAAATGAATATTCCACATAATCTGAATCTTTTTTTTTTGGGGATATTGATAAATTATATCTTGATTGAAATTACAGAACTAAAAAAAATAAATAAGTAAGATGAGAAATTTGCACACAGCTCAGTATGAAGTTCTATCAATAATTTGAATGTGTTAAGTTTGCAGTTAGTATTTCATTATCTTGAAAAGGTGATGTGTTGTATCTGTACACTCATCTTAACCATTTGAAATATTCAGAAGATATGGAATATAAAGATTGATTAAAAGGCTTTCCCCTGCTACTGGACTAAATGCCGGACTGCCAAGACAGTGGACTTTGGTCTGTGCAACCTCTTTCCACTTAAAATATCTCCCGCACAAGTTTCACTCCATGTCAAGTTAGGTCATCGTCATCTGTGAAAGACTTCTATAAGCAAGCAAGTTTATTTTGGGGAGCCAAGCACAAATCAAAGCTCATGCATGGCCAGTGCAAAAAAAAAAGAAACAAATGGTTGTTGTTTTTTTAGTATATAAGGTGTGCTCCAATTCCCACCCTAAATTTATAGACTAGGCAAGGTCACGTGGTCTATTCCTTCGCCAATCAGCAGCCAGAATGTTCGACTGATTAACTACTTAAACACTGATTCTTTCACAGTATACTTGCAACCACTGATGAAGGAACTTACAATACTCAGGATTCTTTACCAGAGGATTACCGAAGGATTTCAGCTGGACAAGCGCTCTTGCTTGGAGGCCTAAAGGATGGTCATGAAAACTTCCGTTGATATTCTCCTTCAAGGGTGCCTCAGTCACCGGGCAATAAACCCAGCCCTCACACCTTATAGGCCAGGAGGCAGGGGTTGTCTCAGTGAAAGCCTCCGTCTAAGACCACATAATTTATTTTATCCCAATTACCCACCATCAGAACGTTATCAAAATAATTCCTTTTTAACAAATGAACATTGAGTTAAAAATAAAAAGTTCTGTAGTTAAATTTTATATTTATGATGTATGAGGTTAAGTAAACTAACAAATGTGTTTATTTTTATATGGCTTTAAGCCGACAATTTTTGGGAGGATATGTGCTTAATTGAAGTCATACCTAATTTTGAAAATTAATTAGTTAAATAATTAATGAATTTAGGCAGGCATATATGTTCAAAATGTAAGGCTACAATCCCTGAATGTACATTTCGACCTATTAGGTCTCATCAGCAAGGTTATAGACATGGGAGACTGCTCCGTGTGTGACTCGAAACCTTGACTGTCAAGCTGACAGGCAAAGTTTCTAACCATTACACTAGCTTGCCATTCCCACTTTCTTCGTTCGTTTTGAAACTTAAAAATAACTGGTTTGAGTAATTGATTTCCCATCAGTAAAAGTCTGCCAACCAAGTTTTTCCACTTGCAAGAATATTACACCATATTCCATAAGTGTGTCTCACAAATGCAAAGAATCAGAATCATCTCTGCTAACCTGAAGCAGGTGGTCATCCATCATCTTGGGTGCCGGAATCTAAAAAATTCAGACAAATTAGAAGCAGTCTATTTGCCAATGCCATATTCACTATGTTATATACTAACATTGACATTGGGTATATAATTGCTGAGAGTGAGACTTCAGAGAGAGAGAGAGAGAGTTCTCGGGTAATAGAGAGAGAGAGAGACAGATTAGAGACTTACTTGGAGAGAGGAGATGGTCTTCTTCATAACTTGTTGACATCTTTACTCTTCTAGTTGCCATGTTCCTGTCTTCTATTTCCTCTTCTTCTCTGGCCGACATCTCGTCTATTTGAGTTCTTCTATCTAACTTCTTCTACTAAGGGCTGATTTTTTCTTCTTCTGGGCTTTGCTTTTGGTCATTGTAATTAAATGAATTAACAAGACTTATTTGTTGCTTGATCAAGCTTTTTTATTTAGCCCATGATTTTCCGTGCAGACAAGATCAACCTCAACAGAGAGAAGCACGTCTTCTCTGCTCCAAAGTCAGGTTGAATCTGAAATCTAAACTAAATCATGGGTTTCTCATGCCGAGTAAGATTCGCGCCCCTAGGCTGTCAAGAGTTATTAACAGTCAGTGGTAAATTTCCATTGGATACCTTGATTTTAAATATGAGATACCTGTTTTTAATTTCTCGCTTACAGGGTCTGCTAACAATTTATGACACCCACAAATTGTATCAAATACAAAGTTGATCCAAACTTTCTCTCTTATCAGCTGGAACTGTAGAATACACTGACTGCACTTCTGCAGAGGGTGAAGACCCCCCCTCTATGGGACCACCTGTTGATGGTGACCCATGATACTTAAGGACAGAATCCTTATGGCTGAGCATGACATCCAACAATCTACTTTGGCTAGACAGGTAGTTGGAGAGACCTCCTCCAGTCAATTGGCTAGTCACATCAAGCCCTAGCATCTATATGATTGTCCTTAGCCTATTTGTCCTTATGGCAAACCCCAACACAACACCTTTTATCATATATGTGCTAGAAGGTGGTGGCTGAGAGTGTTAGTGTCCTAGGTATGATGTTAAACTGCGTAAAATGGTGAAGTTCCAGTTTGGAGCTTTGGGAAGTGTGTAGTACTCCTTCATTGCCATTGCTTCCACACTCACCCTGAACCGGAGTGGTAGTACCTATCAGGATCTAATCTATAGGTTCAGCATGAAATAACCTAAGGGTTCACATGCTGTAAAATCCAACCAACCAAACCTTTGTTATCACTCTTCTGAAAAATCATAAGCTCAACGCACTTAGATTTTGCAGTTGTATTACAGGAATATTAATAATTACAAATAAAAAATCTGGAAGGAAAAGATTTTGTTCATTTCTAATAGAAATGTTCATCTTCTGTGGACCTGCAGGTATAAAAGTACTTAAAAGCTTCTTAAGATCATTTTCTTCCTTTATTGTTTTCCCTTTTTTCAGTATTTCAAGATAGAGACAAGACATTGATTATATATATATATATATATATATATATATTTTTATATATATATATATGTGTGTGTGTGTGTGTGTCTCCTGAAGTGTCCATGCATTTTCCTAAGTACCTTGGAAATTGCATTTCATTGATATTGTGTAATAGAAAAAAAATATTTTGTAGAAAAATCTTTTTTTTTTTTTTTTTTTTTTTTTTCTTAAAGTATTGATAATTCAAAAATAAAACATTGTTGTTTAAAAGCCCTAATGGCCGCCACTGCACATCCATCATGGCTTCCATCAGTTGTGAACAGATTAGAAAAGCATAAGATCTGAATTACTGCAGTAGAAACAATGGTGGCACTTAGCCATTTAGGCTCAGAGGTCAGCATGTTCAATTGAGACATTCTAAAAGTATATATGAAAAAGCAACAAAATTATTCAAATGTATACAATTTAACAAAGTAGAAAAAGATGAAGTGTCCTTGGAAAGAAACCAGATTTACCAACAATGTCTTCATTATTGACATTTTTTTTTTTCTTTTCAATTTTCAAAGTTTTTTCTATTAGGTTTTTTGGGTTTTTTGTCTTTTTCCTATTTTCTCATACTACATCTGGTAATTTGGACCCTTGTTACCTCAAATGAATTCAAGGGTAAATATAAATACTATGACTGGATTCCTTGTAAAATACTACCCTAGAAAGGTTTTTTTTATCTTGGTACAAGGCTTTGTATTGAATTGCCTCCACAGACGGACAGAGACACTAGTCACAAGTATCTAAGTCACAAACACCAAGAATTGACCGCCCTGTCGGCTGGGGCGTTAGAATGCACCTCTGCAGAGGGGTAAGGCTCCCCCAATGGGGCCACCTGTTAGTCGTGGGTGGCAACCCGTGATGCTTAAGGATAGAGCCCAGGTGGATGAGCAGTTCATGACATGCAATACTCCACTTTGGCCCTATCTTGGGCTAGACGAGTGGCCGGTCACGTCAAGCCCTAGCACCTATATGATTTTCCCAACCCTATTGCCTTTATGGCAAGTCCCAACCCCTTTTTATCATATGGGTGCTAGAAGGCAGTGGCTGCGGGTCTACATGTCCTGGGAATGACGTTAAACTCTATCTGATGGTGAGGTTCCAGTTTTGCAGGTTTGGTGAATGTGGAGTACCCTTTCATCACCATTGCTCCCTGGTCCACTCTGACCTGGAGTGGTAGTACCTGTTAGGGTCCCATCTATGGGTTAAATAGAAAAATGTATTTATAAAAAAATTGTATTATCCATTAAGAATTAATTTATTTCAAAACTTTATCGGCATTAAATGACCCACTGAGGTTGATATGCCATAAAACAAACCAAACCAAACCAAGCATTGAATAACTTGCTTTCTGTATGAAGTTTGAATTCTCTGAACGGACTTGGATAAAACTGGGCAGAGTACACTACATGCTCTTCTTTTCATAACTTAGGAGAATATCACATCTGAGTTTATTTGAAATTATTCAAATTGATTCTTATTGTGACTGAGTTATCAAATAACAACATTAAAATCCTTGTAGAGGAAATATCTTCCCTTACAAAACTTGTGTTTAATATTATATCATATAGTTTTATATCATCTTTGTTTTATTTCAATCTTTGTAATTAATTTCTTTGTGTCTTTGAAAATTGTCACAGCGAGTAGTTCATCCCAATATGAAAATTGTATATTTTGAAGTGTGCTTGTGTGTGTGTGTGTGTGTGTGTGTGTGAATGCATTATTGAGAATAGTTTCAGAAATATAGAACAGGCTGGAATATGAAAATTTGTCTTTTTTTATATGAATTACATAATGAAATAAAAAAAATAGTTCTAGCTGTATAGAATAACTCTAGGAATGTAAAATATAGTCTTTCTATATGAGTTACATTAAAATATTGAACATTATATTATATAGGAATATAGAAGAGCCCTCAGTATGAAAAATGTACCTTCTTTCTCTATAAGTTATAACATTAAAAGTAGTTCCAGGAATTTTTAAGTAGCCTAAGTATAAAAAAATGTACTGTGTTTCTATATGTTAGAAGTAGGTGGTGACTTGTGATGCTTAAGGATAGAACCTTGGTGGGTGAGCAGTTCATGATATGCAATACTCCACTTTGTCCCTTACTTAGGCTAGATGGGCAGTTGGTGAGGCCACCTCTGGTCAATCGGCTGGTCACATTGAGCCCTAGCACCTATATGATTGCCCCAAACCTATTGCCCTTATGGCAAGCCCCAACCCTTTATATCATATATGTGCTAGAAGGTAGTGGCTGCAGGTCTTAGTGTCCTGGGTATGACATTAAATTCTATCTGATGGTGATGTTCTAATTCTGGAGCTCTGGGGAATGTAGAGAACCCCTCCATCACTATTACTCCCAGGTCCACTCTAACTCAGAGTGGGAGTACCCGTTAGGGTCCTATTTATGGATTAGATAGAAAAAATAAGTTTTTAAAAATTGAGTTAAAAAAAAATTGAATGCCCATGAAGAATCAATAAAACAAAACATATTCGTCATAAAATAACCCAACAGGGGTTGACATGTCGTAAAATCTAACCAACCAAAATTTCTGGTCTGTTAATCAGTGTAGATTACACTTGCCTGTATTAAATTTTTTTTTCAAAGGTATAACAAGTGATATATGATAGCCATTTTATGCTGAATTCAAAAATACCATTCATTGTGTTTGGTCAGGTCGGGTTTTTAAGATGTGCTTGAATACTTACAATAATAACACTTATTCAAAAGTCTGTGGTCTCTACTTGTCACAAATGAATAGTTATAATAATGTTCTATAAATTTTAAATAAATGTTTGTATCTTAAAAATTTGATCTGATTAGAAAAAATGAGTGATTTTTGGATTTGGCATAAAAAAACTGCCTTAAAATTAGCTATTATATAGTATTTGATAATTTGATTTGAAGCATTAAGTAAAGTATATTATTATTTATATTTTAAAGGCAATTACAATGCATATAACGTATAGCTATATCCACAACATATACATAGATGGAATTTGTTAATTATAATTGAAATAATCACGACAAGCAAACTCGGCGAATACCACGTGCGATGTGTGGAACACTGTACAGCTGTTTCAACCTTATTAGGTCTCATCAGCAGTAGCTATTATATATTTGACCTTGAAAACATTGCAGGCCAGTATTATTACACTGTTTTGTGTCCCCCAAATCCATTTTTTTCTTCTTCTTCTTCTTCTTCTTAGAAGCAAGTATGTCTCACTTTGGAAACTCCTTTAATCACGACCTTGTGTCATATTCCATAAAAAACTGAATCTGATCAGCACTACGATCAAATATTTACAGCTCTGACAATGTCAGCTGCATTCAACATGGGACATAGGTATCTCTACCCCTAACAAATATCGATTGGGTATATTATCACTGTCAGGTTCGCTTTTTATATAACATCAAAGGATTTGCATCTGGCATCTTGGAAATTTTCATTCGCTTATTAATGTTTTGATATTTTTTGATAGAGCAGATAACATAGCATTATGAAACTTGCCAAATTCTGTGATATTTTTAGATTTGCTTCTTTTCATCTCACATTTTTTAATTTCTTATTCTTTATACAGATACCATCTTTATGCATTTGGTGTAATGCTTAATATGATAGGCTTGTGGACCTTTGTTAGTGAGTTCAGTGACGCAACTAAATTAACTCTTTGAATACTTTAAACCACTCTTAGTGGCTCTCCCATTACATACAAGCTAAGTACAAAAACTGATGGTTAGTTCATTATAATTGAGCAGAAGGGCTTTGATTACAATAATGTTTTATTTTCCATTAAATGTAAATTTTTAGACATTCCATAAAATTTGTATTTTTATGGTTTTTGAGAAAAATCAAGGGTATTCTACAGAATACCCTCGATTTTTCTCAAAAACCATAAAAATACAAATTTTATGGAATGTCTAAAAATTTACATTTAATGGAAAATAAAACATTATTGTAATCAAAGCCCTTCTGCTCAATTATAATGAACTAACCATCAGCTCAAAAAGTTGATGTGATATAGAAAAACTGGGGTCATTTTTGGATTCAGAGGTTTAAAAAAAACTAGTCAAAAACAAGTGTCAGATCCAACTCAATGAAAATTGTGTTGCCTAGTGTAATAGGATTTTATTTGAATAGAATAAGTTCTGAGGTGAATAGTCAACTTTGAAATAACAAATTTTCCTCATGGCCCAACCAAATTTTTTTTGTATTTTTTACCTGTATGATGGGATATATCAAAGTTCACTATCTATTCACCTCAGAACTCATTCTATTCAAATAAAGTTCTATTATCATTGTAAACTAAGTCCATGCTCAATTATAATGAACTAACAATCAGTTTTTGTATTTTGCATGGGAGAGCCACTGTGAGTGGCTTAAAATAGGCAAAAAAGTTCAACCTTCTTTTGTCCATTGATTAATAAGTTTGATTGATTTTTCTGTGTTTGTAAATCTCTTTTCTTTTGTCAGTATCCTTTACTTGATCTAACCTCTAAGCATAAATTTTAATCATATATATATATATATGTATATATATAGCTCGATGTTCAATATTATCAAACAGAGCATATAATTAGTAAAGAAAACAGCTTAAAAATCGCCCATTTTGCGGACCTATAACTGCAAAATGGACGATTTTGAAGCTTTTTTTTTTTTTTTTTTTTTTTTACTAAATATATATATAAGTTAAAAAGAAAGGAAATGAATCCGACAATATGAGTAAGAAAGGTGGAATGAAACATCACACAATGCTGTTAAAGAAGAAAACAATTTATAATATAATCATAGCTGATATTGATCAATATTTCGATTTTTGTAAAATCGAAATATTGATCAATATCAGCTATGATTATATTATAAATTGTTTTTCTTCTTTAACAGCATTGTGTGATGTTTTCATTCCACCTTTTCTTACTCATATTGTCGGATTCATTTCCTTTCTTTAACTTATATATATATTTAGTAAAAAAAAAAAAAAAAAAAAAGGCTTCAAAATCGTCCATTTTGCAGTTATAGGTCTATAACCGCAAAATGGCCGATTTTTAAGCTGTTTTCTTTACTAATTATATTGCTCTGTTTGATAATATTGAACATCGAGCTATATATATATATATATATATATATATATGATTAAAATTTATGCTTAGAGGTTAGATCAAGTAAAGGATACTGACAAAAGAAATGAGATTTACAAACACAGAAAAATCAATCAAACTTATTAATCAATGGACAAAAGAAGGTTTAACTTTTTTGCCTATTTTAAACCACTCACAGTGGCTCTCCCATGCAAAATACAAAAACTGATTGTTAGTTCATTATAATTGAGCATGGACTTAGTTTACAATGATAATAGAACTTTATTTGAATAGAATGAGTTCTTAGGTGAATAGATAGTGAACTTTGAAATATCCCATCATACAGGTAAAAAATACAAAAAAAATTTGGTACAGCCATGAGGAAAATTTGTTATTTCAAAGTTGACTATTCACCTCAGAACTTATTCTATTCAAATAAAATCCTATTACACTAGGCAACACAATTTTCATTGAGTTGGATCTGACACTTGTTTTTGACTAGATTTTTTTTAACCTCTGAATCCAAAAATGACACCAGTTTTTCTATATTACATCAACTTTTTGAGCTGATGGTTAGTTCATTATAATTGAGCAGAAGGGCTTTGATTACAATAATGTTTTATTTTCCATTAAATGTAAATTTTTAGACATTCCATAAAATTTGTATTTTTATGGTTTTTGAGAAAAATCAAGGGTATTTTACATTTAATGGAAAATAAAACATTATTGTAATCAAAGCCCTTCTGCTCAATTATAATGAACTAACCATCAGTTTTTGTACTTAGCTTGTATGTAATGGGAGAGCCACTAAGAGTGGTTTAAAGTATTCAAAGAGTTAATTTAGTTGCGTCACTGAACTCACTAACAAAGGTCCACAAGCCTATCATATTAAGCATTACACCAAATGCATAAAGATGGTATCTGTATAAAGAATAAGAAATTAAAAAATGTGAGATGAAAAGAAGCAAATCTAAAAATATCACAGAATTTGGCAAGTTTCATAATGCTATGTTATCTGCTCTATCAAAAAATATCAAAACATTAATAAGCGAATGAAAATTTCCAAGATGCCAGATGCAAATCCTTTGATGTTATATAAAAAGCGAACCTGACAGTGATAATATACCCAATCGATATTTGTTAGGGGTAGAGATACCTATGTCCCATGTTGAATGCAGCTGACATTGTCAGAGCTGTAAATATTTGATCGTAGTGCTGATCAGATTCAGTTTTTTATGGAATATGACACAAGGTCATGATTAAAGGAGTTTCCAAAGTGAGACATACTTGCTTCTAAGAAGAAAAAAATGGATTTGGGGGACACAAAACAGTGTAATAATACTGGCCTGCAATGTTTTCAAGGTCAAATATATAATAGCTACTGCTGATGAGACCTAATAAGGTTGAAACAGCTGTACAGTGTTCCACACATCGCACGTGGTATTCGTCGAGTTTGCTTGTCGTGATTATTTCAATTATAATTAACAAATTCCATCTATGTATATGTTGTAGATATAGCTATACGTTATATGCATTGTAATTGCCTTTAAAATATAAATAATAATATACTTTACTTAATGCTTCAAATCAAATTATCAAATACTATATAATAGCTAATTTTAAGGCAGTTTTTTTTATGCCAAATCCAAAAATCACTCATTTTTTCTAATCAGATCAAATTTTTAAGATACAAACATTTATTTAAAATTTATAGAACATTATTATAATATTCATTTGTGACAAGTAGAGACCACAGACTTTTGAATAAGTGTTATTATTGTAAGTATTCAAGCACATCTTAAAAACCAGACCTGACCAAACACAATGAATGGTATTTTTGAATTCAGCATAAAATGGCTATCATATATCACTTGTTATACCTTTGAAAAAAAAATTTAATACAGGCAAGTGTAATCTACACTGATTAACAGACCAGAAATTTTGGTTGGTTAGATTTTACGACATGTCAACCCCTGTTGGGTTATTTTATGACGAATATGTTTTGTTTTATTGATTCTTCATGGGCATTCAATTTTTTTAAAACTCAATTTTTAAAAACTTATTTTTTCTATCTAATCCATAAATAGGACCCTAACGGGTACTCCCACTCTGAGTTAGAGTGGACCTGGGAGTAATAGTGATGGAGGGGTTCTCTACATTCCCCAGAGCTCCAGAATTAGAAAATCTGCTGCCACTACCTTCTAGCACATATATGATATAAAGGGTTGGGGCTTGCCATAAGGGCAATAGGTTTGGGGCAATCATATAGGTGCTAGGGCTCAATGTGACCAGCCGATTGACCAGAGGGGGCTTCACTAACTGCCCATCTAGCCTAAGTAAGGGACAAAGTGGAGTATTGCATATCATGAACTGCTCACCCACCAGGGTTTTATCCTTAAGCATCACAAGTCACCACCTACTTCCAACATATAGAAACACAGTACATTTTTTTATACTTAGGCTACTTATAAATTCCTGGAACTACTTTTAATGTTATAACTTATAGAGAAAGAAGGTACATTTTTCATACTGAGGGCTCTTCTATATTCCTATATAATATAATGTTTAATATTTTAATGTAACTCATATAGAAAGACTATATTTTACATTCTTAGGGTTATTCTATACAGCTAGAACTATTTTTAATTTCATTATGTAATTCATATAAAAAAAGACAAATTTTCATATTCCAGCCTGTTCTATATTTCTGAAACTATTCTCAATAATGCATTCACGCACACACAGGCACAGGCACACTTCAAAATATACAATTTTCCTATTGGGATGAACTACTCGCTGTGACAATTTTCAAAGACACAAAGAAATTAATTACAAAGATTGAAATAAAACAAAGATGATATAAAACTATATGATATAATATTAAACAAAAGTTTTGTAAGGGAAAATATTTCCTCTACAAGGATTTTAATGTTGTTATTTGATAACTCAGTCACAATAAGAATCAATTTGAATAATTTCAAATAAACTCAGATGTGATATTCTCCTAAGTTATGAAAAGAAGAGCATGTAGTGTACTCTGCCCAATTTTATCTAAGTCCGTTCAGAGAATTCAAACTTCATACAGAAAGCAAGTTATTCAATGCTTGGTTTGGTTTGGTTTGTTTTATGGCATATCAACCTCAGTGGGTCATTTAATGCCGATAAAGTTTTGAAATAAATCAATTCTTAATGGATAATACAATTTTTTTATAAATACATTTTTCTATTTAACCCATAGATGGGACCCTAACAGGTACTACCACTCCGGGACAGAGTGGACCAGGGAGCAATGGTGATGAAGGGGTACTCCACATTCACCAAACCTCCAAAACTGGAACCTCACCATCAGATAGAGTTTAACGTCATTCCCAGGACATGTAGACCCGCAGCCACCGCCTTCTAGCACCCATATGATAAAAAGGGGTTGGGACTTGCCATAAAGGCAATAGGGTTGGGAAAATCATATAGGTGCTAGGGCTTGACGTGACCGGCCACCCGTCTAGCCCAAGATAGGGCCAAAGTGGAGTATTGCATGTCATGAACTGATCATCCACCTGGGCTCTATCCTTAAGCATCACGGGTTGCCACCCACGACTAACAGGTGGCCCCATTGGGGAAGTCTTACCCCTCTGCAGAGGTGCATTCTAACACCCCAGCCGACAGGGCGGTCAATGCTTGGTGTTTGTGACTTAGATACTTGTGACTAGTGTCTCTGTCCATCTGTGGAGGCAATTCAATACAAAGCCTTGTACCAAGATAAAAAAAAACCTTTCTAGAGTAGTATTTTACAAGGAATCCAGTCATAGTATTTATATTTACCCTTGAATTCATTTGAGGTAACAAGGGTCCAAATTACCAGATGTAGTATGAGAAAATAGGAAAAAGACAAAAAACCCAAAAAACCTAATAGAAAAAACTTTGAAAATTGAAAAGAAAAAAAAAAATGTCAATAATGAAGACATTGTTGGTAAATCTGGTTTCTTTCCAAGGACACTTCATCTTTTTCTACTTTGTTAAATTGTATACATTTGAATAATTTTGTTGCTTTTCATATATACTTTTAGAATTTCTCTATTGAACATGCTGACCTCTGAGCCTAAATGGCTAAGTGCCACCATTGTTTCTACTGCAGTAATTCAGATCTTATGCTTTTCTAATCTGTTCACAACTGATGGAAGCCATGATGGATGTGCAGCGGCGGCCATTAGGGCTTTTAAACACAATGTTTTATTTTTGAATTATCAATACTTTAAGAAAAAAAAGAAAAAAGAAGATTTTTCTACAAAATATTTTCTTTTCTATTACACAATATTCAATGAAATGCAATTTCCAAAGGTACTTAGGAAAATGCATTGGACACTTCAGATGACACATATATATATATTATATATATATATATATATATATATATATATATATATATATATATATATATATATCAATGTCTTGTCTCTATCTTGAAATACTGAAAAAAGGGAAAACAATAAAGGAAGAAAATGATCTTAAGAAGCTTTTAAGTACTTTTATACCTGCAGGTCCACAGAAGATGAACATTTCTATTAGAAATAAACAAAATCTTTTCCTTCCAGATTTTTTATTTGTAATTATTAATATTCCTGTAATACAACTGCAAAATCTAAGTGCGTTGAGCTTATGATTTTTCAGAAGAGTGATAACAGAGGTTTGGTTGGTTGGATTTTACGGCATGTCAACCCTTAGGTTATTTCATGCTGAACCTATAGATTAGATCCTGATAGGTACTACCACTCCAGTTCAGGGTGAGTGTGGAAGCAATGGCAATGAAGGAGTACTACACACTTCCCAAAGCTCCAAACTGGAACTTCACCATTTTACGCAGTTTAACATCATACCTAGGACACTAACACTCTCAGCCACCACCTTCTAGCACATATATGATAAAAGGTGTTGGGAGTTTGCCATAAGGACAATAGGCTAAGGACAATCATATAGATGCTAGGGCTTGATGTGACTAGCCAATTGACTGGAGGAGGTCTCTCCAACTACCTGTCTAGCCAAAGTAGATTGTTGGATGTCATGCTCAGCCATAAGGATTCTGTCCTTAAGTATCATGGGTCACCATCAACAGGTGGTCCCATAGAGGGGGGGGGTCTTCACCCTCTGCAGAAGTGCAGTTAGTGTATTCTACAGTTCCAGCTGATAAGAGAGAAAGTTTGGATCAACTTTGTATTTGATACAATTTGTGGGTGTCATAAATTGTTAGCAGACCCTGTAAGCAAGAAATTAAAAACAGGTCTCTCATATTTAAAATCAAGGGAGCCAATGGAAATTTACCACTGACTGTTGATAACCCTTGACCGCCTAGGGGCGCGAATCTTACACGGCATGAGAAACATGTGATTTAGTTTAGATTTCAGATTCAACCTGACTTTGGAGCAGAGAAGATGTGCTTCTCTCTGTTGAGGTTGATCTTGTCTGCAAGGAAAATCATGGGCTAAATAAAAAAGCTTGATCAAGCAACAAATAAGTCTTGTTAATTCATTTTATTACAATGACCAAAAGCAAAGCCGAGAAGAAGAAAAAATCAGCCCTTAGTAGAAGTTAGATAGAACTCGAATAGACGAGATGTCAGCCAGAGAAGAAGAGGAAATAGAAGACAGGAACATGGCAACTAGAAGAGTAGAGATGTCAACAAGTTATGAAGAAAACCATCTCCTCTCTCCAAGTAAGTCTCTAATCTGTCTCTCTCTCTATCACCCGAGAACTCTCTTACTCACTGAAGTCTCACTCTCAGCAATTATATACCCAATGTCAATGTTAGTATATAACATATTAAATATGGCATTGGCAAATAGACTGCTTCTAATTTGTCTGAATTTTTTAGATTCCGGCACCCAAGATGATGGATGACCACCTGCTTCAGGTTAGCAGAGATGATTCTGATTCTTTGCATTTGTGAGACACACTTATGGAATATGGTGTAATATTCTTGCAAGTGGAAAAACTTGGTTGGCAGACTTTTACTGATGGGAAATCAATTACTCAAACCAGTTATTTTTAAGTTTCAAAACGAACGAAGAAAGTGGGAATGGCAAGCTAGTGTAATGGTTACAAACTTTGCCTGTCAGCTTGACAGTCGAGGTTTCACACACGGAACAGTCTCCCATGTCTATAACCTTGCTGATGAGACCTAATAGGTCGAAATGTACATTCAGGGATTGACATTTTCTCTATTCTTTTAGCCTTACATTTGAACATATAAATGCCCGCCTAAATTCATTAATTATTAACTAATTAATTTTCAAAATTAGGTATGACTTTAATCAAGCACATATCCTCCAAAAATTGTCGGCTTAAAGCCATATAAAAATAAACACATTTGTTAGTTTACTTAACCTCATACATCATAAATATAAAATTTAACTACAGAACTTTTTATTTTTAACTCAATGTTCATTTGTTAAAAAGGAATTATTTTGATAACGTTCTGACAGTGGGTAATTGGGATAAAATAAATTATGTGGTCTTAGACGGAGGCTTTCACTGAGACAACCCCTGCCTCCTGGCCTATAAGGAGTGAGGGCTGGGTTTATTGCTCGGTGACTGAGGCACCCTTGAAGGAGAATATCAACGGAAGCTTTTATGACCATCCTTTGGCCTTCAAGCAAGAGCGCTTGTCCTGCTGAAATCCTTTGGTAATCCTCTCGGGTAAAGAATCCTGAGTATTGTAAGTTCCTTCATCACTGGTCGCAAGTATACTGTGAAAGAATCAGTGTTTAAGTAGTTAATCAGCTGAACATTCTGGCTGCTGATTGGCGAAGGAATAGACCACGTGACCTTGCCTAGTCTATAAATTTAGGGTGGGAATTGGAGCACACCTTATATACTAAAAAAAACAACAACCATTTGTTTCTTTTTTTTTTGCACAGGCCATGCATGAGCTTTGATTTGTGCTTGGCTCCCCAAGATAAACTTGCTTGCTTATAGAAGTCTTTCACAGATGACGATGACCTAACTTGACATGGAGTGAAACTTGTGCGGGAGATATTTTAAGTGGAAAGAGGTTGCACAGACCAAAGTCCACTGTCTTGGCAGTCCGGCATTTAGTCCAGTGGCAGGGGAAAGCCTTTTAGCCAATCTTTATATCCATATCTTCTGAATATTTCAAATGGTAAGATGAGTGTACAGATACAACAATCACCTTTTCAAGATAATGAAATACTAACTGCAAACTTAACACAGAGTTCAAATTATTGATAGAACTTCATACTGAGCTGTGTGCAAATTTCTCATCTTACTTTATTTATTTTTTTTAGTTCTGTAATTTCAATCAAGATATAATTTATCAATATCAAAAAAAAAAAGATTCAGATTATGTGGAATATTCATTTACAAAAAATACAATTATTCATGAATTAGCTGCATTAGTAGCGGTTCAATTTTTCTTTAATCTAAAAATAGCAACATCTCATTAAGAACTAGAATTTCTAATTCAATTTACTAAAGCTTTTTATTTAAAAAGTATACTGTTTATTTCATTTTTATAGAAGCTTAAATATATAAAACTTAAATAAAATTTAAAATAGAAATATATACATTTACCAATCTCTGCACATGAGTAGGATGTGACACAAGGTCAATTTCTTCAGTGGATAATCTTTATTGTGTATAAACACAACATTCAGGCCACTGTAACTTTGAGCTCTGTTTTAGGTGTTTATTATTTCAAGGTACTTAAAATAAGTCATCTTCAGATGATTACCCATAAATTTAAATGCAGTTTTCTTACTGCTCACTTAAGAGTGCTCCAAGCAGCATAAATGACACCAGACTTATTGACAAAATTGTGATTAGATATATATTTCTCCACAATAAAAGATGAGGATGACAGTCTGAAATATCATAATTATTCATACCAAACCTCATCTCATAAATACACATACGATATATAAAATTTCAGTATGGACCTGATAAAAAAAAGAAAAAAAAGAAAAAAAGATAATCTTTAATATTTCTTAAGTGGAGTTTAACAGGTTAGAATTCTGTATTTTCCTTTTCCTAAACTGGTTACCTAACCAAGGTTAAAGAGCCCTACTATTTACCTAAACAGGTAGAATAGTTGCATGCATACCTTTACCAAGAGTATTAGTGCTATATAAAAAACAAACAGCTTTGTACATGATTTGAACTGGGGTCATCGAGTCCACTTACTATGATAACTTCCATTAAAATAAAATAAGTAAAAGTAAAGTCGTTGGGGTGGCCTATTGTCGGTATCAGCCAATCAGCGAGGGAGTCTATCCCCTTTTCACTAGCGTTAGACCAAGGAGATTATTTCAGCGTCTGAGGTGGAGCACATCTACCATCAGCTCTTTACTTTACCACACAGATCCCTGTGCTACTCATACGCTGAGTTGGCGAGGGCCGGTATTGAACCAGGAACCTTGTGATTCCTAGCTGAACACTTTATCGACTGAGCTAAGCCGGCCCTAAAATAAAATTCCCAAAGATTTAAAAGAATTCTTTATGTTCTTAATTGAGTGAGAAGATTTTACAAGAACTCTATCATTATGAACTTTTTAGGAAATATATATATTTATTTATATATATATCATATATAAATTATCTATTATTATGAACTTTTTAGGAAGAACATTTTAAAAACAACAAGATTTACATAAAAGTTCAGTAACATATATTCATGTAATAAATCTGTGGAAATCTGATCTCTCTGATAAGATAAAGAAAAAATTCTTTCAAGCTCTAGCCATGTCAGCACTACTGTATGGTTGCACCACTTGGAGAAAAAGATAGATGGGAAATACACAAGTATGCTATGTGCTGTCCTGAACAAATCTTGGAAGCAGCACCCCACAAAAAAGCAGCTGTATAGCCACTTACCACCTATCATATAAACCCTCCTAGTAAGATGAATAAGACATGTTTATCACTGTTGGAGAAGTAAAGTTGAACTCATAAGGGACATCCTTGTGTAGTTTCCATCTAGCTTTAGAGTCCAGATGGTACAGCCATACAGGAGCACTGACATGGCTACAGCTTGGAAGAATTCTCGCTTCATTAAAACAAATTTTTGTGCTAAAAGTAATTGGTAATTTGCTTGAAGCATTGTTAAGTATCTTATAATATATTAATGATTTGAAGGCAATTACAATGCGTATAAAAAATAAAAACAAAAAGATGTTATTTTTGTCTTATCGATTTCAAAGTATAGAACTTTATCTTCAGAGGTGTATATCAGAAATGTACGTGCTTAAGTTTTTTTGTGTGGTTATATTTTTTTTTTCTTATTTTTTTTTCTTTCTCCTCCTTTCTTTTTTCTTTATGTTATGAATGAAATGGGCGAATAACTGTAATTTCTTCTTTTTTTTTTTAATATCTGTTGAGAATGAATGTTTGAACCCCTGCTTGTATATGTATCCAATATTGTCTGTTTATCTTCCGGTGAAACATTGCAACAATGTAGCCATGTTGAATTCAAAATAAAAACCGTCACATAGAAAAATTCATATACTTTTCTTTTCTTTTTTTCTTTTTACTTTAAAAAAATTTTTTTGTGTGCACTTTGGCATTTCATGTTGGACGATTTGGATAGTCTCAATTTTAACCAGAGGGTGTTGCAAGATGATAAAGGTTGTACTTTTAAGGAACATGAGTATTTATATATAATTTCTCTGGAGGCTTTCATGAATGACCAGAAGGTGTAGTTATGTTATTGTTTGATGGTAATTCAGATATCTCTCGAACAGGTTGCACTGGACACTGTTTAAGATCAAGTGTACTATTTGCATGTAGCTTGTGGGTCATGGCTTTCACCTCGCTTTGCTAAACCTCACATCTGTTGAACTGTATGGCCTTGTCTTGTAGGGTAGAACAGGCCATTGATCTCAGGCAAAGATGTAGCCCTGTCAGGATCTGAATATGTATCCTTCAAGCGTTATTACAGTTCACTTGTGGAAAATGTCAGACTACCATCCTTTTCCTTTTCAGGAATTTTTCTTGCAGAATTTATCTGCTCTTTGAAGAAAGACACAGGTGCCTTCCAGGCGGGTCGGTCCCTTCCTCCTCCTTTTTTCTCAAACTTTTCACAGCACCAAAGACATTTGCTATATTGCTTGGATCTGTCATGTATTTGAATTAAAGTGAAGGTAAAAATGTGAAAAAAGAAAAAAGAAAGAAAGAAAGAGAAATAGAACAAGATTCTATGAAAACTGGATATGACAGTAATATTCACAAGTTTTTGAATGGACAATTTTTTCCCTAATTCCTTTTCGAAGCTCCAAACAGGAACATTATGCTAGAAGAACCAAATTTTATTCTCATTAATATAAAAAAAAAAGTCAAGGTTTGGTTTCTTTGTTTAATGGCATATCAACCTTTGTGAGTTATTTAATGTCCAAATCATAATTCTAGAAGAAAAGTTGTAGTACTATTTAACCCCTAGCTAAGCGATGAGGGGGGGGGGGTTCATACCTTTCCCAAGGTTTGTTTTGGGTTTTTTTGTTTTACGGCACATCAACCTCAGTGGGTCATTTAATGCCGATAAAGTTTTGAAATAAATCAATTCTTAATGGATAATACAATTTTTTTATAAATACATTTTTCTATTTAACCCATAGATGGGACCCTAACAGGTACTACCACTCCGTGTCAGAGTGAACCAGGGAGCAATGGTGATGAAGGGGTGCTCCACATTCCCCAAACCTCCAAAACTGGAACCTCACCATCAGATAGAGTTTAACGTCATTCCCAGGACATGTAGACCCGCAGCCACCGCCTTCTAGCACCCATATGATAAAAAGGGGCTGGGGCTTGCCATAAGGGGAATAGGGTTGGGAAAATCATATAGGTGCTAGGGCTTGACGTGACCAGCCGATTGATCGGAGGGGGGCTCTCCGACTGCCTGTCTAGCCCAAGATAGGGCCAAAGTGGAGTATTGCATGTCATGGACTGCTCATCCACCTGGGCTCTATCCTTAAGCATCACGGGTCGCCACCCACGGCCAACAGTCTTACCCCTCTGCAGAGGTGCAGTCGGTGCATTATAACGCCCCAGCCGACAGGGTGGCCTTTCCCAAGGGTATTAGTCTGAAAGTAAACATAATAGCACAACTGGAGTTAAAACTCAGTTATTACGCTGTCGTAGACCAGCACATTAGCCACAATGCCAAATTTTATTCTGATCAATATAAGGCATGTATTATATATATATATATATATATATATATATACATATAGCACTCTATGGCGGCCTTTACATACATACAGATGTGTGTATTAAAACAGTTAAAATCCTCTTCGCATTCTGTGGGTAACGATAGCCAAGCGGTTAAACTGTCCAACTGATGCTGAATCAATCCCAGCTGTAGGTAGCTCACAAAATGTCTAGCCACACTGAAGAGACTTGATAAGTTGAAACACGTGTCTGTGGATGACATATATATATATATATATATATATATATACATGCTATAGACAGATTATTGATCATATGAAAATCTAATTTCACTGTTAAGATAAAGTGAAAATTCTTCCAAGCTGTAGCTGTGTCAGTGCTACTGTATGACTGCACCACGTAGACTCTAACAAAATGCTTATAGAAAAACCTAAATGGGAGCTACACAAGGATGCTGTGTGGAGTCTTGAACAAATCTTAGAAGCAAAAGCCAACAAGAAAGCAGCTGCTTAGCCAAATGCCCCCTGTGTCTGTGGATGACTATATATATACATATATATATAACAAATCTTAGAAGCATAACCCAACAAGAAAGCAGTTGCTTAGCCAAATGCCCCCTGTCACAAAACTCATCCAAATAAGGAGAACAAGGCATAGTGGACACTGCTGGAGAAGCAAGGATGAATTCATGTGACATAATCCTGTGGGCCCCAACACATGGACACACTAGAGTCAGCAGACTAGCAAAAAACCTACATCAATCAGCTCTGTGTGGATTCAAGATGCTGTGCAAAGGACCTCTCAGGGGCAATGACTGATAGGGATGGCTGGAGAGAAAGAATCATGGATATCTGTCCTGTCAGCATGACCTGATGATGATGATGATGATGATGACACCTCACCATAATTACAGCACAAATGATCTACTGTACAAGATTTCTTTTCAAGATAATGGTGTTAAAAAGATCTAACTTAAAGAATAAACTAATTTCCAGTCCAATTTGTAAATTAATAATAATGATGATAGTGTATGCATGCTCATCCTAATCACCATAATTTATCAAGGGAGACAAGAATTAAATGCTAATTATAAAGTAATCCATTTTATTTATTTGCAATGTATACATATATAATGGGCAGTTTGTGTGTGTGTATGTATATATCTATGTCCGGAGGAAACTATGGAAATAAAATAATTAACGACAAAGTATATTTATATGGGTAATTCCATGTCAAATCATCCAGCCCATGTCACCCACAACCTTCAATTTTTCTGAAATTTTGTCTAGGTGTGGACTATGTTAAAGTTAGACATTCCCAAAAAATTTGAGCTTCCAATTCCCAAAATTGGCAGAGTTATGTTGATTTTTAGCTCTCCAAATTTTAGGGGGGGGGGGTCACAAAAATTGGTGACTTTTTAAAATCTATATTTGTCTGTAAAATGAGTTCTAGAGATTCCCTACTCTTAAAAATTGGTTTATAAAAGCATTTTTGCCTTAGGAATCCAAAAGTATGGAAATTAACCAATTTTAAGTTATTGATGATATTCTATTTTTTCATAGCAAGATCAATATCCTAATGTGGCACTAAATCTATGCTGAAGATTTTTTTCTATTACTTTTTCCTATCTACTGAACATTATTTCTTCCAAAAGGATAGTTTGGTTTCTGCTCGGAACTAAAGTTACAAAATTTTGTTACAATTTGTTAAAATTTCTTCCTTCAATTTTTCTGAAATTTTGTATAGGTGTGGACTATGTTAAAGTTAGACAATCTCCAAAATTTAAACTACCAATTCCAAAAATTGATGGAATTATGTTGATTTTTAACTTTCGAAATTTGGGTGGTCGGTTGCAAAAAAATGGCGACTATTTGTAATCTATTTTTGTCTGTAAAATGAGTTCTAGAGCTTCCCTACTCCTAAAAATTGGTTTATAAAAGTATTTTTGTCCAAGGAATCCAAAAATCCTATCAAAAAAGTTAACCAGGCTAACTTTTTAAAAATCTCCCATCTACCCAGGCAACGTCAGGTTGATATTGAGATCATGATTTGCTTAAATGCCATCAAAAGTACATTTAAGTGAGTTATATTCTCTAACAAATCTATTAAAGATATCAAACGACTGTTATTTAAAAAAAAAATTCTACCTCAAATAAGGAAAAGCTAAACCTTGAACACACATCATTTTTACCAAGGGTAGATACTACTTTCCCACCATCTACTTCCTATCTAGTAGTAGTCCAGTAGTCGAAGAAGACAGACGTTAGACACTTTAGGACGAAACAAAAATATCAGTCCTGAATTTCATGATAATAATGAAGTTTTAACCTCAAAAGAAATCCAGGACTGACACACAAGTAAGCAATTTAAAAAAAAAGAAAAAAGAATACTAAAAATATCTATGTACACCTACAAAAAAAATTAACACCCACACAAAAATATATTTTGTACATGATTACTTATCGCCAAAAATTTACATAAAAACTTAACTCAACTTCCTGTTATTTGTTTGACTGTTTTATTTTATAATTAATTTCAGTATTAACCTGGAAGACACCTCTGCTACAATATTAAAACATTGGTCATGTGTGCCACATATGGTACACACCTATAAAAGTTATATATTATTAAAATGGCTATAAATCAGTTTTAATTATCAAATTTCAGAATAGAAAAGATAAATATTTTAAGGAGTGTTCAAAGTAAACAACAATATAACAAACAAATCTTTATTTGTAACTGAAAATGAAATCCTTGCATTTCAGTGAATCCTAGTTCAATGCCTTCAAATTATTCACCAAAATCATCAAAGTATTTTGTGCAGCTTTGCAGATATAAGTTCTTTCAGACTTACCTCTGCAAAGCTGCACAACCTTTCACTCTGATATCTGGCTAGGTACTGAAATCAAACGAGTTGGAACATGGCGCCAGGCAGGAATAAGTAATATATTAGCGACCGCAGCTAAATGTATTAATCTATATTTTTGTTACAGTAACTCGTGCACAATATGCAAAATTGATGTTACCCTCATAACAGATGATAAATCCTAAGATTTTGTAAAATATCTTGTTGCTGGCAAATCAAAAAAATTGAAGAAAAGAGTAGGAAAACCACTCTCCCATATCTACCTTACCTGCTCAGGTGGATCCAGTAGAAAAAAAAATCTCTTTACTTCATTTATCACTTTTGACAGGATTTAATCAAGAAGATTTTACAAGCATTGAATTAAAAAACAAAAAACAATCATTTAATATTAGGGACATTATAATTTTGTACATGTTTATCCGTGAAATATAGAAGAAATGTCTTACCGGTATTTTTGATATCCAGGAAGACAAAGTTTAGGAGAATTTTATATTTACTCTCCACTTTTATTAGCCAAGTACACTGGATATTTCCTGGGAACGGAGCGGGAAAATGAGGAGAGGTAATGACACCACCCATGCCATGAACAACCTCAGGTCCACATATTTTGTCTGGAGGTCCAAATGGCTGCCAGGCTATAAAAAAAACAAAAAAAAGAAGATATGTTGAAAATTAGAAAAAAAAAAATCAATCAATTATTTTCTAAATAACAAATAGAAAAATAATCACTGTTACAAATTTGGTTTTAAAATAATCGGTAAGGACCAATCTTTCAGTCATTTTAGACTTGAAAAAAATAAAATATTGATTTGTTATTAATAAAAATTAAAATAAAAAATAAAACAGATCATTTGTACGTGTTCTGCATTTCTTTCAAATACAATATCTGGCAACGAAAATTCAGAAAGAATTAAAATGTGTGTGGAATTTTATCGCCAAGAGTAGTTCTGGTTACACCCCAAGTTTTGAAGGATTGTAAATAGTAGTTAAGTGCTCAGACAAAAAGGGTAGACAGTTACCGTACAAAAATAGTACTAAAAAGCTACAAAAGAGATGCAATTGAATGTTGAATATTTTGCAGATAATATGCCTCTGCATATATCTTATATAGACTTATCTTGAGATGTTTTATCCTGGTAATATCTTAAAACCTGAATTAAAACCATCAACGAAAATATATTAAAACTTTCTTAATATTAAAGGTAATGTGGAGAAAGTGTTTGTGTATAGAATCTTCTTTGAATTCCTTTTTATCAATGGTTTTCATGGGATTTTAATGTTTACACACACAAACACACACACACGTTCATAGCTATTCTTGATTGATTTTAACAGCATGTTAACCTGTCTGGGGTTATTTCTAGCTTAAATGTTAGGAAATTACATACATTGCTCATTTATATTTTCATTGTTTTTGTGTCATTGTTTCTTAAGAGTTTTTTGCACACAGTTTTATGGTTTAAAATAAATAATAGTAATGATCCTTAGTAAATAATTATAGCTTTTGACCCATAGACGGGACCCTAACAGGTACTACAACTCAGAGTAGACTGGGAGCATACTGTTAAATAAACCCAAAAATATCTGCCTGATCTCTGAAGTTAAGCAGTAATGAATTGTTGAATATTTAAATGGCTTTCTAAGAAACTTGAGAGACAAATTGCTAATTGTGTTGAACTTAAAAATCATAATATGTTTCAGACGTTATCCTCATCTTTATTGTTATATAGTCAATGTTTCAGCCTGTGTGCTCTCCTGCTTCTTCAGTTGTTTCTTGTCAAACATAATGTATTTAACATAGTTTAACACTTGTACCCAGTCATGGTTAACAGAATGAGAACAATCTACTCTTTTCTACTATTTGCCTGAATTTTTTTTTTTTTGATAATTTGTATCATTTAGATTTTCTAGACTGTTGTCCTTATCCTTATTGTTATATACACATTGTTTCAGTCCATGTGCTCTTCAGCTTTCTTCAATGGATTAAATAAAGGGTTTAGTTTCAACTTCTGTGAAGGCTCTCAATTTTAACAAAAAACACCTGAAGAAGTTCGGATGGCAAAGCAGCTGATACAGTGTACTTTTTCTATCATTAGAAGAGTCAAATTAGATATTAATTTGATACCTAATTATCCTTTTGGGAGAAAACCAAAACAAAATTTTCTCTTGCTCTGATTTTATATTTACTATTATATCTTATTTTATTTTTTATATTTACCATTCCATCTTATTTTCTGAGATAATTTGTATCATTTAGATTTTCTAGACTGTTGTCCTTATCCTTATTGTTATATACACATTGTTTGGGTCCATGTGCTCTTCAGCTTTCTTCAGGTGTTTCTTGTCAAGTTCAGGAATCTTCATATCAGAATTGATAATACTTAACATTGCTTAACAATTGTATCCGGTCATGGTTAACAGAATGAGAACAATCTACCCGAATGGATTAAATAAAGGGTTCGGTTTGAAGTTCTGTGAAGGCTCCTGATTTTAGGATCAAGATTCCTGAGTTTGACAAGAAACACCTGAAGAAGGCTAGCGGTCGCATCAACCAAAACATTGTGTATATTACAATAAAGATGAAGACAACAGTCTGAAAAATCCAAATAATACAAATTATCAAGCCTCATTTCAAAAACTCAAACAAATAAATTAATTTTTTTTATGTATTTTGTCTGAATTTTTGAGATAAGGGTTGATAATTTGTATTTCTTCAGATTTTTTTCAAATCATACAAATGTTTCATATCAGATGATATTTTTCACTAGCAGGACCCATGAAATTTCTATGAAACCTAACAAAAATCAAGAAAAAAAATATCTTCCATAATTTACAATTCTAATATTACAAATAAAAACAAAAGAACTTTTTTTTTTTTTCAATTCATGTTAATTTTACATTGGGCATTTAAGCAACACAAGACCATTTGAAATGTTTCATTTTTAAAACTGGGTGAAATAAGATAGGGCAAATAAGAAATCTGCAATTAAGCACCACCAATAATTTGGATTCACATTTTTGCATTGCATCTTGAACAATTTGGACAGTCTTATTTTTAACCAGAGGGTGTTGCAGGATGATAATGGATGGAAGATTTAGGAACAAGTTATTAATATATAGATAACTTTAAATCATAAGCTTCTTGGTTAGACTGAGAACTTTTCAGTACCTCTTCATACATTTCATCAAATCAAACACTTTTGAGTTGTTTTTTTTTCTCCATCCATGAAAATGAGATTAGTATGTATATAAGTGACACATTAGATCAACATACTAATGGCATTTGCCTGAGGTGAGAGAGAGAGGGATATAAGTACATAGAATGAATAATGAAAGGTGATAGCTAGCTTACCATCATTTAGAAATTCATAGTGTCCAAGGAATCCTCGCAGACTTTTGGTATAATCAGATTTAAAAAACATTTCTACTTTTGGTTGAATTGATATGATGGGAGGGGGCATTTCAGCTCCACAGAATCGATTCATCAATGTCTTGAAGCCCATGTGGTCCACTCCAAAAATGTCAACAAAATCAAACTGACATCTGAAAAGAAATAATACAAATAAAATTCAGTGGAGAAAAAAAAAAAAAAAAAAAAAAAAGCAACCCATTAGGAGAAGGAAAAAAAAAAAAACTCTGAATCCAAAACCTGTTAACCCTTTGCCTAAAAATTTTCTTGGTACTTTTTTTACCTGTATGATGGGATATTTCAGAATTCACTATCATAACATTCATAAGAAAATAAATAAGAAACAATTTGGCAACCCATCTAGGAAAGGAAAAAAATGATTTCAAACCAGCTAACTCTTTGCCTACCAAACTTCCACAATGGCTATACCAAATTTTCTTGGTCATTTTTAACCTGTATGATGGGATATTTTAAAGTTCACTATCATAACATTCATAAAAAAATAAAAAATAAAATAATATGGCTACTATCTCGTAGAAGGAAAAAAAACCCAACTGAATTCAAACCTGTTAACACCTAGCCTGCCAAATTTCCCCTCAGCTGTACCAAATTTTCTTCTTATTCCATTCAATTGGTCTCCTATTGCAAAAGGATCAAGTATCAGTCTCAGGGTTGGTTCACAGACAATACAGAAGATGGCAGGGGTGTTTACGTAGTGATTTTTTCAGTATAAACAAGTGACACATGCGACAGCCAGTGCCAGCGTGTTACAGTAGGATCACAGTAGTGGGAGATCCACTGTGAGTAGCTTAAAGTAGTCTAAGTGTTAAACTCCACTAAAAATTGACCTTGTGTCACATCCTGCTCATGCAGAGGGGGTTGTTAAATACATACAAAGATGATTTTAGCATTAAATAATCCACAAGGTTGATTAAGCAAAGAAAACAAAGCAAATCCTCTATATTCATACTCCTATGAATTTCTGCATCCCAAAAATGAAGTTAATTCATAATTCTACTCGATAAACTTGCTTTTTTGTTGGCCATTGTTTGGGGGGGGGCTCATGTCTTGTAGACACGAGATGCAACTGGTGTGTGTTCTTCTCTTGAGAATAGAAGTTAAAAATGGACCTTGAACTTTGGCCCTTCCACTGTTATAAGGCTGCTTGCAATGCCACCTAGCATCAAAAGGAAGAACCATGGCAAGTAAGGGATGTAATCCTACAAGGACTTAGTGTTGGTTATAAACTTCTTGTAACTCGATTATCAGAGAAATGATAGAAAGAAACACAATGAGTATTAAGGATGGGGAAAAAGGTTTACTAAGCAAAAATACAATGTGAACAGAGTAATTAGCAATTGCTAGGTTGAAGAATTAACAAGTCTTGTGAGATCTTGCTGTTTTTCTCTTTCAAGGTTTTGTCAGACATTATTTATAGGAAAAACAGATGATTCCATTCTCATTGTTTAGGTACTAATACCTACTATTTGGTTATTTCCTATAAGCCCAACATAAACAAAGGGGAACCACTCTTGACTGATAAATTATTTATTTATTGATCTACTAGGAAAAAAGAAGACGGGTTTAGGGTTAGAGTTTAGAGTTAAGGTTAGGGTTAGAGTTAGTTTAATGGGAAAATAAATAAATAATTTATCAGTCAAGAGTGGTTCTCTTTTGTTTATTTTGGACTTATAGGAAATAATCCACTATTTTTGTAGTAGCATAGGCAAAAGTGTAAAAAGCACATACAAACTTAGAACTGATATTGCAACTTGAATGCATTCCCCCCCCCACCATAAAGTTCATTGTTTATTACTTTACTTATTCTGTCGGATGATATCAGGGATAGGATATACAGATGTACAATTTTACTTTATGGTTGGCCTCGGTGAAATCATGGGGGACCCATTTCCCAAAGTTCAGGCACCGTTTTAATTTCTTGCAGATGACAAGCAACCATTGAATTGCTTAAATTCTATTTATGAGGTAATTCTTCAACTATAACGTTTCCAATAAAAAGCAGGTCAAACTGTTAATGAGACATTTACTAAACTTGGAAGTGAACTTTTCTAAACTTTTCAGCATTTACACATCCATCTTACAATACACTATTAATAGTTTCTTCTGCAGCATTATTGTCATTTTAAACACATAAAACATTTATGGTCTTCTTGTGTGGAATTCTTCTATTTTTTAAATCTTTTATTAAGCCTATTAATCATTACAGTGGGACCTGTGGATATACCACAGTATGATGATAACTGAATTATCATATTCAATGTTTATTTAAGAGCTATTGTTAAATAGTTCAATATGCAAAAAGTATAATAATCTTGATTTAACTCTCTTGTTTTTCTTTCTTTTCATCATTTCATTATGTTTGATTGAAACAGATTAGTGTTATCATTTCCACACTCACCCCCTCTCTCTATCTTTCCTCTACTCTCTCTTTCTTTCTTTCTTCTTTCTTATTATATTTTTAACATTGTTTAATTGTCAATTTAAATATATTCTCTTGTGGAATTCTTCTATTCTTTTTTATCAAGCCCATCAATTATTATTGTAAAAGTAGCAAAATAGGTATTTACCCCACCCAATCCCCATGGGGAGGATGTGACACAAACTTGCAAGTATGGGTATCTAGTGAAGATCAAATTGCTATTCAGTAGTAATCATGAATCAGTGAGACTAGCTTGCTAACCATTTCACCACGATAAAGTAAAGTCATTGGAGTGGCCTATTGTTGGTATCAGCCGAACAGCAAGAGAGTCTATCCCCTTTTGGCTAGTGCTAAACCAGGGATATTGTTTTTGTTGAGGTGGAGCGCCACACTTACCATTAGCTCACCACTTTACTGCACGGATCAGATTACTGAATCTGTGTTGCTCATGCACTGAGTTGGTGGAAACAGATATTGAACTAGGAACCTCGTGATTACCCGGTGGATGCTCTACCAACTGAGCTAATAGGACACCCCAAAAAGTTGTAGAATATGGAATTGCTTATTTCAGGAGGCTCAGTGTGTTCATAACAGTTGAAAAGTGTCGTTTTTTTTGTTGTTTGCTTTTTGTAGTGTGGGTGTGTGTAAGTGTACAAAATTCAATGGTTGTTTGATATATTATGCAATACATTTAAAATGTAAAAACTTGGAGAATAAAGCAATTTCCAGTCAAATTTGCAACTGAATGATAATTTTATAGGGTCTGTGTTCATATATTAAAGGTTATCTTCTTGGTTTCTCTGAATGTTTGGGATGAGGCTTGATGATTAGTATTATCTGCATTATTCGGACTATTGTCCCCATCTTCATTGTACAAATAACAATGAAG
This sequence comes from Doryteuthis pealeii, assembly GCA_023376005.1. Lineage (NCBI taxonomy): Eukaryota > Metazoa > Mollusca > Cephalopoda > Myopsida > Loliginidae > Doryteuthis > Doryteuthis pealeii. Next base: position 114,919,656 of record CM042150.1, on the reverse strand, counting down.
ATGGGGACAATAGTCCGAATAATGAAATAATACTTATCTTCTTGGTTGTTAAAACTCTTGATATTATAAAGATAACTACAAAATACTAATTAGGATCTTTCACTAAATAGAAACAGCAATATCATCATGGACCATTGTTATAATGAAAATCTCAATGGTTGTTAGTATATTACAAAACTGCAGTGTGGGTTCGTATGAGTGTACAAAACTCAATGGTTGTCTAGCATATTACTAAAATTCTTAAAGTTTAATATCAAATGTATTAACTAAAGTGTAGCTGTGTGTGTGTGTGTGATTGTACAATATTAAAATCATAAAAATCTCTTTCATTAAATCTTTTCAAACACTTTTGTCTCAAGTAGCTGAACTGAAAATAGACAGCAAGAATCTGGCTGTGCAATTAGACGTATGCAAAGCTTTGTTAGGAGAAGTTAGCAGAACAACAACATTAAATTAATGGGGGAGTGGTGTGAGTAGGCTAAATAAGAGAAATCAATCAGCAGCCAGCAGTGATGACAAAGGGAGATAACAATGTTGATGAAGGATTGAGATGAGAAGGTCTGCTTTACAAGTGTGAAAGTGAAAGTGATAGATTCAATCTAAACTCTGTATTGAATATTTATGTGGGTAATTACATTGTGCATGAATAGAAATGAACCTACATGGAGGAGGAGGAGGGAGGAGAGAAGGAGGGAGGAGGGAGGAGAGGAGGAGGAGAGAGGAGGAGGAGGAGGAGGAGAGAGGATGTTATTGTTTTGTTTAATTTCTCATCTTTATTTTTCCTTTTCAAAATTTGAGATAAAAGTTTGATTCTTTTTTGTTTTTTTTATCTTATTCCTTTGAGAATTTCTTTTTGAAATCAATTACAGAACACAGTATACAATTTCCCTAGAAGTGAAGATTACTTCGATATGCAAAAACATCAAGAATATAATGTCTATATCATTTATATTATAATGATCCAATTTTTGTATGTACATATTTACCAACTCCTCCGCACGTGTAGGATGTGACACAAGGTCAATTTCTTAAGCATAGCTTAAAAGGTTTGAATTTAGAGTTTTCCTTCTTTTAGGCTGGTTGCCAAACCAAAGTTAAAGAGCCCAGTCTGCCCTACTATTTATCTTTAGCTGAGAGAGAGAGAGAGAGAGAGAGAGAGAGAGAGAGAGAGAGAGAGAGAGAGAGAGAGAGAGTAGTTGGATTCATACTTTTCCCCAATGGGATTAGTGTTAAGTGAAATGCAAACCAATTATGTAAGAGAGCACAATTTTGTATGCTTCAAATTCTTGGCTTTGAAGAAAATTCTTTATTACTTAGAACTTTATATATATATATATAAATTGTTGGTAAAGGCTAATTTATATAATATATTTAAGGCTATCATGTAGAGCGATCTACACAATGATAATGAGTGGGAGACAAAAAGGAGGAATAGAGTGGAAAAAGTTGTTTTATTAATATAAAACTAGGGCCCTATTTGACTTTTAATCGTTTCTGGGTGTAAAACTTGAAAGTTTCAACAGACCAAAGCAGTTCAACCAGTGGAAATGTACCGTCTATTGTTGGTAGTATTAGGGTAGTTGGTGTGTTGACACATTCTGAATTGTTTCATTCTGTTAGTGATTTGAAAACCAAACAGAAGAATGAGCAATGACGTCTAATATAAGAATTTATGAAGGAGGGTGGATCAGAGTTTAATCTTCCCTGATAGGGTCCACCTGGTAAGGGAAGGCTGATGTTGTAAGACCTGAAACTCCACAAGGAACCAAGCATTGACATCACTGACAATGCCCTCTAAAACATAATAAAGTGCGTACATATTCAATGACTAACTTTTAGTTAGGTAATTCCAGGTCTCCTATTGTATACAAGTACCAAGCAAGTCTCTGCGCGGCTGTTGCGTATCCCTGAGCCAATATCAAAGAATTAATGATCTATTCGTAAAATTACACAGAGCAAATCTGGAAAAGAGGCGGCCTAATAACATACCAGGTCTACAGTGGAACAGATATAATGTTTTGAAACCCGAAATCTGTAAGGATACTGGTATAACATCACCAATTGTCCACCTTTGATGCATCTCGATGATGTTTTACAAGACTGAGTTCAAACTGGGTCCTAACAAAGCAACCAAAAACATTTGCTGTGCAAAAAGTAAAGGTGCAGTTGATGCCAAATACAGTTGATGCCAGGCAGTTCATAGACTTATGCAGATTACCAACCTAGGCAGGTTAATAATGGACTTCTGCATAAAAAATTGTAGGTATGAGGAAGGCAAAGTAAAGAAAAAAAAGGGGAGGGAAGTGAGTGAAAAGTTAAAAAAAACATTCATCTTACCCAGCATCCGTATTTCCTTCAAGTTCAAAGTAATCAAACTTAATTTTAATCCGTTCATCACCAACAGCTTCGAAGATGTACCGGCAGGACACTAGTTCTGGATAGTGAGAAGGAAATCCAGGAGATGCAAATGTTCCTGATTTTTTCAGTCTGCTTCTAAACATTTGATGACAGTCTGAAGCTGAAAATAGAATAAATAAGAAAATAGTCAAAAGATAAAGAAGAAAATAAAATATGTTTAAAAAATAAAGTAATTAAAACATTTATTACCATTTTCCTATTCTGCTTATCTGTTAGGGGAGAGTTATCTCCCTTAATGAATGTTTGACTCTTCATTGAAAAAAACAAACAAACAAAAAAATACAGTAGTATGAGACAACAACATGGCTGCTTGATGAATAAACCACTTGTTGACAGTAAATTGTTTATACAACCCCATCCTGCTTTATTCCTGGTTGGTGTGAAAATAAAAATAAATATGTATTTTAAAAGCATATTTAATTGTTTTGTTATATTTTATTATTCATAACATCTTGGGATATAACACCATCATTGTATACATATTTACTATCATCCTAGAAATGGAATTAGTGACCCAAGTTCAAATCCTGGATGAGGCTGTTTGCATTTCATTTTTGCTAATGCTCTTGGGAATGGCTTTAATTCATTAATATTCATTGCAACAAATAATCAGACAGTGATAAATATACCACCACCGTCACAATTCCATTAGTTATGTACATTATATTGTTAATGGTTATTAAATAATCATTATTCAATCTTAATTAGCATCTTATTTATTAACAATGTCTCTATTAAGGTCTAGCTGAGATAGATTTGCCTCAAAACAGCCCATATCATTAATGTGTTTAAAATCCTGCGATGTGTGTTATATATCATTAAGAAATAAATGTTTACATAGTATATGAGAATAATTTGCATACTGGTTTTAACAAAACCATGTTTAATAAGTAATTACTTGGTGTTATTGATTTCTAATATTATTGTTTTATTCTCAAGCGTATTAAAAGTAATTCTATGTATAATTTTATATTGAAATCAATTAGAATAAAGTAAAAATAAATATAATCTTTTTTGTGTTCATATTTAATTTCATTTGTCTTTCTAATTCATTATGATATTTGATATTAAAATAATAAGAATAAAAAGAAAATGCAAGAAGAATATAAATTCCCAAAATCACAAGAAAAGGTAAACCAATGAAGAGGCATGCTTGGTGTAATGGTTATCAGTGTAGGAAATAGAATTAGTGACCCGAGTTCAAATCCTGGACAAGGCTGTTTGCATTTTACTTCATGCTAATGACTTTAGGAAAGGCACAAATCCATTAATTCTCCCCAGCTATGGGTAAATAGTAGTGAAAACTGGGCTCAGGACCCTTGACTCTGAATTCAAACCAACTTTACTCTGCTTAAAAAGTGACCATATGTTATATCCTGCCCATGTTGAGAGGTTGTCTTTTTTTTTTTTTAATGGCATATCAACCTTCTTAGGTTATTTAATGCCGAAGCTATCCTTGTAGAAGAACAATAGTGGGACTATTTAACCCATAGCTAGGGCGTTGAGGGGATTCATACCTTTCCCAAGGGTATTAGACTGAAAGTGAACATAATATTTTGACAAACTCACTTACTGCAATGTCACAATCCAGTGTGTTAGCGACTAGGCCAGGGGGACTCCCCTGGAGGGGTTGGGAAGATATGTACTCACTAATGTCACTTGAGAGGGTGATAATGGTACCATGTAAGCCAGTACCACCCGTCATATAGTTGAGTGGTTGGTAACTAAAATGATTATTCTACTAGGTTTTCCTAATGAGGTAGTTGGCTAGGCAGTATGTATTATACAGAAGAAATATTAACTTTTTATCCAGCTACATAAATCACAATATTCAGTATATATATATATATATATATATATATATATATATATAAATGTAAGTTATATCTACAATCCAAACAAATTTAGATGTAACAAATACTTATGTTTTATTCCACTAAAAAGAAATAGCTACAACTGGAATGTATTTATATTTTTTATAAGTTTTGTTTCTGAGTTTTTAGCTTATTTTTGCCACATTTCGGTGAACATGCCCATGCGTTTGCTCTAAATACTACATAAAAAAAAACAGCATTTTCCTGACCTCCCACCCAGCTGGACTAACAAAAGATCTTTTTAACGTGGGAATTTTTTGTGTAATGGGGCATCCAGTGAGGATGCTTAATTAGTGAGTATGGAGAGTGCTGCACTTGCACAGGTTTGTGTTTCGCCAAAATTTTTACTGATAAAAATATTAAAAAATGACACTGTCTCATTTAGAGTATTTGATACCATAATTATTCTTATATAACATGCACTTCCTTCCTTCCTTGTGTTTAAGCCGAAAAGTTAGGGATGTGTATTATATATTATTTATCAGGTTCCATGTATCACCATCTTTAGAACGGTATGTAAATTATATCTATAAACCAAACTAACTCATGTATAATAAATATTTTAGTTTTATGCTGCTACAGAGAAATAGCTACGACTGGAATGTATTATTTGTTTATAATTTTGTTTCTGCTAAAGTGAACTTATTTCTGCTACAAGTTTGTCGTATTTTTGGTATGAACGTGTCTATGTGTCTGCTCTAAATATTGTGTAAATGTTTTGTTTCAAAACATAGCAGTATAAAGTTTTATTTAGTCTATATTAACCGGTTAGGTAGTTAGTTGGATTTTACAGCATGTCAACCCTTGTTGGGTTATTTTATGCCAAAGATGTTTTGTTTTATTTATTCTTGTTGGGTATTGAATTTTTCTACTAAAACAATTCTTTTTTAACATATTTTTTTAAAACTCATTTCTGATCTAATTTAACTCGTAGATGAGATGCTAGCAGGTACTACCACTCCTGGTTAGAATGGGCCTGGGAGTCATAGCGATAAAGGGGTACTCCTCACTCTCAGAGGTCTAAAATTAGAACTTCACCATTAAATACAGTTTAACGTGATACCCAGGAAGACTTTATAAACCAGCGGATACAAAGTTGAATAAATGTTAAATTTAGCTGCTACAAATACTAAAAGTTGGTGCATATAATATACAAAAAGGGTTGGGTTTTTTTTTGTTTTGTTCTTCTTCAGAATTTCACTACCCAAATTTAGGTGTGCATGTTATATATGAATGTGTAAAAAAAAAAAAAAAAAAAAAAAGAAAGTTAAGTCGACGTCAGCGAGGGAGTCTATCCCCTTTTCAATAGCACTAGTCCAAGGAGATTGTTTTTAGCATCTGAGGTGGAGCGCCACACCTACCATCAGCTCCTTACTTTACCGCACAGATCCCTGTGCTACTCATACGCTGAGATGGCGGGGACTGGTATCGAACTAGGAACCTTGTGGTTTCTAGCCGAACGCTCTACCGACTGAGCTAACCCGGCCCCTGAAAATGAATGTGTATTATATAATAATTACAGTATTCAATTTAATTTATTAATTTAAAATAATGATAAAAAAAAACATAGCTTAGTGTTACTAGGTTAGAATCCCACTAATAGGGCATGGTTTCAGCTAGTTAATTTTTACAAGGGTGGGTTGAAATGTTTGTAGGCTGACCAAGATACTCTCATGGAATGTGACCAAATGAGGTTTATTTCACAACATAGTGCCCCTTGTGGTCCACACACTTCTTCCATCAGTGTTGCAGTACTTGGACCCCATTGGTAAAAAAAAGCCATCAACAGAAAATATGGCATCATTATCATATTAATTTTTCAGCCTCGTGAAAAACAAATGTAAAGCTTCTAATTATTTTTAAGAAAATATAAATTTTATATAATATTGCATTGAATTATTTTTCAGGGAAACTCATAATTTAAATATCAGTGTTGCAGTGCTTGTATCTCATTGGTCAAAAAATTCATCAACAGCAGATATGACACCAGCCTATGAACTTTTCAGCTTCATAAACAATAAATTTGATGCTTCTGATTATTCTAAAGATAAATACAGACTTTATATAATATTGCATTGAATTATTTCTCATGGAGACTCATATAATTTAACTATTAGTGTTGCAGTGCTTGGATCTTGTTGGTCAAAAAATTCATCAACAGCAGATGTGGCATCATTATGTGAAATTTTCAGCCTATGAACTTTTACTTCTTATAAAAAATAAATTTCATGCTTTAATTATTTTAAAGAAAGATATACATTTTATATAATATTACATTGAATTATTTCTCATGGAGACTCATAATTTAACTATTAGTGTTGCAGTGCTTGGATCTCAACAGCTGGTATAGTGTCAGCCTATGAACTTTTCAACCTCATAAACAATAAATATAATACTTCTAATTATATTTAAGAATATATAAATACATACATATAATAAAATACAGATTTTATATAATATTCCATTGAATTATCTCTCATAGAGACACGTATAATTTCACCATTAGTCTTGCCACATTTCCATTGAATGAGAGCATCAATAATGGTAAAGTGTCTGGAATGTAATTCCAGAGTGATGAGAATGTTTGGATGGCACTGTCATTGATTTTGCTACTTTATTTATTTTGCGAAGAGACAAAATCAATATTGGACTATAGTTTGTCTTTGTTTCGTCATTAACTTAGTCGAATTGGAAAGCCACAATGGATAAAATGAAGAATGAAAGTAATTAGAAATAAGAGCAAATATTTGAGTCAGATCATCAGATGATTTGTGGAATAATTTTAATTGTGAACCAATTACAAAATAATCATATTTAATACACACACACATACACACACAAAAAAAATCAATTAACCTTATTAAGCAAATTTTTTATTATCTAATTAGAACTGATTTTGAAAAAAAGAATCTGGTTTTATAAAAACTGAAAAATAAAGAGGAATAAGTTTTTACAATAAAGTAAATTGATTTTGATTCTTTGTTTAACAGCATATCAACCTTTATGGGTTATTCAATGCCAAAACCATTCTTGTAGAATTTGGTTGAATTGTTTTACGGCATATCAACCCTTTGATATCAGATTGCTTACAGTACTTGCTGTTGCGTAAATAGTTACCCATCTAAGTATTGAACAGGCTGATGGTTGCTTAACATTGGTGATCAAGTGGGAACTGGTGTTTTCAACATGACTTGACTGTAACAATAAAAGTAAAGTTGGCAGAGTGACCTATTGTCAGTGTCAACCAGACCACTCTGGATATGGCAACTTATCTAGGAGAAGGAAACTCTAGTTGGATTCCTTATTCATACCTTTTCCAAGGGGATTAGCACAATGTGAAATGCAAACACTCCTGTCTTTGGATTTGAACTCTGACCAGTGTCCATTTCCTATGATGCTTGTTACACCACAAGCACTTTCATTTATATCTAGTGATACACTGAATAAACGGAAGGAAAGACAAGACAAGCTTACTTACACATACAGGATGTTTAATATATACATGTAAAACATACAGGAAGTATTAAGAAAAATACACAAACATGTCCTAACAGATAAAATGTACACACAATGTTCTATGAACAAGCAGTATATAAAAAGGGTGTATAAAAATGGTAAAAAAAATAAAAATAAATGAATACACACTGAAACTTCAATGTGTGCAAGAAACTGTTTAAAGACATTGCTAAGTTTGTAAAAAATATATTTATATAAAAAAATGAAAATGATAAAAAAATAAAGTAAAATAATGAAAATAACTTAAAAAAACAAACTATGAATATAGAAACATAACTTTTGTGGGCAATGTTCTTTGTTTTTTAATTCATTTTTTTTTATGATAGAATTTTTGTTAATTGTCCGTGTTTCCAAAATGGAGTCAATGTTTCATTTTCAAAAAAAAAAAAAAGAAGAAAAAAATAGAACAAAAAGAAAAAAGAATTAAAAAAAAAAGTGCACGTCACAGAATTTTAAAATTTACAATTATGACAGGAACAAAAAAAAAAAAAAGTCTTGTCAAAAGAGAATTCTTTCAGGTTTCCTCATGCATAAAATTTGAAGCTGTTTAAAAGATGAGTCTCACATGACACAGAAAAGAGAAAATTATTCGGGCGTGAAAAGAAGCCATAACCAATGTGGAAATTGACAGTACAAGTTGATCTTTATTTTGAAGTTGAATATAATTTATAAATTATTTTTTGCTTGCTTTCTCATTCAATCTGACCAAATTTCAAAGCATATAATTTTCTTCTTTTAAAAATAAAAACAAAATGGACAAAGTTGTAATATAATATGGTAGGGGAGCTTCAATAAGCCTGCCTTACACAATATATTTGAAATATACAGGGTGATTGAAATCTAACTCCCTATGCTCAAAGAATTAATCATCCTTCTAATGCCAGTGACCAGGAGATAGTGAAATCAGTTCAAGAAATGTTTACTCATAGCCCAAAAAGTTGATTCAACAAGCAGAAAGGAAAAGTGGCCTCTCTTTTCACTCTGTACAAACTGTGCTCAAGAAGGAGCGGACCATACAACCTTTACGCACCCCTTCCACGATCTTGACTTACAAGGACACTTTTCTCATTTACACGGTCAAAATCCGGTTGTTGGTTAGGTGTTAGGGGTTAGTTTCATGATTAAAAAAAACAAACTAAAAATCGTCTATTAACAATTAACCGGATTTTGATGGTGTAAATGGAAAAAATGTCCCCGCGAATCGAGATTGCAAAAGGGGTGCCTAAAGGTCATATGGTCCAAAGGAGTTTAAATGGTGAGCTTGGAAGCTGCGATTCCCAAGTGGCTTGATAGGCTGGAGATAAATGCCATTGGATTATTTGGGTGTATAAGTTGGGTGGATAAGCCATGCTGCAATCCACTACTTAAATTTATAGACTAAGCGAGGTCATGTGGTTTAAGCCTCAGCCAATCAACAGCCCGAATACGTCGTTAGTTAACTACTTAATCGGCTGATATTGACAGACGTCCATTTGCATTCATTGACGAAGGATCTGCAAGACTGAGGAGCACCAAGGAACAACCAAAGGATCATACCCAATATCAAGGGACACTAAGGAGCAACCAAATGATTCTTCACTAAGGATCGCCCTCTGCTTAACCCAGCGCTCTTGCTTTATTTTGGTATATAGTCATTTACTAAGCTTAGCTTAGATGTGTCTCAAGGCCAGAAGTATGGGGCGCCCAGCGAAAATCGAACTCACTATCAATGGTCTTCTAATCTAGCTCACTAACCATTACCCATGTCTGAGATGCCCATTTATTTTAGTATATAAGCTGTGCTGCAATCCACCACTGAAATTTATAGACTCATCAAGGTCACGTGGTTTAAACCTCAGCCAATCAACAGCCGAATACGTGGTTGGTTAACTACCTAATCGCTGATATAGACATGCGTCCATTTGCACTCATTGACAAATGACCTGCAAGAGTGAGGAGCACCAAGGAACAACCAAAGGATCATACCCAATATTAAGGGACACTAAGGAGCAACCAAAGGATTCTTCACAAAGGATCACGCTCTGCTTAACACAAAGGATCTCTGCTGGATAGCGCTCTTCTTTGAAGCCTAAGGATGGCCACAAAAATCTTAACACTTTCATTTTAAATAAAAAAATTGGTATGTGTCTTCTTCTCATATTCTTTTTTCATTCAGAAATAAATTATAAGTTTTTTAAAATAAGTAGTTACTTTAAAATCACCCTGTATACATATCTCAGCTAGTAGAGTATCCGCCTAAGATTTGCAAGGTTCCAGGTTCGATGTCACTCCTCACCAACAGTGTAGCACAGCTTGGGTAATGTTAAACCAACAAAATCTTTAATATTTTGGCTTCAGTCACCGATACTATCAGGATATGTTTGCAATTCCTTCATCCAGATCAACCAGGCTACATATCCATATATTAATACTATTGTTCCTTAATCATCCGATAATTATCATCTTTAACCCTCTCTGGTTAAAAATGAGACGGTTCAAATCATCCAAGATGAAATGCAAAAATGTAAATCCTGATTACCAGGTGTCGCTTAATTGCAGCATTCTTATTTCTTATAAGTGTTGTCACCTCAGCTAAATAATGGACCATTCTGTTTTTATCATAGATAAATAAAGGGAAGAAAAAGAAAGAGGGTAGGGGAAAGATATATAGAGCGGTTGAACGCGCAGAAGCAATAACGCTAATCTGCTTCAATCGAAAATAATGAAAAGATGAAAAGAAAGAAAAAAGAGTGAGATAGAGTTAAATCAAGATTATTATACTTTTTACATATTGAAGTATTTAGCAATAGCTCTTAAGTAAACATATCAAACATTGTAATAATTAAATTATCATACTGTGGTATATCCACAGGTCCTGCTAGTCTTTTTTTTTTTTATATCTACACCCCTTGGTTTATATCCTACATTCATAAACCTACTGCCAAGATTACCCGTTTCTGCCTGGGTTAAGAATTTTTGAGATTCAGCTTAATATGTATTGTCCTTTATGGCGTTGAAATTCTATTTACGCCAATACAGTTAATATTATGCATACATGGATTTAAAAATGATTGTCTTAAGGAAATTGACTAGATGAGCAGAGTTCAAATCCTGGATGAGGCTGTTTGCATTTTATTTTCACATTAATGCCGTTGGGAAAGGCATGAATCCATTTCTTCTCCCCACTTGCAGGATAAACAGAGCAAATGGAATTCTTTAACTTGGGTTAGGCAACTGATCTACAACTTGAGCATTAGGTGTAATGGATATTGTCATAATTGGACAATGACCCGAATTCAAATCCTGAACAAGGGTGTTTGCATTTCACATAGTGCAAATACTTCTGGGAAAGGCATGTATCTGACTATTCTCCCTCCAGCTCTGAATAAATAATAGGGCAGACTTGGTTCTTTAGCCTTGGTTAAGGCAACCAATCTAGGAGAAGGGAAACTGGATGTGGTACAGGGAGATCTAGTGAAAAACCAGGTATGCCTTCTTTTTTATAAAAGTCAAGATTTAATAAAAAGCATTCTGGTGTTGTGCTTACACTTGTAGTACAAGCAATGTTAACCTCTTAATGATATTTATTAGTTCATAGGTCTTCACAATATATGGTTCAGTGTTAATAGTTTAAAGTGCAATCCTTATTCAAGTCAGTCAGTCAGTCAACAATTGGTTTGAACAATGTGACTGGCCAAGCTCAACTGAACCAGTGTCAATGGTATTATGGGAATTCAGAACAGTCAACTCATGCACTTGGGTGATTCCATTCCCTGAGTCCTGATTGGCTGCTTGGTTTGTAGGATCCTCTGAGGCTCCATAAATCCTGCCACTTTGCAGTGGCCTTCACAGCATACCAGAATCGTATTGGGTTACGACTACTTGCTGTCTTGTCAATTCGACGGTAATTGGACTTAGTATGATTATTCTACAATCCTATAGAGCAGTGTTGTTTGAATACTGTATATACTCTTTGTTCCAGATCAAAAAGCTATCTTTTTTTCCCAAAAAATATACAAGAGTAATCCCAAAAGTAAAGTCTCCAAAGCATTGGCTATTGGTAACACTTATGTTTCTGTGCCTGCCCACTAACTGCCTTGCTAACCCACTCAGTTTTTTGGCTTGGCAGTCATTTCTGATAGAGCTATCAGTAGATGCTAACACTAAGTGTAAAGTTCATGCAGTTATCAGTTTTTAGAACATATCAAACCAATTGAAATTCATCCTAAGTTATCAGAAGTGCATGGCAAGTTGTGCATGGATGTCAAAAACATCCACAAGTAGTATAGGAAGTTTGCAACAACGATGAGGTTCAATGCTTCCTCAATGACATGGTGTCAAGTTGCCATAGTGCCTACAAAAATGCATCAACCGAAATGGCAATTATGTAGAAAAATAGCTACAGGCTCTAACATTAAAATGATGTAAACATTGATAATAAAAAAATATACATTTCTATGATTTCTATATATTTTGGAGACCATACCTTTGAGATTACCCTTGAATTTTTATTTCTATGTATATCTGTTTATATGTTTTTACTATGATAAAAATATATTGTTTGGTTTGTTTTGTTTTACGGCATATCAACCTCAGTGGGTCATTTAATGCATAAAGTTTTGAAATAAATCAATTCTTAATGGATAATACAATTTTTTTATAAATACATTTTTCTATTTAACCCATAGATGAGACCCTAATAAGTACTACCACTCCGGGTCAGAGTGGACCAGGGAGCAATGGTGATAAAGGGGTGCTTCACATTCCCCAAACCTCCAGAACTGGAACCTCACCATCAGTTAGAGTTTAACGTCATTCCCAGGACATGTAGACCCGCAGCCACCGCCTTCTAGCACCCATATGATAAAAAGGGGTTGGGGCTTGCCATAAGGGCAATAGGGTTGGGAAAATCATATAGGTGCTAGGGCTTGATGTGACCAGCCGATTGATTGGAGGGGGCCTCTCCGCCCGCCCGTCTAGCCCAAGATAGGGCCAAAGTGGAGTATTGCATGTCATGAATTGCTCATCCACCTGGGCTCTATCCTTAAGCATCACGGGTCGCCACCCACGGCCAACAGGTGGCCCCATTGGGGGAGTCTTATCTCTCTGCAGAGGTGCAGTCGGTGCATTCTAACGCCCAGCCGACAGGGTGGAAAAATATATTGTATTAACAGAATTAGTTTGTGTATTTTCTATGACTATCACAATATGTTATTACATGCCTATCACATATACATGCGGATAGGTTGTACCCCTAATTTGTGTTTGCCAAAGTAGGCTATTTGCATCTGACCTGCACATATCTGGCTAGTTACACAAACTATTCTGACATAAAACTTATCAAATATTCACCTTTGTTTCAAAACTTTGCTTACAAATATTAGATCTAGAACACTTTGCCATAGACAGTGATGCATAATGCAAACCTATCAAAATAAGGGTTGCGTTTCTTAGTACCATAATCGTAAACGAGCCTGGGTAAAAAAAAAAGTGTAATAGTCAACTCAATAACAATCAATGATACTCTACTCAAGTTACAAACAGTATAGAATACTTTAGAAAAAAATGTTTTATCATTTACCCTGGAATGAAAAAATATGTATAAAATTAGCTTATATTTCTTAATTATGATAATAATTAAATCCTTTTTGGTTGCTCATAGCAATTGATCTTTTCAAAAAGTCTTTCTCTTTATCCATTGATATGCACTGTGCATTTTCTAACATTGCTTTCTCCCCCCCCCCTTCAGGTTTCGCACACTTTGGGTGGGGCTATAATGTCTCTACAAGTAAAGCAATAATTTGTCTGCCCTTTGTTTATCAGTACATTCACTCTTGCATCACTGAACATAATTCTTCATGTATAAAAGGAATAAATGTTTAACATTACATTCAATATTGAACAATAATTTCTGCTCTTAATGAGGAATAATGTAAAAACTTGTAACATTTTACATATTAGAAAAAAGCAGAAAATACAAACTTAATATCCAAAATAATTACAACTACAAATAAGTTCCTGAATTTTTTTTTTACACACACACACACACACACACACACTTCGATACAAACACTTACACATTCTAATACTTACACCACAAAAAGAATATTTGATGTCATATTTCAAACCGTTCATTTTTTCAATGTTCTTTTTTCTCAGACTTCAAATTTTAAACAGACCTATAAACAAAGACTATTACTCGCTTTTCTCCTTATTCTGAGATAAAAAAAAATTTTTTTTATCACCTCCACATACCAACAAAAGCCCTGAAGATGATCTAAAATACATCGAAACACTGCAGTGTCAACCAATAAACTCACCACTTAACTCATTTAAACCTGTGTTTTTTCAATTTTTTTATTATACTACATACCGTCAGATTCACTTCCTTCTATTCACACACACACACACACACACACACACATATATATATATATGAGGGGTGTCAAAAAGTAATGCCATTTTTTTAGGACAGGTATAATTACCAACACAAGAACATGTATGATACATCAAAATGAAGCTGATCCTCTGCGGATCACACCCCTATTTCTTCACATAGTCACCGCTTCTCTCAATAGCAATGCTCCACCTTTGAATGAACGCAGGTATCCCTACCTGTAAAATTCTTTTGACTGTTCCTTGAGCTACTTCTTCACTACAGATTTCACTTCCTCATCACTGGAATAATGTTTGCCTCTTAAACCTTCTTTGATGGGCCCGAAGAGATGATAGTCTGAAGGTGCTAAATCTGGTGAGTATGGAGGATGCAGTAAAGTTGTCCACCCAAATGAGGTGATTTTATCCTTTGTCCTGATGCTTGTGTATGGTCAAGCATTGTCATGCAGAAGGAGGATATTGTTCATTTGCAAGTTGGGACTTGTAAAATTCTTGCTGTGCTTCGTTAGGGTCTCAAGGTATAGGCCTTAGTTTTATAAAAAAAAACTTCACATGAAATAAAGAAAATGGCATTACTTTTTGATTCACCCTCGTATATAAAAAAAATTAGAATTAATTATCTTGTGTGAATATTTGATTGGTTTAACAACAAAACACTTGTTGGGCTACTTTATGATGAAGTCAGTTTAACTCTTATGGTTCCCAATTATGGAGGCTCATAGTATAATTGATATCATGAAATGGACTGTGACCCAAGTTCAAATTCTGGATATGACTGTTTGCATTTCATAGTGTTTATACCCTTAAGAAAAGTATACATCAGTAAGGCAGACTGAGCTTTTTAACTCTTGTCAGTCAGTCTAGGAGAAGGAAAACTTTGAATTCAAACCTGTTAAACTCTGCTTAAGAAATTGACCTTGTGTCACATCCTGATCATGTGGAGGTCCCGAATTATATAAAGTAGAAAAATGCATCTTCATAATCCTTAAACAAGCAGACACTTTATTATCTCAAACAGATCTATTTGACCCATATATGGGACCCTAACAGGCACTACCACTTTGGGTCAGAGTGGACCTGGAAGTAAGGGCAATGAAGGGGTAATCCACAATCTCCAGAACTGGAGCCTCACCAATAGATGTAGTTTAGGGTCATACCTAAGACACCCTTTTTGGAATTCTCTTTGGAATTATGCAGTGGATGCTGTTGGAATATTTCATGTTCTGCCAACCTTTGGTTTTGTTTGGTTTGGTTTGGTTTGGTGGATAGTATGGCATGTCAACCCTTGTTGGGTTATTTCATGCTAAAGACGTTTTGTTCTATTTATGCTTGATGGGAATTGAACTTTTTTTTTTAACTCAATTTTTTTAAAAACACATCTTTCTCCATTTAACTCAAAGATAGAACCCTAACAGGTACTATTACTCTAGTCAGAGTGGATTTGGAGTAATAGTGATGAAAGGGTACTCCACATTCCCCAGACCTCCAGAACAGAAACTTCACCATCAGATAGAGTTGAATGTCAGCCACTGCCTTCTCACACATATATGATGAAAAGGGTTAGGGCTTGCTATAAGGGTGGGGAAATTTACATAAACTGTGATATTCTAGTCTGAACTTATTAAATGAATATGTCAAAGCTTTTGTTTAGTCAAATGATTGTTTTGTTTTATGGCATATTTATCATTTTTGGGTTATTTAAAGACGATTCAAGTCATTTTGATAAAAGTTTCTATGTTTCAAGTTCTTAATATCTTTGAATTGGAATAAGTTTTTATTAACTTCCTGTGTGTGTATATATATATATGCGTAGAAAAAAGACAGATCGCCTTATCCAAGCCAGAAGACCAGACCTAGAATTGATTAACAAGAAAAAGAGAACTTGCCAACTGTTAGATTTTGCAGTCCTAGCAAATCAAATGGTGAAGAGGAAAGAAAACTAAAAAATAGACACATATCTCGACATTGCTAGAGAATTGACCCCCCCCCCACACACACACACCAAAAAAACAAAACAAAAAAAACTTGAAATATGTGGGTGAAAGTCATAGCTATTGTAGTTTGTGCACTTGGAACAATCCCAAAAAGTTTAGAAAACAGACGAGAGGAACTCAAATTCAGAAGAAGAATCAAGACCATCCAGACAACAGTACTGTTGAAATTGGCTAGAAAATACTGAAGACCTGATGAGACTTGTTGTCACTCAGACTCCAGTGAAAGACCATCAGCTTAAGTTGGTTGGAAAAACTCATAAGGAGTGAAAGAATAATATGATAAAAATGGTTGGAAGTTTTCCCTGAGAGTAATTTAAAGAATACAGTCAGGAGAATCATTTAGTTGCTTGGGCTTGACATGACCAGCGGACTGATTGGATAGGGCCATTCCGACCGGTCGGCCATCTAGCCCAATGGGCCAAAGTGGAGTGTTGCATGTTACAGGACTACTAAGTACCCTGATCACAGACTACTCAGGTACTACTACAATCTTGTTTTCAGGTATTATGGGTTATCAGCCATAGCCCACAGGTGAGAGGTGGTCTTACCTCTCTGCAGAGGTATAATCTGTGTATTCTACAACCCAGCCGACAGGGTGGTCAAATGATTACTAATTCTTTCTCACTAGCATAGATTGATAAGTGAGTTGTGATAAAGAAACAACTATAGAACTAAGATAAAAGAAAATATTAACCAAAATTAAGGACTGATAATGCATTATCTAAAAATAAATAAAAGGTTTTCCTATCTATATATCAATACTTGTGTTCCTTAAAAGTACAACTGTTATTATCTTGCAACACCTCCTGGTTAAAAACGAGACTGTCCAAATCATCCAAAATGAAATGAAAAAAATGTAAATCCTGATTATCTGGTATTGCTTAACCGCCAAATTCTTATGAGTGCTGTCACCTCATCTAAATAATGGACCGTTTTTATCATAAAGAAAGGAAAGAAAAAGGACATACTACACAGAAAATATATAGTTTAGTTTGGTTTGTTTTACGGCATATCAACCTCAGTGGGTCATTTAATGCCGATAAAGTTTTGAAATAAATCAATTCTTAATGGATAATACAATTTTTTTATAATACATTTTTCTATTTAACCCATAGATGGGACCCTAACAGGTACTACCACTCCGGGTCAGAGTGGACCAGGGAGCAATGGTGATGAAGGGGTGCTCCACATTCCCCAAACCTCCAAAACTGGAACCTCACCATCAGATAGAGTTTAACGTCATTCCCAGGACATGTAGACCCACAGCCACTGCTTTCTAGCACCCATATGATAAAAAGGGGTTGGGGCTTGCCATAAGGGCAATAGGGTAGAAAATATATAGAAAGAAAGAAAGAGAGTAGGAGAAAGATAGACAGAGTGGGTTAGCATATGGAAGCAATAACACTAATATGTTTCAATCTAGATGAAAAGAATGGAAGGAAGAAAAAAAGAGTGAGATTATTATACTTTTTACATATTGAACTATTTTGTATCAATAGCTCTTGAGTAAAAATAATCAAATGCTGTAATAATCAAATTATCATAGTGTGGCATATCCACAGGTTCTGCTAATTTCTATGAAAATTGCATGAACCCTTTTTTACTTTAATTGTATCCTTAATGCTTTTATATTATTTTCTAAGATATCATAGGGAGACAATAAATGATTGTCTTGCTTGGTTATTAGGGATCTGTCCATTGCATACGTGATAATTCCAAAACCCAACTCAGGCCCTTTTGTATCCCTGTTTTTTTTTTTTGAATGACAGTTCTTTTTTTTCTATGCTTGTTGAATAGAAGAGAGACTTTGTATCCAGTCCAAGCAATCGACTTTGTTTCACCCCGTGACTGAAACAAAAAGCCTACATGACTATGAACATCAAAGGAACCAAGTAAGACTTTTTACCTTTTTTGTACCATTTTTTATATAATAGCTTGTTCATAACAATGTGCACACATTTCATTTGTTGAAACACGCTTGTGTATTTTTGTTAATATTTCTTGTATGTTTATTATGTATGTATTAAATTTTTCATCATGTGTAAATGAGCTCATCATGTCTTTCCTTCCGTCTATTCAGAAAAAGTTAAATGGCAATTTACACAAGTCTGTTGCATGTGGTTCTAAACAAATCCTGGGAGCAGCACCCGACAAAACAACAGTTATACAGCCACTTACCTATTATCTTATAAATCATCCAAGTAAAACAAAAAGACATGCTGGACACTGCTGGAGAAGTCAGACAAACTCATAAGTGGCATTCTCCTGTGAATTCCTACATATGGACACACCAGTATTGGATGACCAGCAAAAACTTATAGCTGTATGCAGACACTGGATGCTGTGCAGAGGACCTGCTAAGAGCAATGGCTCATAGTGATGTTGGTTGGATTTTATGCCAAAGATATTTTGTTTGATTCATTCTTGTTGAGTACTCAATTTTTTCAACACATTTTTTAATACTTATTTTTTTAAATCTATTCAACCCATAGATGGGACCCTAAAAGGTACTACGACTCTGGGATAAAGGGGTACTCCATCTTCTCCAGAGTTCCAGAATTGGAACTTATATGCAGTTTAGCATCATACCCAGGAAACTAAGACCCTCAGCCATCACCTTCTAGCACATATGATAAAAAGGGTTGGGGTATTGCCATAAGGGCAATAGGGTTGGGACATTCATATAGGTGCTAGAGCTTGATGTGACTAGCTGAGCAGCAAATAATGTATTGGAAATCAAAACAATAAAAATGTACACAAAATATGTTTCTGTGTTGTTTCTATGACTAATAAATAAGAAAGATGGGATACACAAAAAAAGCAGAAAACCCCTAATGAAGAATATGTCCAACAAGATAAGAAGAACCCCAATGTGTAATTTTGTCTTTGCTGCTTCTTTCTATGTGTATGGGACAAAGAATGTATCAGAAATCAGGGCATGTACACAAAAATATGTCTGTGTTGTTTTCATGACAAAAGCTAAAGATGGGATGTACAGAGAAGCTGACAACCCTTGATGAAGATGACAAACCCAATATGAAGAAGACACCCTGATATAAACCAACAGAAGATAGAATAGAAACACAGTAGAGGGTGATTTAAAAAGAGGACTATGCAATACTTGGAGAATGTATCCTCCCTAGCATCAACCACTAATAACTGGTGACCCTAGAAAGTAATATTTCAGTTATAGAATTTTATTAAGGCTTTAGCAACAAGCTAACTGTTCGACCATAGTTATTAACTGCAATACATCACACCTTTGGCAAATGATTCTGTTTCAATTACACATCCATATTCATCGTTATTTCAGTGCAAAATCTTTGAATTCTATTGCGTCAATCAATAATCTTTTGATTCCTTCACACTGACAAATTTTTTATTTAAAAAAACAAAAACAAAAAACGGATTCATCGATTTCATTCACATAACAAAAAATAAGTTCATATATGGATATATATATATATATATATATATGTTATTTTCAGATGTATATATGTGTATGTGTATATATATATTTTTGGATGTATATATATATATATATATATGTGTGTGTGTGTGTGTATATATATGTGTATGTATATTTTGGATGTATATATGTGTTTGCATGTATGTATATGTATGTATGTACATATGTGTCTAAGTATATTCCTGTGTGTGTGTGTGTATGTGTGTGTGTGTATATATATATATATGTGTGTGTGTGTGTGTGTGTGAGATTTGTATGTATGTGTGAGTATATAGATATGTGTGTGTGTTTTTCTCTCAACATATTGGATTTTCCTTTTTAGATTGACTTTCTATTCTTTTTTTGTTTTTCTTCTTTTTGTCGATTTTGTCATCAATTCTAAATTTTCTTGATTTTCATCCTTAGATTTTATTTTCCAATTTTTTTCTCTTTTTTATTTTTTATTTTTTAAGATTTAAAACTAAATTTCTGGTAACAGACTTCATGGATTAAAAAAAAGAAGAAGAAGATATATTTAATAAAGAATTCCCTTTAACTCTTAATCAATATCTCTATGTTCTATCAATTTCTCTCTCACGTAGAAAATTATCAATCAGTGACATATTTATAAGATCTGTTTCGGAATGTAACCAGCCAATTTTGAATATCTCAAAAACTGCCTGTGTGGCTTTGATACAACTCAGAAACCAATCAGATGGGACTTTACTATGCATGTGTGAACAGATATTCTCCTATGGGGTTACTCAGTTGATAGTGAGTTGCCATTAAGTGAGTTTGTGTATTGTTTGAGTGTTGTATTCACACATACACACACATGAAATCTATGAATGACAAAGAAATTATATGCAAATAAAACACACACATATCTGAAAATTATGAACAATAAAGTGATAATGTACACACACACACACATCTGAAAATTATGAATAACAAAGTGATAATGTACACACACACACACACACACATATATATATATATATATATAATATATAATAATATATATATGAATATTATGAATAATAAATAAACAATATGCAAATAATACATACACACATATAAATATATTTTTAAATTCTTATTTCTAAACTCTGAGGGTGTGAAAATAACACAAATAGTGCAGTTTGTAATTAAAGAAATGTACCGGTTGATATCTTGGAAAAATATTTTGAAAAAAAAAAAAAAAAAAAAAAAAAAAAAAAAAAAAGAACTAAGTACTTGTACCGACTGAAAAAAACTGTCGGTATCGTGAAGAATGGCCACAAGAAAAAATTCTGAAATGGTTGTCTAAGTTTAATATGTAAAAAGGGCTCAATACACTAAGTAGAGCAAAATTATAAGGACCCATGGAGTCAGAAACTGCCTACCTAGGTTTCACCTAACAGATCATCAGGATAATTCTTACTCTTGAATTATCTTGATGAGCCATTAGATGAAACCTAGGTAGGTAGTATCTGACTCTTTGTGTGTGTGTGTGTGTGTGTGTGTGTGTGTGTGTGTATCTATTTCTCCCTCCCTTTCTCTCTCTCTTTGTGTGTGTGTGTATCTATTTGTCCCTCCCTTTGTGTGTGTTTGTGTGTATCTATTTCTCCCTCCCTTTCTCTCTTTGTGTGTGTGTGTGTGTGTGTGTATCTATTTCTCCCTCCCTTTCTCTTTCTATGCGTGTGTGCCTTCACTGTTTACAAATTATCGTGCTAATTTTCAGATTATTTCTTTGTTATTCCTATTTTTGCATATTTTCACAATCCACCGCAGTTAGAATCAATAAAATCTAAACAACCAATCAGATTGGACTTTACAAACAATGTATGTGTGAAGAGACAATCTCTAATTCATTTGATATTGAAATTCCATTAAATGACTGAGCAAGTAAATTTTTCATCTTTCTACAATGGTTTTCTTTGTTTTTTTTTTTTTTGTCAGAGATGGGTGCGGTGGGGGGAGGGGGGTTGGAGATATATAACATTACCAAGTCTATCAGACATACTACAGACCTCATTTGACTTCCCAGGCTTTTTCTGAAACTAAAATCATTGTTGAAAGGGAGAATTTTAGACCAGGGATGAGATTAAGGAGAATGCGATAAATGCCTCCATCATGATTCACCTGGAAACGAATTCAGTAGACAGAGCAACAAATGTTAGAGTGATGGCAAAATAAGTGGCCCTTCATTTCCGGCAAATGCCGTCAATCATCACTTAGTAATTTTTGTGTCTACTCATATAGTAATATTCATATTCAACACTGTCTAATGGCATTAATGGTCTAAATTTATAAGTTAGGCAAAAATTAATGCAGTTAAAACAAATATAGTTACATTGGCCTATAGTTGGTAGCAATCAAACATCGAGGGAATCTACCCCTTTTTCACTAGCACTAAACCAGGGAGATTGTTTTTGTGTCACACCTACCACCAGCTCCCTACTTTACTGCATAGATCAGATTACTCAATCTGTGTTACTCATACACTGAGTTAGAAGGAACCAGTATGATTGTGATCCTGATTTTATGATTTTTAAATTATTTGTGTGATTTTCCAAGAGGGAATCTTTCATAGAAACTAAATTACTATTGGTTTTTATTAATATTAAATGGATGGCAATTTTTCAGAGAGATATTGTGTCTATGTTTTATGAAAACAACAAAGAAATATGAAAATAATGCAAACATATATGAAATGTATGAATAACAAAGAAATAACAAATGTACATTTGTGAAATTTATGAATAACCAAGAAATAATATGCAAATCACACAGACTCAGAGAAATGCAAATTGTGAATACTTAATAAATTATATGCAAATAAAACAGAAATATATACATAAACAAAATTTATGTACAACAAATAAATAATATGCTTATAACACACACACACACACATATATATATATATGAATCGCAAAGAAATGATGCGTAAATAACACACACATATATATATATATATATATATATATATATATATATATATATATATATATGTCTGTGTTTGTTATTTGGAGATTATTTCTTTGTTATTCCTAATTTTCATATTTGCACTCTCCATCACAGTTTATATTTGAATCAATAAACTCTTAGTTGTCCCGTCTTTCCTTTGGGTATAATTCAATGTATAACATTTGACTAAGACATCATATTGTTTTGCTGTTTTCTTTTACAGTTTGTCAATATTACAAGTAGAGAATATTGGATATAAAAAGTGAAAACCCAGATCTTTCTATATTGGAAAGATCTTTAGAAGACACAAGAATGACTCACCCAGTTTAAGTCAGTATGACAGAATATAAACAAGCAACCTCATTTTGGTTTCTAATTTCTCTAGGTTCGTGCAAACTGATTTTTACTCTGGATGTAACAATTAATTTCTTTTACTTTTTTTTTTTCTGATTGTAAGTTTGTATAGGAAATGGAATCAGCAATCTGAGTTCAAATCCTGGATGAGGCTGTTTGTGTTTCACTTTGCATTAATGCCCTTGAGAAAGGCATGAATCCACCATTTTTCTCCTCTGTTAGACTGGATTTTTAGCCATAGTTGGAAACCAGTCTTGGAGAACGAAAACTCTGAATTCAAACCAGTTTTACTCCACTTAAAAATCGTGTTACATCCTAACCTGTGGCTGAGGTATATATATATATATATATATATATATATATATATATTTGGGAGAATATGTGCTTAATTGAAGTCGTACCTAATTTTGAAAGTTAATTGATAATTAATTAATAAGGCGGGCATACCTATTTAAATGTAAGGCTAAACAAATCGAGAAAAATATCTCTGTAGGCGGTTTTCCTATCTATAGCTCTGCTGATGAGGCCTAATAGGCCGAAATGTACATACAGAGATAGATTTTTCTCGATTTGTTTAGCCTTATATTTAAATAGGTATGCCTGCCTAATTAATTAATTATTAATTAACTTTCAAAATTAGGTACGACTTCAATTAAGCACATATTCTCCCAAAAATTGTTGGCTAAAAAAAGCCATATCATAAACACACCGCGTGTGTATTTACTTCTCATATATATATATATATATATACACACACACACACACACATTTATTAAAATATAATTATTAATTTTTACCAGACATTGTTCTATGTAATTAGCTCAAAGTGCTAAGTGGCACCTATCAGGTAGGTTTTCAAGTATTTTTTTTTTTAATTATCAATATTGTTAGGGGAAACTTTATTACTCTTTAGTAAAAAGAGTAGTACTAAGCAAAATGATCCTCAATTAAGAAAGAAGATGGCTGCATGAACATGCACATATGGACGGTAAATTCCTACTCCATATTAATCCTCCTGTACCATGGTCAGTTACAAAGAAAAACAAATATTGTTGAGTTAGAAATACATTTAACTGTTTTGTATTATTGTTTGTTGTTCCTAACATTTTGGGTTATAACAAATATACAAAACACTTTTGAGTTGCCCCTATATGAAAAAAAGAAAAAGGCATAAAATAAGAGCAAATATGAAATGATATACCGTAACTTACATGCTGGATTTGCGTATACAGCCAAGATGACAAGCTGGAACCATGCAGGGAGCAGAATCAGCTGTACAGTCATGTTTCTAACACTTCCATCATCCTGACTTTGTACCTACCACGAAAAAAAAGAAAGAAAGGTTAAAACCTGATAATATAAACAAGTGCAAAAGATTACAGATATATGAACAAATGTAAAAGGTAAGATTTATTAAGTAAATACCTGAAAAATTTTATGGAGGCATTTTGGATATGATGATGATTTACTGTATTCTGCCGCTGTAGAAGTATGGAACATTCTACAGGATCTTTCATCCCTTCTTTATTTAAAGTCACTCTATTCTTTCTTTTGCAAGGATTACAGACATATAAACAAATATATGAACAAATGTTGTAACTGGTAGGATTTATAAAACAATACATGAAAAATTTCAAGGAGGTATGTGTGACATTATGAGGGTAGGTTGTTTTAATTTAAAGCATATAAATCCTGTTTTGGGTCATTTAATACAGAATCAAGTCATTTTGATAAACAAAGGACTCTGGTTGCTTACAGTATCTGCTGTTGCTTAAGTAGCCACCCAATGAAGTATTGAACAGGCTCATCACTATTTAACTTTGGTGTGAAGGGAAGACCAGAGGATACAGCAGCCAAAACATTGTGTTTATAAATACCACAATAAAGACGAGAAAACAGTCCGAAACATCAAAATTATCCACAATCAGCTACATCAGGCATTTGAACTCAGCTCCTCAATTCCATTTACTCTGGCGACAACTGCTATGCAAGTGCACCTCCTGTATATTTTCTCTGTATAAACATTTTTCATTTTTGCAAGAAACTATTCCGTCTTTGTCGTCAAATATATAAAATGCAAAGGAAATTTTATTCATTTCTATTTATGCAAGTTTTCAATTTAGAATCAGCAGACGTAAGGCTTTTCTTGGGAATAATTCTTAATGCTATAATAGTTTCCTTTTTTTCCATTTTAGGTTTTATAAATAAAAAATAAAAAGGTTCTACTTTGAGATAAAATCTTAAAGTATACAACAAACATAAACTTATAAAATAATTTCCAAAAATTACTCTAAGCATTATTTATAAACTAATCCCTCCATAGTTTTGCATTTTGCATTCAAATGTTTCTTTTTTTGTTTTTTTTTAAAACATGGAATTATAACAAACAAGCTGTTTACGCAGCATGTGATATTACCAGTTGGTTTTATTAAACGAATATGTCAAAAGTTAAATACACTTTAATGTAGAGCTATAAGGCAAATATAGCAATGTTTTGAAAAGGGGTTTATTATAGAAATGCTTTACAGATAAATTTTAATACTAGCTGTTTTGGTAACCTGTGATATAACAGACAAAATTTAAATAAATACAGAAACATTCTTTCAATTTATTCATTGCATATAAAGTAATGCAAAAATTACAGTAGTATTTTACTATAGAAATGCTTTGGAAATGAGTTTAGCTTATGGATAACTAGCAGGACCTTTGGATATACCACAGTATGATAATCTAATTATTACAACATTTGAGATGTTTATTTAAGAGCTATTGAAAATAGTTCAATATATAAAAAGTATAATTTGACTAGCAGGACTTGTGGATATACCACAGTATGATAATTTAATTATTACAATGTTTGTTATGTTTACTTAAGAGCTATTGAAAAATCATTCAATAAGTAAAAAGTATAGTGATCTTGATTTAACACTATCTCATTCCTTTTTTTTCTTTTCATATTTTCATTATGTTTAATTGAAACAGATTAGTGTTATCGCTTTTACACGCTCACCACTTCTCTCTATCTTTCCCCTACTCTTTCTTTCCTTTTTATATTTTTTCTATCTAACATGTCCTTTTTATTCCCTTTCTTTCTTTCGAATAAAAATGGAATGGTCCATTATGTAGCTGAGGTGACGACACTAATAAAAAATAAGAATTTGGCCAATAAGTAACACCAGATAATCAGGATTTACATTTTTGCATTTCATCTTGGGTGATTTGGACAGTCTCATTTTTAACCAGAGGGTGTTGCAAGATGATAACGGTTATACAAATAAGAAACATGAGTATTAATTTATAGATTTTAATATATGTTGATTATGTAACCTGTGATATGAGAGCAGAATTTATCAAATACATAGAAACATTATTTCAATTTGTAAATAGCATGTGAAGTGATAGAGGTGCTTAATGCTTATCATCATAGAAAATGGACATGGTGTACTGAGTTCAAATCCTGGATGTGGCTGTTTGCATTTCACATAATGCTAATACCCTTGGGAAATGTATGCCTCTAACTACTCTCCCTCCAACTATGGGTAAATGGAAGGACACATTGGGCTCTTTAACATTGGTATGGCAACTAGTCTATGAGAAGGAAAACTCTGAATTCAAACCTCTGCTTAAAATATTGACCTTGTGTTGCATCTCATGCATGCAGAGGGGTTGGGTAAATCTTTATAAAATCTTTTTTGTTGTGTAACTGTATTTGTTCAGCGTTATATTTTTGAAAGACAAGTCGCAATCCACGCACGCGAAGATATCATGACGCGTGACGCAACTCGAAGAAATGCATTCCACAAAAGACAAGAAAAAGTATTAATGGACTGATTTTATGGGAACAAAGTGGGAATGATAACTAAATAATTAAATGAAGCCTGGTATTTTGTAGTTATTTAAAACTATTTTAGCTAGAAACGGTGATATATTAAAAAATCTATGTCGATTATTAAGGGAGGGCAAAAGCGAAATTGCACAGGCTTCAAAAATCTGTCATGCCTCTAAATAAATTATAAAGATTTTCATCTCCTGTCATCTATAAAACGTCCATCAATTTCTTCACCCAAGATACATCCTGATGAAGGTTTAAAGAAACCGAAATGTTTAAACATCGATAAATAAATTCATCCTATTTTCGGAACACTTGTTTTTTCAAATTTCTTAATATTGTCGGATTTATTTTCCATATTTACTCCCTATCTATTTATCTGAACATCAATTTTTTCTATCTATTTATGTATCTATCTAAATATTTTTTTTATCTATCTGAATATGATTTTTATTTATCTAAAATTCTTATAACACAGCAAACACAGCACATCATAGCAAGATTTCTTTTTTATCAAAGAAATCAACTTAAACTGTTCTAATTTAAAGAATAAAGCTATTTCCAGTCTAATTTGCAACTGAATTGTGGGGTCTGTGTCCACACTGAATAATATTCTTTAATCATCCAAATTCTCAATATAATGGAGACAACTATAGAAATGCATTGGAAATGAGTTTACTATAGAATGGATAATTTTGATATATGAGTTGGTTATGTAACCTGTGATATAACAGGCAGAATTTATCAAATAAATACATTAAAACTTCCTTTTAATCTAATTATTGCAGATAGAATGACAGAAGAGAGTTTAGTTGTAGCAAAACAATAAATCATAATAATCATTATTGTATTCTAAAGCTAATTGCATTAGTACTCAGGTTTATTCAAAGTTCTGGAGGCACATGCGGTGTCATGGTTATTGTCTTAAGAAATAGATTTGACGATCCGAGTTTGAATCCTGGATGTGGCTGTTTTTCATTTCATGCTAATGGTCTTAGGAAAATCATTAATCCATCCCTTCTTCCTTCAGTGATGGATTAAATAGTGGATCAGATAGAGATATTCAGCTCTGGAATGGCAACTGGTCTAGGAGAAGGAAAACTAGCTGTAAGTTGGTGGAGTGGCTTATTGTGTAGTATCAGCTAACAGCAAGGGAGTCTATCCCCTTTTTGCTAGTGCTAGACCAGGGAGGTTGTTTTTGCTGAGGTGAAGTGCCACACCTGCCACCAGCTCCCCACTTTACTGTATAGATCAGATTTCCCAATCTGAGCTACTCCTGTGCTGATTTGGTGGGGACCAGTATCGATCCAGGAACCTTTCGATTCCAAGGCACGTGCTCTACCAACTGAGCTAAACCGAACCCTAGCTGTACTTCACTTAAAATCTGTCCTTGCTTGTGGTGGAGGGGTTAGGTAAATATATAATTATGCAAAGCCTTAACCTTTCTTCTTATTTTAACTAATATGTCATGGCTTCCCAGTTTAGGTAATAAACTATTGCAATTAATCTTGCAAGTTTTTGCAATATATATACATAAATCCGATCTCACTGACAAGCTAAAGCGACATTTCTTCCAAGCGGTGGTTGTATCAGTGTTGCTGTACGGCTGCACCACTTGGACCCTAATGAGGTGCCTTGAGAATAAGCTGGACGGGAGCTGCACAAGAATGCTGCGTGCAGTCCTGAACAAATCGTAGAGGCAGCACCTCACAAGGAAACAGCTATATGGCCACCTGCCCCCCATCTCACAAACCATTCGAGTGAGACGGACAAGGCATGCTGGGCACTGCTGGAGAAGCAAGGATGAACTCATCAGTGACGTTCTCCTGTGGAAGCCAACACACGGACATGCTAGTGTGGGCCGCCCAGCAAGGACCTACATTGACCAACTAAGCAAAGATGCAGGTTGCTGCACAGAGGACCTCCCTGGGAAAATGAATGATAGGAAAGGTTGGTGAGAGATTGTCATGGATATCCGTGCTAATTGCACGACATGATGATATATATAATATATATATTCTGACAAGTTTCAATGTATCAAATTCAAATCTGGAAAAAGGGATTATGGTTTGGTTTCTTTGTTGGGATATCAACCATCACAGTTTATTTAATGCTAAAGCCATCCTTGTAGAAGAACAGTAGTGGTACTATTCAACCTGTAGCTAGGAATGTGAGAGTGTTCATGTCTTTCCCAAATGTGAACAAAATAGCATGACTGGAGTTTGAAATCTTGCTTATTATGTTACATTAACCACTATGCCATGGGGACTTTTTAAGAATAATTAAAAGAAAAGAATACACAAATGTTTACCAATAGCTAGAACTATACACATACTGTTCCATGAACAAGCAGTATGAGAAAGGGTTACAAAATAGAAAAGGCTTACTTAATAACAGTAGTTAACTCTATGGAGTCCTTAATGGACATAAAAATTATCTAAGGGAGATATTTGTATCCTCAATGCAAATAATACTGATAGAAAAGGGGTATTATATGTATAATGCAAATGTATGGCTAATAAGATTAGAAATGTATTGAAAATCAGAAAGAAAGGAATTAATGCAAGCATAACAGAATTGCCTGAATAATAATAATAATAATAAAATATCTGGACCTTGCCAGATAACTGAAAAAATTATGGAATATGAAAGTGAAAATGATACCAATTGTAGCTGATGCACTTGGAACAGTCCCAAAAGGATTGGAAAAAGGTCTGGAATGTTTGGAAATCAGAGGAAGGATTGAAACCATTCAGAACACTGCACTGCTGAAATCTGCCAGAATACTCAGAAGAGTCCTGGAGACCTGAGGAGACTTGCTGTCACTCAGACTCCAGTGAAAGACCATCAGCTAATGCTGATGTGAAAACTCAAAAAGAGCAAATAATAATAATAATAATAAACAATTCGGTGTGTATGTATGTGTCTGTGTATATATATATATGCTCCCCATCCCTCTAGGGTTGAACACTTGGGGGGGGGGATTTTGCTGATGACCACCAACTAAAGTGTAAATGCAACGCTCTCCTATATAATGGATGGAGCACTCTATGGCGATCTTTACATACAAAGCGATGTGTGTATTAAAACAGTTAAAATCCCCCTTCGCATTCTGTAGGTAATGACTGCCTGATGGTTAAGGTGATGGACTGACACCCAACCGATCGGATTTCAATCCCGGCTGTAGGTAGCTTACAAATCTAGCCACACTGAAGACACTTGATAAATCGAAACACGTGTCTGTGGATTACTATATATACACATACACACATACATACCAAATTATTTATTATTATTATTATTATTATTATTCACACAATTCTGTTATTTTTGCATCAATTCCTTTCTTGTTCATGTCAAGGGGTTAGTGTATGTGTATATATATATATATATATATATACTAACCCCTTGGCATGAACAAGATATGACGCAAGGTCAATTTCTTAAGTGGAGTTTAATCAGTTTGAATTCAGAGTTTTCTTTCTCCTAGACTGGTTACCTAAGGTTAAAGAGCTCAGTCTGCCCAACTATTTACCCATAGCTAGAGGGAGAATAGTTGGATTCATACCTTTCTTAAGGGTATTAGCACAATGTGAAATGCAAAGAACCTTGTCCAGGATTTGAACTCGTCTCATCGTGCCCATTTCCTACAATGATAACCATAATAATTCAGTGTACAAGTAATAAATATTTACATGCAAACTTTCATAGAAGACCATTCTCAGGGTGTTGATTTTAGTATTTGAGAAGGAATTCTTTTTACTTATGAGCTGCCCTAAAGGCATAATACAAAGGAAAGAAGTCTGAAGACAAGTTGTTCCAAATGTGGGTCTAAAGAAAACACAACTTCCTATTCATTTCCTTGAATTTGTGAGAAACTTGTTGGCAATGTTTACGTATTCCCTATTCAAATGCCTAATGAGTTAAGCAGAACAGGAAATAAGATATACTGATACTAACTCTGTCCAATAATACTTGTGACATTTGCATATAAATTTAATGCACTGAATGAAACAATGATTCTAGGACAGATGTAGTAAGAAAAACGTAAACAGAAAGATTCTAGGGAAATGATGAAGATGATGAGTGTCTTTTAAAAAGAGATAAGGAAATAGTTAATAATTTTAATGAAAATGGTTAGAGATTAATTATAATAAAAGATTAGCTCTTCATTTTGCTCAATGTGTTTAAAGATCAGTGGAGAAATCTTTGTAGACATCTATATATTATTAAAACTCCCATTATGTTCATATATGAAAATAACCAAGTAAAAACAGCACATCATAGTGTGATGTTAATTAGAGCAATATACTTTAAGTGCTCTTGGAGAATAAAGTAATTTGAAGCTAAATGATAATTTTGAAGGGACAGCATTTATTATATATCTGAACATCAATTTTATCATCTATCTAAACATCATCTATCTATTTATCTGAACATCATCTTTTTTATCTACCTATCTTAACATCAATTTTTCTATCTGAATATGATTTTTATCTATCTAAACATCATCTATCTATTTATCTGAACATCATCTTTTCTATCTGAATATGATTTTTATCTAAAATTCTAATAACAGCACATCATAGCAACATTTTTTTTATCAAAGAAATAAACTTAAACTGTTCTAACTTAAAGAATAAAGCAATATCTAGTCTAATTTGCAGCTGAATGGTAATTTTGTGGGGTCTGTGTCCACACTGAATAATATTCTTTAATCATCCAAATTATCAATATAATGGCGATAACTATAGAAATATCAATATCATCATGGACCACTTTTATAAGAAATCAAGAGGGTTCACAGGATATCTAGTTATAATATTACATTTTCATCTGTAAAAAAAAAAACTCTTCTGCTAGTTTTTCTAATTTCAAAATTATAAACACTTGCTTAAGTGTTGTATTTGGTGGTCTCCATGTAAATTCAGTATGAACTGTAGATAAAAACAAAAGTTGATAATTTGTTTGAAATCAATGGAAAAATTTACCCTTGGTTTCAAGTGTCATATGAAACATCACTTGCACTCGGAAGAAACATGATTTTTCACACTGTCACAGATTATGTTTATCATATTCTAATTTTGTTTTTTATTTTTGGTATGTTAGTTGGATTTTATGGCATGTCAACCCTTGTTAGGTTATTTTATGCTGAAGAAGTTTTTGCTTTATTCATTCTTGTTGGATATTCAATTTAAAAACTAATTTAAAAAAAATACTTTTTTTAAAAACTCAGTTTAAAAAAAAAATCTATTAAACATATACATAGTACCCTAACATGTATTACCACTCCAGGTCAGAGTGGACTAGAAAGTAATGGTAATGAAGGAGTACTCCACAGAGCTCCAGAATTGGAACCTCACCATTTGATGTCATATAACCCTAGAGTCATTTTATGCCAAAAACGTTTTTGTTTTATTGGGTTGGGTATTCAATTTTGTTTTTTAAACTCAGTTTTTTTTTTATCAGATCTATTTGACACATAGATGGGTCCCAGCCAATCAAGACTCAAGGAATGAGATCACTCAGATGCAAATATGAAATATTTTGTAGTGCTATAAACACCAAGTGCTTTATATACAGATTCAATTATATTTAGATGTTATTATATTCAACAATGCACTAACTCACTCAATTCAACAGATGTGACACAAAGTTTATCTTTAAGTGGACTTGAACAGGCTTGAATTCACAGTTTTCCATCTCCTAGATTGGTTATTATACCCAACAAAGAAACAAAACCATAAAATTGCAATAGATCTATGGTGTAGTACCTGTTAAAATAACAAGATTGTTTATGTTGCTTACATTATCATTTCTCTGAATATTTAAAAAACATGTGAATTAGGTCTTGTTTTTTTTTATCTTCCATTTCACAAGCTCCAAGTGACTAATTCAACTAATTCAACTATCCTGTTAACGATGTGATAAAAATGCAAAGAAAATTAAAGCAACGTCTGTCCAGTTAAAATGTGATAAAAAATTTAAAGAAAATATTCCATTGAGATGGAAAAAAAGAAAAAAGCAAAAAAAAAAAAAAAGCTGTGATATGTTTTTCTTAAAATCGCTCAAAATAATGATTAAAAAAACAAATAGGAAAAGCAGCTGTTTTAAGAATTGATTTTTCTATCAGATTTTTTTCATTTGTTGATAATTTTAAAACAATAACAACAGAACTTGGTAAACAAAAATGATACTAAGACACCAGCAGCAGCAGCAGTAATAGTAGTGATATTACTCACAGTGATATTACTCACAGACACACAGAAGAACCTTAGTCAACTTCGCATAATAGTTACTGTTATAGAAAATGGAATTGGCAATTCTAGTTCAAATCTTGAACAAGGCTATAGTCTGAATTTTTGAGATGAGACTTTGTATTATTTGGATTTTTTGGACTGTTGGTCTCATCTTCATTGTTATATACACAACATTTTGATGTACCTTCCGGCCTTCTTCATGTGTTTGTTTTGTTTTGTTTTACGGCATATCAACCTCAGTGGGTCATTTAATGCCGATAAAATTTTGAAATAAATCAATTCTTAATGGATGATACAATTTTTTTATAAATAAATTTTTCTATTTAACTCATAGATGGGACCCTAACAGGTACTACCACTCCGGGTCAGAGTGGACGAGGGAGCAATGGTGATGAAGGGGTGCTCCACATTCCCCAAACCTGGAACCTCACCATCAGATAGAGTTTAACGTCGTTCCCAGGACATGTAGACCCACAGCCACCGCCTTCTAGCACCCATTTCTTCATGTGTTTCTTGTCGAACGCAGGAACCTTCTTTACCTTAAAACCTTCTTGTTGAACTCAGGAGCCTTCATAGAATTTTGGAATGAGAATAGCCTACTCATGGTGGATTGAATAAAGGGTTCGGTTTGAGGTTTTGTCAAGACTATTAATAATGTCAAGAAGGTTTCGGAGTTCAACAAGATATATACCTGAAAAAGGCCGGAGGGAACATTGTGCATATAACAATAAAGTTGAGGACAACAGTCCGAAAAATCCAAATAATACAAACTGGACAATGCTGTTACATTTTACTTTGTTTTAATGATTTTAGTAATAGCATGAATCCATTGATTGTTGCTTATGACCAAGACATGTTAAAAGCACTCGTTCATGTTGTATCTCCGAAATTAATCCGTGATGAGACAGTTCAATATTTTGATAGGTGACTATTTAAGCAATAGCAGGTACTGTAAGCAACCTAATCTCAAAAGGACTTTATTTGGCATTAAATTATCCCAAAAGAGTTGATATGCCATTAAACAAAACAACCAAACATCTGTTCTTCCTCCAACTATGAATACATAGTAGAGCAGAATGGGTTCTTTGGCCTCGATAAGCCAACAAGTAAAACTCCTAATTCAAAGTAGCTGTACTCTACTTAAAAATTGACCTTATGTCTCATCCTGCACATATTGGAGGGGTAGGGTGCTTACTGCTTATAGAAGTCCATCGCGTGAAACTTGTGCATGAGATATTTTAAGTGAAAAGAGGATGCATAGACCTCAGTACTCTGTATTTGGCAGTCCGGCAGTTGATCCAATGGCAGGGGAAAGTCCAAGATTGCTGAACTGCGGCAGAGTGCTGTTTCAGATAGTATTGAGTCACTTCATGAGAGACAAGCCTCTCTCAAAGCCCCAGTGCTTGTATCAGGTTGTATTGGGGATTTATATGCAAACTTAGTAAGGAGGGGGTAGGGGAGATATACACACATAGAGAGAGCCTTGTGCTTTACTAAGAGTTGTCCATTTTTATGTCTGTGTGTTTGCAGTACCCACTTCTTCCTCTTCTTTTTCTGTTTGATTAATGTGATACCTCTGGCATATGAAGAAACAACAGCCTTTATATAGATAAATGATATAACAAACTTTAGATATAAAAAGATGATGGATTTTTAAATATGTCTGGCCAATAATAAAAGAAAACAAAAATCTCAATATAAAATGGTGTATGTTGAAATTCTGGTTGTCATTTAAGGCATTTAGTTCTTCTGTAGGTAAATCCAAGTCAGTTTTGAGTTTGGGTTCAGTTGGTTAATCCTGGTAATCCAAGTCTCTTGAAATCCTTGGTAGAAAAGAGTGTAGTATCAGTAGATCTCCTTGTAATTTTAAGTAAAGTTGTCGGAGTGGCTTAATGTTGGTATCAGCCAATCAGCGATGGAGTCTATCCCCTTTTCACTAGCGCTAGACCAAGGTGATTGTTTTAGCATCTGAGGTGGAGCACAACACCTACCATCAACTCCTTACTTTACCTGTGCTACTCATACACTGAGTTGGTGAGGGCTGGTATCGAAATAGAAACCTTGTGGTTTCTAGCTGAACACTCTACTGACTGAGCTAACCCGTAGTCCGTTGTGTTCCTTGAAATCCTAGGTAGAAAAGATTGTAGTATCAGTAGATCTCCTTGTAATCCTAGTCAGTAGATCTTGCTTGCAGAAATTTCACTTAGCAATTGATTTCAGGACAGTTACCAACAATCTTAAATGCATTCTGTATACATTTCTCATTGGCCAATTTTTACTGGAAGTGCCAGCTGCCGATATTAGGAAAGTTCATAAATAGAAGTGGCAATTTGGCATACATCTTATAAGTAAAGTCGTTGGGGTGGCCTAAAGTCGGTAACAGCCAATCAGTGAGGGAGTCTATCCCCTTTTCATTAGCACTAGACCAAGGAGATTATTTTAGCATCTGAGGCGGTGTGCTACACCTACCATCAGCTCCTTACTTTACCGCACAGATCCCTGTGCTACTCATACGCTAAGTTGTCGAGGGCCGGTATTAAACTAGAAACCTTGTGGTTTCTAGCCAAATACCCCCAAGATAATCCAACAAGTATAACAAAAAAAATACCAACAACAAAAATCAAACCCATGGGCGAAAAATTGTAAGGAAAACAATGCATAATTAAATATATGTATTTACCCAACCCCACTGCATGAGCAGGATGTGATACAAGGTCAATTTTTAAGGGAGAATTCAGAGTTCTCCTAGTGGTTGCTATAACAAGGTTAAAGAGCACAGTCTACCTTATTAATTACCCATAGCTGGAGGGAGAATAAGTAAGTTAAGTCGTTGGGGTAGCCTAATGTCAGCCTCAGCCATACAGTAAGGGAGTCTATCCCAATTTCACTAGTACTAGACCAAGGAGATTATTTTAGCATCTGAGGTGGAATGCCACACCAACCATGAGTTCCTCCCTTTACTGCACATATCCCTGTGCTACTCATGTTGAGTTCGCAAGGGTTGGTATTGAACTAGGAACTTTGTGATTCATCTACCGACTGAGCTAA
The DNA here is from genome assembly GCA_023376005.1 of Doryteuthis pealeii. Classification (NCBI taxonomy): domain Eukaryota; kingdom Metazoa; phylum Mollusca; class Cephalopoda; order Myopsida; family Loliginidae; genus Doryteuthis; species Doryteuthis pealeii. The sequence continues at coordinate 114,883,588 of CM042150.1, read as the reverse complement.
ACCGGCCGTTGAGGGAGAATATTTTGATAAATATCTTCCCCAAGGGTGTTAGCATTATGTGAAGTACAAACAGCCTCATATATTTCCCACAATGATAACCAATACACCACAAGTGCTTCTTCCAATTGTATCATTGAATATAAAGACAAAAACAAGGATCTGACACAACGTCACAAATATGAGACATCCAGTAAGGATTTAACTTTTCAGTAGTAATGGATCTGCAAGACTAGCTTGATAACCATTACACCACCATAGGATGCCCCACCTTTCCCATGGGTATTAGAGCTATGATGAAATGCAAATAGGTGAAGAAACAATATAAGAAAATTGTAAAATTTCACATTAAAAAAAAAAAAAAATTTAAATTTAAAAACCAAAGTGAGCTCAGGAAAACTAATAAAAACTTGTGAAAAACACCTGTAAACTAACTTATCTATGGTTGGTGGGATTTTATGGCATACAAACCCTTGTTGGGTTATTTCATGCCAAAGACCTTTTGTTTTATTCATTCTTGATGGGTATTTAACATCTTTTTATACTCAATCTTTTTTTAAACAATTTTTTAAAAGTTATTCTTTTATATTTAACCCATAGATAGGTCCCTAACAGGTACTACCACAACAGGCCAGAGTGGACCTGGGAGCAATGCTGATGAAGGGGTATTCCCTACTGACCAGAACTCCAAAATTGGAACTTCACCATTATATGCAGTTTAACATCATACCCAGGAAACTAAGTTATTTATTGGAAAACGCATTGCGAATATGGGCATATGCTATGGCAGGTCACTTCCACTGCTAGTATATAAATAAAATAAGCATATATAGCCAAAGTAATGAGTGATACGATTGGTATGATAATTATCAGCGCGCGAAATATAATTAGTAAGTGGAGTTCCAATTTTAGCCAAGGCTCCAATATTCATGTCACAGTAAAACTCTTGGGAAAGGTAGGAAACATCAATTTCTTCTTCTCCCCTCAGCTATGAATAATATACTAAGTGTGCTTTAACTTTAGAGCAGCCAACCAAGAAGGTAGAATCTTCAAATTATGGTTATGGCTCACCCTCTCTCCCTCTTTCTCAGTAACTCTCTTCTGCTATCTCACTTTCATATTCTGTGTTCACTCTATCTCTCTCTCTCTCTCTCTTTATCTCTCAGTAACCTTCTCCTGCTATATATCTCATTTTCATATTCCTGTCCACACACACTTTCTCTCTCCTGCTATATATCTCACTTCCTTATTCTCTATCTACACACTCTCTCTCAGTAACTCTCTCCAACTATCTCACTTTCTAATTCTAATTCTCTCTCTCTCTCTCTCTCTGTAATTTTCTCTTTCGTATTCTCTGTCCATTTTCTCTCCTCTCTCTCTCAGTAAATTTCTATCTTCTACTATTTTTCATTCTCTGTCTACTCTCTCTCTCTCTCATGCTATTTATCTCACTTTCTTATTCTCTATCTACACACTCTCTCTCAGTAACTCTCTCCAACTATCTGACTTTCTAATTCTCTCTCTCTCTGTAAGTTTCTCTTTCTATCTATCTTACTTTCATATTCTCTGTCCATTTTCTCTCCTCTCTCTCAGTAAATTTTTATCTTCTACTATTTTTCTCTCTCTCTCATGCTATTTATCTCACTTTCTTATTCTCTACCCACCCTCTTTCTCTCTCTCTCCTAGTATCTATCTTTTTCATATTCTCTTTCTTTGCTTCTCATTCTTTCCCTGTCTCCCACTCTCACTCCCCTTCCTCTCTAATTCTTAACCTCTTCATTGTCTATGTTTCTTTTAGCTAACTCTACTCCTTCTCTTGAATTCTTTTTCCTCTTTTTATAATTATCTCACATTATCTTTTTCTCCTTTTTTTTCTTCCTATCTTTATTTGATGCTGTCACTCCCATTTTACCTGTCTCCATAGTTTACCTCAACTTATGAGCTAATCCTAACTTCTTGTCAAGCAAAATCTTGTTCATCTGACTTAGATGGTTTGTGTGATTGGAGGTAAGTAGCTATACAGCTGCATCTTTTGTGGAGAGCTGCTTCCAGGATTGGTTTAAGACTGCACATAGCATCCTTGTAAAGTTGCCATACAGCTTTTTCTCTAAGCATTTCATTAGAGTCTAGGTGGTGCAGCCATACAGTTACACTAACATGGTTTGGAAGAATTCTCATTTTGTCTTGTCTAGATCTCCAGGTTAGGGATAAACCTAATGTTACTTCCCCTGGTATTGAATAAGTAAACATATTAGATATGGTAGTTCAACATCAAACCATTTGCAAATCTATAGAGGATAGACAAACAAACTCTTCTCAATTATTGATATAAATAAATATGAATAATCTCAGTAAATTTCAGTGAAATTAACATCTGTGAAATAAAATTTTAATTATCTTTAAACCTTGTTTATACTAGCTCCTATCACATAATAATAATAATGATGGTGACGATAATAATAATAATGATGGTGGTAGTGATGATAATACTAATAATACTACTACTGCTAATAATAATAATAATAATACAAAGAAGACAACAAAGATGATGAAGAAGAAGAAGAAGATGAAGAATATGAAGATGAAGAAGAAAAATATTTTAGACTTTAGCCAGAAGTTGAAGAAAAATCTCAGTCTGATGTCAACAAAACATGGAAGTTTTTTTTTCTCTCTCTCTCAGAAGAAATCACACTTAGAATAAAAATGAATCTTTTAATTCACATGAAAAGAAAAACAAAAATTGCTGTTTTAAATGTTTGGATTAATACTTTTTGCCCTAAAGCAAGAATGTCTAACTTGGTGCCAAAGAAAAAAAAAGTATCTGAATTTGATTCAAATATTATCAAGTGTAGAAAGATTTGGAGGAAATCACTCTCGAAAAATCATAACCTGAATTATAAATGTGAAATATTTGGGGGAAAAAAAAATTGATGAAATGTGATGCATCATCAGTGATATTCCTGGTATCATCAGGGGTCTTGGGTCATTCAGCATCAAACTATCTCATTCCCACCCCTAGATGATCCAAATGATGGTTGATCACTTCCCCACAGCAAGTTCAAATGGCCCTCTTTTTAACACCTCCTGTTATACATATTTACCAAGCCCCTCCGCACAAGCAGGATATGACACATGGTTAATTTCTTAAGCAGAGTTTAACAGGTTTGAATTCAGAGTTTTCCTTCTCCTAGACTAGTTGCCTAACCAAGTTTAAAGAGCCTAGTCTACCCTACTATTTACTCATAGCTGGAGAGAGAATAGTTGGATTCATGGCTTTCTCAGGGTATCAGCACTATGTGAAATACAAACAGCTTCGTTTGTCAAGTATTTGAAATTATCTGTGCCCATTTCCTATGATGGTAATAATTACACCACGCACCTCCTATTATACCAGTTCTAATCAAAGCCTTGCAAATTGCAAACCCCAACAGTCTACTTATATCAGCTCCCATAAGACATACCATCCATGACATATACGCTATTCCACCAGTTCTAGATGTTTGGCAAACTTCCTCTAAAGTTTCCTTCAGTTGCTCCACCCAGGCAACTGTTGATCTTAGGAGAGTTAAAAATCCTTGATCACATTAGACAAACGACTAATCCTGCTCAGATATAGTCATTTTTCTCAGATATAATGAAGCACATGATCAAGTCTGGGCAAAGAAAACACTCTTGTCTGTCATAGTAGATAGGTCTTCTTTCTGACTTTGAGAAAATTAATGGTCTTACAGTTACATAATAGATTGGTAAAATCTATTACTAACAGCCAGTGTAGTGTAGTTTAGTTTAAAATTCTCAAAGGAAAAACACTTTAAAGCATTTAAGTTTCATTGATGGGTTTATCACGCCCTGTATAAAAAGAAATGGAGTACATGGTCATTCAAAAAATAAGGGGAAGTTTTTTGAAAAAGTAAGAACTCTGCAGTGCTTGTAATTGGTTTATACCAAAAATTATTTTAATCTCTCAAAAATATATCTTTTGAGGCTATTCAAAATGGCAGCAAAACAGAGTTTTTCAAGCTTGAATAGAGGCCTGTCAATCAAATTTTTGGTAGCTGAGAAATACAAAACATGAAATTTAGAGAAGAATCTGTGATATGTATGGAGAAGTGTTAGTCAAAAAATGTGTTAACTTACTAGTTGAGTAACATGATATTACAGGGTGACCCAGAAAAAATAGAACCCAAATTATTTATTTTCCTATTAAACTAAAACTTAAAAAAAAAAAAAAAAAAAAAAAAAAAAAGTTTCATTACAAAATTTGTGGGTTCTATTTTTTCTAGGTCACTGTAATATTATGTTACTCAACTGGGGGGGGGGGTAGGCTTAGTTTAATGGGAAAATAAATAATTTGGGTTATTCTTATTCAAATTTGTTAGTATCTCTAATTTAATATAATTGATTACATTAAAACATAAATACTTACACCCAGAGGGTGCATATTCTTACTAGTTTATTAAATGACCCTTCTATCTCATTGAATCAGCTGGTAAATCATTTTAAAAAAATTATAAAAAAACCTTAAAAGTAAGCAAATGTGAGAATTCTAATTCTCTAAGTGATTGTATGTTATACACTTAAATTGTTTCTCTCCTACAGTGTATACAAAAATATGTGCATTTGATATAATGTCATGCTTTTCAACTTCATCCAAATTCTGGAAGCAAAGCTCAATTTTCTATAGCTATGTTTTTACTGATAGACGTATGTGGCTATTTATCCATGTGTGAGGTTGAGGGAACTTGGGCAAATAAAAATGTATGAAAATATATCCAGTCTCTGTGTTCATTTGTAAAAACTAAGATGAAGACGGAAATATATTCAACCCGATGAGTAGCCAAAAAAGAAGAGACCCAGATGAAGAACTCAACCCAATCTGGCCAGCATAGATAGAAAATATATATAAGATAAGTATAATAAGAATAATCAAACAGAACTGTTGAAGTTAAGCAGCAATGAGCCTGTTCAATACTTAATTGGGTGACCACTTAAGCAACAGCAGGTACGTAAGCAACCTGAGTCTTTTGTTTATCGAAATGATTTTATTTAGCATTAAATGACCCCAAAAGGTTGATATGCCATAAAACAAAAACAACCAAACCAAACTAACCTAAGAAGACAAAAGAAGTGGAACTCAACTCAACCCAATCCAGTCAGCATAGAAGAAAGAAGATATATACAAGATAAGTATAATAAGAATAATAAAAAGGCTATGCACTAGGAGTATTAATAGGTAATAATAATAACAATAACCAGAAGATATATACAAGATAAGTATAATAAGAATAATAAAGAATCCATGCAACACAGACTGTTTTGAAAAATGGAAAGGATGCTAAAACCTAACCCAACCTAATTCTCAAATAGAATTATTTTCTAAATTCTTTTAAGTTAGTACATCATTCTCAATAACAGGATTTAAAGAATTGCTACTTATATTGTCGGTAAAGTAAAGTTGGTGGAGTGGCTTATTGTGAGGATCAACCAGAAAGTGAGGGAGTCTATACCCCTTTGTGTTAGTGCTAGACAAGGGAGATTGTTTTTGCATCTGAGATGGAGCTCCACACGTACCATCAGCTCTTCACTAGGCTGTGCTACTCATGCACTGAGTTGGTAAGGACTGGTATTGAACCTGGAACCTTGTGTTTCCTATGCAGATGCTCTACCAACTGAGCTAAACTGAATTGTGAATACTTGTCAAAATATAGCATTTTGTATTTACTAGCAGATAAGAGGACAAAAATATAACTTGCTCGAGAGATTTGTTTTTTAAATTATTGGTAATTAATAAAAGAGTCAGAAATAAAAAAGAAAAAAAAATGAATTGCAGAAAAATCAATATTTCCGTGTATTAGAGAAATTGCAATAACACGAAAAGAATCATGAAATAAAAAAGATTCTTTTTAAAAAGAAAAAGAAAGAAGGAAAAGGTTTCAAATAAAGAAGGTCAAAGCTGCAATAAAAATCAGTGCAGGCATCTGAGTATCAAAAGTCAATAGAACATTATATCTAATGATTAATCAGGTTATTTGAGAGGCCAAGAAAACATGAAGGATCATCTGACAGGCGATGAAATTGGAGCAGTTAACAGTGATAATCAAGTAGATAGTCAGTCTCAGTCAGTGAAGGTAGTCCACTGACAATGACATCCTCAATTTCCTTGGAGGAAATGAAGAAATCTGCATAAAAGAAGAGATTAAAATACTGAGGGAGTTGCACAGACCAACATCAGCACTAGTGCAATCTTGAATAGTGCAGTTTAAACTGCACTAAGTCCAAGACAACCACTCGCTGTAGAATTAGCAGAAATCTGGCCAAATGCAGGGTTGTTACAATTCCAGTAATCATTGCTTATTTGCTTACGTCTCCAATGGTAAAATCCAATGCTAGAAAAGGGTATAATCTTAGCAGTAGCAAGTCCAGTTGTCATCCTTGAAATCAGAGATAGAACAATAGTGTACCCCTTGGAGCAGATAATCCACTTGTAGTCTGTCTGGTATTAAGTGTTACATAATCTATGCATAGATTATTGTCAACCCCCTGTATTTCTGAACAATTAAAAGAGTATTTAACTCTTAACGTCCTATACCACCTCATTCCACCCGGCCAGAAGTCATTCGTTTTCCTAATCCGCCCCAAACAATAGCCTTTATTTAAATATAATATTAAACAGAAGTTTTTTATTTAGAAGTCTTTGATTTAAGGAATATAACAGGTAACTTTTAATGAAAAGGCCATTTTTAGCCATTTTTTGATAAATCCTTATAGAAATGGGGCTCTGAACATGGAAAATTCTTAACAGGAAGCAACCTCTCCATTTGAGCAGGGTGCAACACAAGGTCATATATATATATATATATATATATATATATAGCCACTGATTTTATACCTTCAGTAAGATATTACATGCACTGTCAATGATATTGAACAGTCTTTACTTACAAAATTAGTAAACTATATTATATACATAAGTTTAGATAGTGTAGATACAAAGTTAATCATACTTGGTAACTGTCAGTTTCTTATCTATGCTATCATCAGACCAAGTATTATTCTTTGTGTGATTGTTTTCCAATTATTTCTATCAAGAATATATAACTTGAAGTTATAACTTTTTTTACAAAGGATGATCATTATTTACCTCAAACCATACAATAGCTTGAAAATATAAGAAAAAAAAAGGGGACCGACTTTGACATCAAATAACCCAACAAAGGTTGATATGTTTTAAAACAACCAACCAACCAACCAACCAACCAACCAAAAATCAATTTGATGAGCTGATTAACATGAATAAAAGAATTCTTTTGGATACTGCAGCAGAATCACAGAAATAGATGAATTCATGTCTTCCCCAAGGGCATTAGAGTGAAGTGAGCGCATATAACCTTACAACAGGAATTTGAACATCTCTATGCTTCCGTTTTCCGCACTGATAAATATCATGCCATCTACATCTCTTAATAATCATTATCAACATGTTTGAAAAGTATTTCTAAGAGTTGGGCATAAAAGTCACATAATATCAAGATGATATTTATATGTTTACCAACACCTCTGCACGAGTAGGATGTGACACAAGTTCAAATGACCCTCTTTTTAACATCTCCTGTTATACATATTTACCAACCCCCCTCCACATGAGTAGAATGTGACACAAGGTCAATTTATTTAGCAGAGTTTAAAAGGTTTGAATTCAGGGTTTTCCTTCTCCAAGACTGGTTGCCTAACCAAGGTTGAAGAGCCCAGTCTGCGATACTATTTACTCATAGCTGGAAGGACAATAGCTGGATTCATACCTTTTCCAATTTGGATTATTTTCTTCATCTTGATGTTATACTCACAGTGTTTCAGCCACTGTACTCTCCGGCTTTCTTCAGAGGTCTTTTGTTATATGTACTGACCCATCCCCTCTGCACATGCAGTAAGTGACACAAGGTTAATATTACAAGTGGAGTTTACAAGGTTTGAATTCAGAGTTTTCTTTCTCCTAGACTAGTTGCTATACCAAAGTTAAAGAGCTATTTATCCATAGCTGGAGGGAAAATAGATGGATTCATACCTTCCCCAAGAGTATTAGTGTTATCTAAAAGGCAAAAAGCTTCACCCAGGATTTGAACATGTCTTGCCTTGCCCATTTCCTACAACATTACATCATAAGCACCTCCATAAATCATATAGTTGCTTGTAAAATAAAAAAAAAAGGAATAAATAAAATACTTTGGTATTAAATAACCCATCAAAGGTTGACATACCATAAAACCAACCAAGTGAGTAAAACTATGTGAAATGCCAATAGCCATGTCATAACTAAACAAATCTATTAATTTGTCTGTAACAAAAATGTCACTGCTTATGTCACATTATCCGAAATTGTCATAACATAGAATAAATACACTCAAAATTTGAGCATGCAACATTAGACAGTCCTCATTGTTTTTTAAAACAAGTTTTAATAGATACATAACCGGTATCATATATTTATATATAGTTTGTTTTATTTCAATAGATATTCAAAGTTAATAGAACTTAGTTTCGATTTCAATTTAAAAAAAATTTTTTTTTACTCCTTTAATAAATTTAATGATTTCATGATTTATGGTCCAAACTCTCCGACATTTAATTTTTAAATCCACCTCCTCAAGCAATATCTTTAAAAAAATTATTTTTACATCGCCCAAAGGGCGTTTTTTTATTTTGCTAGAATTACTAAATGAGGAATAACCTAAACAGAAGTTGGGAATGAAATCTAATCTTTATAACCATAACAAATACAATACTTGCCAGTGGCGTGAAGAAAGGTAAACCACTGCTAATGGTATAAGACTACTCAGCATAATACTCCTGTATTTATGAGGATTGGGACATACCATCAATGTTCATAGATAGGGTATATAACAATCTATTTCCTACATTGATAACCATTACACCAGAAATGCCTCCTTAAAAGATGTCTTTTGTTATAGTCAGTAATACTCAGGGAATTTCAAAACAAATATTTTCTTTAATCCACAGGGTTAGATTGTTTTCATTGCTTCTTTCCATGAATTAGAATATCTCATATCAATAAATTCTCCTCTTCCTTATTTATTTTATCTTTGTAATAACATTTCTCTTTCTACTGAACTTGGTGCTAATCATGCAAATTACAATTCAGATTCTCAGAAATTTAGATGAATTTAATACAAGGCCTGCCTACTATGTATGCAGCCATTTTGAATATCTCAAACCAGATGCATGGCTTTGTTGTAACTTGGCTAAGAGAAAGAGGGGACCTTACTGTGCATGCATAAACGCTATTGTGTGAGGTTACTCAGCAGTGAGATGCCATTAAAGGCCTTTCTGCCCTGTATCCAGCCATTCTGAATATCCCAAACATGTTGCATGGCTTTGATGTAACTTGGCTTACAGAAAGAGGGGACCTTACTGTGCATGCATAAACACTCTCCTGTGAGGTTACGCACTACTTAACTTCGATGATCTAGCAGGAACCAGTGCTTTCAGCGTTACTTGACCGTAAGCTTTAACAATATAGCTGTGTCATATAAATAGTTCAATGTCTGTTGTTGGTGATGGATATACAAATATATTATTTAGATTATTTGGACTATTGTCCTCAGCTTTATTGTTAAATACACAACTTTGCAGCTGATGTGCTCTCCGGCCTTCTTCAGGTGTTACTTGATAAACTCTGGAACATTCTTGTTGTAATCGAGAGCCTTTGTCATGAAGGCTCGGGAGTTTGGCAAGAAGGTTCCCAAGTCTGACAAGTAACACCTGAAGAAGGCTGGAAAGCACATCGGCTGAAAAGTTGTGTATATAACAATGAAGATAAGGACAATAGTCCAAATAAAACAAATGCAACACATTCAGCAAAAATTTGTGCTGTAAGGACGGATAACCAGAAATGGCATAATATTACTGACTACAAAACCAGACATGATCTTAACTTCATCACTGTATTTCTTCCCTTGGATCTGGAAGAGTTATCTTCCCTCTGGGTTCCCGTTTGACCACCAAGGGTCTGTGGTATTTAAGCGCCTATGACAAACTCTCTTTTTTCTCCTGGAACTCATTACAACGCTAATAAGTTCACTTCTATATATACATTTAGGTATCTCTTGTATACCTCCTTATTGTATTTCCACTCATGAATGTGTCCTTTTATTATATCTTGTTTCCTTGTATGTGTATTTCATGTTATATGTTATTCCATAAGCCTGTATTAAAGTCCATGTTATGTTTAACACACTTGTCGAAGTTTGTTCATTTCAACAAGTTATACCATATATTATAACCTTAAACCTTACATCACCAAGATCATAACCAAAGATAAATCAGGCTTACAGACAAATTGTTGAAAGCACCAGTTCCCACTAGATCATGAAAGTTAAGCAGCGATAAGCCTGTTCTATACTTAGATGGGTGACCATTTAAGCAACACCAGGTACTTTTCACAAAATACATTTTTCAGATGATAAGAGAGATTCATCAGTGATGTATATTCCAGGTCTTTTTCTCCCTTAGGCAACACAATGAAAGTTGATCAGACCCTAATTCTCCCCCTCCCCCAGCAAAAGGCTTTCACTAAACTCCCTCCATTTTGAGATTCAATAAAGCTGACCATTCAAGTAGCTTTATATTCTCGGTCATATGACCACCAGCAGTAAGGAAACCGAATGTCAAATGATTTGATTTGGCGTTAAATAACCCGAAAAGAGTTGATATGCCGGAAAACAAAACAATGAACCAAAGATAAATCATGGGTTTATAGTTATAGTCCTGAGACCAAACAGTGAAACTTACAAAAAATAAAAAGTAAAAAAGAAATGTCTGTCAAGCCTGAAGATAATGTCAAAACAATATTATCAAATTTTTTTATTTTTTCATTTTTTCTTAAAGATTATACAAAGTGTCCATAAAGTAAGTGTGCACTTTAAAGTATTTTAACTATTAAAGTGCACATGGACTTGGTGGACCCCTGTATAATCTCCTCCCACACCCATGTTTTTTTCCTGTTTACTCCCAAAATTAAATTCTGGTTGAGAAAAGATTATTTTGACACAACTGAGCAGATCCAGGTAGAATCACAGAAACTGATCGATCCTGTAATAACTGTTGGTTGAATTTTACAACATGTCAACCATCAGGTTATTTTATACCAAAGACATTTTTGTTTTATTCATTTTTGTTGGCTATTCCAATTTTTTTAAACTCATTTTTTTTCTTTAAATTTTAAACTTGATTCTTATCTATTTAACCCATAGATTGTACCCTAACAGGTACTACCACTCCAGGTCAGAGTAGACCTGGGAGTAATGTCAATGAACGGGTACTCTATACTCCCCAGAGCTCAGAATTGGAACCTCACTACTAGACACAGTTTAGAGTCATAACCAAGATACTCAAAGACCCTCAACTACCAGCTTCTAGCACATATATAAAAAGAGTTGGTGATTTGCCATAAGAGGAGTCGGGTTGGGAAAATCATATACATGCTAGGGCGTGTTATAATTGAGAGTTTTCAGAACAGATGAACCTGTGTATTGGGGTAAGTATTTTTTGGTGTTTTTAATGGTCAAATCCCTCCTTCCAAATGTTGTGTAGTACTATTCTGCTAATGATAGTTTTAACTCTTTTGCACAGTGGGAAAATAAAAACTTAGTGGAATGGTGGGGTATGTATTTACCTAACCCCTCCACATTAGCAGGATGCGACAAAAGGTCAATCTTTAAGCGGAATTTAACAGGTTTTAATTTAGAGTTTTTCTACTTCTTTTTATAGCAAGGTTAAAGAACCAAGTCTGCCCTACTATTTATCTATAGCTGGAGGGAGAATAGTTGGATTTATACCTTTCCCAACGTTATTAGAGCTATGCAAAATGCAAACAGCAGTGTCCAGGATTTGAACTTGGTTTGCGGTATCCATTTCCTACGATGATAACCATTACAACACAAGTGCCCCAGGGATGGTGGAGTACTGATAAAATCAATTATAGATATTAAAAAAAATCTCATACCTTGATTATATATGGAGTTCAAATGTAGTTAAATTACAAACAGTATTATTGGTAGTAAGTTTTTACCCAGTGTTAAAAATTGCTGTTTCACTATGAATATTGTAAATAAAAGGTTTTTCATGTTTAATTAATCAGCTTATATTAAATAATCTTTAATTAATTTCTATAGAAAAATAATTTCCAATAAATTTTCATAGAAAATAATTCCCAAAGAATTTCTATATCTATATATCAATAATCGTGCTCCTGAATTGTACAACCGTTATCATCTTGCAACACCCTCTGGTTGAAAATAAGACCGTCCAAGTCATTCAAAATGAAATGAAAAAAATGTAAATTCTGATTATCTGGTGTTGCTTATCCATTGAATTCTTATTTCTTATGAGTGTCATTAACTCAATAATGGACCATTCCATTTTTATCATAAAGAAAGGGAAGAAAAAGAACATGCTACACAGAAAAAAATATAATAAGAAAGAAAGAGATTAGGGGTGTGAGCAGGGAAGTGATAATGCTAATCTGTTTCAATTGACATAATGGAAAGGTGAAGAAGAGAGAGAGAGAGTGAGAGAGAGAGTTAAATCAAGATTATTATACTTTTTATATATTGAACTATTTGCAATAGTTCTTGAGTATCAAATGTTGTAATAATTAAATTATCATACTGTGGTATATCCACTGGTCCTGTAATAGTAGTAAAATAATTTCCATTAAATTTTCATAGTAAAACCATTTTCAATTAATTTCTGTATAGAAATTCATTGGAAATTATTTTATATAGTAAAATCTATATAGTAATCTCCAAGCGGAGATTTAGGAGGTTTGAATTCAGAGTGTTCCTTCTCCTAGTTGGTTGCCTAACCAAGGTTAAAGAGCCCAGTCTGCCCTACTATTTACCCATAGCTAGAGGGAGAATAGTTAGATTCATACCTTTTCCAAGGGTATTAGTACTGTGTGAACTGTGGCTTCGTCCAGGATTTGAACTCTGGTCAACGAACAATCTTATCTATAACTGACACAACTTTTATTCTCCCCCCCCCTTTTGATCCCCTCTACCCATTCATATTTCTTTCTGCTCCTTAATCATTTGCCTCTCTCACCCCACAAACACTTATTGAAATATAAATTTGGCACCCTTGACAGGAGTTTGGATATAAGTCAGCTAAGTAATTATTTAACGGTATAGCCAGTTTAATCCCAGAGGTTTTTAGTCCTAATCTTGTTCCCTCACAAATTATATTCTTTGAAGTACAGGCAGGATGGAGTTCATTTAATCAATATCTCTCATCTGTTAAACATTGGTATATCCCTACGTTATTTCCTAGTTGAGTAACATGATATTACAGGGTGAACCAGAAAAAACAAAACCCAAATTATTTATTTATTTTCCCAATTGCACATTATTCTATCTATTATTATTTTTAAATAACAAAATGAAATGAAATCATTTTTTCTATTATTATTATTTCATTTCATTTTGTTATTTAAAAATAATAATAGATTGAATAATGTACACATGGATAAACTCCTGACTGAAACATGTGTAAGTTAAATTAATTAAAATAATCCCATTTTATCCATTCTATACTTTCTTTCCTTTATTTCTCTTTTCAACACACACACATATATGTTGAAAAGAGAAATAAAGTCCAGAGAAGAAATCTTCCTTACGACACAAGAGTTTTATAAAAAAAACCTGTCACAGTTTGAGAGCTCAATGTGTGCTCTTAATGTTAGAGTCCATTATAGACTATTTCTAAGCTCCCTGAAATAGTCTATAATGCAAAATCTCTAAGTCTTTTGTTATTTCTTTACTTGTGCTATATATATATATATATTATATATAGCACATTATATTAATAAACCTGGTATAATGAATGGAAATCATTATTAAAACAATCAGAGATTCAGGATCTTTTGTACCAACTAAATGTAAATTATGATTAAATCTTTTGTATTAATAGAGCAAAGAATTGCAAGGATTACATTCGATGGATGATTGAGGCATCAGCACACATACAGTGACCATTCCATTGAAGAAGATGGTAAGTATTATTACTCCCCCTCTCTTTTTACTTTTTTTCTTTTTTTTCTTTCTTCCTTTCTCCAATTTCACTGTTCCTTTTCTTTCTTTTTTTCACTCTTCCCTTTTTTCTTTCTTTTTATCCCTTCTTTCTTTTTCACACTTCTCTTTTTCTTTCACTGTTTCCCTTTTCTTTCTTTCCTTTATTTCACTATTTCTTTTCTTTCTTTTTTCTCTATTTCCTTTCACTCTTCTTTTCTCTCCTCTTTTTTTTCTATCTCTCTACCTTTTCTTTCTTTTCCCTCAGGCATGTACAATTTTTCTTTCTTTCTTTCTTTCATTCCCACACAATAAAAACGGAATGGTCCATTATTTATCCGAGGTGATGACAGGGCATAAAATTTAAACATATTCATATTGAATTCTATTAATCATATAGATTAAAAAAAGTTATTGAAAAATTCCCCAACACAAAAAATTTCTATAACCCATTCATTTATTTCAATTAGATTTTTCTTCTCTGCAAATTTTTATACTTTTGTTGTTCCATATTCAAATATTTTTAGCAAATTTCTTTTGATTATTTTTTGATGATTCTATTTGTAAACATTTTTCAAAATCTTATCATGACTCTTCAATATAAATTACAAAATATAAAAACTAAATCCAAATTTCTTTCAATTTTTTCCCTACTAAATTCAAGAGTCTGAATGTTTTCAAAATATAAGTAAAACAGGTAGGTAAGTAGGTAGGTAATGATTTTCCATTTCTTGGTAAGAGTTACTTGCAATTTTGACTTGAATTCTACTCTAATTCATTAAATTACTTTTTTTTTACCATTTGTCTGTGATCACAGAACTCAAAGACATTTAAAACTACAGCCACCAAATTTTCTGTGGTTACTAATACATATTTACAAATCCTCTGCATGAGCAGGATATGACACAAGGTCAATTTCTTAAGCAAAGTTTAACGGGTATGAATACAGTTTTCCTTCTAAACTGGTAGCCAAAGCAAGGTTAAAGAACCCAGTCTGCCCTACTATTTATCCATAGCTAGAGGGAAAATAGTTGGATTCATACCTTTCCTACAGGTATTAGTGCTCTGTGAAATGCAAACAGCCTTGTCCAGGATTTGCACTTGTCTCACCGTGTCCATTTCCTATGATGATAATAACCATTACACCATATGCTTCCACTAAGTGGTTATGAATTACAGCATGCTTAGCTTATCAGCTTTAAAAACATTCTCAAACTGAATATTTCAGTGCAAGTTTTGATTTACAATGTAAGTATAAAACTAAAATAGAGATTTACTTTAAGCACTTGTGGTGTCTAAAGTCAGTATTAACCAATCAGCGAGGGAGTCTATCCCCTTTTCACTAGCACTAGATGAAGGAGATTGTTTTTGCATCTGAGGTGGAGCGCCACACCTACCATCAGCTCCTTGATTTACCGCACAGATCCCTGTGCTACTCATACACTGAGTTGGTGATGGCCGGTATCAAACTAGGAACCTTGTGGTTTCTAGACAAACGCTCTACCGACTGAGCTAACCCGGCTCTATTAAATTACTTGTGGTGTAATGGTTATCATTTTTGTTTACTATATTTGCTAGTCTGTAAGGTGCTTTTTTACTCTCCTCACATATATATATTTAGATATTACATTGTTCTGATATCATCAAAATGTTAAAATGAGTTTATGCTAAATAGTAAAAAAAGAAAAGAAAAAAAAGTTTTGAAATAAAATTAATTCTTAATTTTTTTATAAACTCATGTGACCCTAACAGGTAATACTATTCCAAGTCAGAGTGGATCAGGGAGCAATGGCGATGAAGGGGTGCTCCACATTCTCCAAAACTGGAACCTTACCATCAGATAGTTTAACATCATTCCCAGGACATGAACACCTCAGCCACACCTTCTAGCACTTATATGATAAAAAGGGTAGGGGGTTGTCACAAGGACAAAAGGGTTGGGACAGTCATATAGGTGTTAGGGCTTGACATGACCAGCTGATTGATTGAAGGGGGTCTCTCTGACCACCCTTCTAGCCCAAGTAAAGGCCAAAGTGGAGTGTTGCATGTCATAGACTGCTCAGCCACCTGGGTTCCATCCTTAAGCATCATGACCAGCCAATCAGGACTCAAGGAAAGAAATCACCCATATGCAAGTATGGAATATTCTGGAATGCTATAAATACCAATTGCTTGATGTACAAAGTCTGTTATAGTTAGTTGTTTAATTCAACATTGCACTCACTCAATTCAACATTCATGTATGAAGGAATAGATTTACTGTAGAATGAACATCATACTCACCTTCATAGGAAGGCTGTGACTAGTGTCCAGTAGCCAAATACACTCTGTAGCAACTGAGAGGATATGGTCAAGTTTTCAGTATATATGGATAAAAATATACACACTAAAACCACAGCCAATCAAAATACTGAAATAGACTTGACCATGCCACAAAATAGAATAGCCCAAGCTTTTTCATAAAAAATTATTTAAACATATTCAATAATTGAGATATATTCTTTGAAGTTTGTAGAAGTTATCCCACTGATATTTGTAGAAGCAATATGATACTCAACATCATAGCGGGATTCCAACTACCATTTAGTTGGCAGAGAAAGAGGCAAAGCTGTAACTCAATACAGTGCTTGTATTGCTGGGAGCATAACACTGAATTATGGATATGTATCTAACATCATATCCACACAGACCAGCACCAATCAGGACTCAAGAAATGGGATCATCCAGATGCAAATATGGAATATTCCCGGAGTGCTATAAATACCAATTGCTTTATGTACAAATTCAGTTATACTTGTTGCTGTTCCATTCAACAGTGCACTAACTTTTTTGTTTTTGTTTCATGCTGATTCAAAACTATTATCCATTTATGTCCAGTTGTATTTTACTGGAAACTGAAATTTGTCTGTTGTTATGTTCAAACTTTCACAAAGATGGAAGAAATCGGTTTACAACCGAAGAAATGGCCAATGATTTTGTGAAGCATAGATGCTTTGTGAGTTGCAGTTAGATTAATATATATTTACCAACCCCTCCACCTGAGCAGGATGCGACACAAGGTCAATTTCTTAAGCGGAGTTCAACAGGTTTGAATTCAGAGTTTTCCTTCTCCTAGACCGGTTGCCTAACCAAGGTTAAAGAGCCCAGTCTGCCCTACTATTTATCCATAGCTGGAGGGAGAGTAGGATTCATACCTTTTCCAAGAGTATTAGCACTAAGTGAAATGCAATTACCACATCCAGGATTTGAACTCGGGACAACGAGTCCATTTCCCATGACATTAACCATTACACCACGCGCTTCCTATTTAGTTAGATTTATATGCAGCGATGCTGATAGCATTCTGATTTAGTGCATCCTGGGATGCACATATTTGCTTTGAATGAGTCCCAGGAAAATTTATTGGTCCCAACTATAGCAGGTTAACTCCTACCTTGTAACCTATCCTGTGTAATTCATTTCTAAGAAACTATTGAAATGTATTTACAGTTATCTTAAAGTGGTGAGGGAAGAAAAAAAAAAACACTGAGATGCATGGATATGATTTTACCACGTCCTTTTAAATTTTTGTGTGTCAGGGACACAGGACATGTACCTATTAGCATCTCTGCATATGTAATATTTTCTGCAAGTTGAGCATGAATTCTGTGGTTTGGAATCAAATAGTTTTTGTATCAGTGATGCCTAAAATTTGTACGAGTGCCCAAGGAAATATTCCTTTTGTAGTGATTTTGTAAATGAAAAATATCAAGAAACTAGAAGCGGCTACCCAGCATCATCTAGGTAGAGGGGGAACAAAAGAGATTAAGTTAATTTCCAGTTCTGTTGGGCCAATTTTTGATCCACTCGTTAAACAAACAGGCATCTTTCAGGCAGGTCACTACAATGATTATCTCACTGGTGAAATCCTTTATCCATAAATTAAAAAAAATAAAAAACAAGATATGAAAGAAGAGATTTTATTGGATCCCTAAACCATAACATCTTGAAACAGATCTGAAGTTTGTGTTTTTTTTGGGAGGGAGGGGGGAATATCTTTTTAAGTTATGAAAAGAAAGATAAAAAAATCAACCAGGCATAGAAAACTAAATTTAAATATTTATTACAGGTTGCATATATTTTCAATAATGGCAACCATAAAACTGAAGCCTGGGAAAATAGATTAATTTCTGTTTCATTCAAAAATATTATATATATATATATATATATATATATATATATATATATGTGTGTGTGTGTGTGTAACAAGAGAGAGAGATAAAAATCTTCACAATTTTATGGATTTTTATTTCTATGCAAGAATCAAAATTTACATTACTTTTACAGTTATCCAGTTTTCTCATAAGTTTTATATATATATATATATATATATACATATACACACACACACACATGGCTTAAAGTCAAGTCACGTTGAAAGCCTCGGTCCCTGGTAGATCACCAAAGTTAAGTGGTGACGAGCCCGTTTAATATTTAGCTGGGTGGCCATTTAAGCAACATCAGGTACTGTACCAATATCAGAACCCAGATATCAAAATGACAGTTCAGCATTAAATGACCCAAAAATATATCATAAACAAAACAACCAAACAAAACACATTCACCCACACACACACATACATACATAATATATATATATATATATATATATATATATATATATATATATGTATTGTCTGACCACATTTCCTATTTTTTTTTTTTTGGGTGGGGGGGTATCATAAAATAATTTGCAAGCACCCAGGAGCTGCATGTATAATGATGATGATGACTCTTCAGTCCACTGAGACTTTGAAGAATCTGTATAATACAATAGACATACATGAGGGATGGTAGTACTTGGCACTTGATCCTTATGTCTTTTCAGATGAATAACTCGACCAGCCATGGAAAGACACACTCTTCCATATAATCTAAATGTGAGAAATTTTTTATTTTGGATGTTGACAGACACAGCCCATTTCATTTGTTTGTGCTTAATGTGGTTGACTCAAACTCTTTCATAGACAGGCAGGTCTGTTAGAAGCCATTTATCCAGTCAGGTCTGCTAGAAGCCATTTTCTCCCAGTCATCCTCAGGGATGGCAGTACTCATCCCAGTGTCCTTGAGGCAGTCCTTGAACCTCAATTTGGGCATGCACAGACAACATTTGCCAGTTTAGAATTACCTGTAAAATAGTTTTTTTTAATTTAGAAAAACTATAACATAAGTCAAAACAGGTATGAAAAAGTTACATTACAATTGTAATTGGGGCCTTTGGAACAGTCCCTAAAGGTTTGGAAAAGAATTGGAAATCCGAGAAAGAATTGAGACCATCCAAACAGCAATATTATTAAGATCAGCAAGAATACTCAGAAAAGTCCTGGAGACCAAAGGAGACTTGTAATCACTCAACCTCCAGTGAGCGAACACTGGCTGAGGTGAAAGAACTCTCATCGAGTGAAATAATAATAATAAATTTTGACCATACAACAAAATGGTATATGCATAAACCAGAATTTGCTCTAGGGAATGAAACATGAAATTTTCTGTGAATTTGAGATAAAGACAGATCACCAGACCTAGTATTGATTAACAAGAAAATGAGAACTTGTCAACTGGTAGATTTTTAGTTTCCAGCAGATCATAGAGTGAAGATGAAAGAAAAGGAAAAGATAGATAAATACTTAGACCTTACTAGAGAATTGAAAAAAAATTAGTTGGTGCACTTTGAATGGTCCCCAAAAGCTTAGAAAAGAGACAAGAAGGACTGGAAATCAGAAGAAAAATTGAGACCACCCAGACAACATTTTTGAAATCAGGATACGAAGAAGAGTCCTGGAGACTGGAGGAGACTTGTTGTCACTTAGACTCCAGTGAAAGACCATCGGCATACACCGGTGTGAATAACTCACAAGGAGTGAAATAGTAGTAGTAGTAGTAGTAATAATAATAATAATAATAACAATAATAATAATTTAAAAGTAGAGCATGCAAATTTAATTCTTTGTGTGTTATTTCTCTCTTCAAGCAGCAGTTTTGTTATTAGCCAAATTGTTCAACAATTTAATCCTTGTCAATAACAATATTAGCTGACACAAATAAAAGGAAAAAGAATCTTCCCATCATCTTCATTTGCTCTTATCACACTTTCCCCCACCCCCACTCAATTTTGTACTTAGGGCAGCCATACAAACCTGGTTCATCTTTTCTTGCTTTCTTGCTCAACTCTTCTCTATCTTTCTGTCTCATGATCAATAAGAATATTTGCCTACTTACCGTGTAGACACACAATTACATAAATTAAAAGGGAGAAGACTGCAATGTTCAGTGTGTGTGTGTGGGGGGGGGTGCTGGAACAAGAGAGCAGACATTTGTCTTATTTATTTATGCTAACATGGTACTATGGCTAATTCTAAAAATGCTACAATCATTACCTCTACAAGTTCAAACAGATTGTACACACATACACACACACAGAGGAATTTGTACAGACCATGTTCAAACTTTGATCAATGTTTGGCATAAGAGTTAAAAATAGAAAATATTCTTTCATCCCAGATATAAGAACAATTTATTGATTAAATTCCTGATAGTCTTGGGAGACAGAAAATCTGATTTTACTGCCTCACTCCCAAGAGAAAAATCCAAGAATAATGAGAATTTTTACAGAAGTGTCTCCTTAAGCCCCCTACATTCACCATGTTTTCTTTCAGTTCACAAAATGGGGTCGGCATAGATTCTGCAATTTGGAATAGGATTGCTAAACATTATGGCTCTAGTGAGGTTGATTCTCACTGAGTATCTACACATGTAGCCTTTATACTAGATTAAATAAGTTTGGCAAAAAAATACACTTATTTTTCTGATGGTGAGGCTCCAGTTCTGGAGCTTTTGAGAGTGTTGTGCACTGTTTCATTGTCATAACACCCAAGCCCATGCAGACCCAGAAGAGTAGTACCTGTCTATGGAGTGTCTTAGGTATGTCTTAGGTTAAACTGAATCTAGTGATTAGGTTCCAATTCTGGAGCTTTGGAGAATGTGAAATACTCCTTCGTCGCCATTACTCCCAGGTCCACTCTAACCCGTAACGGTAGTACCTGTTATTAAAATTATTAAATACATTTTAATAACAGTACTACCACTCCGGGTCAGAATGGACTTGATAGTACTTGTTATTAAAATGTTTAAAAAAAAAAAAAAGAATGAATAAAACAGAACGTCTTTGGCATAAAATAATCCAAGGGTTGATATGCTGTAAAATCCAACCAACAAATCCATCTATGAATCAAATATATCTGTTGGAAAATTATTTTGAATTAGATAGAAATACTTGATAGCATATACGTGTGTAAATTATTTGTATTAAAAATAGTTACTTGAAGCTAAAAACAAATGATTATAATCAAATAAAAATAATTACTTGAAACCATGTAACTGTCTTGATGGGTTTTCAAATTTTAAACACATTTTTTATTTTATCTAACCCTAACAGATACTATCACTCCAGGTCAGTGGATCAAGAGTAATGGTGATGAAGGGGTACTCCACACTCCCCAGAGCTCCAAAATTGGAACTTTACCATTAGATCCATGTAATTGTTGTATATAAAACATTTCTATAAGATAGGAATATTTGATATCATATAACTGTGGGCTAATAAAAAGCTTAAGAAACAATTGCACAAAATATATTAATAAAAACATACAATGAACATGATTCCCTAACTTCTAGGCATAGAATAATGCTCAACAAGTTGAAATCCATTAAAATCAATCAATCAATCAATTTTCCATGGGCAGGATGTGACACGAGGCCTATTTTTAAGCGGAGTACATCTGGTTTGAATTCAGAGTTTTCCATCTAAAATTGTTGCTGTAAAAAAGCTAAAGACCCCTAGTCTGACCTACTATTTACCTATATCTACGTTTAGGTGTTAGGTTGGGTTGAACTATCTGGTTTGTGAGAATAAGAATTCTGCAATCTTCCAGATGTACAGTGAACTCGCAAAATTGTCTACGTTAAAAAGAAATGCAGAACAATCAAATGCCAGAAAATTGGTGTCCTACCTGTCCTGTATAAATTAATCAATGACCATTCTTAAAACTCCTGTTGCAAATGATAGTGAACAATTCATAAATGGTTTCATTTGAATATTATGCACAGAATTTTTTTTCTTTGTCTCAATTTCTGTAATATGCAATTATCAATATTAGCAGGACCTGTGGATATACCACAGTATGATAATCTAACTATTATGACGTTTGATATGTTTACTCAAGAGCTATTGATAAATAGTTCAAAATGTAAAAAGCATGATAATCTTGATTTAATACTCTCAATCCTTTTCTTTGATTCTTAAGTAAATTGAATATCAAGAATCTTGTAATTCATTATGCTGAGCTTAGTTTGGCACAAAACCAGAAATATAGTGCACCTAGTGAGAATCAAACTCACTAAAAATCATCTGCTAGTCTAACTAGCCAATTATTACACCACCCAAAGTGCCCATGAATAATGTTTAATATAATTACCAACCCTCCACATAAGCAGGATGTGACACAAGGTCAATTTCTTAAGCGGAGTTTAACAGGTTTGAATTCTTATTTTTCCTTCTCCTAAACTGCCTGCCTTACCAAGGTTAAAGATCCCTACTACCCATAGTTGAAGGGAGGATAGTTTAATGCATTCCTTTCCCAAGGGTATTAGTACAATGTTAAATGCAAACAGCCTTGTCCAGGATTTGAAATGTTGCCGTGTTCATTTCCTACAAAGATAACCATTACACCATGCACCTCCATAAAGAACAATGTATTTTCTATATTTGTCTTCCTCTTTCATAAGTTATTTACTAAGCTTAGCTTAATGCACTATCATAAGTAAATAAGCTAACTCTACCCAGCAGAAGGGTAAGCCCCCCACACACACCTCAAAGGGATGTCTTGGGTATGAAACTAAATTGAATCTGATGGTGATGCTCAAGTTTTGGAGCTCTGGGAAGTGTGGAGTACTCCTGCAGTGCCATTACTCCCAGATCCACTCTTAGCCAAAGTAATAGTACCTGATAATAGGGCCTATTTATGGGTCAAATAACTCTGTTTAAAAATCATTAGTATTTGATAGGACAAATTTGATTTTGCACCCCCCCCAAAAAAAAATCTTAATAAACACATCCACAAAAAGTGTAATACAACAATTCCCTAACATCTAGGCATTAAATAATCCTGGACAGGTTGACATGCCTTTAAAATCAATCAGTCAATAATTTTAGCTTGCCACAAGGACAAAAGTATTGAGCATCCAGTGAAACTTGACCTCACTAACAATAATCTGCTATCCTGGCCAGATAACCATTCATAAATTGTAAGTTGGTGCACTTGTAGGAAGAAGAGGGAAGGGGCACTTGTAGGAGGGGGAGGAGTTCTCAAAGTAGTTTTGAGTAACAAGAAGTTAGTCCTTTGGTTTGAATTCAGAATTTTTCCTTCACCTAGACTGGTTGCCATAACAAAATTAAAGAGCCCAAGCTCACTTAATATCTACCCATAGCTGGAGAGAGATTAGTTGGATTCATACCTTGCCCAAGGATATTAGCACTTTGTGAAATGAAAACAGTCAAGTCCAGAATTTGACTTTGTCTCATTCATTCTCTTATGCGGCATCTAATGAGAATGATACTTACCACTCACAATTTGGTTGGTTTGTTTTGTGGCATATCAACCTCAGTGGGTTATTTAATGCTGATAAAGTTTTGAAATAAATCAATTCTTAATGGATAATACAATTTTGTTTATCAAATCAAGTTTTTCTATTTAACCCATAGATGGGACCCTAACAGATACTACCACTCCAGGTTAGAGTGGACCAGGGAGCAATGGTGATGAACGGGTGCTCCACATTCCCCAAACCTCCAAAACTGGAACCTCACCATCAGATAGAGTTTAACGTCATTCCCAGGACATGTAGACCCTCAGTCACTCCTTCTAGCACCCACATGATAAAAAGGGGTTGGGACTTGCCATAAGGGCAATAGGGTTGGGAAAATCCTATAGATGCTGGGGCTTGACGTGACCAGCTGATTGATTGGAGGGGGCCTCTCCGACCGCCCGTCTAGCCCAAGAAAGGGCCAAAGTGGAGTTTTGCAAGTCATGGACTACTCATCCACATGGGTTCTATCCTTAAGCATCATGGGTCGCCACCCACAGCCAACAGGTGGCCCCATTGGGGGTGTCTTACCCCTCTGCAGAGATGCAGTCACTGCATTCTAGCGCCCCAGCCCACAACACTTGTTGGGTTATTTTATGCCAAAGGCATTTTGTTTTATTCATTCTTGACGGGTACTTAATTTTTTTTTTTAAAGCCCATTTTTTCTATTTAATCTATAGATCTGTAACATAATTTTTTCCATAAATATATGGGTAAATATTAATGCAGACTGGGCTCTTTAACTTTGTTATGGCAATCAGTCTAGGACAACTCTGAATTCAAACCAAAGGACTAACTTCTCATTACAATGAGTTTTAAAAAATACACCTAGAATAAAATTGATTTAAAAACAAGAAAAATTGAATATCCAACAAGAACGAATCAAACAAAATATCTTTGGTATAAAATAACCCAACAAGGGTTTACATACCATAAAATCCAACCAACCCTACTCACAAGGAATTGATCTATGATCTTTTTAACCATTACAACATAATGAGGTCCTCCTTTTCTTTTTCTGAAGGAAAATAAGTGGCACTTGAAATAAAATGGAGATTCACATAAAAGTTCATCTGTCTAATTAAAAAAAAAAAAAAAAAAATCGCACAAACTTTCTCTTAAATCATTTAAAAGCCAATTTATTCATACAAGAGCACTGAAATTCTACTTTTCTTCATTTTCGATGCATTTCTATCATAAATGTTTATCTATTGATACTAGTAGAGTTACCAGGCATGCCTGGCAGAAAAAAATAATCCAGAAATATGTGGGATTATGACTTTGGCCTGTCAACAAATTTCTGCTAATGACCATTAGATGGTATAAGATTTAGTTTTAGTAGCTAAAACCACTTCTTATAATATGTTAGGAGGCCTCAGAAAAGTCTCTAACATAGGTGAACATATACTAAGAAATCCAACAAAGAGGTACATAATAAAATACAGACTTTATTGTCTGAGCACATTTAGCATAAAATACAGATACAAAACAGCTAGGACAAAGATCCTATGGGAGGAGTTCTTGATTAAGCTAAGAGATAAAAGTTACCTCAAAAGGTTATCACTTACTTTGTACAGAAACCATGCAATAAGCCATTTAGTTGGGGAGGGGGCCTTGTCCCCAAGTCCAAATGGACAGAGACACCACTAGTACATGTCTGCAGATCCAAGAAGAGAAATAAGGAGAGGGCTTCCCGGGCTGAGTTTAATTAGTTTTTGGTTGTGATGCCCTCTTGTGGCAAACCCTGGCAGCAAGGGAAAATAACCCTTTTCCGCTTTCAATTCCATCCTAACAAGGGAAGACAATTGCTACAATGGCATAAACCAACTCCAAACAATGCAGAAGAAGGTTCCCCGAGTCTGACAAGAAATACCTGAAGAATGCTGGAGGGCACATCAGCTGAAATGTTGAGTGGATAATAATAATGATGAGGACAATAGTCCAAATAATCTAAATGTTAAATTAACATGTAACTGTAGAATTAAGATATGATTCTCTCCTTCGTAAGAAGATTCCAAGTTAGCATCCAGTTGGCAGACAAAGGCAGGCAGTAGTTAAATACAGACCCTGTACCAACTCCCATAAAATAGTAATGTGATCAGAGTATCCACACCAAAACCAGCAACCAATAAGAATCCAAGGAATAGGTTTGCCCAAACTTTATAATGGAACATCCCAGCCTACTATATAAATATATAAAGCACCTATCAACTCACTGTTATTCTCAGAGCAGACTCATGTATATTCAAATAAAATTAAATTAAAAAATATCTCCTAGGATCCCTCAGACAAGAACAGTCTGGGCATGCACAGAGAAAAGGCCTCTTCCTGTTGCCAAAAGCTAACCTTGACCATTCCAGACCTTACTGGGGAAACACATTACTTACTGGCTCAGAAGAAAATCTTCTCTCCAAAAATAGCTATGAACCTAGAAATAAAGTCTGAACTGTAAAAGTATTGTTTGTCTATGTCTCTTTCCCCTTCCTTTAATTCATTTTCAACTCAAGACCAACTTACTGGGGAAACACATTA
Organism: Doryteuthis pealeii; assembly: GCA_023376005.1. Lineage (NCBI taxonomy): Eukaryota > Metazoa > Mollusca > Cephalopoda > Myopsida > Loliginidae > Doryteuthis > Doryteuthis pealeii. The sequence continues at coordinate 114,857,297 of CM042150.1, read as the reverse complement.
CTGACTGGCTCAGAAAATCTCCTCTCCAAGAAATAGCTATGAACCTAGAAATAAAGTCTGAACTGTAAAAGTATCTTTTGTCTTTGTCTCTTTCCCCTTCCTTTAATTCATTTTCAACTCAAGACCAACTTACTGGGGAAACACATTACTGACTGGCTCAGAAGAAAATCTCCTCTCCAAGAAATAGCTATGAACCTAGAAATAAAGTCTGAACTGTAAAAGTATCTTTTGTCTTTGTCTCTTTCCCCTTCCTTTAATTCATTTTCAACTCAAGACCAACAGAAGGAAGAACCACATATATTAATAGGGTTTAAGAAAAGAAATTAGCAACATACCAAAAGTCAAATCTCACACATAAAATCCTATAACCCTCATACTCAACTTGCAATATAGCTGAGTACTGATCTGTGTGTCCAAGTAAATTCTACATTCACATAAATCTAAAATGGTCTCATGATACAATAAAAATGTCAAATATTTCAACTTGTGTTGAAATACTGAACTTTGTAAAGAATGAAATTTTATTTCCTGTCGTTGAAATTTAATTTTTTCATCTCCCAGGTGAGCTGAAGAATTCAAAAATAAATGTTTGGTTCTGTTGCCAGTGTTTATTGTCCAGAAAGGTTAAACTGATGAATTTCTGATTCATTTTTAAACAAATACTTTTGTTCATTAAGTCTGTTATTCCTGGCATTTATCGGCAAGATATCCAAATGACAAGACAATTATTTAGTTTGTCAGAAAGAAAAAGAATATCTTAAAATTAACATAGCTGCAGAATTTTTATCAGTAAAATATGCTCAGACAAGATTTCTTATGCATTGTTCTATTATCAAAATCATAATTTTCAATACATATATCATAAATTTGAATATTATTTTGATGCTGAATGCTTAAGATGAATAATAATATATATACAGTTAAGCTTGAAAATTATTCATACCCCCTTCAAAATTTGTGATTAAATTTTTTGTCGTTATAGGAATTTAAAAAAATCAAATTGACATATCAAGATACAAGAGTGAAAAAAATGAGTATATGAAAAAAAACCAAAAACTATTTCATTGAAGCTTTATTTACAATTTGATGACCTAAGGCATATTCAAAATTATTCATACCCATATCTTACAGAACAAAATTAAAACAATTCAGGAAGAGATTAGAATTTTCTTCCTTACATTAGAGAGTTCCTTGGTTCTTTTAACATTAATATAAACAAGGTTAATATGGTTGTGCAGTATTATGTGCCTCAGAAGAAGAGTTAATAGGTCAGTAAAATACGTTTATTTCTATATGTGGAGTTAAGTAAACTTTGTGATTGAATATAATGATCAAATGACATGCCCATTAGTCTTGGAGCTCATGTTCAACAGACACCAATGGACTAGTTAACATACCAGTTAATATTAAAAAAAGGTTCATATTGTGGTAAATTTACTTTCAGGAAAGATGAAGAAAAATCATAAACAATGATGGGTAAGATGAACCTTCACCAACATAGCAAAATAAATAAATAAATAAATAAAAAAGATGTTCTGTGCACTAGTTCTGTAAGATTTGTGTTTGAGACAAATAGATAAATATTAACAGACTGGATAGAAAAATTTAATGTTCTAAGACAAATAGATACATAATTCTTAACTGATAGTGATAGATAGATCATAATGGAGGAGATGGGATAGATAGATCATAAATGAAATAGATAAATTTTAACAGAACAGATAGATAAATAAAATCTTAAGAGACTAAGATATATATAAATAACATACATATAAACTAACACATATAAATAAACACAGATCCACAAAAAGATTTCCCCTCTATGTGATCAAAGACATTTTTTTTTCTGTCATTCCTGAAAAACAGGGAAAATTCACTTTTATCTAAGAAAATCATTCAATTTCCAGCATTTAGTGAGAAAAACAAATTTTTTTTTCTGCTTGAAGAAGATTGAAATTTACTGATAGAAAGAAGTCAAATTTAAAAAGAAAAAAAATCTTTAAACAAATATAAATGTTTGGACTGTGATTAAGTTTATAGAATTCTGTTCTGTTAGAGGATCTTAAATGAAAAGACAAAAAAAAATCAGGAAAAAAAAAAAAAAATTCCAGTAAATAAAGAAAAGAGCAACAAAAAAAAATTGTGATTAAAAATATTAAAGTTAAAAGAAATCATAGCAAATCAATTTGATATTTAATTAATTTTTGCAGCATTTTACAAAAATATAAATTAGCTTCTTCATTAGACATTTAACCTTTTGAAATGGTTAGGCTAATATCATAAGTTGGATCTTAATTCTATGCCACAGGGGCCTAAGGCTTGAAAGAGTTAAATATTAATCAGGAATTTGCATATTTTCAGACTGACAAACAAATTTAAGATTTTAGTATAAAATAACCCAACAAGGGTGATATGCTAAAAAAAAAAAAAAACAAAAACCAACTATATAATTCAAATTCTGTATCTGATGAGATATTATGCACAAACCGTGGGACATCTGAACAGAATCTGAATAGACTGTGAGTGATCTGTTTTTTTTTTTTTGGTTTTTTTATTTTACAGCATATCAACCTCAGTGGGTCATTTAATGCCGATAAATTTTGAAATAAATCAATTCTTAATGGATAATACAATTTTTTATAAATACATTAATCTATTTAACCCATAGATGGGACCCTAACAGGTACTACCACTTCGGGTGGACCAGGGAGCAATGGTGATGAAGGGTGCTCCACATTCCCCAAACCTCCAAAACTGTAACCTCACCATCAGATAGAGTTTACGTCATCCCCAGTACATGTAGACCCCCAGTTACCACCTTCTAGCACCTATAGGATAAAAAGGGATTGGGTCTTGCCATAAGGGCAATAGGGTTGGGAAAATCATATAGGTGCTGGGGCTTGACGTGACCAGCCAATTGATCGGAGGGGGCCTCTCCGACTGCCTGTCTAGCCCAAGATAGGGCCAAAGTGGAGTATTGCAATCATAAACTGCTCATCCACCTGGCTCTATCCTTAAGCATCACGGATCGCCACCCACGGCCAACAGGTGGCCCCATTGGGGGAGTCTTACCCCTCTGCAGAGGTGCAGTCTGTGCATTCTAACGCCCCAGCCGACAGGACGGTGAGTGATCTGGATTTGTGAGATTCCAAACAGAATCTGATCAGATTGTGAGAGAACTGAATAGACACTAAAAAATCTTAGACTGTAAAATATGTCCACATACTACTTGTCAGGCATTCTGAATAGACTGTGAGAGTTTCTGAACAAATTATGAGAGATTATAAACAGACTATAAGAATCCCTGAATAAAATCTGAACACACTGTGAGATATTTTAACAAATTCTGAACAGACTGAAAATCTCTGAAGAAATTGTGAGATATTAAATTATGAAGACAGTTGAAGAATACTTGTAGTCTGTGCTAAGACATCTAAATGGAATTCAAATAGCCTAAGAGGTACTGAACAAATTGTGAGAGTTTCTGTAAAATATTCTAAACACTGTGAGATTTTCAAACAGTCAGAAATTCAATGCAGTTCAAGCAGAATATTTCACTGATCAGTTGAGGTTTTAAAACATTGCAAGGAGTTATCATTTACAAAGCTTAATTTGGCACAAGGTCAGAAGTAAAGAGTGCCCAGTGAGAATTCAATTAACAATGGCTAATCTAGCTTATTAAACATTACATCATGAGATACCCAATTTACTTAGCTTGGCAATCTGACCTAAAGAATACATTTTTGTAGAGTAAAAGCAATTTCATTTTTTCCCCTGATTTTTGCAATTTCCTCCAAAATGTCCACCATCTTTTATTTCATTCTGTTGTTGTGGTGTTATGTTTCATACAACACAGGATTTTTTTTTCCTCTGAATATTTCTCTCAATCACAAATAAACCAGTTGGAGATGATATTCTTAGAAACACACACAAAAAAAGAAAGAAATATAGATTTATCTTTGTAGTTCGTACTATAGAATTTCGTATTAGGTGATCAGTATTCAGCTGTAGTATTAGTTGAATCTGCATTGAGCATCAGAGTGTAGGTAGAATGTTTATATACAGTTTAGCTGTTCCACTATGTAATTTGGCCAAGCTCATTCTCTGGAATCTGATTGGCTGCCGGCTTTCAGTGTAGACAATTTGATCCATAAATACCCAATACACGACTATGTTCTGATAGTAAAAGGCCTGTATTCAGTTAGTGTCTCTCTTTTTTTGTCTGGTAGCTGGACACTAGTTACAGCTTTCCTGTGAAGGTGAGTATGATATGTTGATTCTACCAGTACAACTACAAAGATAAAAAATAGAGGCACTTTAGGTGTAATGATTACTGTTGTAGGAAAAGGACATGGTGATGGGAGTTCAAATCCTGGATGAGGCTGGTTGCATTTCACATGGTACTAATACCTTGGAAAAGGTATGTATCCAACTATATTCTCCCTCCAGCTATGGTAAATAACAGAACAGATTGGGCTCTTTAACCTTAGTAGGGCAACCTATCTAGGAGAAGGAAAACTTTGAATTCAAATCTGTAAAACACTACTTAAAAATTGACCTTGTGTCACATTCTGCTTGAGCGGAGAGAGTTGGTGAATAAATACATACAAAAATGATTGGACACATGGCCTAGTGGATAAAGGAGTTAGGTTAAGAAAGTTCTAAGTGACAGTTATCTCTAGACTGCAGGTTCAATCCTGGTCAAGGGCAGCAGTAACATAGAATAATAAGTAACACAGCTTAACGCCTCTACCCCAGCTATGGATACCCCCGTGGACTGAATAAAGAGTTAGGTTCAAAGTTCCGTGATGGCTCCTGATTACAATAAAAAGGTTCCCGAGTTTGAAAAGAAGGTTCCCGAGTTCAACAAGAAATACCTGAAGAAGGACGGAGAGCACATTGGACGAAATGTTGTACAGATAACAATGAAGATGAGGACAATAGTCTGAATAACACAGATAATGATTGTAGTAGTCTAGTAGTTATCAAGCAATGCTCACTGACCATTGTTAGTGAGTTTGATTCTCACTGGGTGCACTACACTTCTGACATTGTGCCAAACAAAACTAAGCCTAGTAAATGACAAGATACATATGATTTATGATCAAGATATACTGAAAGCACTAATTTCCACCAGATCACTGAAGAATATGTTGCATCCTCTGCGATGAGAGTGGTGCAATCATACTATAGTAGTGACATGGCTACAGCTTGAAAGAATTCCCATTTTTATTTTATCAGTGAGATCAGATTTTCATATGGTCATTAGCCAGTCAATAGTATTCCTATTTTAATATACATATGAAAAAAAAAAAAAAACGGTGTAAGGCTAACTGACTTTATTTATATTAAATGATTATAAAATTAAATGCTATAAAAAAAAAGTATAGTGTTAAAAATATCTAAATGTAAAAGCTACTGATAAAATTCCAATGTTTTAACATAATAAAAAAAAATGTTCATGTAAATGAATATTTATTTTTAAACTTAAAATGTTTTTGCCTGTGCTCAAACCTGTGAAATTCATTTGAATACAAAAGTAAATGTTTTATTCATAATTTACTTAGTTCAGAAATATTTCTGCATTGCGCGCACACACACACACACACACACACAACACACACACACAAACAAGAAACAAAATAAGCATTTTTTTTTTTTATTATTTTCCCCCCCCCCAAAAAAAAAAAATATGCTAACTGCATCTTCTGCAGAGAGGTGTAAGACCCTACTTCCCCCCAAAAATAGAGTGTCCTTGGGTATGACACTAAACTGCATCTAATGATGAGCCTCGAAGCCTCAAGGTCCAATCTGACTCTCAGTAGAAGAGTACTTATTAGGGTCCCATCTGTTGTTCAAATAGATCTGTTTAGTAATTATTCATATTTGATGCAAAAAAAAAAAAAATTAAATTACAAAACAACTACATAAAAAATGTAAATATAAACATACAATGAACATAATTCTCTAACCTCTATGCATAAAATAATCCTAGATAGGATGACATGTCATTAAAATCAATCAATCAAGCCGATATGCCAGACTAAGTAAAGATCAAACAGATCCCTTATATTGTGTTGAAATATTTCTGATTGGAACAAAAACTCCACACTCCATGAGGAAATGTTTGACAGTGCAGGGTGTTTGGCATTTTCCACCTATTTGAGCATAAAAGAGTGTCTAAGTCATCTATGGCCAATGCACAGTCTAATCTGTATAATTTCTTCCTCTCGGTATTTTCTATATCCCAGCTTCCATTCTCCAACAGCTGGAAGGTAAAAAATTTAAGCAAGTAAAGATCATTTTAATGCTGAGTTTTCTTTCTCCTAGATTGGTTGTCAACACAAGATTAAAGAACCCAGTTTTCCATTGTATTTAACCAGAACAAGGGAGAGAAGAGGTGTATTCATGCCTTTCCAAAGGATATTAGAATGAAAGGAAATGCAAAGAGCCTTGTCCAGGTTTGGTTTGTTTTATGGCATATCAACCTCAGTGGGTCATTTAATGCCGACAAAGTTTTGATTGTTTTTTGTTTTGTTTTGTTTACGGCATATCAACCTCAGTGGGTCATTTAATGCTGACAAAGTTTTGAAATAAATTCATTCTCGATGGATAATCACATTTTGTTTATGAACTCATGTTTTTCTATTTAACCCATAGATGGGACCCAAACAGGTACTACCACTCCGGGTCAGAGTGGACCAGGGAGCAATGGTGATGATGGTGTGCTCCACATTCCCCAAACCTCCAAAACTGGAACCTCACCATCAGATAGAGTTTAACGTCATTCCCAGGACATGTAGACCCGCAGCATCGCCTTCTAGCACCCATATGATAAAAAGGGTTGGGGCTTGCCATAAGGGCAACAGGGTTGGGAAAATCATATAGGTGCTAGGGCTTGACATGACCAGCCAAATGATTGGAGGAGGCCTCTCCAACCGCCCGTCTAGCCCAAGAAAGGGCCAAAGTGGAGTTTTGCAAGTCATGGACTACTCATCCACCTGGGCTCTATCCTTAAGCATCATGGGTCGCCACCCACGGCCAACAGATGGCTCCATTGGGGGAGTTTTACCCCTCTGCAGAGGTGCAGTCAGTGCATTCTAACACCCCAGCTGACAGGGCAGTCCTTGTCCAGGATTTTGTGGATGTATTTTATAACTGATTCATAATTTTTTATATATTTCTATTTCGCTCAAGAAGGATGAAATGTCATCCAAGTTAGTATTCTCAAACAGATTCCTCATATTATTTGTGTTGAAATATTTCTTTCTGATAGGAATGAAAACTCCACACTCAATGAAGGAAATGTTTGACAGTGTAGGGAGTTTGGCATGTCCTGCACAGTGTTTGACACTCCTGCTTGAATATAATAGAGTGTGTAAGTCTTGCATGTCCAATGCACACTTTAGCCATTATTTATTCTTCCTTTTGGAATTTTCTACATCATAGTAACATTTATAGAGATTGATATATTATTGAAATTCCAATTATGTTCATATATAACCATAACACAGCAAATGGGGAAATTTTTGACAGTGTAGGGTATTTGCTATGTTTTTCTGAAAGTGAAAGCAAAGTAGAATTTGCTTACTACAATGTCATGTCTAGCATGTTATCGACTCTGTAATAGGGACTCCCCAGAAATGTAATGTTTATCTAGATAGGCTAGTAGATCAATGTTAGTGATTTTGATTCTCACTGGGCGTCCTATACTTCTGGCCTTGTGCCAGACTAAGCTAAGTTTATGAAATGACAACTACAAAAGATAAAAGAACACACCTGCCATAAGAGATGCCAAAAAATTAAGGGGAAAAAAACAAAACACTTATGAAATCTAGCATAAAAATCAATATAATGTGAGAACTAAAATCTGATAGAAAAATCATCTGAAAACTGCTTCTTTTTTTTCTTTTTTTTTTCCTAAATCTATTTTATATACATTAATGGTGCAGGTTACGTTAGTGTACATCTGTGTGTCCTGATTTTATTTAACTTTTTAAAAAGTTGTCAGCCATGTTGTGAATGAGTCAGCCATAAATGCATTCAATAGAATTTACATCTGTCAATTTTGCCTGAATCTAAACATTTTTATAAAACATTTGCAGTGGTAAAAAAAAAAAAAAATAATGAAGTTTTGAAAATAAAAATAAAAAAATAAAAAAAGATTTAGCTGAAATATCACAGCAGTTTTGGAACATAACTAACTACTGCATTTAGACGTTTTTTTTAAAATTCTATAAAACTTTATTTAGAAAGCAAACATGAAATTTCCATGACCAGATATCATACTGATGTAGTTAAAGATGGTGGAATATGGTGACTGTCTAAATATCAACACTTATTAACAAATCCACAAGATTTTCTATTGTTTAAGTTATTGTTATGACCTGTTTAAGGGTCAATAAATAAATACTTGAAGAATAATTAAAGTTCCAATTGACGTCGAACTGGGGAGACAAGGCAACAAACAGTTGTAACTGAAATACAATCCCGAATGTCACAAAGTCTACTGCAGAATAACAGGATATATATAAGACTCCACAATGTCATTCAAGTCGAGCAGAACTCAAGGAATGGAATGACCCAAATCACCCAAATTCATGAATGGGTCATTCTTGATTTCTATATATACCAACTGTCTTGGACACTGCTTAAGTTGTACTTAGTTAGCTGCTGTTATTCAAACTAACAGTAGACTTACTGACTTCAATAATACTCAACATGGAGATAAAAGTAAAGAACAGATGTATTCAACACATATCAATGTACAAAATGAGGAGGGTTTCATTGGTACCAGCGTACATGAAGACATGCATTTGCTACTTCTCCCTTGAGCAGCTTTGGGTAAGTCCATTGTTCTGGTCATAGGTGAGTCACCTACAACAGTTATAAAATTATATATTTGATATACGTAATATAAAGTTGACAGAGTGGCCTATTGTCGGTATCAGCCAAACAGTGTTGGAGTCTGTCCCCTTTTCACTAGTGCTATACCAGCGATATTGTGCTGAGATGGAGCGCCACACCTACCGTCAGCTACCCACTTTTACCTCTCAGACCAGATTACCCAAACTGTACTATTTATGCACTGAGTTGGCAGGAATCGTATCTAAACTGAAACATTGCGCTTCCTACGCAGATGCTCTAACAACTATGCTAAGCCGACCCCTACAACATTAGATATATTACTATATGTAGTATATTAAGAAAGATTGAAAAAAACACAAGTTTAAATGAGTTAATGGTCCCAATGGATTAGAAAAAAAGACTGGAGGAATAGTAAATCGGAGGAGGAATAGAGACCATCCAGACAACAGCGTTGAAGATACTTGTTGTCGGTCAGATTCCAGTGAAAGACCACCACCCAATGCTGGTGTAAAAAAAACCTTGTAAAGAGTAATATAATAACACTATCAGGACCTGTGGATATACCACAGTATAATAATTTGATTACAACATTTGATATGTTTACTTAAGAGCTATTGCTAAAATAGTTCAATACATGTAAAAAGTATAATCTTGATTTAACTCTCTCTCACTCTTATTTCTTTCTTTTCATCGTGTTCAATTGAAACAGATTAGCTTTATTGCTTCTATGCGCTCACCCCTCTATCTTTCTCTTACTCTTTCTTTCTTATATTTTTTCTGTGTAGCATGTCCTTTTTCTTTATAATAAAATGATATGGTTTATTTATTTAGCTGAGGTGATGACACTCATAAAAAATAAGAACTTGGCTGATAAGTAACACTAGATAATCAGGATTTACATTTAATCTTGGAGGATTTGGACAATCTCATTGTTAACCAGAGGGTGTTGCAAAATGATAACAGTTGTACAATTAATGTTTTGTTTTGGGTTACGGCATATCAACCTCAGTGGGTCATTTAATGCCGATAAAGTTTTGAAATAAATCAATTCTTAATGGATAATACAATTTTTTTATAAATACATTTTTCTATTTAACCCATAGATGGGACCCTAACAGGTACTACCACTCCAGGTCAGAGTGGACCAGGGAGGAATGGTGATGAAGGGGTGCTCCACATTCCCCAAACCTCCAAAACTAGAACCTCACCATCAGATAGAGTTTAACGTTATTCCCAGGACATGTGACCCTCAGTCACTGCCTTCTAGCACCCAAGGATAAAAAGGGGTTGGGCTTGCCATAAGGGCAATAGGGTTGGGGCAATCATATAGGTGCTAGGGCTTGATGTGACCAGCCGATTGATCAGAGGAGGCCTCTCCGACCGCTCGTCTAGCCCAAGAAAGGGCCAAAGTGGAGTATTGCAAGTCCGGAACTGCTCATCCACCTTGGTTCTATCCTTAAGCATCACGGGTCACCACCCACGGCCAACAGGTGGCCCCATTGGGGGAGTTTTACCCCTCTGCAGAGGTGCAGTCGGTGCATTCTAACGCCCCACCGACAGGGCGTCTTTGTACAATTAAAGAGCACGAGTATTGATATATAGATTATCATGTTACTAAATGATAACATAACATTTTTTGTACAATATATCATTGACATTTAAGAAAATAATGATTAATTTTTCATTAAATTTTACAAAATGGAATCCTTAAGATAATTTCATTAGATTTAAGTTGTTTATTTTTACAAGCTGAAAATCCTGACTGTAGGGTAAGTTTTCAGCTAATTCTATTCAACATTAAAAAAAATTAGCCATACTGTGAATGAATCAGTGATAAATTCATTTAACAGAATTTACAGTCAGTTTTTGCATTAAAATATATTTTCTTTTTATTAAAAATCTCTGATGTAAAAAAGAAAAGTTTTGAAAAGAGTTTGGGCTGACTTACTGTATTCCTCAAAAATATTTTTTTTGTTGATTCAAAGATTTCTTGTAATGATCATCAATCTTTTTAGACTTTCAAAATAATGTCTATAAGAACTTTGAGAAGAATCGGTAACATTCAAAAATATGTTCAGACAAACTGATTCATCTTTATGTTGCTGTCTATAAGATAAATATTCTAAAACACACACTCACTCTCTCATATATATATATATATATATATATTTACAATGAAGCAAATTTCAAGTTATTTCCTTAATTTATTATATTTATATTATATATAATATATATTTGGGAATAAAAGGCCTTAAATGCCATGGGTATTGTGGTTATGGACCATTTCCACTCGCGAGTATGCTCTGTTTACAATAATTAAACATTGAGCTCTCATACGGAACCTGAAATCTACAACAAACTACTGGTAGAGAATAAGGACCCGCCTAGAATCACCTTGTACCAAGAAACTTGGTACCGTATCAAAGTATATATATGAATTTTTACAATGAAGCAAATTTCAAGTTATTTCCTTAATTTATTACATATACATATATATATATTTACCAACCCCTCTGCACAAGCAGGATGTAACACAAGATCAACTGAAAGAGTTAAACACGTATCTTTAAGAATCTGTGTTATGGGTCAAAGATATGTGGTCAAAATTAACTGACCTGAAAAAAATATAAAAGTTTTTAAATAAAATAACTGGTACATTATATCTTTTATTCATTAATATTTCAAAACTGAAAATTTTTATTAAATTCAGTTAATTCCCTGATTTTTAGTATTTTTTTTTTCTTTCGTCGAGGTGACATACGATGGTGGAATTTAGGTCCGTTAAGTGTGATTTAACCTATAGTTATTTCAAAATACTGTCTATAAGACCTGGACATACTTGATAGATATTTCAAAATACTAGATATAATACATGGATATTTTAGATATTAGATATACTATTGGTGGAGTGGCCAACAGTCAGTATCAGTCAGACTGTGAGGGAGTCTATATCCTTTTCACTAGTGCTAGACCAGGGAGATTTTTTTTGCTGAAGTGGTGCACCACACCTACCATCAGCTCTACCGTTTACTGCACAGATCAGATTACCCAATCTGTGCTACTCATACGCTGAGGTGACGGAAACCGGTATTGAATCAGGAACCTTGCGATTCCTAGACAGGTGCTCTACCAACTGAGAATTAAACATATTTTTGATTTTGTTACACTATTTTTTGCCATGTTCAAGCAAAAAGGAGGTAACAATAAAAATAAATGAATAATCAGCACTGCCAATCCTCGAATTCGAATATCCAACTCTTTTTTTTAACACTGTCTGCACTTCAGGGTTGTTTCTCCACAACTCCACAACTCATTTAACGACTAGTGAACCAGATGCTGAATAGTGAAGCTCTTAAATCAACTTCAGTTTGAATTTGCTGTCAGCCTTTTTTCATCAACTGCCAAGATTGCTTGTGGTCCAAACAAAATCTGTATTGCAGTTGTTGTACATTTTTTGTCAGCTCCACTTATGGTGACAAAGTCTTCTCTCTTTTACAGCATTATAAAAGTGAAAGCACCAAAATCAAATCCTCTTTTATCCTCCAGCCTTTACAGAGGTAACATGCATCTCCTCTCTACAGGACAAAGGGACTTTGTGTCCCCAGCATTTCATATTACATGGCACATGAGAATATACTCAATATGTAAGTGTTTATACTTTCCTCTTTTACTGACAGCCTCAAGACTTTATCTACTAAAAGACTATTTTCCAATTTGGATATTTCTATTATACTATGTATAAGCTCTTCTTTGTATTTCCTGTCATGTTTGTAGTTTCTTCTATTAAGTTAATATGATAGCCATGAGTTTTAAACCATGTTTATTATTATTATTATTATTATTGATCTCGTACACAGCCTCGAGAACTATTAAAGACTTTTCCTATAAGGACATTTCTCTTATACAACTATGTATAAGCTCTTCTCTGTATCTCCTGTCATGTCTGTATTTTCTTCTATTAAGTTTACTGAGGCAATAAAATAATTCTAGTTATCTCCTTTAGTAACAAGAGTCTTAGTGACTTGGGTATGACGTTAAACTGCATTTAATTGTGCAGTTCCAATTTTGGAATTCTGGTGAGTGTGGAGTAACCCTTCATTGCTATTACTCCCAGGTTTACTCTGAAATGGCATGTTAGTACCTTTTTAGGATCCCATCTATGAGTTCAATATGAAAAAAAAAAAAAATTTAAAAATGTTTTTAAAAATTGACATTACTCCCATGTCCACTGACCCGGAGTTGTAGTACCTTTAGGGTTCCATCTATAGGTCAAATATGAAAAGAAATGAGTTAAAAATTCAGTTTTTAAAGAATTTTGAATACCCATCAAGCATGAATAGAGAAAAATGTCTTAGGCATAAAATAACCCAAGGGCTGACATGCCGTAAAATTCAACAGACCAAACCTCTTTGGCAAAATCTAAGTATTTGCCATCTTTTCATTTGTTTTTTAAAATTCTGGAATGGCAAAATCCATTATATGACGAGTTATTTTTTTCTTCTTACTAATTAACACTATATCCAATCTTCTGGACAGGATTTGTAAATCAAAATCTCAAAGAATTTTAATGGTCTCATTTTTTTAAGACAGATTCTGGTTTGTAAATATACCATTTGTTACCAATCAAGGATGTAACTCTTGCTAACAATGGTAATAATTTCAAGGGTGCATACCACACCAAACACTTCCAACTGTTGGTAACTTTTCCTGGCAACCAGTTTCTCCACACCACATCTTTAAGACAATTTTGTAATTCTATCCATAAAGACCTTTTTATCTTTCAAACTTTTCCATTAAGAGAATTCTGGCAAAACTGGAATAAATGGTAATCTAAAGATGAACACGGTGGATAAGTTAAATCTTCCCAGACAATATTTCTTTTCTAACATGTTTTTTTTGTTTGATCAGCAAAAAAAACAACATGTGGCATGACATTATTCTCATGGAATATCACAACCGTTTCTCTTAACCAATTCCAGATGTCTTTTGATGATTGCTGCTTATAATTGGTCCATTTCGGAGCAGTTATTCAATTTGTTTTGTTCTTTACAAAGAGCTTATTGCAGAACACGGTTTCAATTCTACCAATATGCACCACTCCACTTTGGCCCTTACTTAGGCTAGATAGATGGCTGGAGAACCCCTTCTGATCAATCAGCTGTTCCTGTAAAGCCCTAGCACCTATATTATTGTCCCAACCCTATTTCCCTTATGGCAAGCCTCAACCCTTTTTATCATTATCATTTATATGCTAGAAGGTGGTGGCTGAGGGTCTTAGTGTCCGGGTTATGATGTTAAACTCTATGTGATAGTGAAGTTTCAATTCTGGAGCTCTGGTGAATCTGAAGTGCCCATTCATCACCATTACTCCCAGGTCTACTCTACCCCAAAGTGGTAGTACCAGTCCCATCAATGGGTTAAAATAGAAAAGAATGAGCTTAAAATTTGAATTTTAAAAAATTGAGTACCTATCAAAAAGGAATCAAACAAAATGTCTTTGGCAAAAAATAACCCAAACCAAAAATAAAATCCAACCAACCAATCCTACCATACTGCCATATACAAAAATCTTTGGCTGAAGACCAGATTATGGTATAGTTAATTATAGTAATTTACAAAGCTTAGTTTAATTTTAGCACAAAACCAAACCACCCTGTCAGCTAAGGCTGTTGAATATGCCGACTACACCTTTGCAGAGGGGTAAGACAACCCTAATGAGGACAGGATTGTAGTGGCTGAGCGGTCTGTGATCTGGGTACTAAGTGGTCCCATGACATGCAACACTCCACTTTGGCCCTTACTTGGGCTAGGTGGGTGGTCAATGGGGCCACATTCAATCAATCCACTGGTTATGTGAAGCCCTAGCAACTATACGATTGTCCCAACCGTATTCTTCAAATTGCTCTTATGGCAAACATTAAACCTTTTTTATCATATGGGTACTACAAGGAGTTGGCTGAGGGTCAACCACCAGTATTTATTAGTACACATTAAGTTAATAAAAATTATTTCTACTAGCAAAAAAAAAACCCTTCAGGTGGTATGAAAATAAATTTTTGATAGATATTGCCTGAGGAGGATGGGAAAAATTAAATAAATAAAATAATATGTCTAATGTTTTTAAAAAATTACTTACTTACTTAAAAAGCATCATATTCCCTCTCCTGCACTGAGATATTTGTTTTGTTTTACAACAGTAAGGATCTCCGAAATGTAGCTAAAAATTTCTGATTTAATCATTTAGACTCTTATGTTTATAGAAAAATTTAAAAATCATACGAGTAAAATATATTTTGTTCTGATTTCATGAAATGAAATGGGAGGGGGACGACCTGGTAAAAAAATATTTCCCCTAATACATTTTAGGAAAAAAACTATTTTAAACCTAAATTCATCTAAAGGTGAATAATTATAAAAATTTTCTTGAAAATATGACTCTTAATTGATTTTTTTCATAGAATGTTTTTAAAAATTACTGTCACGTAAGCAGTGATGTAGTTTTGGTTATAAAGAGACTGAATCCCTATTATTATTAGATAAACAAATCCTATATATATATATAAAGAAAATTTGAAAAGACAAGTGTTCTGAAAATAGGATGAATTTATTTATCGATGTTTAAGCATTTCGGTTTCTTTAAACCTTCATCAGGATGCATCTTGGGGTGAAGAAAATGATGGATGTTTTTATAGATGACAGGAGATGAAAATCTTTTTAGTTGTGTAACTGTATTTGTTCAGCGTTATATTTTTGAAAGGCAAGTCGCGATTCACGGACGCGGAGATGTCATGATGCATGATGCAACTCGAAGAAATGCATTCAACAAAAGACAAGAAAAAGTATTAATGGACTGATTTTTATGAGAAGAAAGGGAACAAACATCGATAAATAAATTCATCCTATTTTCGGAACAATTGTCTTTTCAAATTTTCTTAATATTGTCAGATTTATTTTCCATATTCACAAAAAACAAGATTTGGTATTAAATAACCAATAAGGTTTGATATGCCATTAAATCTAGTGGTTAACAACACAGGAAATAGAATCATCAGACCAAATTTAATGTCTGCCATTTTATTTTTCTGATTCTCAACCATTTTCAGATTTATACAATTCAATTCACATGGTTCACGGCTGATGATTATGCTTATCTTCTTTTGATGAAGCTGACTAAAAGATAAACTCAATGTCGAGTGATAAGAGATCTGTTAACAAATCTGAACAACTCCAATGCACACCCTGATGTCTGGGAAAATAACTGTTTGACATGACTCACTATAAGATTCTCTAACCCTTAAAAAAAAAAAAAAAATCATGTCACATTTTGTTTTTATGGAGTGCTAAATAAATGTTGTAGAATATACTGTACCACCCATAAAAATCCTCCTACCTTTCTATTAAGTCATATAAACAAAGTTTAATCTATATCTAAAAATAAATGCTTCATTTGATATCTAAAAATAAATCTTTATTCTGTATTCAAAAGGTTGATCCTTATTTGAGACCCCCATCCTCAATAAAAAAAAAGGTTATTTCCTAGTTGAGTAACATGAATGACCCAGAAAAAAACAGAACCCAAATTATTTATTTATTTTCCCATTAAACTAATCCTAAACCCCAACCATAAACCCTAACCCTTGTTTGACTTACAGTTTTAAAAAAATTAAAATTAACAGTTTTATTACAAAATTTGTGGGTTCTGTTTTTTCTGGGTCACCCTGTAATATTATATTACTTAACTAGGGGCAGGGTTAGGGTTAGTCTAATGGGAAAATAAATAATTTGGGTTCTGTTTTTTTCTGGGTCACCCTGTAATATCATGTTACTCAACTAGGAAATAACAAAAAAAAAATCTTCTGCCAGATTTTAAAAATTTCCAAACATGAAACATTATTGTAATAACAAATGTTATATGCAGAAAGAAGGAAATTGTCAGTTCTCTTTTTTTTTTAATTTTTTTTTTTTACTTTTCTATTTTTGTCTGTGAATGTATTTTAGTGAGACCATTACATCACTTTACAGCTGATGGTTGGTTTCATTGATTTTAGGGCATATCAACACTTGTCGGGTTATTTTATGCCAAAGACATTTTATAAAGAAATTGGTAGAAATAATTTTCATTAACTTCATGCATATCAGTCAATTAGAAGAAATAATTTCATGTGTATTGATAAACTGGTAGTTATGTTAGACTTTTCATTTTAATAAACTGATAGAAATAATCTTCATGTTAGGTTTTTTATTAACTTCATATGTATTAATAAATTGGTAGAAATAATCTTCATGTTAGGTTTTTTTATTAACTTCCTATGTATTAATAAATTGGTAGAAATAATCTTCATGTTAGGTTTTTTTATTAACTTCCTATGTATTAATAAATTGGTAGAAATAATCTTCATGTTAGGTTTTTTTTTAACTTCCTATGTATTAATAAATTGGTAGAAATAATCTTCATGTTAGATCTATCATCCTCATGCATATCAATAAATTGGAAGAAATAATTTTCATTAACTTGAAAACATCTATTTAACTCCTAAATGAGACCCTAACAAGTACTACCACTCCGGGTCAGATTGGACCTGGGAGTAATGGCAATTCGTCAGAACTCCAAAATTGGAACCTCACTACTAGATGCAGTTTAGTGTCATATCCAGAAAATGAATTTTAATCTTAATCCCTATTGAAATTTTTATATATATATATATATATATATATATATATATATACATATATATTTACCAAACCCCTCCGCACGAGCAGGATGTGACACAAGGTCAATTTCTTAGGCGGAGTTTAACAGGTTTAAATTCAGAGTTTTCCTTCTCCTAGACTGGTTACCTAGCCAAGGTTAAAGAGCTCAGTCTACCCTACTATTTACCCATAGCTGGAGAGTGAGTAGGATTCATACCTTTCCCAAGGGTATTAGCGCAAAGTGAAATGCAATTGCCACGTCCAGGATTTGAACTTGGGGCGACGAGTCCATTTCCCAGGACTTTAACCGTTACACCACGTGCTTCCTATTGAAATTTTATATAAGGTGATCAGTATTCAGCTGTGTTACAAGTTGAATCTGTTCAGAGAATCCTAAGTTGGTTTATATAGCAGGTTAGGCTATTCCATTGTGTACCTTGGGCAAGCTCATTCCCAGGATTCTGATTGGCTGCTAGTTTTAGTGTGGATACTTTGATTCATATATACCCAATACATGACTATTCTGGTAGTTGGTACAGGGTCTGTATTCGGTTACAGTCACTTTTTTTGTCTGATAACTGTGTTACAATTCTTGTCACCATTTTAGGCACTTTAGTTCCACTGTTATATTGAGAGCAGTTTCAGTGAATATTATTTGTGGCATAAAGATTCATTTATTGCTTGAAGTAGAAAGATGTAGTATCAGTTTAATCCTTGTCTGTTGATCCTGTAGTATTCATTGAAGTAGAAAGATGTATTATTGGTTTAATCCTTTTTCTGTTGATCCTTCTGGGAGTAAATCTATTAGGCAACTATTTTAGGACAATTTATAAATGACAAAACAGGTATCTAAGATCGTATTTTCATTGTTCAATCCAGCTCCTGCTACTTGGTATAAAATATTAGGCTATTATAATAAAGCAGATATAAAAAAGTTACCCAAAGTAGCAAAAGGGATGGAAATAAAACCGCCCCCTGAATATATCCTCAACTGTGATATATGTATTCAAGTCAAAATGATGGACAATAAAAACCTTAGAAAAGAATTGTAACAAGTTATGTGTCCAGAAATAAGAATTACCTTTAAATACAAATTATGGGAATAAAAAAAACTGCATTAAAAAAACAAAAAACAACAAAGGATGTATTTAAGGTAATTTTTTTCATTGGTCAATCCAGCTCCTGCTACTTTTGTAGAGTATGAATATAAGTGGTGGAATTTTTATACAGCTTATACCCAGAGATAAATCCAACAAACTTGGTACTAGTTACAGAATTCCTCTGAAGGTGAGTATATATACATATATATATATATATATATATATATATATATTATCAACACCTCCGCACGAGCTGGATGTGATACAAG